>CM056052.1:118368030-119037144 GCA_029574335.1 Rana kukunoris
GGAAACAACTAGTTAATAACAGTTTACCATTATACAGAGATACCTATGTGAATAGAGGTTGTCCTCTTAAATACGAAAACACGTAGGCTAAGTGATTGTAGGAGCCCTACACAGCATCCCCAACAATATTAATTTTTAATCTTTAATATTACATTTTAGATATGATACCGATACATATATTGTTATATCGATTATATGGATTATTTATGATACGATTTGCTAAAGATATACATGATTTAGCTGACATTTTGGTGACTGAAAGGTTTTTATGCTCTAGATAGTATTTTGTTAATTTTGACGTTAATCTACTTTCTAGATAGGAAAATAGTATTGTGATCCGATGAGGATCTCAATGATGAATATATACTTTGACCAATGTGTATTGTGTTCAGTACCATGTATTGTATCTGTGTACGTTTTGTTGATTTAAAGGAAAAAGAAAAAAAACAATAAAGAGATTTGGGGAAAAAGAAAAGTCAGCAGCTATACTTTTTGTAGCTGTTGACTCTTAATAAACAAATAAATGGGTGAAACTCCACTTTAAAGTGATTGTAAAGTTCTTTTTTTATATATATAAATAACAAACATGTTATACTTACCTTCTCTGCGCACACATTGTTAGCAGCCAGATCTCGTATAACTAAAAACTGGAAGTCTAACATAATTCCTAGCATATCAGAAACACTGATATACAAACCCACTACGCCTATGAATCATTGCTAGCCAATTCCAGTGGCTCTAGGGAAGATATTGATTCACAGTGGAAGATCTGGAGAGGAGGGCCTCAGTGATCCATCCCCCGGGCAAGTCCTCATCTGACCCGTTTATAACCCTTACTGATGACCTTCTCCCACAGAGAGGTCCATCTTTTCTGGGGAGACACTGACATCAGCACTTCCGGCGTCATGAGGACGTGACGTGCGTGAGGAGGAGGGAGGTGCCGGACTGCTCCATGGCTGCCAGTGGTCTATGCCGCAACGAGGATCCGACGGCTCGGCTTGATGAAGCACAGCGTGAGAGGCTGTGAGAGGCGGGGATTGAGCGAGGAGCGAGCGGAAGATCATCCCTGCAAGCACGCGACCCAGGAGATCAGGGGGTCCGTCACACGCGATCCCTCGGCAACCGATATGGTACTAGTCCAGTGTGCAATGTAAAAGTCCCGGGCGAAAACCCGACAGGCGTGCTCGGAAAGCAGTCACCCCCGAGCAGAAAGCGGAAAGGGGGCACGTCGGGACCTGACAGGAAAGCGATCGCTACGTTAGGAGGCATCCAGGAAACATGCAGCTCGGTAGTAGATCGGAAGGAAACCAAATGGACGGGTGAGGCGCTCATTGAGCCGAGAGCGGACGGGGAGACCCCCCCCCCTGATCCTCTTCAACCCCCCCTTTCTGACATTGGTCTCCCAGGACTATAATAATAATGCAATATTAATGGTTTAAGCAATGTGTGGAAGAATGGTCTAAGTAACCAGGTTGTGCCTGTTTAAGAGGAAGCAGATACTTCTGACTTGTGACTTTGTAAGGAAGCAAGGGAAGTATAAAGTCAGGAGTATAAACAAGGAGATTGCTGACCCTCATAGCACTCTGGGAAGGAAGGTAAAATGCTAAAAGAGGAGTGCGGAGGGCAATTGGGGTCAAGCAAAATGTCCTATTAGGCAAAAAGGATCCTTAACCCATACCTCCTCCCAGGACAGAAAAGGCATAATTAAATAATTAAATACAACTGCCGAGTGGGACGGGTGCAACTCGGGTTTCTTCTTGTAGTGCTCAAAATAGTCTGGGTCCCAGCCAACAAAGGGTATAAAGCCCAAAGATTACATCTACTTGCTCCTGCCCCTGGGAGAGTGGACGCTGGAGTGTAAAGGGAGGTAAAAGCTCTGATTGCACAGGGGGATAAGCGAGGACATTTAAAGTTAACAACGTGAAGGAACGTGAAGGAACCGTCTTATGTTGCACGGGGACAGCGTGGGGTTACCGGTGGGTCCGGGTCGTCCGGTCTCCTGAGTCTGGACAGGACTAAGGACTTGGGAAAATTCCTTATAAAATAAAGGAGAAGGATAACCCCAACAGTAAGCTATAACCTGCAAAACGCCCCTGCCCCTGAGCATTCTAAGGACAGAAAGTTGAAAGGGAGCAGTTGAGCTAAAGAGGTATTCGGGGTCTGTGAAATCTTGTATACACAAAATTATCGGTATTCTCCCCCAAGAAAAAAAAAAAAAAAACCCCAGTGGAGTTGCAGAAAGGGGTTAAGCAGGAAACCATGAGGTATTAATAGGGACTGTGGATTAGTAGACAATAGAAGAAATAAGAGATCCGTATTCTGACTCTCTGATCCTCTGATTTTTGGATTTGACCGCAAAAAAATCAATAAAGTACACCACCAAGTCCGGCAGGACTCAACTATAAAGCCCAATTCTCTGCAGGTGGAAATACGGGGGTCCTATAGGGTCCAGTGGTTGGAGGAGGAGAGAAGAGGAAACAAAGATAACAATATCAGTGGAGGGTGGAAAGAGCGGGGACGGGGTGGAAAAGGAGGGTCCTGTGTATGCTCCTAGTGGCAAACTGGGGAAGAGAATCAGACCGACGAACAAAATTAAAATGAGTAGGTCGACGAGAGGCGTCGCCCCAAAAACACCAAAAAATAATGTCGGGACTATCTCAATACAGCAGTACATGACACAAGAGGGAACCCCCAAAAGCCCTGGGGCAGTAAAGAAGACGGACAAAGAAAAAAAAAACAGGAGAGGTAAATGCAAATAGCTCAAAAGGTGAAACAACCCTGGAAAGCGAATACGACCACAGCAGACTAGAGGAAGCAGGACAGGACACACAACACCCATCAAAAGCAGAGATGAATGAGATGCTGCTGAGGATGGAAAATTTGATAAAAACAGAAATTAATAAAATAAGAACAGATTTGGGTGGATTATTAGAAAGAGTAGAAGAGACGGAAAAAAAGAATAGAAGAACAAGACCAAGAATTGAACAAATTAAAAACACAAGTCCAAGCGATGACAGTCAACCAAAGAACCCTAGCATATCGGTTAGAAGACCAAGAAAATCGCAATAGGCGCCAGAATTTGAGAATACGTGCGATAGTGGAAGAGAAGGGAGAGAATCTTAGGCCTCGTACACACGATCGGACATATCCGATGAAAACGGTCCGCGGACCATTTCCATCGGATATGTCCGATCTGGAGTTTGATCCGATGGCGTGTACACACCATCGGATCAAATTCCCCGCCGGCGGACGGCGCGGTGACGTGGCGGTGACGCGGCGGTGACGTTGACGCCGCCACATCACCGCTACGTCACGCACCAGGAAGTAAACACTTCCGCGCGCATGCGTCGGATCCATTCACAGGATACGACGCATGTGTGGGAGGATATGTCCGCTGGTTTCCCGTACTAACCAGCGGACATATCCGACGGACAGGTTTGTAGCGGACAAATTTCAAAGCATGCTTTGAAATTTGTCCGATGGACAAATCTGTCCGCTAGCCCATACACACGATCGGAGATGTCTGCTGAAACGGTCCATCGGACCGTTTTCAGCGGACATATCCCCTCGTGTGTACGAGGCCTAAGAGCCATCATGAATATAATATTTAACCCTCTGCT
This sequence comes from Rana kukunoris, assembly GCA_029574335.1. Taxonomy (NCBI): domain Eukaryota; kingdom Metazoa; phylum Chordata; class Amphibia; order Anura; family Ranidae; genus Rana; species Rana kukunoris. The sequence continues at coordinate 118,371,651 of CM056052.1, forward strand.
GGAGAAACCGGTAGAAGCAAAGCCTCTCAAAATAGAGCGGGTCCACAGAGTGGGAAATCCCAAACAACCTGAGGGAAAGGGTCCGAGAGATATCATAGTGCGTTTTCGAAAGTTTGAAGACAAGGCAGAAATCTGGAGAAGATTGAGGGGGGCACCCCCAATCAGCTACAAAGATAAAGAGATCCAAATCTTCTCTGATCTCTCAGGAGAAACATTAGCAAGAAGAAGACATTTGAAACTTCTACTGGACCTGATGCAGACCAAGAATATAAAGCATCAGTGGGGGTTCCCAGCGTGTCTCATAGGCTTTAAAGAGGGAGTAACCGCACGTCTAGTATACCCAGAAGATCTAGAGAGGTTCTGCCAGAAATTGAATATAACTGCTCCCGATTTGCCAGATTGGGTGGCCTAGCATCAAATTAAAACTGCTTAGAAAGGGGGAGAGGAGTGGAAGTGGCAGCCAGAAGGCAATCTTAGAGCACCACCTCATGGAGAGGAGCCGAAGGAGTGGAAGCAACCTAGAGCGGCTCCCAGGCCTGTAATAGGCCACGAGGGGAGAGGGGGGGAGGTGGGGGAATGGGGGGGGGCAAGGGAGGGGGGGCCATCTCGTCGAGTCCACATTGTCCAGTTTATCGTCCCCTAGGTGTGTCCCCAAGTGTGGTAGAGAGGAAACAACAAAGTAAGCCAAAATACAACAATATATTTAGATGACAGAGATTAAATTCTTGTCATACAATGTTAAGGGTTTAAATTCCCCTATCAAGAGACATAAAATCCTCAGGGAATTACAGTACTATAAAGCGGATATAGCCTTCCTGCAGGAGACCCACCTGACATTGGAATCCAACATTAGATTATATTCACACAGCCATCCGATATGGTACTACGGGGATACAATAACTAAGCAGGCTAGAGGAGTAGCAATTGGGATAGCAAGAGGGACGCGTTTCGAGTTGGGAGACAGATTGACAGACCCCGAAGGAAGGTTTATATTTTTGAAAGGAAAACTGGGAGGAATAGAATATATACGCTAGCCAATATTTATGCTCCCAATACTGACTCCGCAGGCTATGTAAAAAAAATGTTGGTAAAACTAAAAAACTTTAAGGTGGGATATGTGATACTGATGGGGGACTTCAATTTATGTATGGAGCCTGGACTTAATAGTACGTCCCGTGCACAGGGGACGAAGGATAGTCAGTTGAAAACGCTGAAGCAAAGAATGCACCACGACCAGTTGGTCGATGTATGGCGAATCCAACACCCCAAAACTAGGGACTTTTCATTTTACTCCCCTGTGCACGAGACGTACTCGAGGATCGACTATATCCTTATAGAGCACAGACTCCTAGAGAGGGTAGTGGAAACAGGTATAGAAGCTACGACGTTATCTGACCACGCACCCATAACCATGAAACTGACTTTATCCGACCGGAAAACAAACCCACCAGAGTGGAGATTAGATGAGAGCTTACTGGGGGACAAAGAAATAGTAAAAAGAGTACAGGAGGAACTAGAAATGTATTTCCTCGAGAACGACACGGAGGGGATCTCCAGGGCCACACTTTGGGAAGCCCACAAAGCTTACATTAGGGGAATATTCATAGGAGAGGGAGCCAGGAAAAAGAAAGAAAATACAAGGAAGTTAATGGAAACAGCAAAAGAAATCTTAAAATTGGAACAGGAACATAAAAAAAGAGGCCAAATAAGAGAAATATGGCATAAATTAACACTAAAAAGAGAGGAATATAGAGTACTCATAGAACAAGAAATGAAGAAAGAATTAAATAGCATTGAAAGAGAAAGATACATATGGGGGGACAAACCCAGTAAATCCCTGGCTAGAATGGTACAGAAAAAGAAAGGCAGGAACTATATAGAAAAAAATAGAAAAAAGAACGTGGACCTAGTATATAACACAAAGGACAGGCTGAAGAGTTTAGAGGATACTACGAGGCCCTATACAACGTGAAACAAAAGAACTGGAACCCTGGAGAAAAAGAGGCCAACATAGGGGAAGTATTAAGGAAAGCCAACCTCCCTAGAATAGACAAAGAAGTAGCGGAAAATTTAGACAGGCCAATTACGGAGGAGGAAATAAGGAGAATTGTAAAAAACTCTGCCAAAGGGAAAAGCCCTTGCCCCGATGGCTTTACGACCAGGTACCTGCAAAGGTTTGGAACCATTTTGATTCCAAGATTATGTCAGTATTTCAACAGATTAGGGTCCGATTATGAACTAAGCAGGGAGGCCTCGATAGCAAACATCACGGTCATAGAAAAGGAGGGGAAAGATAATACGCTCTGTTCAGGATTTAGGTCAATCTCACTATTGAATGTGGATATAAATATCTACGCTAAGATCCTGGCAGAGCGTATGAAGGAGACAATGACGGACCTGGTCCATCCCGACCAGGTAGGATTCATACCAGGGAGGGAGGGGAAAGACAACGGGGTGAGGGCCCTCCTAATCCTTGGGCAGATCAAAGAAAACGGGGCTCCCAGTCTACTCCTGTCAGTGGATGCTGAAAAAGCATTTGACAGAGTGGACTGGGGGCTCATGATGCAAATATTAGAAAATGTGGGGATAGGCCCAAGGATGAGGGAGAGGATTAAAACTTTGTACCACCACCCCCAAGCAAGAGTGAAAATCAATGGATCCCTATCGACTCCTTTCGAAATGAGAAATGGGACCAGGCAGGGATGTCCTCTGTCCCCCCTCCTCTTTGTGTTATCGTTAGAGCCTCTGTTGGCAATGATACGCAACGACCATAACATCCAGGGGGTAAGAGCAGGAGAAGAAGAGCATAAATTAGCCGCATTTGCGGACGATGTTCTATTTTTTGTGAGGAACCCAAGAGTAACGTTGCCTCACCTAATGGCCAACATTAAACAATATGGAGAGATCTCCAATTTTAAGATGAATGTGTCCAAGACAGAAATTCTAACGTTAACATTGATGAGGCCGAAGAACGATCCATCAAAAAAGTGTACAACTTCACCTGGCAGAAAGAGATAAAGTATTTGGGAATAAAATTAGCAAAATCTCTTAAAAAAATATATAGATTAAATTATATCCCTTTATTAGATGAAATAAAAGGTGAAATTAAAAAAATTAAGAACCGGCCGATCTCCTGGTTCGGAAGGATAAATATAGTAAAAATGATATTAATGCCAAAAATCTTGTATAGGTTTCAGATGGTCCCAGTAGCCGTACCACATGTCTATTTCAAAATACTCAACTCCTTGCTATTGAATTACATATGGAACAAAAAGAAACACAGGATCTCTCTCCAGGTATTAAAACAAGAAAAAAAACAGGGAGGACTAGTAGTCCCGGATATAAGAAAGTATTATAACGCCTCGGTAATCTCTCGTATAATAGAATGGGCCAAAGAAAATCACGATAAAAGATGGGTTAACATTGAATGTACACTTGCAAGGACACAATTAGGTAGAACAATATGGAATCCGCCACATCTTAGAAGCATGCAAACAACTACACATGAAATCACACGGATAGCACTAAGGGTATGGGATAGAATACACAAACAGCTAGGATCAGAATATAATTCACCACTAATAGATCTAAAAGACAACACATTTTTTACACCAGGACTGAAAGAGGAGGGTGGGAACTGGATTAAAAATAGAATTCAGGTAAAAGATATCACTCAAAAGGGTAAAATTATGTCACTTCAAGAGATTAAATCTAAGACAGAACTCACAGGGTGTAATGAATGGAGGTACTGGCAGCTATCCTCCTTCATCAGGAGTCTTCCGGGCTCATTAAGGGAACAGTATACTCCTCTGGAACAGCTGAGAATTCAAAAGGGAATATCTCAAAATTGTACAAATTCCTGATGAGGGCGGAGGAGCTGGGGGTACCTAGGTATATTAAAAAATGGGAAAGAGAATTCGAAAGCACAAGGAGAAAAACGACTGTAGAAAGAATTATAAATTTGACCCATTCGTCAGCAATAGATGTTAGAACGGCCGAGATGAATTATAAACTCATCACCGGATGGTACGACACCCCAGATAAAATCAGCAAATACAGGGAAGGGCAGTCAGCCGACTGTTGGAGAGGTTGTTCATCTAGGGGGACAATGGCCCACCTATGGTGGAACTGCCCTAAGATCAAAAAATACTGGGAAAAAAATTCTAACTCTAATCAAGGAAATAACAAAAAAAGAGATCGGTGAAGACCCGTGGGTTGTCCTCTTCCATGGGGGGGGTCAATCCTATAAAAGAATATAAAAAATCTCTGATACCACACCTCCTCAATGCCGCAAAAAGGTTAATACCCAAGAAATGGAGGGAAAAGGAAAGCCCTCAGGTTTGGGAGTGGATCGACGCGGTAGAGGAAACCCATAGGAGGGAGGAGTTGAGATTCGGAGGGGAGGAAGATAATGGGGATACAAGAGTCAAATGGGATACCTGGAAGGAATTTAAAAAAACCTGGAGCTTCACAGAATACTTGAGAGGGATATAAAAGAAATAGAGAGTGAGGGGACCGCCGAGGGGGGTGAGACTGTGGAACGACGAGATGGAGGGTGGGGGGGGGGGATGGGAGGAATATCCACATGTAACAAATTTTAATAATAAAAAAATATATATATAAGAATAAAAAAAAATAAAATAACCCTTACTGATAAATATACTGCATACTGGTACCTCTACTCCTACTACTACAACTGACAACCTCAGGTTGCCCATCTCAATGGTACCTCAATTTTACCTCATTATTGCCTTAGCACAACATGTTTTATCTCCCCACTTTTCATGTCTCAATTCCCCTTATTTTATTTTAGCCCTAACTGATGCTTTGTTTTCTCTTTTATGTTTTCTGTAATGTCTCCACTCCAGGTTATGATTACTAGTACTGACAACTATTTGATGTACATTGATATTGTATATGACAATCTTGTCAGATGTTTGTTGAGGTCAACCCTCTCATCTGTACCTTTCTACAGTTTTATACTCTGCATGTTTTGTATACATTTAAAAAATATATATATTTAAAAAAAAGTATTCATACCCCTTGAAATTTTTCACATTTTTACACGTTACAACCAAAAACTTAAATGTATTGTATTGGGATTGTATGTGATAGACCAACACAAAGTGGCACATAATTGTGAAGTGGAAGAAAAATGATAAATGGCTTTAATTTTTTTTTTTTTACAAATAAATATCTGAAAAGTGTGGCATGCATTTGTATTCAGCCCCCCTTACTCTGATACCCCTAACCAAAATTAAGTAACTTCAGAAGTCACCTAATTGGTAAACAGAGTGCACATGTGTGTATTTTAATCTTAGTATAAATGCAGCTGTTCTGTGACGCCCTCAGAGGTTTGTTGAAGAACTTTAGTGAACAAACAAAAGTTTTGGAGAAGTTTAAAGCAGGATTAGGTTATAAAAAAAAAAAAACACATCTCACAGAACACTGTTCAATCCATCATCCAAAAATGGAAAGAGTATGGTACAACTGCAAACCTACTGAGACACGGCCATCCACCTAAACTGACAGACCAGGCAAGGAGAGCACTAATCAGAGAAGCAGCCAATGGGCCCATGGTAACCCATGGTAACTCTGGAGGAGCTGCAGAGATCTACAGCTCAGGTGGGATAATCTGTCCACAGGACAACTATTAGTCGCGCACACAAATCTGGTATTTATAGAAGAGTGGCAAGAAGAAAGCCATTGTTGAACAAAGGCCATAAGAAGTCCCGTTTTCAGTTTGCGAGAAGCCAAACACCGCAAACATGTGGAAGAAGGTTCTCTGGTCAGATGAGACCACAATTTAACTTTTTGGCCTAAAAGCAAATTACTATGTGTGGTGGAAAACTAACACTGCACATCACCCTGAACACACCATCCCCACCGTGAATAATGGTGGTGGCAGCATCATGATGTGGGGATGCTTTTCTTCAGCAGGGACATGGAAGCTGGTCAGAGTTGATGGGAAGATGGATGGAGCTAAATACAGGGCATTCTTAGAAAAACCTGTTCGAGTCTGCAAAAGACTTGAGACAGAGGTTCAGCTTCCAGCAGGACAACAACCCTAAACATACAGCCAGAGCAACGATGGAATGGTTTGTATCAAAGCATATTCATGTGTTAGAATGGCCCAGTCAAAGTCCAGACCTAAATCCAATTAAGAATCTGTGGCAAGACTTGAAAATTGCTGTTCAGACGCTCTCCATCCAATCTGACAGAGCTTGAGCTATTTTGCAAAGATGAATGGGCAAAAATCTCACTCTCTAGATGTGCAAAGCTTGTAGAGACATTTGTATTCAGGGGGCTAAATACAAATCCACATCACACTTTTCACATATTTATTTGTAAAAAAAAATTGGAAAACCATTTATCATTTTCCTTTTACTTGACAACTATGTGCCACTTTGTGTTGGTCTATCACATAAAATCCCAATAAAATACATTTACGTTTCAGTGCCCCTTGAAAAAGCGATCTCTAGCGAAACTGGTAGGGCGGAACATGCAGTACAACGGCATCACTCCCCTTGACTGCTTGGTTTCCCTGTTTGGACAGGTTGTCTGTATGTATCCAGCCGGGACATCAGACTGATAGGCTTTTCAACCACTGACAATATGTGAGTGTTTTTTTGTCTTAGGCCACTGTGACAGGGTACTAGATTGTATGTACACCAGTGAGAGGCTGGAAAGGTCAGTTTTCCCTGCCCTGGAAGGGGTTAAGCCTGGCCAACAGGTAAACCTCCTCTCTTCCCCCTATTAATTAACAGTCACCTGGTAGGGAAATGGGAAGTGAGAGCTCAGTGTGAGAGGTATGCTGAGCTGGACGGACAGGTTGGAAACTGTCTGCAAGGAAGGAACAAGGTCTGTCATAGATTTGTTTATTTTGGACTGGTATTCTGTTTGTTTTGTACTGGAGGCCGGAATAGCCCCTCCAGTACAGTGTAGTGAGGGACACTACTGTCAGTTAGCCTCCTAAATTGGAGTAGGCCATTTTGTTTTTGTATTATTTATTTTTGAGTGCAATAAAGCCATATTTATTGCTTAAGATCAGCGACTTTGCTGCATGACATTATCGCTATTTCTACGACTTTGTCACAAGTGGTGGCAGCAGTGGGATGTTTGCTGTGGTACCGGTCAATGTACAGTTACAGTGGCCTTAAAGGTACAGGACCCAGAAAATGGAAGATATTGTGAAAGCCCTGTTACAAGCGGTCTCTGTGCAACAAGAAACTAATAGACAGGTAGCTGCAGCGCAACAAGAGACTAATAGACAGATAGCGGCCTCAGCTGCTGCACAACAAGAAACGAATAGACAGGTAGCTGCAGCGCAACAAGAGACTATCATACAGATAGCGGCCTCAGCTGCAACACAACAAGAAACTAATAGACAGCTAGCTGAAGCACAAAAGTCAGACCATGCTGTTCTCAAAGCAACCCTGGATCACATGACTACCCAAGGGTCTTCTAACCCACCAGCAAGGGGGGTAAGCCAAATACGTGCCAGCAGCTGTCTGCAGAAAATTACCCCGGATGATGATGTGGAGACTTACCTACTGGCGTTCGAACGGACCGCTACCCGAGAAGGCTGGGCCCCGGAACAGTGGGCTGGAATCATTGCACCCTTCCTCCTGGGAGAAGCACAGAAAGCCTATTTTGATCTGGATGAGGTGGCTGCTGCAGACTATCCCAAACTGAAAGGAGAGATCCTGGCTCGCTTAGGGGTGACTTCCACAGTGAGGGCCCAGCGTTTCTACAACTGGAGGTTTAAAGAAGGAAAAGCGCCAAGATCCCAGATGTTCGATTTAATTCATCTGGCGCGGAAGTGGCTCAAACCAGAGTCTCAAACCCCTGCACAGATTATAGAAGCGCTTGTACTGGACCGTTACGTGAGAGAGCTTCCAAATGGCCTCCGGGAGTGGGTCACTCAGGGAAATCCCCTGGACTGTGATAGTATGGTCGCACAAGTGGAGCGGTACCTATCTACCAAAAGTTTGGACCAATCTCTCTCTAGGACGATCGGGAAAATACAGAGACCAGGAGGCCGGAGGAGTGGAGTGGAAGCAGACTTCGGATCCGGAGCCCGTTTCTCCAAACCTGACTTTAGAAGTCAAAACCCTGGGAAAGAGGACCACCCTAGGAGAAACTCCATACCTTGTTTTGAGTGTGGCGCCAAAGGACATGTCAGGGCGAGATGCCCCAATCTTCCTGAGCCAATGCAGTGTGGACTAGGGGAAGATTCCTCTGACTTTTGTGGGCTCATTTGTTTAGCAGGCCTGGTAGAAGGGGGACATACCTTCCGAGTACCTGTCCTGCTGGACAAACAAGAGAAAGTGGCCCTGGTGGACTCTGGCAGTGCCCTGACTTTGGTAGCCAGTAAATTGGTAAAACCTTGTTGGATTCAGAAGCATAGAACCATGGGGGTGTTGTGTATTCATGGGTGTACTGTGCGGTATCCTACTGCCAACATAGAAGTGTCAGTACAGGGCAGTTTGGTAAGGATCGTAGCTGTGGTAGTTCCTCGTCTACCATATCCTTTGATAATAGGAAGGAATTTCCCTAATTTCCACGCTCTGTTACAGCCCCCCTGTGAGGGGAGAACAAGGGGAACCTGAAGTGGAGCAGAGAAATACAGGGGTCCATGAAGTATTTCCCTTTGCTCATCCTGACTTGTATATCTCTAATCCAAAAAGAGGTAAAACAAGACGGGAACGCAGGGAGAGCAAGCTACGATTTAATAGGGCTGTCCAGGAAGTCCTGTTGAATCAGTGTGGGGAGCAGTCCAGGAGAGGTGGGGCCCCACGACAAACAGAAGATGAGGCAGAAGTTGGTCAACCGGAACCCGCCCCAGAGGCTACCAGTGAAGACGATGAAGGGGATACAGATATCCTGGATATCTCGGGTAGTGGCTTTGGCCGTAACCAGGCAGATGATCCCCTGCTGCAGGAAGCCAGGAGTAATGTTGTAGAGGTTAATGGGGTACCAGTAGAAGGGGTAACAGGAAAGGCCTATCCCTATTTTATCCTTAAAAACGATCTTCTTTACAGAGTAACCTCCGATGAGGGACAAGAGCTTGAACAACTGGTTGTGCCTTCATCATACACCCGAAAAATCCTAGATTACTCTCACTCTCATCTGCTGGGGGGACACTTAGGGGTGGAGAAAACACAAGAACGGGTGCTCAGGAGGTTCTTCTGGCCTGGGGTATATGAGGGGATTAAAAGGTATTGTGCTTCTTGCCCGGAATGCCAGCTGGCATCTCCCAGACCGAAGTTGAGAGCCCCACTCATACCTCTCCCCATAGTTGACGTTCCGTTTGAGAGGATTGGCATGGACCTAGTGGGTCCCTTAGAGAAAACAGCTCGAGGTCACCAGTACATCCTTGTCATCGTCGATTATGCCACCAGATACCCAGAGGCCATTCCACTACGTAAGGCGAATGCTAAAAGTATTGCAAAAGAGTTGGTTCAGATGTTTACACGGGTGCTCACGGATCAGGGGACTCCGTTTGTCTCCCGTATTATGAAAGAGCTATGTCAACTATTTAATGTACAGACTCTGAGAACGTCAGTGTATCACCCCCAGACAGATGGGTTGGTAGAAAGGTTTAACCGGACCCTAAAGGGGATGTTGAGGAAAGGGATGGGAAGGATTGGGACTTGTTACTACCTTACCTGTTGTTTGCAGTTCGAGAGATTCCCCAAAGTTCTACGGGCTTCTCCCCGTTTGAGCTTTTATATGGTAGGCATCCCAGGGGTATTCTGGATATCCTAAAGGAAACCTGGGAAGAACAGGGGGTAACTGGGACCAATGTCCTCCAGTATGTTGAAGATATGCGGGTGCGTATGGCTCAGATTGCCCCTCTTGTTCGCCAGCATATGGAGCAGGCGCAGAGTAGGCAGAAGTCCTACTATGACCAGAGGGCCCTAGTGAGACAGTTTGAAAGAGGGGACAGAGTAATGGTTCTAGTACCCACCGCAGAAAGCAAACTTCTAGCACAGTGGCAGGGACCCTATGAGGTGTTGGAAAAAGTGAGCCCAGTAAATTATAAAGTTAGTCAGCCGGGACGCCGGAAAAAGGAGGCCGTGTTCCACATAAACCTTCTTAAGCCATGGAGGACTAGAGAGGACTGCATGGCCGCAGTGGGGGACACCACACCTGGTCCACAGGCACCTAGTCCTTCGGTGACAATCTCTCCAGAGCTGACACCTGAGCAAATAAAAGAAGCTAGAGGCTTGGTTGAGAGGAATAACGATGTTTTCTCCCCCAACCCTGGACAAACCCGAGAGATTACCCATGACATTATTACAGAACCAGGGGTTGTCGTAAGAGTGAAGTCTTACCGCATTCCGGAGGCCAAGAGGGAAGCTGTAAGGGCTGAAATCAGGAAAATGCTTGAGCTTGGAGTGATAGAGGAGTCTCATAGCCAGTGGTGCAGCCCCATTGTTCTAGTGCCCAAACCTGATGGGTCCATCAGGTTTTGTAATGACTTCAGGAAGTTAAACAAGGTGTCTAAGTTTGACGCCTACCCCATGCCTAGGGTGGATGAACTAGTAGAGCGATTAGCCAAAGATAGGTTCTTCACCACGTTGGATCTGACAAAGGGTTATTGGCAGATCCCATTGACAAAGCACGCCCGAGAGAAGACAGCCTTTGCCACTCCTGATGGCCTATTCCAGTACAGGATCATGCCTTTTGGCCTCCATGGGGCTCCAGCCACTTTTCAAAGGCTAATGGATAAGTTGCTCAGGCCCCACACTGAGTATGCAGCCGCATACTTGGATGATGTGATCATTCATAGCCCGGACTGGGAAAGCCATCTGGATAAAGTACAGGCAGTCTTGGACACTCTTAGAAGAGCGGGTCTGACAGCTAACCCCTCTAAATGTGCCTTGGGTCTAGCAGAGGCTAGATACTTGGGTTACCTGGTTGGCAGAGGACTTGTTAAACCACAGATGAACAAGATAGGAGCTATACAGAGCTGGCCCAGACCATTGAGGAAAAAACAAGTCAGAGCTTTCTTGGGGATCGTAGGCTACTATCGGAGGTTTATTCCTCACTTTGCTACGAGGGCTGCTCCGCTCACAGACCTTATTAAAGCCAGAAGTCCAGACACTGTAAAGTGGAACAGCGAGGCTGAGGAAGCCTTTGCTGGTCTGCGGGCAGCGCTTTGTGCCCAACCTGTGCTTGTGGCTCCTGACTTTAGAAAGGAGTTCTTTCTCCAGACCGATGCCTCAGAGGTGGGTCTGGGTGCAGTTTTGTCCCAATATGTGGATGGTGAGGAACACCCTGTGCTGTATTTGAGTCGGAAGTTGTTACCTCGAGAACAGCGCTATGCCACAGTGGAAAAAGAGTGTTTTGGCAATCAAGTGGGCAGTAGAAACACTCCGCTACTATTTGTTGGGCAGGCGGTTTACCCTCGTCACAGACCATGCTCCGTTAAAGTGGATGCACACCAATAGGGACAAGAACGCTCGGGTCACGAGGTGGTTTCTGTCCCTACAGCCCTTTACTTTTGTGGTACGACATAGGGCAGGTCTCCTCCACAGTAATGCAGATGCTCTGTCCCGAGTGCATGGGTTTGTAGAGATGGCCGCTTCCCACCCAAGTGTTAAGCTGGGGGGGAGGATGTGTGACAGGGTACTAGATTGTATGTACACCAGTGAGAGGCTGGAAAGGTCAGTTTTCCCTGCCCTGGAAGGGGTTAAGCCTGGCCAACAGGTAAACCTCCTCTCTTCCCCCTATTAATTAACAGTCACCTGGTAGGGAAATGGGAAGTGAGAGCTCAGTGTGAGAGGTATGCTGAGCTGGACGGACAGGTTGGAAACTGTCTGCAAGGAAGGAACAAGGTCTGTCATAGATTTGTTTATTTTGGACTGGTATTCTGTTTGTTTTGTACTGGAGGCCGGAATAGCCCCTCCAGTACAGTGTAGTGAGGGACACTATATTTTTGAGTGCAATAAAGCCATATTTATTGCTTAAGATCAGCGACTTTGCTGCATGACATTATCGCTATTTCTACGACTTTGTCACACCACGTACACACGATCAAATTTATCTGCTGAAACTGGTCCGACGGACCGTTTCAGCAGACATATCCGATCGTGTGTAGGGGCTAGCGGACATGTTTTCCCAGCGGACAAATTTCAAAGCATGCTTTGAAATTTGTCTGCCGGAGACATGTCCGTCGGATATGTCCGCTGGTTAGTACACTAACCAGCGGACAGAAACCTCTGCGCATGCGTCGAATGGATTCGACGCATGCGTGGAAGTAATTTACTTCCTGGATTGGTGACGTGGCGGCGTCAATGTCACCGCGTCCTCAGATCGAGGATATTTTCGTCCGATGGTGTGTACACGCCATCGGACCAAAATCCGATGAGACATGTTTGAGCGGACATGTCTCATCCTGTGTACGCGGCCTAAATATTTTAAAATAAAGTTTTTTAAGGTTTTACACTATCGAGGCCCCTCCTCTGTTTTCTTTTTCCAATCTATGAAATACGTTTGTTCACATTTTGGAGTAATGGAATGAGGTGATGATCCCTACTAGACTGTTTCCATCCAGCTTGTGGCTCCGCAATCCCTAAACCTACATGCTACCTCGGGCCCCCTATAATCAAGGGACCGCTGGGATCTGGTAAGCAGATTCATATGCTTTGGTGGTGGAGGATCCTAGCTATTTGGTTTTCACTCCGAATTGGTGTCTCATCTGATTGTATAACCTGAGGCCCCCTTCTCTTCACTGGTGAAGGACTATTTTCACTCTGATCACTTTTGTGATTCAATTTTCATCACTTTATGGACTTTTGTTTGAGACTTTTCTTTCATGTCAATTGATCACAAGTTGACTGATTAATTCTTAACCGGTCTCCACAATATATATTTGTATGTTTATTGTTTACAATGTTTAGCACAACTTGTTTTTTTCCCATATCTATATCACTGTTTAATGTTACACAGTAAGGTGCAGCTTTACATATTTGCTTCATCAGCTATTACTATTTTTTCCTGTCTTGGGTACGGGTTACTTTAATTTATTAGCGCAGTTTTTTCACCCACTTTTTTTTCCACGACTATCACATAAAATCCCGATAAAATACATTTATGTTTTTGGTTGTAACATGACAACATTTGGAAAATCTCAAGGGGTACGAATGCTTTTTCTTTATAATTACTGAGATATTCAGATATTACTTTTTTCTCATCTTAATTGTGTTTTACTTTAACATAAGAATTTACCATAAGCATTTAAACACTTAAGGACCGCCTCCTGAACATATACGTCGGCAGAATTGTACGGCTGGGCACAAGCACATACCTGTACATCCTCTTTAAGTGCCCAGCCGTGGGTCGCGGGCGTGCGTCCGTGACCCAGTCAGAAGCTCCGTTACCATTGGCGGCGGGACCCGCGGACCCGATCGCTGCCGGTGTCCCGTGATCGGTCATCGGAGCTGAAGAACGGGGAGAGGTGTGTGTAAACACAACTTCCCCGTTCTTCACAATGGCAATGTCACTGATCGTCTGTTCCCTGATATAGGGAAAGGCGATCAGTGACGTCACACGCCCAGCCCACCCTCCTACAGTTAGCAACACATATGAGGTCACACATAACCCCTACAGCACCCCCTAGTGGTTAACTCCTAAACTGCAATTGTCATTTTCACAGTAAACAATGCATTTTTATAGCATTTCTTTGCTGTGAAAATGACAGTGGTCCCAAAAATGTGTTAAAATTGTCCGATGTGTCCGCCATAACGGCGCAGTCACAAAAAAATAAAAATCGCTGATCGCCGCCATTAGTAGTAAAAAATTAAATATTCATAAAAATGCCATAAAACGATCCTCTATTTTGTAAACGCTATAAATTTTGCACAAACCAAAAATATGTAGAAGGATACGTATCGGCCTAAACTGAGAAAAAAATAAAATGTTATATCTCTTTTTTGGGGGTATTTATTATAGCAAAAAGTAAAAAATATTGTTTTTTTTTCAAAATTGTCGCTCTATTTTTGTATATAGCGCAAAAAATAAAAACCACAGAGGTGATCAGATACCACCAAAATAAATCTCTATTTGTGGGGAAAAAAGGACGCCAATTTTATTTGGGAGCCACATTGCATGACCGGGCAATTGTCAGTTAAAGCGACGCAGTGCCGAATAGCAAAAACTGGCCAGGTCCTTTACCTGCATAAAAGTCTGGGTCTTAAGTGGTTAAATAAAGATTACTATCTTTTTTTTTACACCCTACCATCTGTGTGCAATTATTTTGTGGATTTTTTGAGCTGTGACTTTTGTTGTAAAATTTCATGGATAGTATAAGAAGTTCAATAAATAACTTGGTGCCCGGAGTTGCTTTTTAACCCCTGATAAGTTTCTTTGCTTTAAACCCCCTCCCCCTTTTTCCAATTCTTTTGGCTGCAGACATCTTACAGTATAAATCTCTCTCTGATATGTACTGTCACTCTTTTTGCTCAAGCTTTTCCACTTTCATGTTGCAATAGACCAGTGTTTCTCAATTCCAGTCCTCACGCCCCCCCAACAGGTCAGGTTTTCAGGATTTCCATTATTTTGCACAGGTGATTTGATCAGTTTCACTGCCTTAGTAATTCCCACAGCCTTTTCATCTGAGGGAAATCCTGAAAACATGACCTGTTGGGGGGGCGTGAGGACTGTAATTGAGAAACACTGCAATAGACTGATATTAAACCTCAAGCACTCTACCAAAAAGAAAGTATTGTAAGATTTTTCTCCATGTGCTCTTGGCTTTATAAGACATGCTCCTGTTTTACATGAAAATATGTAATTTTAATCACTGCGGTATAGCACCTTATGCTTTCACAAAATGGCTAGTGGCAACATCTCTTTGTTATATAATGTATATATGTTTTACAGTTCTGCATCAATCACAGAAAGCATTGCCAGGGCCATTGTTTTTAAAAAAAAAAAGATTTTTTGAGTCTTTGAATCATGCTTAGAATCAAACACAAGAGGATTTTTCAACGACAAGTGGCATCAACCTTACAAAAGACACATCTCTAAGCATGTAAAGTGACATCCACAATATAGCAAAAGCCTCACAATCTTTCCTCCCATGGGAATTCGTGTTGATGTTGAGATACATTTTTAAAGATGAATTCTTGCGGACGGCTGCCCATCTGTCTCTGACTATTTGCCAACACATAAAAGATTTATAATTTTGATGGGTTTCGGTAATTGTTTTGAGAGCTTTGGGTAAGGAACACGAAGAGACACTTATGGAAACATAACGTAAGCACCACTGAGCAGAGAGAGGCTGTTAGCACATGGGGGAGAGATTGTGTCATGATAGTATGGAAGGTGATTTGGGCAACATTCTTCTTGGTCACACAGATCGGACTAACTGAACATTGAGATCGGCCTCTTGACTATCTATAATAGCTTTGTGGTCATTGCCATTCTTCCACGCCAAAACACTGCAATAGCATGAAGAATAGTCATCAAGATATCAGACATCAAGAATAATATGGTAGCCTTTTCATTAACATAGGGCCATCATTGCTTCCTCTATATAATAAAAAATGCTATGTGGTATTTAAAAAAAAGATTCACTTCTCACTTCTCTATATACTAGCCATATATTAGTTTATATATATATCTATATAGTTATAGATATATCTATATATCTAGATATAGATATATATGCATAGAATGTATTCCCTGCTGTTCTATTACTCCTATATCCGCAGAAGTGCTATATTGTCTGGTTGTCAGTCCTACATAGTTGTCAAAGTTAAATAAAGTGTTACTAAACCCAGAACCCTGCATTCACTATATCTGGTCTCCCACAGTACACAGAACATGGAGATGCAATTATTTTAGTAAATATGAACTGCTAAATACCTTTTCCCATCAGCAGTATATAGCAGTCTTGTGACCTCCATCAGTGTCCTGCAGATCACTGGGTAAAGCCTATAATAGGCGTTTTCATTCTCCCCTAATTGTCCTATGAGACTGCAGGACCCCTGACCCTCTTTCTGGACAGTGCTGATTGGCCCTGTGCTGATCACATGCACTCTCCCAAAAAAAAAAAAAACTCTGGCAATACACATCAAATCCACAGTTTCTAATTACATTAGTACCGAATTTAAACAAGTCCAAAATAACGAAAAAAAAAAACACATTTTGGACGAAATTCGAATCGATTTGAGTAGTTGTCTAATCAATTTTGAATATTTTTCTAATTCGAATAGTTTTCAAATTCAAATTAGAAAACTTTTAGAATTCAAAAACCTTTTGAAATCCAAAACGTTTCGAATTCAAAAACTTTTCGAATTAAAATTGTTTTCAATTTGATTTCCAATTTCCAAAGAGAATAAGATAGAACATAAAATAAAGTGATATAATAGAAAAAATATAATAGAATAAAAAACAATATAACCATCTTTCGAAATAAAAATTTCAAATAGAATAGAAAATGACAGAATAGAATAGAAAAAGCAAAACAATTGAATAGAACAGAAAAAATACAACCCTTTTCCGAAATTCTAATTTTGAACAGGAAATAATAGAATTGAATAAAATAGAAAATAACAGAATTGAATAAATTAGTAGAAAAAGAATAGACATAGAAAACAACAGAATACAATACAATAGAAAGACTATAACCATATCCCAAAATTCTAATGGAATAATTTCAAATTTGAATAGAAAAGAAAATAGATTTTTTTTTTAAATTTTCAATTCAATTTTCAATGACTTTGATCTGTATTGCCGAGACCGACAATTCATTAATGGCCGTGAGTAATTTTAAATGACTTTTTTCCTTTAGAAATTACATTTTGTGGAGGGACAGTTCTAAACACGGGAAACATGTGCTAATTTACAGTCATACTATACACACCCCCCAGGTACGAAATGTAAAGGAATATTTCACTTTTATTGTGTCAAGTTAAGCATTATTAAAATGAAAATTGAAGATTTTTCAAATTTGAATCAATTCGTATACAAATAAATGAAACCAATTCCGAAAATTAATGAATTGGATTAAACAAATGTAACGTAACACATTTATGTAAATAAGGAATCAAAACAAAGCATTTTTTTTTTGTACATGTCTACAAGTCAAAAATGCAAAGTTCATATTTCTATTTATCCACCCTGATATGTTTTTTTTTTTTAACTATCTAAGCATTACAATGAAGACCCCAATTTCAAGCACACATAAAAGTATATCCATACCAGACCTGAAGGGCCTGATATGGAATTTGGGGGGGACCACCACGTTTTTGTTTTTTTGGGGGGTTGGGGGTTCCCCTTAATATTCATACCAGACCCAAAGGGCCTAGTAATGGACTGCCGTTTTTTCAATGACTTTGATCTGTATTGCCGAAACGCGACAATTCATTAATAGCCGCAAGCAGTTTTAAATGACTTCTTTCCTTTAGAAATGACATTTTGTGCAGGGACAGTTCTAAACATGGTAAACATGCGCTACTTTATAGGCATACTATACACACCCTCCAGGTATGAAATTTAAAGGAATATTTCACTTTTATTGTTTCACTTTAAGCATTATTAAAATCACCGCTCCCAAAAAAAACTTCAGTTTTTAAAACTTTTTATGCATTTATACATGTCCCCTGGGGCAGGACTCGGGTCCCCAAACACTTTTTATGACAATAACTTGCATATTAACCTTTAAATTTAGCACTTTTGATTTCTCCCATAGACTTTTAAAAGGTGTTCCACGGCTTTTCAAATTTGTCGCGAACACCCCAAATTGTTTGCCAAACAGGCAAACAGCCAATGTTCGACTCGAACATAAAGCTCATCCCTATATTCAAATTTCAGGTTATATTCTTTCTATTTTATTCTATTCTTTCTTTTATTCTATTTTTTTATTCTATTTTGTTCAGTTTTAGTCTATTATATTCTTTTATTGTATTGTCTGTTATATTATTTTCTATTGTATTATATTTTTTCTATTCTATTCCTTTATTCCTTTCCTTTTGTAAATTGGAAAACAAATCTAAAACTATTTTGATTTGAAAAAAATTTGAATTCGAAAACGTTTCAAATTTAAAAAAAAAATCTTATTCAAAAACGTTTTGAATTTGAATTTTACAGCTATTTGAGTTCGAAAACTATTTGAATTAGGTAACCTTTCAAATTTGAATCAATTCGTATACAAATAAACAAAACAAATTTCGAAAATGAATGAATTGCATTAAACAAATGCAACTTAACAAATTTATGTAAATAAGGAATCGAAAACAAAGCAAATGTTTTCGTTTTGTGCATGTCTACAAGTCTGAAATGCAAAGCTCATATTACTATTTGTCCACCGTGATATGTTTTTTTTTTTAACTATCTAAGCATTACAATGAAGACCCCAACTTTCAGGCACACATTAACGTTGTTGACTTGGAAAATATTCTGTCTATGCAACAGCTTATCTGAAAACTGAGAAGTCTTCCGAGTTCAAAAATTCATCTACGTCCCTGAAGAATGTAGCAAGACTCCTGAAATAATAATGGGAAACCACTTTGTTATAAGAGATCAGGTAAACATGAAAAATGATGTAAGTGTTCATGAGACATTGATATAATCTGTAACTGGAGACTGTTCAGTGTAATCCCACTGGAGAGAGACCTAACTAATACAGGCTTCATTGTGTTTCCCAGGTCTGCCTAGAAGTAACCACTGAAAGGATTGGGACACACTATTAAAAGTGAGTGAAAATAAATCAGATTCAGAATGTTATATTTATTTTAAAAGTGCAAATTGTATATTTCTGGAATTAATACCACCTGTGCATTTCTGTGCAACCTACATACATCACAATCTGCTACACATTTAGCCATGAAGTTTAGATTGTAAGCTTGTATGGGCAGAGTCCCCTTCGTCATGGTTATTTACCATTTTTTTATTTAGTTAGCACTCCCGTGCTATATAAATTATATCTCAAACCAAAACTTTTTATTTCATTTTGGATAGGGTGGAGAAGGGTTGGAACCTCTGGTCTGGTTTTTGTTGCACTTTATGTTGGCAGTTTATAAATAAAGGCTCATAATATATGTAGTAAATGGTTGCTACTAGTTACTGTCATCCACACATATTCACACTGCTGCCAGACTTCCATACATCACTCTCTGGTAGACAATGAGCAATCATTTGTATTGTTTTTTTTTTTGGGGTGATATAACTTGGTTAGGGTATGGGATGCCCATATTACAAATTACATTTGCCATGTTATAACGGTTGCGCTTTAAACTGCAAATGGTCATTGTGACTTTGCTGAATAGAACACTTAGAAAAAATGATAGACTCTAACCTTGACAGATTTTGACTTTACATTTCTCCTTTGCACAACTCATGCAGACTGTTACTCCTCCTCTGCACAACTCCTACAAACTGTTATTTCCAGGACTCTTCTCCTCCTGCACAAACTTCCCTGTCACAGCGTTAGTCTTTCTGCCCTATCATCTTGAACTATACCATGGATCTCTCTGACTAATCCCTGGCTGTTGCTGAACTTGCTAAATTCGGATAGGTCAGGGGCCTGCAGTACCACTTCTTGACGGCCTAGTTATTTAGCAGAAAAAAAAGGTAGACGGACTACTGATCCCAGGCAGTCCAAATTGCAAATCCTGTGCCCTCAGGCCACATCGACTTGTCACAGAACCCCACAGTCTCTCCTCTGGCATTGCACCCAACTCCCCTGGCATGTCTCTTCCAGATATCCACTGTGCCTCACTCACCAAACTTCTCCTGCCATGAGTCCTTCTTGAAGAATTTACCCGGACCATGCATACCGACTGCTTCTCCAGCTCCTGTTCCAGGACACCTCTGCATGACCGTTTAAGGAGAGGCTCCCTAGCTCCTCCACCGAGACCTCCCCCCCCCCATAGATAGAGGTGGGCCTCCTGTTCTAGTCTAACACTCCATTCTTCAATTCACCCAGCTGACAACTCCCCTCCAGTGGGCTGGACCTGAGTTTATGTAGGAGGCCTGCCCCCTGCCAATCCTAGTTGGGGCTCTAGTTGGGGCTCCTCACATGAACTCCCTGTCACTCCAATTCCCAGCCCTGCCCCTCTTTCAGAACGTTCTCCCTGTGAGCAGGGGAGGTGCCCAAGAACTGAAAGACAGGTGGTTACACCCACTGCTACAGTAACCACTCTCTGCCACACTGATCAAAACAAACAGGCCTAGCATGCAGAATAGGCCTGCCTAAATGTACCTGCTTGGCAGCTATCACCCAAAACACCTTACCTCTAGCTTTAAATGGGTCTTGCCAGACTTGCATATAATCACAGGGCGACTAATCACTGTGAATTCACTAATTTTAATGTACCATTGTCCCGGGAAAGTGACAATGGAAATGAATGGACTAATAATTAGACTTTTGGCGGTACAGGTAGTTAATGTAAAAGATCTATAAATATTTATTTTGTAAAAAATGCATAAATAGAAACTTGTATACATTATTTCATAAAACAGTATCAGCATATGATGTCAGCGCATCCAACACAGAGTAAGAGATACATTTGTACTTATACAGATAAATTCATGGCATAAAAGCACATAGCGTAAAGAAGGTATAGAACTCTTAGTGTTTGAAGCTGAATCCGATATGCATAATGGTAGATCTTGCATTTACTCTCGACATGTTTCGCGTGCAGGACGATTCATCAGGAGCATAAAGGTGGATCAATCAAATCTCAAAGAGTCGATCCAACCACTGATAGTGTGGTAAAGAGTGTACAACGCTTTTAACCTAACCAGCCTCCTGGGCATGTGGTAGGTACTCGTTGTGTCTAAAGGTACAAAGGTAGGACTATGGTACAAACTGTTGGTAAACAGTATATGTAAATGGGCATAAAAGCCCTAACCGGGATCCCACTGGCAGACCTTGGACTTAAGTAGACTCCAAATGGCAGATTGCCAATTGGCAAGGGAGGTAACCACCTCAACAGCTACCGACAGAACAATAAATCTGTCATTGAGTAGAACAATGTCTGATCATAACGAAGTTGAAACGGCCAGGAAAAAAGACCAGCAAAAAAATGGAGGTCCATGCATAGGCCCCGAGTGTAACGGGATCACGTCCCCTATGCATGGACCTCCGTTTTTTTGGGCTGATTATGCAAATTTCTCTTCTCATAACTTGCTCCTGAGCATGTGTGTTTTTTCCCCGTTTTTTTCCCCCGTCGTTAAAGCCTACACATGACCGTTTTTCACGAAGAGAAAAACGACGACGTGAAAAACAACGAGAAAAAATAGAGCAGGTTCTAAATTTTTCGTCGAGAAAATGCTCTGGAGTCTACACACAATAGTTTTTAATGACCAATTTAAAAAATTGCATTTTTCTTGTCATGATAAACAGTCGTGTGTACGCGGCATAAGGGGTCACAAAGCTCCAAGCCTTTAAAATCGTGCTTCAAACTGTATTGAGGCATAATCTAAATCCCTATTCAGTGGGGTGGATTT
The DNA here is from genome assembly GCA_029574335.1 of Rana kukunoris. Lineage (NCBI taxonomy): Eukaryota > Metazoa > Chordata > Amphibia > Anura > Ranidae > Rana > Rana kukunoris. The sequence continues at coordinate 118,393,119 of CM056052.1, forward strand.
ACTAAAGGAAAACAATCTATTTAGTGAATGATGGTAAATAAGGTGAGTCTGTGTACTTAACCACTTAACCCCCGGACCATATTGCTGCCCAATGACCAGAGCACTTTATAGAGCTTTCTTTTGGTGGTATTTGATCATCTCTGCGGTTTTTATTTTTTGTGCTATAAACAAAAATAGAGTGACAATTTTGAAAAAAAAATTGCTATAATAAATATCCCCAAAAAATATATAAAAAAAAACATTTTTTTTCCTCAGTTTAGGCCGATACGTATTCTTCTACGTACCCGCCGGGCACGTGCGCGGGACTCGGGGCGAATGGGGACGCGCACGTGCCGCCGCCGGCAATGGCCACAAAGTAGCCGACGTAGAGCTACGGGCTCTCGCCCAGGCGTGCCGACTTCCCGCCGTAATATGACGGCGGGCGGTCGGCAACCAGTTAAACACGTGCAAAGGAACTGAAAAAAAATTAAATTAAATTTGCAAGCACTTAATTGGGTGTTTGAAGGTGAACCCTTGTATGACCTTTACGCCTTTAGTAAGTCAACCCCACTGTATACATTGCTTAATGGATAAGAAGTTTGCTCTTTTGATTGCTTTGGAGATCCCATTGCTACATTTTGTGTAATAGCTATCCGTTCTCTGAAATACACAAAAGTAGGATATTAAAAGTACAACATAATGGAAGATATTATGAAGTATTGCTCATTATTCCATTTAATTATTTAAATAAGTTGTTACTCCAACGCTTTATATTCCTGATATGTGGCAGCTGCACCATGTGCTTGTATAAGGAAGGATCCTGTTCTCTTTGCATTGCTTTCTTTATGTGAAGGCCTGGTGTTCCTGCTAGCCCCCTTGCTTTCCTATTTAAAACTGATCACACTAAGCAGGAGAGCATAGCTTGTTCAGTTCTTAAGCTATGCTTGGAACTCAGTGCACTCTCCTCCAATGATCAAACTTGTCCCGACACACCACTGCTGCACAACCATTCACTGGGAATCTCACTGTACTGCTGCTTCTCCTCCTATGCAGCTGAGAACAGAAGGAGTGTGATCACCTATAAAAAAAAGGTACAAAAAGTATCTATAATGTTTGGTTAAATCTATACAAAAGTGTTTTGCCTTTCATTTCTACTTTAAACGGAATGGGTTGTTTTACAATGTAATCGTTTACAATCAATCACTTTAAAAATGGTCCCCAGCAGGTGTTTAAAAAAACGGCACTATTCTTTGGCGCTGTTGTCTACAGTAAGCACTTTTGACCACTAGATGTCCTCAGTCTTTTGTGTTGAATGATGTCCAGCACCACTGTACACAGAAATACTGAGGACATCATGTGAGTGCAGAAACCTTGAATTTGTTTCCTAAGTGGCCATTTCCAATATGCCTGATGCAAAGAGTGGTTCTGACATCTTCACGTATAAAATATATATATATATATATATATATATATAATATTAAAGCATGGAGCACAGAGCTGGGCATTAAACATAAAATTAAGAAAAATAAAACCAAAACAGTTTAATAACTATTCACCTTTCTCAATGATTACTGGATAGTGTGTTTTGCTTAGAGTTTAGTACAGGCATTTAGCAAAGGTGATTTTTCAGGTTAAAGGATATAACTTTAATTTCAAGCAATTCACATTTAATTATTATTTAATATTTTTTATTTTTTATTAAATTATTTTTTAAATGAAGTCATTGAAATTAAATGAATAGCAGACACATCAGTGAACAGCATCCAGTGCATATGAGGCATGACATCTATAAATTATACTGATTCTTAATTTTTTATTTATTTTTTAGTACCATTCTACTTCTAAAGACTTTTTGTTTATCCTGTTAAATCTTCTGATATGTCAAATGGTGTTAGTGTCACTTTCCCCATGGATATTGGTTTCTTGTTTCACTTATAGTAACACAATAGCCCAGACATACAAAGATCTATTATTTCGGTGAAACCCAGCCTTGTTTTAGCTGGTGACCTCATTATAAAAAGACACTGTGCTCCTTTGTTTATAGCTGAATGGAAAACAAGCCCGCCATTCTTCCTCACTTTCTTTTATGCCTTTCTCTAAAACAGTCCTACAAATTGGGAAGAGTATTTGCTCTGGACAGTAGAGTCAGAATAGACTTTGGTGCCAGGGAGTTATCTTGGTAACCTTGGAACAGTAATTGAGAGTAAGTGAACTTCTGACCTTCCCATCTAATTACAGTTTGACCTCCCTGGAGTCATTAGAAAGAGCTTTTTTCTGATTCAAACCTACATAGAGAGAGAGAGAGAGAGAAAGAGAGAGAGAGGAGTTTAATCCAATTCTCATCCTACTACTTTAAGGAACTCCAACATAAGTCTTTCCTAATTGGGGTTTGCTCAATAAGTGTTTCTCTACAAAATTCAATATGTGTGCAGTCATATGAATTAGAAGCAGAGCTGTATCCTGGCCTAGGCCAACAAGGCCCAGGCCTAGGGCAGCACTTTGCAGGGGGGCAGCACAAAAAAGAGTCCCCGCAGGCTTGCGCTACACTGTTAGGAAAATTAGTCTAGCGCCCCCATAAAGTGGCCACGCTGCTTCAAGTATACGGGCGGCCGGCATTCTGCAACTGTGGGGCGGGGGGGCGCTTGCAATTTTGACTGTTTTGTCATCCTGGACCACAAACCTTTCTCACTGTGCTATGTTTCTGCTGCACCATCTATTTAAAGTAGAACTATAGGCAACCCTTTTACCATCCCTGTCCCATTGCAAAGATTTTCCTTCACTTTCTGCTCTATGGGCAACCAGGAAGTAAGAGGAAATCTAAGTAAATTAAGGGAATCCATTGCCCCCCCATGCCCTCAGAACTAGTGTCCTCACTTGAAAATTTCAGGGCGGGTCTTAAACAACACATGGTGTGGCCGTGACAGGAAGGGGTGGGTCATATTTAAATTAGGGGGTGCACGAGTTTAGTCAGGCCTAGAGCAGCACAAAACCTAAATACACCTCTGATTAGAAGGAATCTGTCACTAAGGAAAGTGTCCATGGAAAGCCTGGAATCAGCATTCTTGGTCTCACTATTCTGGGACCAGTATGGTCCCAGGATCTCAATCAGAAAATAACAATCTGAGGCTTCTTATAAAAGTGTTTGTTAGTTAGTTAGTTAGGGCAGCCAACAATCTATATTTTTGAAACAGGTAAAAATATTGTTTAAATACATATTTGGGAGCTGTTTTAACCCACCATAAGATTAGTAATCCTGTTGATATACCGTAGGTCCCAAGGTTTGCACAGCCTTTACGTGTTTGTAAACCTAAAAAAATAGATCCTGTTCCCTTATAGCGGATTGAACAGCACAGTGCTTGTGATGTCTAATTTCCCACTCTCTAAACTGTAAAAGAAAAACTGGCTGATCCTGCCACTTTCTGTGTCCCCCTCTGTGTACTTATCATGATGATCATGGCTGCTGAGCCCTGACTACCATTGTCAGGTTACGTCCCTCCATCATCCGCAGTTTTCCGCTGTCCCCCTAACCCCCTTCCTCCCTGCCTATATCTGTGTCTCTGCCTCCGCCCCCCCTGCTATTATTAGTATAAAAAAAAATTGTACAAATTGTCACTGCCAGCCCCTCTATTATATCTAGGCATAACACACAGGGTAAATGTTTAATTGAAATGAAGATTGTAAATACTTTTTACAGCCATCTTTAGGCTGGTCACGTGACTCCTGGCTGGTATCCTACTCTGATCCAGGGCTACAGCTAAGTGGCCACATGACATCCCCTGCTGACATCAGAGGGAGATCTCAGCCCCTGCCACTGCAGCCCTTAATTGGAGTAGAGGACCGTCCAGGAGTCATGTTACCGGGCTTAACCACTTAACCCCCGGACCATATTGCTGGTCAAAGACCAGAGCACTTTTTGTGATTCGGCACTGCGTCGCTTTAACTGACAATTGCGCGGTTGTGTGATGTGGCTCCCAAACAAAATTGGCGTCCTTTTTTTCCCACACATAGAGCTTTCTTTTGGTGGTATTTGATCATCTCTGTGGTTTTTATTTTTTGCGCTATAAACAAAAATATAGCGACTATTTTGAAAAAAATTCAATATTTTTTAAATGTTGCTATAATAAATATCACCAAAAATGATATAAAAAAACATTTTTTTTCCTCAGTTTAGGCTGATACGTATTCTTCTACATATTTTTCGTAAAAAAAAAAAAAACGCAATTAGCGTTTATTGATTGGTTTGCGCAAAATTTATAGAGTTTACAAAAAAGGGGGTAGTTTTATGGCATTTTTATTAATATTTTTTTTTTACTAGTAACGGCGGCGATCAGTGTTTTTTTTTTCGGTACTGCGATATTATGGCGGACACATCGGACACTTTTGACAAATTTTTGGGACCATTGGCATTTTTATAGCGATCAATGCTATAAAAATGCATTGGATTACTATAAAAATGCCATTGGCAGTGAAGGGGTTAACACTAGGGGGCTGGGAAGGGGTTGAGTGTGTTCCTGCTTGTGTTCTAACTGTATGGGGTGGTGGACTCACTAGGGGAAATCACTGATATTCTGTTTATACATTGTATGAACAGAAGATCAGCGTTTCCCCTGCTGACAGGAACGAGAGCTATGTGTTTACACACATAGCTCCCGTTCCCCGCTCTGTAACGAACGAGCGTGTTTGCCTGGCGGCGATCGCGCCCGCCGGGCACGCGTGCGGGACCCGGGGGACAAGCGGGGGCGCGGCCCGCCACCGGCGCGCGCCCCCTAGCGGCCGCTAAAGGTAGGACGTAGAGCTATGTGCTCTCGCCCAGCAGTGCCACCGTCCCGCCGTATAACTGCGGTGGGCATTCGGCAAGCAGTTAATATAGCTGTAAAAAGGTATTTACAAGCTTTGTTTTAATAAGACACTTACCCAGTGTGTTATGGCTAAATATAATAGAGGTTGCCAATGAATTACATTGTCAAGGTAACAACAACTTTAATAGATAGTGAAGCCAGGTTAAGCTGACATTTCTCAATTGCAGTTTTAGTGTAAGTTCACCATCAGTTTTATAAAAAAAAAGCTGAACTCAGCTAGCAGAGAGAAGTGTATACCATGCATTAGGGATGATCCGAACACCCCCGCGTTCGGTTCACACCAGAACCGTCGAACAGACCGACCGTTCGCGTGAACATTTAGAACCCCATTGAAGTCTATGGGTCTCAAACGTTCGAATTCAAAAACGCTAATTTTAAAGACCAATATTCAAGTTATTGTTGGAAAACGTCTTTGAGAACCCCAGGGAACATGTATCAATGGAAAAAAGTTAAAAAAACTGTCATTTTTTCAGGAGCAGGACTCCTGAAAAAATCACCGTTTTTAAAACTTTTTTTTCCTTCGAAACATGTTCCCTCGGGCAAGACCCGGGTTCTCAAAGACATTTTCACAGGCAAATTATAGACACCAGCAGGTACAATATTTAACCACTTCAATGCAGTGCACTTAAACCCCCTTCTTACCCTGACCAATTTTCAGCTTTCGATGCTCTCACATTTTGAATTACAATTACTCAGTCATGCAACACTGTACCCAAATAAAATTTGCGTCCTTTTTTTCACACAAATAGAGCTTTCTTTTGGTGGTATTTAATCACTCGTGGGTTTTTTATTTTTTGCGCTATAAATTAAAAAAGACGGTAAATTTTGTGGAAAAAAATGCCTTTCTTTGTTTCTGTCATAAAATTTAACAAATTAGTAATTTTTCTTCATAAATTTTGGCCAACATTTATACTGCTACATATCTTTGGTAAAAATAACCCAAATTGGTGTGTATTATTTGGTCTTTGTGAAAGTTATAGAGTCTACAAACTATGGGGGCAATCCCTAAAAATGTATCAATCTGATCACACTTGAAATACTGATAGCCTATCTAATTTCTTGAGATACTAACAAGTCAGAAAAGTACAAATACCCCCCAAATGACCCCTTTTTGGAAAGTAGACATTCCAAGGTTTTTTTTTTTTTTTTTTTTACAAAATTGTCATATTAACTGGTTATTTCTCTCACAGAACATATGCATACAACAAATTACACCCCAAAATACATTCTGCTGCTCCTCCTGAGTATGGGGATACCAAATGTGTATGGCCACATACAAAGGCCCAACATTGAAGTAGCGCCATCAGGCGATCTACAAGCATAAATTGCACATCTCATTTCTCAACCACCTATTACACTTTTGAAGGCCCTGGAGCACCAGGACAATGGAATTGCCCACAAAATGACCCCATTTTGGAAATCAGACACCCAACGTATAATCTATGAGGCATAATAAGTCTTTTGAGCGGTTATTTTTTTCCAGAAGTTTTGGGAAAACGTGGAAAAGAAATGAAAACGCTTTTTTTTTTTACACAAAGTTGTCCATTTCTAAGATATTTCCAACACATAGCAAATGCATAGCAAAAATGACACCCTAAAATACATTCTGCTACTCGATTTGAGTATGGGGATACCACATGTGTGAGACTTTTACACAGCTTGGCCACATACAGATGCCCAACATCCAAGTAGCACCATCAGGCGTTCTAGGAGCATACATTACATATATAATTTCCTGGCAACCTATAATTTTTGAAGGCTCTTCATATTTCTTAGGCCGCGTACACACCACTAAATAAATCCAATCAAATCGGTCTGACAGACCGTTTTGATCGGATTTGTCTGCTCGGATATATTGGTTTGATCGTGTGCACATAATCAAACCAAAATCCCCGCCGGCAGACAGCGTCGGCAGAAGCTTCCTGATGATGCAACATTGATTGCGAAACGTAGAGGCTGCTGAACGACACAACCACACATTCAGACTGTAAGACAGTTGGGAGACCATAAGGAATACAGCTTTGTTACCCTATCTACAGTTTTTGCATACACGGCTGGAGAAGCTTGGTGTCGGCGCATAGGCACTACCAAATGTGAGTGTAATACTAACATGTTTTTAACTCAATAAATCCCATATATTTTTAATATACTACACTATGTGGAGCACCCTTCTTTCTCTGTGAGCTTTCATAGGAGAAGGCATAATAGTCCAGGTAGCACTGGTGTGGCTCGTTCATGCCGCAGGCAAAGATGATGGCAGGCATGATGGCAGTAAGTCAGCAGTAGTGTTGCTCACGAATATTCGCATTGCGAATATTCGCTACGAATATTGCATATTCGAGTATTCGCGAATATCTCGAATATTGCGGCGAATATTCGCTATTTCGAATATTCGTATTTTTCAAATTTCGCAAAAAATTCGCAATCAATTTCGCATTCGCGAATTTCGCAATGGCGAAATTTCGCAATAGCGAAATTTCGGAATTTTTTTTTTTTTTTTTTTTTTATAAAATATCACGAATATTCGATATTTACGAATATTCGCGACCGCATATGTGAAATTTCGCTTTTTTTTTTAATAAAATATACAGAATATTCGTAAATATCGAATATTCGTGATATTTTATAAAAAAAAAACGCGAAATTTCGCATTAGCGAAAATTCGCATTGGCGAAAATTCGCATTGGCGAAAATTCACATTTTTTTTTTTTTTTTTTTTTAATATCACGAATATTCGATATTAACGAATATTCGCGAATATTCTTCGAAATATTCGCGAAATATCGCAAAATCGAATATGGCGTATTCCGCTCATCACTAGTCAGCAGCAGGCTGAGGGCTGCAATCGGGTAAGACCTGTGCATAGGGGCACAGGGGTAGAGGCTTCGACCCTCCAAAATTTCTATGAAGCCTCCGGACTCCAGACCCTAATCCGGAAATTACAAAACCCGGAGAAAACAAAAAAAATGTTTTCTCCATCCGGAAAAACTATTCTGGCGCCCCTCACATATGTGAGAGCCCTGTGTACTACAATAGCAGGGCAACAGATCAGTCCAAGTGGTAGGCAAAAGCATAGTCCATAAAACAGGCCAGGGTCAGTTCACGTGGAAGCAGTCCAAACGGTAGGCAGAGGAATAGTCAAAAAACAGGCCAGGGTCAGTTTACGTGGAAGCAGTCCAAGCGGTAGGCAAAAGCATAGTCCATAAAACAGGCCAGGGTCAATTTACGTTGAAGGAAGTAGCATGAAAATGGTCAGATGGGGGAAATGGTTAAAAATATGGGCTAGAATTTTAGGGATTCATGATAAGTTTTAAAGCATTCTCCAAAGCAAAGACCAGGTTGGGAGGGACACCGGGGACAATGGTAGCTGGAATCTTTTCTAAATCCTCTTTTGCTGCACGCGCGACATTTTTTATGCCGTCTTCGGCCTCCTTCGGATGGTGGGATGTGGTAGTGGCATCCATGAAGTCGGCTAACGACATCAGAGCAAAGGGTTTCTGAAGGGGGTCTTTGTGGATAGATGAGGGATGTGACTATTTCTTCTGTAAATTGTAGCAAGCGGGCAGGGTTTTCAGTGGATTTGGAGTAGACTACATAAGAATTATAAATGGCCAAATGGATAAGATAAATTGCTACCTTCTTGTACCAGAATCGGGACCTCCTTATTGATAAATAGGGCTGAATCATTTGATCATTGAAATCCCCCCCCCACATGTACAGATTGTAATCTTGGACACATGTCGGCTTTTCACTGGGACCTCGTCTTTGTTGAACAACAATTGCAGTGTCAATGGTTGTGAATGGTGGACATCATGTGCACGTCTCTGTTATCCTTCTACCTCAAGGCATGCACTTTGTTGCACCTCACTGTTGCTCTTTGCCCCCTTCGCAGCTTTTTGTTTACAATGGATTGTGGGAAGCCCTTCCTATTTTTTATGGAGGTTCCGCAGGCCAGGGTTTTTTCAATATATAGGTGTCGGAAAAGGGGCAGGCTCCTATAAAAGTTATCTAGATAAAGATGATATCATTTTCTCAGGAGTGGGTAAGTCAGGTCCCATACAATTTTTCCGGCTCTCCCTATGTAGGCCGGGCACTCAGGGGGCTGGAGCTGGGAATCTCTTCCTTCATATATGTAACGCATACAGATATCCCGTGGCTCTCTCACACAGTTTGTAAAATTTGACTCCATATTTAGCCATTTTACTAGGAATGTACTGCTTTATTCCTAGACGGCCATAAAAGGGTACCAGGGACTCATCCACACATATATGTTTCTCGGGGACATAGATTTCTGCAAATTGATGGGAAAGGAAATTTATCAGGGGGTGAATCTTGTACAACTTATCGGAATCTGGATGATTACGGGGAGGGCACTGGGTATTGTCATTGATATGAAAGAATCTCATAATCATCTCGTATCAGGACCTGGACATTGTGGCAGAATACATGGGCTGATGGTAGATGGGTTTGGTGGACCAATAGGAATGTCCTTGATTTTTTTGTTAAGCCCCATGTTTATGGTGAGGCCAAGAAACAATTTAAACTCCTCCAAATTTACATCTATCCACTCAAATGGATGGGCATAAGAGGATTGGGGGTTGTTGGCAATATACTGCTGGGCATACAAATTTGTCTGGTCGATAATGAACTGCAGAAAAGTGTCAGGCAAAAAGAGATGAAGGAAATCAATTTCTGAGAAATATTGGGTATTGGCCTGCACACCTGGCTGTGCTGTGAAAGGGGGAATAATTGTTGATCCTGATCCGGAAGGCAGCCATGTTGGGTTGGCAAGAACATCTGGCACGAATGTAGTGGCCCTGGCTCCTGGGGGATGTGACACTCCTGTAGTTGGGGGGGTTGAATTTATTGTGCTGGTACTTAGACGTGATGTGGCAGCACTGGTACTGGGCCTGGGCATTTGTTCGCGAGGGGTTTCGCTGGCGGCATCGCTGGTACTGGGCCTATTGCTGGCGGCATCGCTGGTACTGGGCCTATTGCTGGCGGCAGCGCTGGTACTGGGCCTATTGCTGGCGGCAGCGCTGGTACTGGGCCTATTGCTGGCGGCAGCGCTGGTACTGGGCCTATTGCTGGCGGCAGCGCTGGTACTGGGCCTAGGTATATATTCCTGGTTGCTGGCGGCTGCATGGTTTTCAGAGTGCTGTGCCTTTTTGGGAGGGACCCATTCTTCATCCGAATCATTGCTGTAGTCAATCGGTTCAAATTCCGAACTTGATTCGGAATCAGAAATGGAATCTGATGAGAGCTCACCCGGTGGGTGATGGTGTGACGGAAGATGGTCACTAATGGGTGACAGACGATGGTCACAGATGGGTGACAGGCCATGGACGGTGAAGGGTGATGGTCACAGATGGGTGACAGGCGATGGTCACTGATGGGTGACAGGCCATGGACGGTGACGGGTGATGGTCACAGATGGGTGACAGGCCACGGACGGTGATGGGTGATGGTCACTGATGGGTGCACTGCTGATGGTCACTGATGGGTGACGGGAGAAAGGACAGGTCACTGATGGGTGACGGGTGACAGGGCAGGTCACTGATGGGTGATGGGTGACAGGGCATGGTCACTGGTGGGTGATGGGTGACAGGGCATGGTCACTGGTGGGTGACGGGTGACAGGGCACGGTCACTGCTGGGTGACGGGTGACAGGGCACGGTCACTGCTGGGTGACGGGTGACAGGGCACGGTCACTGCTGGGTGACGGGTGACAGGGCACGGTCACTGCTGGGTGATGGGTGACAGGGCAGGTCACTGCTGGGTGACGGTGACAGGGCACGGTCACTGGTGGGTGACGGTTGCACCGCTGATGGCAGTCTCTTTATGTGACAGGTGCACTTTATGGGTGACTGTTGGGTGACTGGTGACAATTGGGGGGGGCAAAGGGACAGATGTGGTGTTTGTGCAGACACTACAGTTACACAGAACTGTAACTCACTGCTTCTAGTTCTTCTCTCCTCACACTGGAAATAATGTGTGAGGGGAGAAGAGCTGGTAACAGTTACAGCTCTTTGTTTACACTTAGTGATCAGGCTGTGAATGGATCACAGCTGATCACGTGGTACACAGCCCTGACCAATGGCTGTGTACCATTGTCAGTGACGAGCAGGATTTTCCGGGAACAAGCTGCCACCGACGGGCACGCGCGGCGCGATTGCGATCGCTCACACGCACCGTGCACTATGGGGGTGTTGCCATGCGTGATCAGCTGTGACTTCATCACGGCTGATCACGTGGTTAACAGCGCATCCGCGCCGCTGTTTACCCCTGTCGGTAACGAGCGGTGTCTCCGTGACACGCCGCTACCGACAGTACAGAGATGCGCGCACGCGATCGCGCACATTCCCTATTTAAATGACTGAACGTCATATGACATATATGTCTTTCAGAACCCAGGAGCAGTGATTTTATTGATGCTTAAAAATGAAAGATATAATCCTTTAAATATTGTACCTGCTGGGTGTCTATACCTATAATAACGTCTTTAACCACTTCCCGACCGCCCACCGCAGGTATACGTCGGCACTTTGAGGATGGATATCTCGGTAACGGCAGCAGCTGCTGCCACAACCGAGATATCCATCTCTTCTGTGGGCGGTCGGGTAAACGATAATGGCGGTCTTCGCGGCGGAATCGCCGCGAGATCGCCGTTATCGGTGGCGGACGAGCGTCCCCCCCCTCCCGCTGCGCTCCCGCGCTCTCCGCCGCTTACCGGAGCCGTCGGTAGCGGCGGAGGCGATCGGGTGCGCTCCTCTGGTCAGCGGGGATGCGAGTGAGGGAAAAAATTTCCCTCGTCCATCCCCGTAGCTCCGCTGGGCGGAAGTGACGTCAAACGTCAGTTCCAAACAGCGTCTTAAAGAGACATTTTTTTTTAAATGTCATTTGAAAAATGACATTTAAAATGTTTTTTTTTTTTTTTGCATTTTAGCCTAAATATGAGATCTGAGGTCTTTTTGACCCCAGATCTCATATTTAAGAGGACCTGTCATGCTTTTTTCTATTATAAGGGATGTTTACATTCCTTGTAATAGGAATAAAAGTGATAATTTTTTTTTTTTTTTTATTTTAGTGTTAAAAATTGGTAAAATTAATACAAATAAATACGAAAACAAAAAAAAAAATGTTTTAAATCGCCCCGTCCCGACGAGCTCGCGCGCAGAAGCGAACGCATACGCGAGTAGCGCCCGCATATGAAAACGGTGTTCAAACCACACAAGTGAGGTATCGCCGCAATCGTTAGAGCGAGAGCAATAATTCTAGCCCTAGACCTCCTCTGTATCTCAAAAAATGCAACCTGTAGAATTTTTTAAACATCGCCTATCGAGATTTTTAAGGGTAAAAGTTTGACGCCATGCCACGAGCGGGCTCAATTTTTAAGCGTGACATGTTGGGTATCATTTTACTCGGCGTAACATTATCTTTCACAATATGTAAAAAAATTGGGCCAAATTTATTGTTGTCTTATTTTTTAATTTAAAAAAGTGAATTTTTTCCAAAAAAAGTGCGCTTGTAAGACCGCTGCGCAAATACGGTGTAACAAAAAGTATTGCAATGACTGCCATTTTATTCTCTAGAGTGTTAGAAAAAAAAAATATATAATGTTTGGGGGTTTTAAGTAATTTTATAGCAAAAAAAAATGTTTTAGTCTCGTAAACACCGAATCTGAAAAACAGGCCCGGGGCTAAAGTGGTTAAATAGCACAATCACCTTCCTGCCAGTAAATTAGGAAGAACTGATCTATCTAAGCTATACAGTGTATAAATATATGTACAACTCCTAGGGATGTATATATATCCTCTACACACTGTACATTAAGCTAAACTGACTAGCCTGCCTGCCTGCTCTATCTAAAAAGACAATGGCCCAGATTCACAGAGCAATTACGCCTGTCTAACTGGTGTTAGACAGGAGTAATTTCAAATTTTGCACGCCGTATCACTAGTTTGAATCCTCAAACCATGATACGGCGGCTTCGGGCTTCGATCCGAGAGGCTTACGTCTTCGTAAGCCTTCGGATCTACGCTGCGATATTTTTGCGGCCGCTGGGAGGAGTTTGCGTCGTTTTCATGCGTCGGGATATGCAAATGAGTTTTTACGGCAATCCACGAAGATACGAGCGGTCTTCGCAATCGCTTTCGTCTATTTTTTTATACGTACTGTTAGACTAGCTTTTTGCTGGTCTAACGGTGCGTAGCCCATGTTAAGTATGGCCGTCGTTCCCACGTCGAATTAAATTTTTTTTTTTTTTTTTTTACGTAACTCGTTCGGGAATAGGAATCTCCGTAAACGACGCTACTCAAGAAAAAATGACGTAACGACGTGATTTCGCGCAATGCACAGCGGGAAATTTGCGAACGGAGCATGCGCAGTTCGCTCGCCGCGGGAACGCGCCTATTTTAAATGCTTCACGCCCCCTACTCGCGTAGATGGATTGCGACGGGAGAAATACACTACGCCGCTGTCGTTTACTGGACAAAATCTACCTGGATTCCACGTAGAGCCAGGTAAAAAACGGCGGCGTGGTGTATTTCTGATACTCTACGATAATCTAATTCTATCTGAATCTGGGCCAATCTCTCTGACTGCTTTCACTAACAAGCCGGAACACACTACACAAAGCTGCCCAGCAGGCAGCCTTATATAGTGTGGGGCGTGTGCTAAAGCCCTGAGCCATAATTGGCCAAAGCCACCCAGGCTTTGGCCAATTATGGCTCTTTGTTTTTTGCGCGCTGTGATTGGCCAAGCATGCGGGACATACAGCATGCTTGGCCAATCATCAGCGCGCAATGCCGCAGTGAATTATAGGCCGTTTTACGTCACTCGAAATTTGGCGCAAACGACCGCTTTTGTTTGAATTTCGTCGAACGTACGTTTGTATCAAACGCGAAGCTCATCCTTACCATGCATGCATGCAGTTTAAATGGCCCAGAGTGCCCACTGGGGGCACACATTTGTAGACATGTGCAGACTGGAATATTTTGTTTTGTTTTCGTTTGGAAAATAAATGTATTTAGTTACTCCCGAAAATCGTTTTGATTTATTTTGTTTTTCGTTGGGGAATAGCTTTCATCCGAAAATCCAATAATACTTGGTTTCTGTCGAATGGTCAAAAGAATATTCGACGGAACGTCGAATCTTTACGTTGAATCGTATATTTCCTTTCGAATATTCCACCTACAAGAATTCTAATGTTGTATGACTAGTAATAATGTCAAATCTATTTTCTCATAAATTGAAATCTATTCTCTGTAATGTCGAATCTATTATTTCTATAGTGTCAAATCTTTTCTCTATGATGTCGAATCTTTTCCTTATAATGTCGAATATTTTCCCTATACTGTCGAATCTCTCTATATCGAATTTTTACCGCAAAGAAAACGAAAATAAAGCATTTTTTATGTCGGATCTTTTGGTTTTCGTTTCTTGCGCTTTCGTTATGGTTTGTTAAAACGATGACGGAAAAACTGATTTTCAGACGAAAAAGCATTCTAACGAAAACAAATGCACATGTCTACAAATTTGTAATGTCCAGCCTGCCAGCAAACATCAGGATAAGGGGGGTTGAGACTGGAAGCCAGTTATCGACCTCAGGTGGCTGAACAACCACATGAAGAAGGAACACTTCAAAAAAGAACAGATACAGACCGTCCTTAAGGTGATACAACTCGGAGACTGGTTTCTAGATATGTGCATTCCCGTTCGTACGAATGTTATTTTCGTACGAAAATATTCATTTTCGTACCCGCGATATAATGTGTACATACGAAAACGGTAAAGCACCAAAATACGAAAATGACGGGATAACAGATGAGCCGCATAACGAACGACCGCAAATACGAACGAACGATCCGACGGGAAAAAACGACAAAACGAAAACGGCAAAATAACGAAAATGAAATCTGTATCAAGAGATTTGCATTGTGTATTTTGTTTGAATCCATTTTGTGTTCATTTTCAGGTTTATGTTCATTGTTCAACGACATCTATAACAAAAGAATTTCATTATGTATATTGAATGAATTCCTTTTTCTGTTTGTATTGTGTATTCAAAATACTGAAGGCAAATCTTTTGTTATAGGTGTCATATCAACATACGAAAATAACAAAAGAAACAGGTTCAAATGCAAATCTTTTGTTTATCGTTTTTTTGAATGGCCAGAGAGTTAGGCTGGCCATACATGATACAATTTTCTGTGCAATTTTCTTTAGATTTACCTTCAACTATGTAGTGCAAGGGCCTGCCTGATTGCATACAATTGAAAGTGTTGTTTAGTTTGACCTCATATTATATGTTTTTTGGTAAATCTAAAAGAAAATTGTACAAGAAAATTGAACATGTATGGCCAGCCTCAGTAACTGAAAGCAGCTTCTCTTTTGTGAGTACACTTGTACAGTAAAGCCAAATAAACTTTTCTGTGGATTTTCATCTGAAGGGAGTTCAGTTGGCCAGACTTTTGAACCCAAAAATGGTTTTCTAATGCAGTTTAAAAACGAACAAATTTTCTGAGAACGTTCGGAAAACGATCGTTTTTATGTTTGTTGTTAAAAAAGTCTGACCAAGTGTATGGGGCTTAACAATACTATTGTATGCAATCAGGCAGGCCCTTGCACTACATAGTTGAAGGTAAATCTAAAGAAAATTGTCCAGAAAATTGTATAATGTACGATCAGAATACGAAAAAATCGCGTTGTACGACAAACGAATGGGAACGAACGGGAAAACGGGCGTCTTACGAAAAACGAACGGAAACGAACAGACGGGACCATACGAAACGGAACAAAAAAAAAACAATTTTTTTTTCTGTGCACATGTCTACTGGTTTCTCTCAGTGGACTTGAAGGATGCATATTTCCACGTGTCGGTCACCTCAAGATTCCAGAGGTTTCTGAGGTTTACATTCGGCCCTCTTCACTACCAATTTGTCTGCATGCCCTTCGGGTACTTGGACGACATCCTTGTGCTGGACCAAGAAAGGGACTAGTTGATGTATCATCACTAGGGATAAGCTTTATGTTGGGATCGAACATGAGTTTGACTTGAACATTGGCTGTTCGCCCATTCACCGAATAGCAAACAATTTGGGGTGTTTGCAGCAAATTTGAAAGCCGCGGAACACCCTTTAAAAGTCTATAGGAGAAAGGTGCTAATTTTAAAGGTTAATATGCAAGTTATTGTCATAAAAATTGTTTGGGGACCCGGGTGCTTCCCCAGGGGACATGTATCAATGCAAATAAAGTTTTAAAAACAGATTTTTTTTTCGGGAGCAGTGATTTTAACCACTTCCCTACCGCCTTACGACTTTTTACGGCGGCACTTTAAAGATTGATATTTCGGTAACGGCAGCAGCTACTGCCACAACCGAGGTATTCATCTTTAGTGTGAGCGGTCCTGTAAAAGATAACAGCGGTCTCCGTGGCGGATTCGCCGCGAGATCGCCGTTATCGGCGGCGGGAGAGGGCCCCACCGCTCCCGTCGCTCTCTCGCGCCCTCCGCCGCTTACCGGAGCCGTCGGTAGCGGCGGAGGCGATCGGGTCCACTCGTCTGCTCGGTGGGGATGCGAGTGAGGGAAACATTTCCCTCGCCCGTCCCCATACCTCTGCTGGGCGGAAGTGACGTCAGTCCCGCCCAGCGTCTTAAAGAAGCATTTTTTTTTCTGTCATTTGAAAAAATTCCTTTTTTTTTTGTTCTTTTTTTTCCTTTTAAGTCTAAATATGAGATCTGAGGTATTTTTGACCCCAGATCTCATATTCAAGAGGACCTGTCATGCTTTTTTTCTATTACAAGGGATGTTTACATTCCTTGTAATTGGAATAAAAGTGATATTTTTTTTTTTTATTTCAGTGTAAAAAATTATAAACTAAATAAAAATAAATAAGAAAACAATTATTTTTTTTATAGTGCCGACGAGCTCGTGCGCAGAAGCGAACACATACGTGAGTAGTGCCTGCATATGAAAACCACACAAGTGAGGTATCGCCGTGATCATTAGAGCAAGAGCAATAATTCTAGCCCTAGACCTCCTCTGTATCTCAAAAAATGCAACCTGTAGAATTTTTTAAACGTCGCCTATCGAGAATTTTAAGGGTAAAAGTTTGACGCAATGCCACCAGCGGGCGCAATTTGTAAGCGTGACATGTTGGGTATCATTTTACTTGGCGTAACATTATCTTTCACAATATATAAAAAAATTGGGCCAAATTTTATTGCTGTCTTATTTTTTAATCCAAAAAAGTGAATTTTTTCCAAAAAAAGTGCGCTTGTAGGACCGCTGCGCAAATATGGTGTGACAAAAAGTATTGCAATAATCGCCATTTTATTCTCTAGGGTTTTAGAAAAAAATATATATAATATATATATAATGTTTGGGGGTTTTAAGTAATTTTCTAGCAAAAAAAAAATGTTTTAGTCTTGTAAACACCAAATCTGAAAAACACCCACGGTAGAGAAGTGGTTAATAATGCTTAAAGTGAAACAATAAAAGTGAAATATTTCTTAAAATTTTGTACATGGGGGGTGTCTATAGTATGCTGTAAAGTAGTGTTTATTGTCCCTGTACAAAATGACATTTTCTAAAAGAAAAAAGTAATTTAAAACTACTCGCGGGTCCTGGCAATACAGATAAAAGTCATTGAAAAAAAACGACATGCCCCAGTCCGTTACCGGGC
This sequence comes from Rana kukunoris, assembly GCA_029574335.1. Taxonomy (NCBI): domain Eukaryota; kingdom Metazoa; phylum Chordata; class Amphibia; order Anura; family Ranidae; genus Rana; species Rana kukunoris. The sequence continues at coordinate 118,410,641 of CM056052.1, forward strand.
CCTTTGGGTCTGGTATGGATATTAAGGGGAACCCCAAACCAAAAAAAAAAATGTGTGGCGGTCCCCCCAATTTCCATTACCTTTGGGTCTGGTAAGGATATTAAGGGGAAACCTGCACCAATTTATTTTTTTATATGGCGTGGGGTTCCCCCCAAAAATCTATACCAGACCCTTATCCAAGCATGCAACCTGGCCGTACCAGGCCACATGCCCTCAACATGGTCCTTGTCCCCATGTTAATGGGGACAAGGGCCTCATCCCCACAACCCTTATCCGGTGGTTGTGTGGGTCTGCGGGCGGGGGGTTTATCGGAATCTGGAAGCCCCCTTTATTAAAGGGGACCCCCAGATGCCACCCTTCTATGTGAATTGGTAACAGGGTACATTGTATAACCCTCAGTTATAAAAGAGCTGTGGGGAGCCTGTCGTTTGTAGAGGCGAATCAGACTTGTAGAAGGATTATGGTGCTGGAATTTTTTTTAAATATTAAAGGACCCCGTTTTCAATTCACATAGGGGGTGGCATCTCGGGGTCCCCTTTGTTAAAGGTGGCTTTCAGATTCCGATAAGCCCCACAACCACTGGACAAGGGTTGTGGAGATGAGGCCCTTGTCCTATCCTCCCCATGTTAAGGGCATGTGGCCTTGTATGGTTCAGGAGTGGGAGGGCACTTTCTCGGCCCCCCTCTTTTCCTGCGGCCTGCCAGGTTGCGTGCTCAGATAAGGGTCTGGTATGTATTTTTGGGGGGAACCCCACACCATTTTTTTTATTTTGGCGCAGGGTTCCCCTTAACCACTTACCTACTGTGCACCTACACCCCCTTCCTGCCCAGACAAAATATAAGCTTCCGGCACTGCGTCGCTTTAACTGACAATTGCGCGGTCGTGCGACGTGGCTCCCAAACAAAATTGGCGTCCTTTTTTTCCCACAAATAGAGCTTTCTTTTGGTGGTATTTGATCACCTCTGCGTTTTTTTTTTTTGCGCTATAAACAAAAATAGAGCGACAATTTTTAAAAAAATGCAATATTTTTTCCTTTTTGCTATAATAAATAACCCAAAAAATAAATAAAAAAAATATTTTTTCCCTCAGTTTAGGCCGATACGTATTCTTCTACATATTTTTGGTAAAAAAAAAATGCAAATGGCGGCGATCTGCGATTTTTTTATTGGGACTGCGACGTTATGGCGGACATTTCGGACACTTTTCTGACATTTTTGGGACCATTTACATTTATACAGTGAAAAATGCTATAAATATGCATTGATTACTGTATAAATGTGACTGGCAGTGAAGGGGTTAACCACTAGGGGGCGGGGAAGGGGTTAAATGTGTGTCCTATGAGTGTTCTAACTGTAGGGGGAGGGGGGGGTGACTGGGGGAGGTACAAGGGACACAATCGATCTCCTCTCTCCCTGACAGGGACGTGCAGCTCTGTGTTTACACACAGAGCTGCACGTCCCAGCTCAGTTACTGAGCAATCGCGTGTGCCCGGCGGCGATCGTTGCCGCCGGGCACTCGCACGGGATCCCCGCAGAGCGGCGGGTGCGCGCGCGCGCCCGCCCGCGGCTTTAAAGGGACATCACGTCATATGACGTGATGTCAGAACAATGGAGTCGTCTGCCCGCCGTCATTTGACGGTGGGCAGATGACAAGTGGTTAAAATCCATACCAGACCTGATTTTTGGGGGAACCCAACGCCATTTTTTTTTTATTTGGTGCAAGGTTCCCCTTAAAAACTGCAAGAAGAACCAGTTAGATCTGTCCCAGCTGCTGCTCTATCTGGGCGCAGAGCTGGACACACACAAAAATATGGTGTCCCTACCGGAAGGGAAGATTCCCTCTATCTTAGAACAGGCAACTGTCTCCCCGCCAGGACCTGCCTCCTGTCTCCAGCTGTTGGGCACAATGACATCAGTAACGCCCATGGTGAAATGGGCCCAGGGGCACGGTCGTCCATTCCAGTATGGGTTCTTCCAGCAGTGGGACTCCCAGAACCTGTATCAGAATGTGTCCCTAACACAGTCCATGAGACAGAGTCTGACCTGGTGGGAATACAAGAGGAATCTTCTCCTCCCAACATCCTGGGTAGTGATCACCTCAGATTCCAGCAAGTCAGGATGGGGATCCCATTGTGGAGACCAGTGGGTGCAAGGCAGATGGTCTCATCCACCAAAGGCAATTTTGGCCAACAGGTTGGAGCTGAGGGTGGCATATCAAGCTCTCCTGGCATTTGCCCAGGTAATCCGTGGGGGCTTGGTCCTCCTAAAGATGGACAACATAATGACCGTAGCCTATATCAAAAAGCAGTGAGGTATGGAGGGTCTGTCCCTCCTGGAGGTGGAGGTGGAACCCATAATTAATTGGGCCCAAGAGAACCTGCTTCTATCCTCACGACAGTATATATACCCAGACATGCCAATCTCTAGGCAGACTACCTATCCAGGAATACAGTGGGCAACGAGTGGTCCCTTCTGACACAAGTATTCAGGGAAGTGGTAGCTTGGTCTTTTCTTCCAGAAATGGACCTCTTTTGCATCTCTGGTCAACGCGAAGCTCCCCAGATTCTGCAAAAATTTCATTCATCCACGGACAGCCCTGGTGGACGCTCGGACTGCAAAGTGGGACTTTAAGACAACTTACGCTTTTCCCTGTTTTTCCCTTTACACTGCTCTTTCTGAACAGACTGAGCCGGGAAGACATCACGGTACTGGCAGTGATCCCAGATTGGCCAAAACGCCCATGGTATCCTCTACTCTTATGCAAGAGCATCAGGGCACCTTGGATGTTATTGACAAAGCCAGGTCTCCTGAGCCAGGGCCCAGTTCTACATCCAGTGCCGCAAAAACTCAGATTATAGGCCTGGATATTGAAAGGTGGAGGTTCATAAACCTAGGGTGCTCCACGGAAGTGGTACAGACCCTCATAAAGGCCCGCAAAAATAGCACAAATAGTGTCTACAATAGAGGCTGGCAAAAGATCCAAGAGTGTGCAGCATCAGTGGGACTCAGGGAGGAAAAACTCAGAGCCTGTCACATCCTTGAGTTCCTGCAGAAGGGCCTAGAAATTGTACTAAGTGCAAGTATGCTCAAAGGCCAAGTATCAGCCATTTCCTCATTCACAGGAATTCAGTGGGCCTTTAATGACCTAATAATCCAGTTCTTTAAGGCTGTAGCAAAACTAAGGCGCCCCCAGAGCCCCTGCACTTTCCAAGTGGGATCTGCAGCTAGTTCTGAATTTCCTGTCCTCACCCAGATTTGGCCAAGGAGTGTCGCTGCAGGACTTGACAATGAAAGCATCTTTCCTGATCGCAATAACCTCGGCCGGGAGGATCTAATAAATATCTGCTCTGGCTAAAGAGCCCCACACGTCTTTCGGGGCAGGTAGTGTCATTCTAAGGCCAATGCCAGACTTTATTCCTAAGGTAGCCACCAAGTTTCACCTAAGTCAGGAGATAGTGCTACCCACCTATTTCCGAGAGGATGGACAAGAAGTCAGCCCACTGGATGTGGGCAGAACATTGAAAGTGTACCTTGAAAAAAACCTCTAGCGTCAGAATCTCGGACTCCCTGTTCGTAATTTCCAATGGAATACTCAAGGGATATAAGGCCTCCAGCAGGATAATCGCCGCCTGGCTCGTAAAGACAATCGCCATGACATACAAGGATAAGGGGTTGGCACCTTCAGAGAAACCAGCGTCTCACTCCATGAGGAGGGTTTCAACATCATGGGCAGCTGCATGTGGTATATCTCCAGAAGTCATAAGCAAGGCAACAGCCTGGTCATCCATACACACATTTGTCTCTCACTACCGCATTGACCCGGCAATGTTAATTACAACCGAATATGACAAAACTATTATTTCTGTGGCCGGTGGCCATAATTCAACCAATTTAGCAGCTTTCCACCCTTGTATATAGTTATTTCCCGTGGTAGCTGACATTGGAGATGTCAGAAAACAGAAAATTGTATATCAAATACTTACCGCAATTTTACTTTCCTGACAAGCTCCATGTCAGTGCAGACTCCCACCCTATGGACAAAGTTCTAGTTATGTAACGCCATTTAGGGCATGGGGGTCAAATTTATGAGTTAGGTCATTGTGACAGACATCCCCGGACCCTCTTATGTCTAAAATCATTCTATGTCCACTAGGGGCATAGGATGACTGAGAAATGATATATTGGACTACATGAGATGGGATTATTATGTAATTATTTTTCACAATATATTCCAGGATATCTGTAAAGATCTATTTACTGTTTGTTGATTCTGAACTCAATGGGTTAATTGTAAGAGTGACTCATTCATACTGTTGGGACACATACTGTTAGATGCTAATGTCCTCACCTCCAGCCATCTGTCTGTTCTCTGTGCTAATTGACCCTGCTATTGTGTGAAGATGTCCTGTGTTTACACTTATGATAATGTGTATTGTATAACAGGTGAGTGAGGAGACGTGACATCTACCATGAAAAGGTCATATCTAATGCCGCGTACACACGATCACTTTTTGCGATGAAAAAAAAACAAAGTTTTTTAAAACGTCATTTAAATTGATCGTGTGGGCAAAACTTCGGTTTTTTGTCTTAAAAAAAAACGACCAAAAAAAAAATTCCAACATGCTTGAATTTTTTGTGACGTTTTTCAAAACGTCGTTTTTTGTGTCATAAAACGTGATGGTGTGTGGGCAAAACAATGTTGAAAACTACGTTTTGAAACCCGCGCATGCTCAGAAGCAAGTTATGAGACGGAGCTTCAATGTAAAAGAGTGCCGTCGAACATGGTGTACGTCACCACGCTTTGCTAGAGCTTTGTAGAAAAACGATGGTGTGTACGCAACGTCGTTTTGGAAAATGAAGTTTGAAAAACTTAGTTTTTTTTCATGATTGAAAACGTTGTTTTTTTTCATCGCAAAAAGTGATTGTGTGTACGCGGCATAAGAGTCGCCTAGTCTGGGTAAATGATTAGTTAATTAGCTTATGTTAATTTATGTTCTGGTTACCTCTTCTAACTGTATATAAGATTGTATATTTGGTGCTAATAAACACTCCATGTTCAGCAGAAAATCAAGTCTCCTCTCGTTGTGTGCTTGTGAGCAGCTGGAATATCCGATATCTATATCCAAACTGATAGGAAGCGGTATATGACGGAAGCACTCAAGCGGAGTGTGGGACGTTCCGTTACAGTCATGATTGCATGGGGTGGGCGGGCCTTACCCGGTAGTGACTGACATTGAGCTTGTCAGGAAAGGAAAATTGCGGTAAGTATTTGATATACAATTTTCAGTTTTTCTATCCATTTATTCAATAGAAAATGTCATAAAATAGCCAAAAAACTGTTTAGAATTGTGAAATCAAATTAAATCTCTAGAATGGCCTACATGTGTCTAGTAAGAAAAGTAACTGAGTTTATTGGTACAATAAAATAATATCTAAGAGCCCTAACAGCAGTTTATTGTGACAATGAGGAAAACACAATAATGGAATATTATTTACAATTGTCTGTTATTATGTAATATATAGTGCGGCATTCAACATGAAAAGGTTAATGTGTGATGATGCACGCTGTTGGTATTACCCTGTCTAAAGTTTGCAATCCGTGTTACATATATTTTGAGAAAGCACTCAGAGCAAATGCTTAAAACAGCTTACTGTATCCAGAGCTCCCATTTAGAATTATTTCATTTTCAAGGTGAAATAAGACTTTAATGCTTTAATATAAGCTTTCTTCTCTGCCTTGGGTGTTTAGGGAATTCCTCAATTTAGCTGCTCCTGCTCTGTTCCTGCTAATAATTCAACACTCGTAGCATCTTAACACAATCAGTGCATGCATTCAGCAGAACAGACCAGGCAAAGCTTAAGGACTGCAGGCCTACAATATGTTGATCCCTAGGTGGTTATTTCAGATGAAAAACAAATTAATCAATATCTGATTGCATTTGCTGAGCTATATATGTTATAGTATCAATGTATTGAATAGAGGCGCATACACTTATTAATGGTAGTTGCAATTTATGACTTCAGAAAGTGAGCATTAAAGGAGGAAACACTGCTATTATTACATCTTTTTGCCCCAGATTGTTCATTTGGGATTGTTTTCTGCTGTGTCTAAAGCTCCCCAGTGTTCACTGACAAATAATGTGCCATCGGTGTCTTCAGACTTTGAAAATAAATACTCATGAGTGTGAGGGTTAATAGACTCAAAAATGACAGGGAAAGAAGAACAAGCCTCATTCTAGCCTTTGTTATGATGCTAACCTGAAACCTTGGGCCTAATTTCCCAATAGACCCACTAGGCATCATTGTTTTAGCCTATTGTAACATACTGCCAACTACTGCATCCTCTTCCCTATCCCTGCACACAGATTTGGATGCATTCTTCTTAGGCTTGAATAAGGACATTGAATAACAAGGCTTAAACTTCCTTTTTGTTTAAGGTTCATATTAGAATACCCCCTAAAGTATCGCCAAATCCTGGAAAACTCCCAGTCTCAATTTTCATGCGGTTAAAAACAAGGTCACACAAGCAATGATCCAATGCAAAAATTGAGGCTGTCCTTTCCGACAGAGTCGCCAATTATGAAGCCCTTTGTTCTCCTTGGGTGACCAACTTACTCCCACCCAATTTCGATGAGTCCCTCCTGCCCCCATGAAGGGCACTCTTACTAACACACCTCTTGTCCAACCTAACTGATACAACCTAGAAACACATAGGGTCCTTACCCCCAACCCACAGCAGCTGCACACACACACACAGCTCCCATTATGTTCTCCATGCTGGTGCAAGTCCCTGAATGCACCCTGGGTTTTTGTATCGGGCCGTGAACCCGCACCTGCAGAGATGTTATATTGGAAACAGCAGCTCTGAATGTGCAGCTGCTGCATCCCAACTGATAGCTATGTGACTGGGATTGCACACAGCATCTGTATATCCCCTTGCTGGTAAGCACAGCCCTGCATGTGGCACAGACTTAAAGCAGAGGTCCACCCTATAAAAAAAAAATACATAAACAGGCTCCTAAAAATACATTAAAAAACATTTGAAAAAAAATTGTTTACTTACCAGAAACGCCTGTTGCTAGGCAGTCATCCTAATCTGCCACTTACTATACCCGGCGCTCTTCATTCTCTGTCTCCTTGCGTTGTCTTCTGGGAAATGGAGGCACGCTGTCTTCTGGAACCTGTGTTTGAATGGTTGCCCGGCTCCCGATCTGATGAATGGATCGGCCTCGGGGGGGCGACATCGCAGGCTCCCTGGACAGGTAAGTGTCCTATTTAAAAGTCAGCAGCTACAGTGTTTGTAGCTGCTGACTTATAAAAAAAATGTAGGCTGGAACACTGCTTGAATTGCCCCATGTGAACAAGGCTTAACATTTAGAGCTGTATTCATAAAAAAAAAATTCAGAGCTATTCGTCCTGTGAAACTGCATGTACTTTTGTTCATGCTGGCAAAATCAAATGTTACTAGGCTGTTCTCTCCATGTTGAAGGTTCTTCACTCATAAGCCAGAAACTGCTGCATTATGGTCATTAGATGGGGCTGACTATCATAGGAAATTTATCTTCTATGACCATCAGCTACATCTAGTGGCCATAATGCAATATTTTTCTGATTCCCACTATTAAGCCCTGTACACACGATCAGATATCTGATGGAATCTAATCCGATGGATTTTTTCTTTGGATAGCCGATGAAGCTGACTTCATCAGTCTTGCCTACACACAATCGGTCAAAAATACGACCGTGGTCAAACGCGGTGATGTAAAACACTACAACGTGCTGAGAAAAATTAAGTTCAATGCTTCCGAGCATGTGTCGACTTGATTCTAAGCGTGCGTGGATTTTTGACCGATGGACTTCCACACAGACGATAATTTTTTTCTATCATTTTTTTATCCATAGGAAAAATTTAAAACATGTTCTATTTTTTTTTAGCTGATGTAAAACAAACCGATGGGGCCCACACACGATCGGTTTGACCGATAAAAACAGTCTATTGGTCTGTTTTCATCGGAAAAACGATCATGTGTACAGGGCTTAATGAACAAAGGAAATACCACCTGGAGAAAGAATAGCCTAGTAATATTTGATTTTGCCCCATTCACACAGAATGAATGTACATGCAGTTTTTCAGGATAAATAGCTGTTAACTGTTAACTGTTGTGACAGGAAGTCAGGTAACTCTGTGGGTGTTGTCACAGATGGGAGATACATGTCTGCCTTGTTTAGACAATTCACCAATTACTATTAAGTGTCGGCTGCAGAAATAACCAGAAAGGTTTAAGGGCGTTGGAAATCTTCAGCTGTTCAGAATGAGGCACTTAAGGCTCTATAAGTTATCCAGAGGAGGACTACTGATTGCTGCATCCTGAGGCTTTTTGAGTTAAGGAGACCAGTGAGCTGAGAAAGACTTCTGAAGAGGTGAGGTAGTGTTGATTTTTCTGTGTGATAAAAATCAAAAAGACTGGGACCTTCAGGCGTCCTTGTCAATGGAAGATTGGAGAACTATCTATCTTCAGTATTTAACATTATTGAAAATTACTTGCTATTATATTAGCATGTTACAATTTTCATGAAATTTTAGTAATTGGGTCTACGTCTACTTTTATGCAATATCAACATATTCATATTACTTTGATGAAGCCACAAACTAAACAGCCAAGGATTAAAATAACATAAAAGATGGAATAAAAAGGTTAGCTGGGCATGACCTTACAGACTTTCAGTCTAATACGAGAAAAAAATTAGCAATTTTGTAAAATGAATGAGCAATTTCTAATTATAAATTGTAATAGTCTTATTTTAATATGCACTCAGACACAGTCAACCAAACAGAATCCTTGAAAGGACAGAAGAAAATTTTGGTTTGGAACAGATGCAAGGGGAAATTGCAAAAGAAAATTTTAATATGATTACACATGACAATGAAACAGTCTAGGAGAGGTGAATGATTTGGTTAGCAAGCATTCTTAAAGAAATGCAAACGTAATATATATATATATATATATATATATATATATATATATATATATATATATATATATATTGTGGGAGATTAGCTCGTGGGGATCACTTTTCTGAAACACAGTCTGTAAACAGGCACTTTCTTTTTAAGTCTGGCAGCTGCCAGGTTTATTTTACAAAAGGTTTGCAGGTTAAAACAAACAAAACAGTAAACTTAAATCCTTGCCGTCCGGCGCTAACTAAACATCAGGGTCTCCTATCTATACAGTGTGGGGCTGGTCCCCACCACCCACAAAATAAACAACAACGCAAACCTTTTTCTTGCAATGTCTTTAGAGCTCCTCACACTCAGGTTCCCTCCTCAGTGTCCCAAAACCAGAGAGCTCCCTTCTGATCTCTTCCTGGTTGTTTTTAAGGTCCACCTGACATTGAACTCCAGTGGACCCAAATATCCGGACCGGAACACTAGAGGCCGTAAAACCCGGCCCGGATTCCGGTTCAGCTTCTCAAAATAGACCGTATGCGTGGTGAAATATACCTATGGTCAAGTATCTCACCTCGCATACCTTCACATATCCTCCCCCTCTGCTCAAGCCCCTGCGGCTGAGCACTTGCCCCAACCATACAGTGCACCCGGGAGAGAGCATCTGCATTATTTTGGAGTTTTCCTGGCCTATGCTCCACCGTAAATTTAAAAGGCTGTAAAGCCAGGAACCACCTTGTCACCCGAGCATTTTTCTCCCTGTTATCACACATCCACTTCAAGGGAGCATGGTCTGTGACCAGCTTAAATGACCTCCCCAGTAGGTAATACCTCAGGGAGTCTAAAGCCCACTTAATGGCGAGACACTCCTTTTCTACGATGGCATAATTTTTCTCGTGCTTGTTCAGCTTCCGGCTCAGGTATACCACTGGGTGCTCCTCACCATCCCTGTTCTGTGAGAGTACGGCCCCTAGGCCCACCTCAGAGGCGTCTGTCTGTACAACAAACTCCTGGCTAAAGTCCGGGGTTACTAGTACGGGTACCATACAAAGAGCCTGTTTCAACTTCTGAAATGCCTCCTCGGCTTCGGGGTTCCACTTGACCATGACCGACCCCCTACCCTTCGTCAAATCGGTCAAGGGGGCAGCAACGGTGGCAAAATTGGGTATGAAACGTCTGTAATACCCCGTAATGCCCAGGAAGGCCCTCACTTGTTTTTTATTGACTGGTTGGGGCCATTTTTGAATTGCCTCAATCTTATTGGTCTGTGGCTTGACCACTCCCCGGCCAATAATGTACCCAAGGTATCTGGCCTCCTCCAGGCCTATGGCACATTTTTTTGGATTGGCCGTGAGACGGGCTTCCCTAAGGGAATCTACCACCGTTTGTACGCGGGGCAGGTGCGATTCCCAATCTGGGCTGTGGATGACCACATCGTCCAAGTACGCCGCTGCATACGAGCGATGTGGTCTCAAAGTTTTGTCCATCATTCGCTGGAATGATGCAGGGGCTCCATGCAGACCAAACGGCATCCGCTTATACTGAAACGAGCCCTCAGGAGTGGAAAAGGCAATCTTCTCCTTGGCTGATTCAGTAAGCGGTATTTGCCAATAACCTTTCGTTAGATCCAGGGTCGTTATGTAGCGAGCCTGTCCCAACCTGTCCACAAGTTCGTCGACCCGGGGCCTCGGGTAGGCGGCAAACTTGGACACACTGTTAAGTTTTCTAAAGTCATTACAAAACCTGATACTGCCATCAGGTTTTGGGACCAGCACTATGGGACTTGACCACTCACTGTGGGACTCTTCGATCACATCCAACTCTAACATTTGTTTTATTTCCTCCGCAACCGCCTCTCGCCGGGCCTCTGGAATTCTATAGGGTTTTACATTTACCCGAACCCCTGGTTCCGTCACTATGTCATGTTGGATCGTGTTGGTCAGTCCGGGTAAGGGGGAGAAAAAGTCTCTATTTTTCTGCACAAATGCCCTAACGTCATTTTGTTGTGCTATGGACAGGGAATCCGTGATGGGAACGTCAGGTATCACGGGTATCCGGTCTGTTGGAGGTGAGGACGTGGCCAGTAAAGTCTCACTGTCTTTCCAGGGCTTTAAGAGATTTACATGGTAAATTTGGTGGGGTTTCCTTTTGCCTGGCTGGTAGACTTTGTAGTTTACCTCCCCCACCCTTTCGACAACCTCAAAGGGACCCTGCCACTTAGCTAAAAATTTACTTTCTACTGTGGGAACCAGTACCAGCACTCTGTCCCCCGGGCTGAAAGTACGGACCTTGGCACCCCGGTTATAGACCCTCCTTTGGGCCTCCTGGGCTCGCTCCATATGTTCCCGTACTAGGGGCAGGACGGCTGCGATTCGGTCCTGCATCAAGGAGACATGTTCTATGATGCTCCTATATGGGCTGACCTCTCCTTCCCACGTTTCTTTAGCAATATCTAGCAGGCCCCTGGGATGCCTACCATACAAGAGCTCAAAGGGGGAATAGCCTGTGGAGGCCTGTGGAACCTCTCGTATGGCAAACATGAGATATGGTAGCAAATAATCCCAGTTTCTCCCATCCTTGTCGACCACCTTTTTCAACATACTCTTCAATGTTTTATTAAACCTTTCGACCAGACCATCTGTCTGGGGGTGGTAGACCGAAGTACGGAGATGGGAGATTTTGTACAATCTACACAATTCCTTGGTAACCCTAGACATGAAAGGGGTGCCCTGATCGGTCAAGATCTCTTTCGGGATCCCGACTCGACTAAACACCTGGACCAATTCCTTGGCAATAGCCTTAGCGGAGGTGTTCCGCAAGGGTATGGCCTCAGGATAGCTAGTCGCATAGTCCAGGATCACCAGAATATGCTGGTGACCTCGGGCAGATTTCACCACCGGCCCGACCAGGTCCATGCCAACCCTCTCAAAGGGAACCTCAATTATTGGTAGAGGGACAAGGGGGCTGCGAAAATGGGGCGACGGTGCTGACATTTGGCACTCAGGGCACGATTCGCAATACTCCTTGACCTCTGCATGCAACCCGGGCCAGAAAAATCTCTGGGTGATTCTCTCCTTGTTTTTTTCGACCCCGAGATGTCCCCCCATTACATGGCCATGAGCCAGGTCTAGCACCACCCTGCGAAAGGGTTTGGGAACCAGCAGATGTTCTACCTCTTCCTCTCCGTGTTTTATCACTCGATATAATAAATTGTTTTTAATCGCCATGTAGGGGAAGGACACCACCCAATTAGGATCCACCGGTTTCCCATCCAACACTTTAACATTTTCCCTGGCACTCATGAGGGTGGGCTCTCGCAGCTGCTCGGTACAGAAATCCTCCCTCCTGACCTCCAAGTCGGGTACCACATTTTGGCTACTCTCGATGTCAGGGTCAGGCGGGATTTCCTGTTCGTTACCCTCAGGCTGGGTGCTAGCTTCTGAGTCTTCCGGTTCCCCGACCATGGCAGGGAAAGGAAGAGGATCTCCGGCTTCCTCGATCCCACCATTTTGAAAAACGGGTCTGGTGAGAGTTCCCGTGTTTCCCCAGCAGGGGGAACTCTATCTACGAGCCTCCCTTTATTTTCCCATAACTTCCAAAAATGGGGAAAGTCTCTCCCTACTAAAGCTTCATGGAGCAGTGAGGGTACCACCCCCACTGAATGTGTTACCCTGCCCCAGGGGGTATCAACCTCAACCACTGCTGTCTGGTAGTCCCGAGTGTCCCCATGGATGCAAATTACCCCAATACTACTGGGGTGTAGTTTTTCGGGGTCTACACAAGCACTCCTAACTAGGGTCACCACGCTACCAGAGTCTAGTAGTGCTGTGAGAGGCTTGCCATCCACTAAAATAACGCACATCTGTTTTTCCAGGTGACTCTGATCTAGCGCAACACATGCGACCTGTGCAAACAGAGAAATGTGTCTTTTCCTATCAGCATAATCACATTGCATAGGTTCATCATTTAGAGGGCAGTTTGCAGCAATATGGCCCAATGCATGGCAACGAAAACACTGTATTTGCCCCACCCCCAGTCCTCTTAACGGTCCCAAAGACCTTCCTGGCTTCTGTGGCCAGTCTCCAGGTCTAGGACCCACAGTCTCATCTGCTGTAACAGTCTTATCCACTTTCCCCAAGCTCTTGAACCCCGGAACAGTCTTACCCGAACCGCTGGGAGATCTTGCACCTCTAGACACACCGAAGTGGGGCGTAGGTGGGTTTACCAAGTCGTCGGCAGCACTGTACTTTTCCACTAGGTCCACCATTTGGGCTGCAGTGTTGGGGTCCCCCTGTCCGACCCACCTCCTCAGGGCAGCAGGAAGCGCACGTAGGTACCGGTCCATTACCACCCGCTCCACAATCTGCGGGCTGGTCAGGGTCTCTGGCTGCAACCACTTCCTGGTGAGGTGGACCAGGTCAAACATTTGTGATCGGGGTGGCTTGTTGCTGGAGTAGGACCACTGATGCACGCGCTGGGCCCGAACTGCCATGGTGACACCCAAGCGCGCGAGTATCTCTGATTTGAGAGTCTCATAGTCCTGTGCCTTATCTGTTTCTAGGTCAAAATAGGCCTTTTGGGGTTCTCCAGTTAGGAATGGGGCCAATAGTCCCGCCCACTGCTCTTTTGGCCATCCTTCGCGGACAGCGACTCTCTCGAAAGTCGCCATGTATGCCTCAACATCATCCGCTGGTGTCATCTTTTGCAGGTGGTAGGCGGCCCGTAGTATCTTTGGTTCTGCTGCCACAGGAGGTGCGGACCCCTTTTTCAGTTCCATCAGAGCTTCGGCAAACTGTCGGTTCATCTCCTGTTGCGCTGCAGCAGCTTCTGCGACTTGGCGGTTGGTTTCCCGCTGGGCTGCATTGGCCTGTAGGAGGGCAGCCTGCTGCGCTGCAGCAGCTTCTGCGACTTGGCGGTTGGTTTCCCGCTGGGCTGCATTGGCCTGTAGCAGGGCTTTTAACATTTCCTCCATCTTCAAAAAAGTTGCCCGCTGAATCCACCACGTGTGGGAGATTAGCTTGTGGGGATCACTTTTCTGAAACACAGCCGTAAAACCTGGCCCGGATTCCGGTTCAGCTTCTCAAAATAGACCGTATGCATGGTGAAATATACCTATGGTCAAGTATCTCACCTCGCATACCGTCACAATATATATATATATATATATATATATATATATATATATATATTTAGAGGTCAGTCAAGTCATTAAGGAAAACAGATTAATTAAAGAGGTGTATTGTGATGGAAGTGCGTTAAGGTATTGTAGGCATGCCAGGGATCTGAGGCATTTATAAAGGGCTGATGTCACTAACCAAGTTATTCCTATGGCTGGATTCCGGCCAGATCACATGGACTGTGGCTTAGGGCAACAGCGACATTAGGGACTGGGATGCCTACTGATATATGTGGTCTAAAGAGAGAGTTGTGCCCCTGCCAAGTTTCTCACATTCCCTGTTCTCTAAATCCGCAATATGACTTGCCAGGTGATATAATGTACTTTACATTATCCTTGCTGAACCCGGCCTTCCTAGGAACACATATACATATTTTTTTTGTTGCTTGCTTCTCTGTGACTAGGGGGATAACTAAGATAGGTAATCTCTCTTCCATATACAATGTATGGGTTCAGAGGACAGAGGGACGCCCTGGTAGAAGGACAGAGGGACGCCCTGGGAGAAGGACAGAGGGACGCCCTGGGAGTAGGACAGAGGGACGCCCTGGGAGAAGGACAGAGGGACGCCCTGGGAGAAGGACAGAGGGACGCCCTGGGAGGAGGACAGAGGGACGCCCTGGGAGGAGGAGAGAGGGACGCCCTGGGAGGAGGAGAGAGGGACGCCCTGGGAGGAGGAGAGAGGGACGCCCTGGGAGGAGGAGAGTGGGACGCCCTGGGAGGAGGAGAGAGGGACGCCCTGGGAGGAGGAGAGAGGGACGCCCTGGGAGGAGGAGAGAGGGACCCCTGGGAGGAGGAGAGAGGGACGCCCTGGGAGGAGGAGAGAGGGACGCCCTGGGAGGAGGAGAGAGGGATGCCATGGGAAGAGGACAGAGGGCCGCCCCCCACAAAGTGCCGCCCTAGGCCTGGGCCTTGTTGGCCTAGGCCAGAATAAATCCCTGGCCAGAGGGGGCAAGCAGCTCTACGATCTGTGGTGCTGTGTCTCACTCTGACATCTCCGATCAACGCATCTCCAATCATGGTAAGGAGCCTCTGACAGAGGCTTCATACTACGTGATCAGCTGTGACCAATCATAGCTGATCACAGCTGGAACCAGGAATTGTTGGTTTCCTCGGTTTGCTCCTATCGTGGCTCTCCCTGTCAGAGGGGGGGGGTCTGTGCTGATAATCCGCACATTGATTATCAGATGTGCCACCAACAATGCCAATCAGTGCCCATCAGCTACCAGTCAGTGCCCCATCAGGAACGCCTGTCAGCGCCCATTAAAGTGCCAATAAGTGCCCACCACAGTGCCAATCAGTGCCAATCATAGTGCTAATCAGTGCCCATCAGTAACACCTGCCAATATCTCATCAGTGCTCCCTATCAGTGACATTTATTAGTGTCCATCAGTGCCACCTGTCACTGCCAATCAGTGCTGCCCAGGGTTGTTGGGAGGGCATGTTGAGGGCATGTTGCCTGGTATGGTTTAGGAGGGACCCATATCCGAGCATGCAGCCTGGAGGTCACAATGGGGGGACAAGCGAGCGCCCCCCCCCTCATAAACCATACCAGGCCACATGCCCTCAACATGCCCTCCCAAAAACCCTGAGCTGTGGTTGTCGTGGTCTGTTGGCAGGGGGCTTATCAGAACCTGGAAGCCCCCTTTAACAATCTGCCTCCTAGGGGGCTTCTCTATCCACCAAACACCAGAGGGTCCCATACCAACAGATGTGCCCTCTTTATCAGAAATAACTATTGGTTTAGCAGGTACCTTAAAGTGCCCAAAAGTGCCTACCTGCTCAAATGAGAAACAAAAAAAGGGGTGTTGGTTGTATGAACTTTTCAGCTCTGCAGTAACTTCTAAAATGGCCATCCCTAGACTGACCTCTTACAGCAGACCCTTCCTATCTCAGCTGACTCCCTCCTTCACAAATGGTAAGCTTTAGCCAGTATTTTACCCTTTCCCAAGTGTAATTCCCCCCTCTAGTCATGTAATCTCTTCATCCAACTTTTCTTTCTCTGATGCATCGTACACACCACTGGTTTTCCCGGCAGGAAAACTGCCAGGAGAGCATTTGGCCGGGAATCCCGGCCGTGTTTATGCTCCCTAGCAGTTTTCCCGTAAGGAAAACAGCCAGGAATCCTGACGGGAAAATAGAGAACCCTGCTCTCTATTTTCCCGTCGGGTTTCCCGGCAGAGTGCTTCCTGCCGAGAAAACCGGTCGTCTGTATGCTTACCTGTAGGGTAGAAAAACCGTGCATTCTCGATAACACTTCGACGCATGCGCGGTAGCATACAACGATAGTGTGGGGTGTAGCAATATGGCGGCAACAGAATAGAATGTGACGAGACACCGGCTCGTCGTAGTCGATGACGTCACCGCGTTCTTGCCATTCAAAAGAACGGCGGGTTTGTTTGGCTGTGTGTTCACACGGCTATCCAGGGAAAGCCTGCCAGGAATCCCGTCGGGAAAACCAACGTTTTTTTTTCCCAACAAGATTCCCGGTCGTGTGTAGACTTGAGACTTAAGCCCTGTACACACAAGCCAGAATTTCGTCAGGAATAAAACGTTGTTTTTCCTGACGAGATTCTTGGTAAGAATCTCTTGCTGGCTGAGTGTTCACACACTCTATTCAAAAGAACCGCTGTTCTTTTGAATGGCAAGAACGCGGTGACATCATCGCGAACGACGAGCATGCACTCGTCACATTCTATGCCGTCACCGCCATCTTGCTGCACCCTACACTGCCCTTGGAAGCTACAGCGCATGCGTCAAAGTCATTTCGAGCATGCGTGGGTTTCCACGGCAACAGGTAAGTATACAGACGCTCTGGTTTCTCGGCAGGAAAACACTGCCGAGAATTACAACGAGGAAAATAGAGAGCAGGTTCTCTATTATTCTCATCAAGATTCTGGGCAGTTTTCTTGGCGAGAAACCTGAAAGACTTGTACACACGCACGGTTTACATTGTGCGTGTGTACGAGGCTTAACTATTTAACAGACTGGTTGCATAGGAAGGAAAGTACAAACATGCATTTAAGAAAGTATTTTTAAAGATTTACATGTTAAAATATTCAACCATTAATGTATTAATTCCACAGTACCTTTGTCTGAATCTTTGTGCATGGGCTAAATCTTAATTTCTGACCTTCTTTTGTATCCTTCATGATATTCTTGTCATTTATATTTATTCTTTAAGTGAAAGTAGATGCATTGTACTGCTTATTGTGCCTGCTTAATATGATTCTGAAGATTTTTATATCTGTAATATGCTGCATTTAGAATGTGGTCTAATAAACAGCACAATCAACTTGTCCTAGTCGAGCCTACAGTATGAAAATGGTTAAGCTTTCTACCATGAGTCAAAGGTTGAATATTGTCTCAGGCCGTACCTCGTAGGAATAACTTGAAACAAAGAGCCTTATTTATCAAAGTATATAATGAAAAGAACTATCAGTTTCTGATGCCTGTCTGCATATAATATTTAAACCTATACTAAAGAATAGACATTTTTTTAAATTGGTTGCTATGGGCAATACAGAGGGCTTTATGTGAGAACCCTTGATAAACTGACCCCTGCTCAGTAATGTTAATGTTACAGGCATCAATATATTATTCAACTCTTTTTTTTAACTGATATAAATGTATGGCTAAATTAACTTCATAAATTTTTATTTTCCTCTAGTTTATGCTGTTGAAATGACTATTTTATTATATTTATTCAAAATAATTTACAAACAAAAATGTTACCAAAAATGTGTTCAATGCACCCCATGCTTTAGAACCATGCAACATGCGGCCTGATGGTGCTCAGTTTGTGGCTTAGTGTGCTCCAGACTAGGGATGAGCTTCGCGTTCGATACGAACGTATGTTCAACTCGAACATTGTCTGTTCGTACATTCGACGAAATACGAACAAAAGCGGTCGTTCGCGCCAAATTCGAGTGACGCAAAACGGCCCATAATTCACTGCGGCATTGCACGCTGATGATTGGCCAAGCATGCTGTATGTCCCGCATGCTTGGCCAATCACAGCACGCAAAAAACGAAGAGCCATAATTGGCCAAAGCCTGGGTGGCTTTGGCCAATTATGGCTCAGGGCTTTAGCACACGCTCCACATTATAAAAGGCCTGCCTGCTGGGCGGCCTCATGTAGTGTGTTCCGGCTTGTTAATGAGAGCAGTCAGAGAGACAGAGAGATTGTCTTTATATAGCTAGATAGAGCAGGCAGGCAGGCTAGTCAGTTTAGCCTAATTTACAGTGTGTAGAGGATATACATACATCCCTAGGAGTTGTACATATATTTATACACTGTATAGCTTAGATAGATCAGTTCTTCCTAATTTACTGGCAGGCAGGTGATTGTTCTATTTAAAGACGTTATCACACGTATAGACACCCAGCAGGTACAATATTTAAAGGAATTTAATTTCATTTTTTTTTATTTAAGCATCATCAAAATCACTGCTCCTGGAGCAGTGATTTTAACTGCTTGCCGACTCCCCGCCGTCATATTACTGCGGGAAGTCGGCACGCCTAGGCGAGAGCCCGTAGCTTTAAAAGCGGCCACTAGGGGGCGCCCGCGCACGTGCCCGGCGGGCACGATTGCCGTCGGGCACACGTGATCGCTCGTTACAGAGCGAGGACCGGGAGCTATGTGTGTAAACACAAAGCTCCCGGTCCTGTCAGCGGGGGAAATGCTGATCTTCTGCTCATACAATGTATGAACAGAAGATCAGTAATTCCCCCTAGTGAGTCCATCCCCCATACAGTTAGAACACACCCAGGAACACACTTAACCCCTTCTCTGCCCCCTAGTGTTAACCCCTTCAGTGCCAATGGCATTTTTATAGTAATCCAATGCATTTTTATAGCATTGATCGCTAAAAAAATGCCAATGGTCCCAAAAATGTGTCAAAAGTGTCCGAAGTGCCCGCCAAAATGTTGCAGTACTGAAAAAAAATGCTGATCGCCGCCATTACTAGTAAAAAAAAAAAAAAAAAAATGCCATAAAACGACCCCCTATTTTGTAAACGCTATAACTTTTGCGCAAACCAATCAATAAACGCTTATTATGATTTTTTTTTACGAAAAATATGTAGAAGAATACGTATCGGCCTAAACTGAGGGAAAAAAAGTTTTTTTATATATTTTTGGGGGATATTTATTATAGCAAAAAGTTAAAAATATTGCATTTTTTTCAAAATTGTCGCTCTATTTTTGTTTATAGCGCAAAAAAATAAAAACCGCAGAGATGATCAAATACCACCAAAAGAAAGCTCTATTTGTGGGGAAAAAAGGACGCCAATTTTGTTAGGGAGCAACGTCGCACGACCGCGCAATTGTCAGTTAAAGCGACGCAGTGCCGAATCACAAAAAGTGCTCTGGTCATTGGGCAGCAATATGGTCTGGGGGTTAAGTGGTTAATAATGTTTAAATAAAAAAAAGGTCGTTTTTCAGGAGTCCTGAAAAAACGACAGTTTTTAAAACTTTTTTCCATTGATACATGTTCCCTCGGGCAAGACCCAGGTTCTTAAAGACGTCTTCACAGGCAAACTATAGACACCCAGCACTGCAGGTACAATATTTAAAGGATTATTTTTTTTTAATTAAACATTATTAAAATCACTGCTCCTGGAGCAGTGATTTTAATGATGCTTAAATAATTAAAAAAAAAATTCCTTTAACTATTGTACCTGCTGGGTGTCCATAGCTTGCCTGTGAAAACGTCTTTGAGAACCCGAGTCTTGCCCGAGGGAACATGTATCAATGGAAAAAAGTTTTAAAAACGGTCACTTTTTAAGGAGTCCTGCTCCTGAAAAAACGACAGTTTTTTTAACTTTTTTCTATTGATACATGTTCCCTGGGGCAAGACCCGGGTTCTCAAAGACGTTTTTCAACAATAACTTGAATATTGGTCTTTAAAAATAATTTGAACTTTCGAGTCCCAAAGACTTCAATGGGGTTCTAAATGTTTGTGCGAACGGTCGGTCTGTTGGTTAAGTCTTAGGCCTCGTACACACGATCAAATCTGTCCGCTGGAAACGGTCCGCTGGACCGTTTCAGCAGACAGATTCGATTGTGTGTACGGCCGAGCCGACGGATTTGGCCACCCGACAGATTTCAGAGCATGCTTTGAAATCTATCGGGTGGGAATCCGTCCGCCCGACATGTCTGCTGGTTAGTACACTTACCAGCAGACATGTCGTCCCGCACCACCGCCGAATGGATTCGGCGCATGCGCGGAAGTGTTTTACTTCCTGGTGCGGTGACGTGGCGGCGTCAACGTCACCGACACGTCAGCGTGCCGTCTGCTGGCGGGGATTTTGGTTTGCTCGTGTGTACACGCGAGCAAACCAAAATCCCAGCAGACAGATTTGTTCAAATCTGTCGGACGGACAGATTTGAACAAATCTGTCTGCTCGTGTGTACGAGGCTTAAGGCCACGTACACACGATCAAATCTATCTGCTGGAAACAGTCGGCCCGACCGTCCCAGCAGACAGATTTGATTGTGTGTACGGGCGAGCCGACGGATTTGGCCAGCTGATAGATTTTAAAGCATGCTTTAAAATCTGTCGGGTGGGAATCCATCCGCACGATATGTCTGCTGGTTAGTACGCTAACCAGCAGACATATCTTCTCGCACATGCGTCGAATGGATTCGACGTATGCACGGAAGTAATTCACTTCCTGGTGCGGTGACGTGGCGGCGTCAACGTCACCGACACGTCAGCGCGCTGTCTGCCGTCCTGTGTACACGATCAAACCAATACATCCCAACAGACAGATTTGTTCAAATCGGTCTGTCCGACCGATTTGAACAAATCTGTCTGCTCGTGTGTACGGGGCCTTACACTTAAGTTCCTGCCACAGAGCACTCCATAACACTATCCCAGTGTAGGTGCAGGATATGATAGGAATACTGTTGTAGGGGTCTATTTTGCGTAAGACATTGGGTTAAGGGTTAGGTTAGATAACTTTGCTTTAGAGTCACGGTAATTATTAATGTAAGGAAAAAAATGTAATTAGGGTTTATAGGTATAAGTCTAAAGCCTCGTACACACTATAGGTCTTTTTCCATTCATCCCAGCGGGTTGAACAAAAAAAAACTGACCACTCTGGTCGGAGCCACTGTACTCGCTATGCAAAGTAAGTACAGCGATCTTCCCCGCTGAGCTGTTTTTTTATGACAGAGGGATGGCCCTGCCAGAACACCCCAATCAGTGCTCTCTGACATTGGCAGAGAGCGCTGATCGGGAATCAGTCGGCTACTGGTTTTCTAGCGTGCTCCTCCAACAGACTGACATACACATGGGCCGAATGTCTGCCTTTATTTTTTTGAACCGGCAAATGTCTCCCGACATTCGGCCTGTGTGTACCCAGCTTTAGCCTAAGTGCTATGGTAAAGGTAAGGGTTAGGTTTAGAGTGTTAAGTGTAAAGCCCCGTACACACGATCTGACTTTTTTCCCGTCAGTGTTTAGAAATAGAACATGTTTTATTTTTTCCGATGGAAAATAAAACGATAGAAAAAAGAAAACACACATGCTCAGAATCAAGTCGACGCATGCTCGGGAACATTGAACTCCATCTTTCTCGGCTCGTCGTAGTGTTTTACGTCACCGCATTTTGGACGGTCGGAATTTGGTCTGACAGTGTGTATGCAAGACAGCTTGAATGGAATTCTGACAGAAAATTCCATCGGATTTTAGGCCATTGGAATTTCCGATCGTGTGTACGGGGCATAAAAGTTAGGCTACATGTCAAGGGTTCAGGGTTAAAGGGAAGTTTCATTTTAGAGGTTATGTTTTATGTTTTTAATGCTAGGGGTGAGGTTTATGGTTCTGTTTAAGAGTTGGGTTAAGTGTTATGGTCAAGTAATCTTTCCCCCGTTGGCTCTGCAGTGAGAACTGAATGATCGAAGACCTCTGATCACTCAGTTCTTCCCTTTAATGTAAGCAGAAAGCAGTGACTATCAGCAACACTCTGCTCTGCTCCTCCTGCTCTCATTGATGGGCTGTGGAGGGGGTGGGAGGGGCTGGCTCCAGCTCTCAGCAGATCGCTGAGAGGCTGAGCCAGGTCCAGGCATCTGGGTGGATCCCAAACATATGGTCGGGATCTTTCCTGAGCCTGGACCAGCTGAGTGCAATTACCCGACAGCAGGTTTTAGCCCCCTGTCGGCACTTCTGTGACCTACAAGAAAAGTATAGCCAAAATAGCTTTGGCTATTCTGCTCCTTTAATGCTTAGTTCAAGTCTCATATTAGGATGATGCCGCGTACACACGATCACTTTATGTGATGAAAAAAACGACGTTTTCTGTGAAGTAAAAAACAATGTTTTTGAAACTTCATTTTTCAAAGACGATGTTGCCTACACACCATCGTTTTTTCACAAAAAGCGAGGTTACGTTCACCACTCTTTTCCATTGAAGCTCGCTTCATAACTAGCTTCTGGGCATGCGCGGGTTGAAAAACGTCGTTTTAAACAAAGTTTTTTGCTACACACGGTGACTTTTTGTGAAACAAAAAACGACGTTTTGAAAAACGACACATAAAATTGAAGCATGCTTCAATTTTTTTTTGTCGTTTTTTACAAGACATAAAACAACGTTTTCCCCTACACACGGTCAATGAAATTGACGTTTTTAAAAACGTCATTTTTTTTCATCACATAAAGTGATCGTGTGTACGCGGCATGAGGGTCATTCAGGAATGTTTGAATGTCATATTTTTCAGATCCAAAGGCCCTGTTCTGGTAATTAATGTTCTGTTCCTATCACAGTTGATGTTCAAATTCACATATCAAGTCCTCTTTGCAATACCTATTAAAAAGACAATAGCTGTATACTTTCTAATATTTATATAAATATTACAGTAGATTGTAGATTACCGGTATCTTGAAAATAGTTTGTTCAATAGCACATTAGTATATATTTTTTAGTGTAACCACATTACTATACACAAATTGCTACTCGTTGGATTTTTTTACTATGTTTATTATTGATATTTAAAGAATATATTTTGTTCTTATAATTTTCCATCAAGTGCTGCCTATTCCCTTTGTGTTTCTCACAGCCATCCCTGGTGATACATAGATTTTTCTCTCTCACGCTCACCCTTGTTTATCCTCTTTATCACAAAAGATAGTACCAGGGAAAAATAAGAAAATCAATACAAAGTCTATCCATGCTCCAAAAATTTGCCAAAAGCAAATCTTTCACTCCATCTCTCCCAGTATGAACCTCACTAGGGGGGCAGCGAGAAAGCAAAACAATTTTAGGGCTTTTGTTTTTGTAAGAAGAACTGTCCCGCCACATTTGAGAACCCATGCTGCTTCTCTTCTCCCAGAGGCCTGTGGGTCCTCTGAAGGTCATGTTCCTTTTTTGCATGGGCTTCGAGACAGGCCATGTCTGATTTAAGCTGTTTGGCAGTGAGAGATAATGTTGTAAATGTTTCTATATGTGTTTAACCGAGCTGCACGCAGGAGGGGCAGAGGCAAGCAGGTTTTCTTCAAAAGACTTTACCACATGGGATTTGCTGCTTGTTGTCTGAGATTAAGTGAAACAACATTAGCAAAGTGTATAGCAAACACAATATAGCCAAGTGAGGAGTTGATGTGAACAGGGAGATTTAGAACAGTCTGGATAAAATCCTCATGGCATGGAATAGAGGGCAGGGGTCAGAATGTAAACACTTACACTTCCAAATCCGTAAGTCAAATAGGATCAAATGTAAAAGTGAAGGGAATTAACTGGTTTAGATTTTAAAGAGAACCTTTCTCTTGTACACAGTTGAGCTTCAGTATAACTGAATCAGAAACTAAAGAACTAAACAATTTAGAAAAAAACAAGGGCCCAGATTCACAGAGCAATTACGCCTGTCTAACTGGTGTTAGACAGGAGAAATTTCAAATTTCGCGCGCCGTATCACTAGTTTGAATCCTCAAACCATGATACGGCGGCTTCGGGCTTCGATCCGAGAGGCTTACGTCTTCGCAAGCCTTCGGATCTACTCTGCAATATTTTTGCGGCCGCTGGGAGGAGTCCGCGTCGTTTTCAGCGTCGGGATATGCAAATGACTTTTTACGGCGATCCACAAAGATACGAGTGGTCTTCGCAATCGCTTACGTCATTTTTTTGCTACGTACTGTTAGACCAGCTATTTGCTGGTCTAACGGTGCCTAGCCCATGTTAAGTATGGCCGTCGTTCCCGCGACAAATGTAATTTTTTTACGTAACTCGTTCGGGAATAGGAATGTCCGTAAACGACGCTACTCAAACAACGAATGACGTAACGACGTGATTTCGCGCAATGCACGGCGGGAAATTTCTGAACGGAGCATGCGCAGTTCGATCGCCGCGGGAACGCGCCTATTTTAAATGCTTCACGCCCCCTACTCGCGTAGATGGCTTGCGCCGGGAGAAATACACTACGCCGCCGTAGTTTACAGGACAAAATCTACCACGTGGATTCCACGTAGAGCCAGGTAAAATACGGCGGCGTAGTGTATTTCTGATACTCTACGCGAATCTAATTGTATGTGAATCTGGGCCAAGGTCTTTTTAACTGAATGAAATCAAGTATACCCAAAATATCTAAAGTCACATATATATTTAAAGAACTACTATCACCAAGCCTATTGACAGCAAATATAAGACTCCTGCATCAGTTATACTCATTTTACTAAGGCGTCTACACGGCCCTTAACTTTGCTGCAGCTGGCACTGAAATCAAAGTTGGCAGTTGATCTGGGGGGCTAAGGGGAGCAATAATGTCACTCCCTCAATTATAATAAATTATCTAGCAAGTGCCTTGAACTGCTTGACCTAAGCACTGTACCATAGGGTAGAGATCACATGTTTTCTCATACCCAGGCACATTGGGTTTAGTCACCAGCTATAGTGGGGACAGAAACTGTGAGAGGATCCTCCTCTATGTCCCCATTCCCCTTTTTAAACTGATCTGTACTGGGGGGAAGTGTGCAAGGGGGAAGATCAGTACTTGGAGGGAACTGTACTAAAGGAGGGGGAGTCTGTAATGGGGGGAGTAGTACCAAGAGGGATCTTTATTGGTAGGAAGCTATACTAGGGGTAAAGGAGGAGGGCTGTACTTAGAGGGAGCTGTACTAAGGCGGTAGGGGATATATATTGGGAGGACAATTTGTATTTGAGGGGAGTTGTACTGGGGGGTAGGTTCTGCCATGGGGGAGCTGTACTAAGAGGGCATATCTGTACTGAGGAGGAGCTGTGCTGGTGGGGAGCTGTACTTGGCGGGGGGGCTTTAACAAAAGGAGAAGGAGATCTGTACTGGGGTTAGATGTACTAGGAGGAGTCTCTGTGCTGGGAGAGAGGTGTACTAAGGGGGTACCTGCACTGGGAGGAAGATCTATCCTGAAGAAATTTGTGGGGGGGGGGGCTGTACTGGTTCTGCATGTGTGACCCTGGCTCTCTATGTGTTACACACTACTGACCCCTTCACCCTGTGCATTATGCTCCCCTGACCCCTATGCTCTGTGCATTACACACTACTGACCCCTCACCTATATACACTATCCTGTGTTTGTCATACTCCTGAACACTGTACTCCTTATGCTATATTACACAACAATTTATGGTTGCTCAGTAGTCAGTGACTATGTTAATGAAGTTCTTCTTTAAGGTAGCTTATGTGCAGAAAATCATATGTAATACAAAAGTTTCATGTTTTACAAAGTGCTGAGCTGTGTATATGTCGGTTAGAATTCTGGTTGTAGCACAGTAATTAAAGATTACTTTTGGGTATAAGGACTGTTGCAAATGTAGTTGTGTACACAGTATACAGTAGGCTCACATTTTAAGCCACTCCTATTGTTAGTGTTGAGCTCACTGAATAAATTCTTTGCTCTGGCTGCCAATGACTGGTCCACATCCTAGGCCCACATCTCACCCATTATCTACACCCCGTTAAGTTGTCTCACCTGTCCACAAGGCGGTTTTTATGTGATCTGATTGATGCTCACAGCTCTTTATCTTACTCCCTTTACATTGAGAGCTTGCTGATGGGTGAAAAAACTGAGTGCTGGCAAAATACCATAAGGTAAAAGGCTTGCTATTTATTTTGTGAAAGCCATAAGGGACACCCTGTTAGTCAGGAAATAACCTGAGCTTAGTTAGTGGTTAAGCAAGCAGATGTTTTGTTTGCTTTACTCTATTAAATTGCTGTCCAAAGCCTTTGAAAAAGTATCCATACCCCTTGAAATTTTCCACATTGTGTCATGTTACAACCAAAAACATAAATGTATTTTATTGGGATGTGTCCTCCAATTGAGTTTCCAGGCTCTTCCTGAGATACCAGCCTTTTTGCTTGGTCTTCTCTGGGAAAAGTCCTCCCCTGGTTCCTCCAATTGCTCGGCTTCTCCCCACAGGTAAGACAGCACAGGCACACCTGGATTAGTAGGCCCCAGAATTCCTGGGCCTACCTTCAGTAATGAAGCCTCGGGCCAGCAGGACCCAAGGCAGAAGAACTGCCACGACACACCTTAGACCAGGAGGGCCATCAGGTCAGAGAGAAAACAAACGGCGTCTGTACCTTTAGTACCCTCTCCCAGAATGCCCAGCAACAGGAACACTTCCACTGGGTTGTCTCTGTATTGAAAGCACTTAATATATCCAGCATATTGTATTTCCAACCTTGACCCAAAATGACAGCGACACCCAGGGTCAAGTGAAAAGAACGCAGCTGAACTGACACAGAAACCAGCAGTTAACATAATCATTCTGAGCTAACTACAGCTCAGATAGCACTAAATTTAAATATAGCACCTACACAATAGGAGCAGGGCATTACAAGTATATTAAAAGTATGCATTTGTATTGAGCTCCCTTAACTCGGGTCAGCGATAAAGTTGTGGAGAAGTTTACCTCCCTGGCTGTATGATTCTTTCTGGTTTTAGGTGCTAAAAGTGGTACCATTATTTTGCAAGGAAATTTGGCGTTTTACATTGTAGGCCTGTAATTCTTAGGAATAACTCACTTAAATCTGACCAAACAAGAGTCTAGTACTGTAGGCATCCCAGGTATGATTTTTTTTTCAAAAACAAAATTATAAATTATAATATAATAAATAATTATAAATAATTTTAACAAATAATAATATAATTATAATAAAAATTATTCAATAATGTAATCAATTCAAAATCACTGAAATTTCCTCAGTTGCAGAATTGTCGCTGTCATTACTTTTATTTTTTTATGACGAATTTCCCCACAAATCGCTATCGCTCAATTCTGCAAGTGATTATAATTTATTACCGCTGTTTTCTAGCTGCTCTAAAACCATTTTTGACATAAAGGGACACTTTTGGTTGCTATGGACAATCTACAGTTTGCAGGCAGGAAGAACAGTTTTTATTATACAAAAGTACATGTAGGACACTGGGCAGACCACTGGGGACAAGGGGGGTGTGTATTTTTTTACATACAGTACTGTAATCTATAAGATACTGTATGTAATGTGTTTGTTTACTTTTTTGAATTTGGCGCCGTTCTCTGCCCCGTGCGTCGTAACCTCGTGAATCGAGCGAGGACCCGCTCGCTCACACAGCGGAGAGGCATCGCTGGAACCAGGGACAACCCAGCCTATGGATGCTGTGAGGTGAGCCCGAGTGACTCGGGGTTACCGATCGCAGCAAAAAAAACAGAATCCCGCCAGGAGGGTTAAGGCAAGGTTAGGTAATAAAAAAAATATCCCAAGCTTTAAACATCTCATGGAGCACTGTTCAATCCATCATCCAAAAATGGAAAGAGTATGGCATGATATGATATGGTATGAAAACCTACCAAGACATGGCAGTCCACCTAAACTGACAGGCCGGGCAAGGAAAGTGTTAATCAGAGAAGCAGCCAAGAGGCCCATGGTAACTCTGGAGGAGCTGCAGAGATCCACAGCTCAGATGGAAGAATCTGTCCACAGGACAATTATTAGCTGTCACTCCACAAATTTGCCTTTTATGGAAGAGTGGCAAAAAGAAGTCCGTTGTTGAAAGAAAGCCATAAAAAGTCCTGTTTGCAGTTAGCGAGAAGCCATGTGGGGGACACAACAAACATGTGGAAGAAGGTTCTCTGGTCAGATGAGACCAGAATTTGACTTTTGTTCTAAAAGAAAAATGCTATGTGTGGTGGAAAACTAACACTGCTCATCACCCTGAACACACCATCCCCACCGTGAAACATGGTGGTGGCAACATCATGTCGTGGGGATGCTTTTTCTTCAGCACAGACAGGGAAGCTGTTCAGAGTTGATGGGAAGATGGATGGAGCCAAATACAGAGCAATTGTAGAAGAAAACCTGTTAGAGTCTGCAAAAGGCTTGAGACTAGGGCTGTGGTTCACCTTCCAACAGGACAAAAACCCTAAACATACAGCCAGAGCTATAATGTAATGGCTTACATCAAAGCACATTCATGTGTTGGAATGGCCCAGTCAAAGTTGAGACCTAAATCCATTTGAGAATTAGTGGCATTTCTGTTCACAAATGCTCTCCAATCCAATCCAATCTGAAAAGAGCTTGAGCTACAGTTTGTTTTTTGTTTTTTTCAAAAAAGAATTGGCAAACATGTCCCTCTCTAGATGTGCAAAGCTGGAAAAGACATTTCCAAAAAAGACTTTTAGCTGTAATTGCATCAAAATGTGAATATAAATGAATGCCACACTTTTTACATATTTAAACCATTTATCATTTTCCTTTCACTTCACAATTATGATCCACTTTGTGTTGGTCTATCACATAAAATCTCAATAAAATACATTTATGTTTTTGGTTGTAACATGACAAAATGTGGAAAATTTCAAGGGGTGTGAATACATTTTCAAGGCACTGTGTACATATATACATATAAATCTATCTATCTATCTATCTATCTATCTATCTATCTATCTATCTATCTATCTATCTATCTATCTATCTATCTATCTATCTATCTATCTATCTATCTATCTATCTATCTATCTATCTATCTATCTATCTTATATATATATATATATTATTTTTTATTTTTTTATTTCAGGGGTGACTAAGTGCCTTCCTAACTCTTAATGTCCACCACCACTAGTGCATTCTTATCATGTATGTATGATATTTAGCTTTAAATATAGAGCTAAAAATAGGCTTGTCCACACATGTTTTAGGGCTTTGTACACATGTTTATGTAACAACTGGTGTAGCAAAGCACACCACATTTTCCCTTAGGCTGGGTTCACACCTATGCAAATTGGATACTAGTTTACCCGCATCCAATTCACATGACAGGAGACTGTGTCCGGCTCTCAATGGAGCCAGTCCACACAGCTCCGGGGCGACCGCGGTCCACACTGGAAAAGTGACCTGTGCATCTTTGGCTCAGTTTCAGATCCAAATTCAGTCAAAAATTCCAACCTAATTCACACCTGCAATAGAAAACAGGGACGCACTAGACCCCTGCTGCGAGCCACACCTGGGCCTTACAGGAGTTCCAGTTAATACAAAAACAAAATCACATTCTACCACCTTGCCTTGAAGACAGTTTCTCGCCCCTCTCAGAATCCACATACAACCTGAACAGGGGCCTGTTTGCTTAAGCCAGCAGACCTAAATGCACATCCGCTGTATGCCGCACCCACAAACTCCTTGTCTTTGCCTTGTGTCCTTAGCATCAAGGCCAGACAGCTAAGCCCTGGCCTTCAACATTCACCCATAGGATCCATAGGATGTCTTATTCACTCCCCAAGCAGCACTGGTTCCTCACGGATGGCTTGACTGACTCCGATCTCTTGTGTAGTTAACATACTGTACCTGTCCTAAATTTGAATCTTCTCCTGAGCTAGCTGTTCTGGAGACTCGGGCACCATTTCACTGCCAAAACAATGCCACACTAGAAGTATTCCTATCAGAAATAAGGCAAGGATTTGGTTTTAGATGATGATATTGCTGCCTGGCTGCTACAGACAATAAAAAAAACAGTGCATCAAAGCACAGTAGGGTGCGTTTGACGTGACAGGTGAAAGACTTGCTACGCATTTTTTTTAGTGAGTTATCTATTTATGTGTGGCCACAGTGACGTCAGACTGGCTGCTGTGGGCATCAGCTTTTTTTTTTTTTCCTTTGCTCCAGTTTTTCATAAAACAGCCTCAGTGCACAACAATTTATCAACTGGATTATGGAAGTGGGTCATAAACGTAAAACAACTTTGCTAAGCTTAGACAGAATCACTTCTCATTATGATGATTTATAAAAATGAAGATCATCTAATAGCAGGGAATACATTTTTCAGAGAGTTTATTCAGACTTTGCAATGTTGCTTGTAAACATTTATATCACACTTCAGCAAACACTAACTGCAGAATGGCCAACAAACACGCAACATTAATCACGTGAAGACAAACGTGTGTGCAATTTTATTCTCTCATTGTAAAAACATGCCTGATCAATACAAAATAGTATATATATATATTGGGTTGGGTTACATTTGAGTAGCTGGTTAGCTGGAGGAGCTACTGATCCCAATGCATCTGGGCTATTCTTTAAAGGGCCACAATGCCCATTAACCCCCCTACAATGAAATGTACAGTATAGTGTAGATCACCAATGTTCTGTCAGACAATCTTTTATGATATCTCACTGTAGAACTGTGCATGCATACATGTGTGTTTTTTTTTTCTTTTAACCAGACATTTCTGTAGAGCACCAGCCTCCCCAAACACTTTAAGACACTCTATAATCTAGTGATCCTGAAACACACCTGCTGCTGCTGTTGGTGGAATCCCCTCCTTGCTACCCCTCCCATGCAGAAACATAGGTCTAAAGCAACAAATTAAAAAAAAAGGTGAATGGCAGACATGACTAGGTAAACAGTGGAGGCAAGAAGATATAGGGTTAACATTTGGAATCAAGAGATATGAGGTTACTTACTGGGATTGGTGGGATTGAATGTATAGGAGAGGCTTCAATGAGGTCAAGGGGTGATGTAGTAAACTTCAAGCAATGTAAAAACAGGGCACAAAGAAGTAACTTCCCAGCCTCCCGCCCAGTGGTCTGGATTGGTGCTCCTTGGAGGTCATAGCGCCCAGGCGGATGAGATCTTTGGAGTCATTCAAAATGAACAGTGATATCACATATCCCATCTGTGATATGGTATCCTCTGTAAAATTTCCAGTTAATGTTGGGTTAACTGAGTAGTTGGGACATGGACATATCTGCAAAGAGTTGGGATTGGCTCTGAACCGGTGTGATTGGAAAGAAATCCTGGATTGCCGCACTCCATTAAACAACGTCTTTATTGGATAAAATTAAATCAAAACATGATCCAAAAAAAAAACAGCGCAGTCAAAAAATGGCTAACATGTTTTTACACCGTGAAAGCATTTTATGATGTGAGCGACGTTAGCCAATTTTTTGTCCTAGTGTTCACTTTCTATTTTTGACTGCACTGTTTTTGAATCATGTTTTGATTTGATTTATCCAATAAAGATGTCATTTAACGGAGTGCGGCAGTCTAGGATTTCTTTCCAATCCAATGCATTTGTGCAGAGCCAGCACCTGTCGGCCCCAGTAGGGCTGAAGGCCATTCAAGGGATCAGCAGCTTTTTCAGAGCGGTATCAGCTCTTCATTTTGAACCGGTGTCTCTTGGCTGGAGACCCAAACTAAGTTTTGATTCTTCAGAGCTGCCAAAGATTGTTAAATTGGTTATTGTTTCACATTGGTTATTTCTTAATAAATGGCCGCTATGGCCAATTTTTAATCCACAATGTTGTTGGTCTGCTAATTTAAGTTGATTTGGTAAGAAGGATATGGGGGCATAGCAGACTTTAGAATTTGTGGTTGGTGGCATCTGTTTTTCCATACTCATGCTTGGTATAAAACAAGTTAGTATTTGGGCCTCTTTTACACAGGCAGACTGCTAACATGGACCAGCCAAACACCTGACATCTCCAGAGATTTGCGGACAGATTCCCCGCTGAGCAGGCAGGGTCCACCTCATGTGAAAGGAGCCTAATGCCTTGTATACACGATCGGAATTTCCGTAGGGTTAAACTCAGACTAATTTTTTAGACGAAATTCCATTCAAGCTGTCTTGCATACACTCTCTCACACCGTCCAACCGTCAAGAACGAGGTGATGTACATGGGTTGAGCATGCGTTGACTTGATTCTGAGCATGCATGTTTTTAAGTTGTTCCATATAGACGAACTGAATTTCCAATAAAAAATATTTCCCTCTGAAAAAAAGAAAACATGTTCTCTTTCTAAGTCCGTCGGAACTCCCAAAGGAAAAACTCAGATGGGGCACACGCACGATGGGAATATCCGATGAAAAAATTCTGTCTGACTTTTTTCATCAGAAATTCTGGTCGTGTGTACAAGGCAAAATAAGTTGTTTACAGACACTAATTTCTATTAACAGTTTACTTGGAAGTTTAGTGAAAGATGGGCAGCATGGAAAATACTTGTGTTTCAGTAATTCTACTCATATTGCACTCCTAATAATCCCAGTGTAGAGGAGTGAGACTTCATTTAAATTGGGATTGCACAGAACTCAGATTACAGTAAAACAAGTGGGCCTCCTGAATTTAACACTATTCAGTATTTACTGGAAAGCATTAGTAACTCACTGCTTTCCTTTAATGCTTGCAATGATGTTTTAATAATGTCAGCTGTGGATTGATCTTTGCAGTTGCACCTGTAAATAAATATAGATCACATATAAAATATTAGATTTCCTCCATAAAGGTTTATGTAAAAAAATAAAACGGGACCATCATCCTAAAATTGTACTGCTTTGTTGTCTTTTCCCAGTTGAAGACATGTACAAAAGATATTTTTTTCTCTAGCTTTGGATAGATTAGAGAAGGATTAAAGCATCTGTCAGGTATTGATCCCGAGTAGATAGATTCACCCTCTCTATTTGTCTTGATTATCATTGTTACCATGGCAGAAAGTGAGGAAAATCCAAACATTCGATGTCAAAGCAAATTATGAGGGAATATCTGTTCCTATGACAACTCTCTAAAATGGGAATTCCATTCACTTTGGATTCACTTTGGATACATTTCCCCTCATTTCCGAGGGCATCTCCACAATATTCACAGTGGGACACAGACATAAACAAAAAATTTGACAGGGCTTTACCCTTTATATGTATATGTATTGTAGCGCCCCCTTACTTTCAGTATGGGCACTACGCTAAAGTTAGTGGGGGAGTGGGAGTGTTATGTTGCTTCCACTCCTAATTTTGATAAATTTGGGCTGCTGCCATTCCGGAACTGTCCTGTGGGTCAGTCTGCACTCCAGGGGTGCGATCCTACTCCCGGGCGACAGATGGCGTCAGTGGGGTTCTGGCAGAGCCACTTTTCCCCAGCAGCCAATTGGAGAAGTTTTCCCTCGCGGAGCATGGGGAGGGGTATATCGGTGGCAGACAACATTTTTCGGGGTTCTTCGCGGGTTCCTGGTTCCAGGTGCGGCACCCACCTTTAGGGTGTGGGCTTCCAACAGACCCCGGCGATATGGCTTACCAGGCCGGGGTCTCAAGCTATGCAGAGTTCCTTGCAGATGCTGCCGAGGTGCCCCAGTGACTTACTGGGTCCCCCACTTCTATAAAAGAGACCCTAAGCTGCGAGCTGTACGGTGGGGAATCGGCTCGAGGAGAACCCGGAGGCAGGTTATCTGAGAGACTTGAACGAACCATCGGGGATCTGTTGACCGATACACAGACAGGTACATTTCTATATATCCACTTCCATACCAGGCACTTACGCACCTTCCCGCCCAAGCCAATTTTCAGCTTTCAGCACTGTCGCAATTTGAATGACAATTGCGCGGTCATGCTACACTGCACCCAAACAAAATTGGCGTCCTTTTTTCCCCACAAATAGAGCTTTCTTTTGGTGGTATTTGATCACCTCTGCGTTTTTTTTTTTTGCGCAACAACTAAAAATAGAGCGAAGATTTTGAAAAAAAAAAAAAGTTTTTATTTTTTTCTGTTAATTTTTTTGTAAATGAGTATGTTTTCTCTTTCAATTACGGGCACTGATATGGTGGCACTGATGGGCACCGATGAGGTGGCACTGATGGGCACCGATGAGGTAGTTCTGATGGGCACCGATTAGGTAGCACTGATGGGCACTGATAGGCGGCGCTGGTATGGGGCACTCATGGGCGGCACTGATGGGCACTCATGGGCGGCACTGATGGGCACTCATAGGCAGCACTGGGCACTCATAGGCAGCACAGATGGGCACTCATAGGCGGCACAGGTGGGCACTCATAGGCGGCACAGGTGGGCACTGATAGGCGGCACAGGTGGGCACTGATAGGCGGCACAGGTGGGCACTGATAGGCGGCACAGGTGGGCACTGATAGGCGGCACAGGTGGGCACTGATAGGTGGGCACTGGGCATGGATTGGCACTGTGGGGTGGCACTGACAGACACTGGGGTGGCACTGATGATCACTGAGGGGTGGCACTGATGGATCAATGTTGCCAATCAGTGCCCATGTGTGGGCACTGATTGGCATCTTTTTTTTTAC
Source organism: Rana kukunoris (assembly GCA_029574335.1). Taxonomy (NCBI): domain Eukaryota; kingdom Metazoa; phylum Chordata; class Amphibia; order Anura; family Ranidae; genus Rana; species Rana kukunoris. The sequence goes on from CM056052.1 coordinate 118,445,284, forward strand.
TTATTTTTTTTTTGACATTTTTTTTTTGACATTTTTTTGTATTTTTTTAGTTCCCTGGTGGTCTAGTGTGGTGATCCGAGGGGGGGCTGCGCTGATAAACAATCAGCGCGAACCCCCCCTGTCAGGAGAGCCGCTGATCGGCTCTCCTCTACACGCGTCTGTCAGACGCGAGTGAGGAAGAGCCGTCGGCGGCTCTTCCTGTTTACATCGTGATCAGCCGTGATTGGACACGGCTGATCACGTGGTAACGAGGCTCCGCCAGAGACTCGTTACCGAGATCGGAGGTGCAGGGTGTCAGACTGACACCCCGCATCACCGATCGCCGCGCTGCGCGCCCGCACGGGCGCGTGCGGCATGAAATCGTGCAGGCCGTTTGAGAACGGCCTGTCACGATTTCATAACCACTTCCCGGCCGTAAATCGGCTATTGGCCGGGCGGGAAGTGGATATATTTAACTTATATACAAAAAAAACATTCTATTAATTTAAAGCAAACAAGTATAGGGTTGGTATAGATGCAGTCTACGTTTTTTGAAGCGCTGTGTATAGTGCAGTATGAGTGCGGTACAGATTGGATACACTTGCACTTGGTATTCTGCTCTGAGTGGCTAAGTCCAGCAATGGGCAAATAGCCCTCTCACCAGTCCCTAGGATTCTGTGGTGACCTCTTGCTGTAGAAGGAGGGGTCCCCTTGGTTTCTCCCCAAAAGCCCCTGGTGGGTAGCAGAGGGTGAGTGCCCGCTCTAGTCCTCCTACTGCAGCAGCGTAGGTGCAGTGATGTGGGAAATGCTGTTCTGCCCCCAGGTGGTCACAGTTAGAAGTGGTTGAAACATAGTATTTCTGCAGAGATTGTTAGTTTAACCACTTCCAGAGCACCCCACGTGCATGTACTGCGGCATGGCGGCCCTTCAGTGAGAATTCACCTATACCTGTACATTATTTTCAGTTCCGGGTTCTGGGCATGCACTCGGCATGTAAGCATAGCAGATCACTGTTCTTTGAGAGGGAAGTTGGAGATCTTGTGTTTCTGCTAAGCAGGAACACATATCTCTGTCTTCCCCCAATCAAAGCACCTCCAGGGAACACATTTAATCCTTTGATCGCCTCTGATGTTAACCCCTTCCTTTGCCAGTGTCATTAGTACAATGACAGTGCATATTGTTTAACACTGATCGTTGTATTAGTGTCACTGGTCCCCAATAAAGTGTCAAAAGTATAATTTAGTGTCCGATTTGTCCACCTCAATATCACAGTCCTGCTTTAAGTTGCTGATCGCAGCCATTACTAGTAAAAAAAAAGAATTCCATAAAAATATCCGTAGTTTGTAGATGCTATAACTTTTGCGCAAACCAATCAATATACTTGTATTGGGATTTTTTTTACCAAAGACATGTAGCAGAATTTTTTATTTGGATATCTTTTATAGCAGAAAGTAAAAACTACTGTTGTTTTTTTTTCAAAATGTATGTTCTTTTTTTGTTTATAGCACAAAAAAATAATAATGCAGAGGTGATCAAATACCACCAAAAGAAAGTTCTATTTATGGGGAAAAAGGGCATACATTTTATTTGAGTACAGGGCTGCATGCCCGCAGAATTGTCAGTTAAAGTACTGCAGTGCTGTATCACAAAAAATGGCCTGGTCATGAAGGGGGGTAAATCTTCCAGAGCCGAAGTGGTTAAGGTACAGCCCACTAATCTGGTCATCCCTGCTTGATACCTCCATGTGGTATCCCTGACAAGGGGTTTTCTCAGCTAATCACACTCTCCTGTATGCATGCTTAAGCTAAGGGCAGATGGATTCCAGGCAGTAAATGCTGCATGAATAATTTGCCTTACTCAAGATGCTAGTGGGTTGTTTTTCAAAGTTATTTTTCAACAAAATAAGACATGGATGAATAAAGAGTTTGATTTGAATATTAACAATTCATTTAATAGTGTTTTTGGTTTGTCGTGCTCTTCATAAGAAGGTGAAATTTCTTTCCTGCAACCATAGACAGTGTTGACAGTGGAATCCCTCCCATCGAGCCATTGTGTTTTCTCAGTTGGGGAGCAAGGGAAGCTGTCCTTCCTGCTGGGGGAAAACAGTGAGAATTGCTAGCGGCTATAACAATTATTTTTTAATAATAATAATTGCCTATAAAATCCAGTAGGCTGGTTGTACCCAAGTTGATCAATCAATCAACTTGGGTGAATACAGCCTGCCCATATATGATTCAAATCAAACTATCAATGGCAGAATTAAGATTGTCAAACAGCAACTATTACCCATTGAAATCTGATTCAGAATTAAATTTATACAATGACAATTTTAATCCAATATTTTATTTATTTGGACAAAATGTGTCTGCTTAAAAAGTAATAGAGAAATGTACAAATGCACAAATGCGATCGAGAGGAAGCTAATGTGATGTGTTGTCACTTACTACAGTTTTCAGCCAATCAGTCAAAAGACGGGTGACATGGCAAAGGGGATTATGGGGGATTATGAGTTTAGCACTTCATAATGACCGGTTCCCCTTTTTCTGGGACTGGATCTGCAGCACAGAGTGACTATGGAACCTGTCTTGAATAACAGGAAAGAGAGAAGCAGAGGGCCCCGGGAGAAGAGAGCAAGCAGTTTCTTAACGTCCCAGTTAGTCCCCTTTCACACTTATACGACTTGTCCCACGATTTTGGTCTGCAAAATCGTATGACAAGTCATTCCCCATTATTTTCAATGACCACCATTCATACTGGCACGACTTTAAGTTGTGCCTACTTACACAGGTATTCATTGAAATCGCAGCCGTGAATCACGGCAAAATCACGGTAAAATCACGGCGGCCACAAAATCGCGGTAAAATCGCGCCACTTTAAAGTTGTACAAGTGTGAAAGGGGGCTTAGGCTCCATTCACACCAATGTGTTTGCAGAAAAGCAGGAGATTTTTTTTTACATGTTCACATCAATGCATTTTTGTGCCCCTGCCTTTTTGGAAAGGGTCATGGACCTTTTTAAATGCAAAACAGTGTTTTTTTCCTTTTTTTGGTTCAATAGACATTATTGGAAGAAAACCATGTAAGGCGTTTTCACATTGATTGTGCTGTGATTTTGCCGCGATTCACGTTTTAAGTTTTTAAATCTGCCCAACAACAGATAAAAAAGAAAAAACATAACAAAATGCAAATCGCTGTAAAAATCGCAGGAAAAAACTGTGAAAGCACAGCAAAAAAGCAATGTAGAAACGCTCAAAAGCAACATGCATAGATGTGAATCGAATTTCCGATGAAAAAAGTCAGACGGAATTTTTTCATTGGATATTCCGATGTGTTTGCCCCATCTGACTTTTTTTCCATCTGCGTTTAGAAATAGAACATGTTTTATTTTTTTCCGATGGAAATTCCGATCATCTGTGTGGAACTCCGACGGAGAAAAAAACTCACATGCTCAGAATTAAGTTGACGCATGCTCAGAAGCATTCAACTTAATTTTTCTCGGATCGTCTTAGTGTTTTACGTCACCGCGTTTTGGACGGTCGGAATTTGGTCTGACAGTGTGTATGCAAGACAGCTTGAACAGAATTCTGACGGAAAATTCCATCGGATTTTATCCCATAGAAGATTCCGATCGTGTGTACAGGGCATTAAAAGTGCCTGAGGTTAGATAGTTAGGTATTTGTCTCTCCAAACAGATCTTTAGGCCTGGTTCACACTTATGCACTTTTTAGTGCTTTTTCAGTTCTGTATGGCCTCGTACACACGACCGGTTTCCTCAGCAGAATCCAGCAAGAAACTTGTTGGGAGACGTGTTTTGCCGAGGAAACCGGTCGTGTGTACATTTTTAGACGAGGAAACTGTTGAGAAACTCGACGAGCCAAAAAGAGAGCATGTTCTCTTTTTCCTCGACGGAATGGAGAAAATTGGCTCGTCGAGTTCCTCGACAGCCGAACAAGGAACTCGACGAGGAAAACTACAGTTTCGCCCGACCAGTTCCTTGGTCGTGTGTACAAGGCCTCACTGTGCATTTTATGGAAAGGGCCAGGGACCAGCAGGTTGTGTTTTTGGATCCATAGACTTCAATGGATCAAAAATGTGTATTGAATAATGCAAAATGCACCTGGAATATGCAAACTGAAACCTGCTTAGGTGTGAACCAGGCCATATAAGTGAGAGGTCAGACTTGATACTGGTTGAGAATTACCATACACTGGTTGAGTTGTTCGGTACAAATGGATCCAGAGATTTTAGGCCTTAAAGGAATATGAATAAAGGCAGAAGCACTTATGCAGTCAATGATTCATCATATCAACTATCATAAAGGTGTTTTATTTAAAATGCCATCAATGAACTATGTTGCATTGGGATGACCACCTAATCAGATTAAAGGGTCACTAAAGGAAAAAAAATGTTTTGCTGAAATTACTGTTTACAGGGTATAGAGACATAAAAGTTAACTAATTCATTTTCAAAATGATTAAAAATAGATAAAAATCAATCATATAATGTGCTTGCAGGTTAGTTTCACTTTTGAACTGGCTTCATGTTTCTGCAAAGTAGAAATAGAAACACAGAACAAAAACAAACAAATCCAGGGCAGTGTTTTGTTTTTAAAATTAATCTGATTGGTTCTGGGAAGTTTTAGACACACAGTAATGACAGCTTAAACCATCGTGAGAAAGCTCCCAGTACTGTGGTTATAAGGAAACAGACAAGCAGGAAGTGTGGAGATCAAAGCAGGATTACAGCAACTTCAAAGCAAAAACGAACAATAAGGACATGAAACCAGTACTGCAGTAAGGTAAAGGAAGCTATTTAGCTAACAAAAAAAATTCCTTTAGTGACCCTTTAAGTTTACAGGAAATTGAATACAAAGGAATGGCAAAAAAAAAAGCACATAACTATACATACTGTACATACAATGTAAATACATACATACAATACAAAGTGTGTAAAGAAGTGGACACTTACAGCTTTCAGAGTCAAAGGAAAGTGCATAGCTCCATCCCTTCAAACACTACCTTCAATTGTTGGAATCAGGTGCTGACTTTGAGTCCATCATGCCTCCACACATAGCTTGGCACAATCCAAAGTAAAAGTCGCACATTGGACCTATGATTAAAGTGACACTAAATTCTGGTTAAAAAAATAAATTATTTTAAATGATGTACTCTTAAAACAAAACATACATACTGTTGCTCTCAGTCTTCTATAACTCTACAAAGTCCTTTTTATTTTGCTGCTGTAATTTGACTTTCTGTAGGGTGGCTACATTTGTTCTGCACAATCCCACTGTATGTAGCAGCGTAGAAACCCTCCCTTGCTCGCTCCCGAGGTGGACTAGAAACTACGGACTATGGGATTTGTAGTGTGCATAGAGAAGTGCACAAGACCATGATTTAAGCTGCCCATACTCCTATACATTATCTGCAGATTTTCTATTGTTAGATGGAAAAAGTGCAACAGATTTCTCCATGTACGCTAAATTGTGTGGATGGAGGAATCTCCCACTGGGCCAAGCTTCAGTATCTTGGTAGTCGGCCCCGCTGGCTCTCAACCTAAACAATGCCTGCACCCAATCATAATGTTCAGGTATTGTGAGAGCCAGCGGGGCCGACTAGCAAGATATGCAAGCTTGGGCCAGTGGGAGATTCTTCCATCCACCCAGGTCAGCGTAGATAGAGGAATCTGTTCCACTTTTTCCATCTGACCATAGAAAATCTGCAGATAATCTATAGTATGGCCAGTCTTAGGCTGGATTCACACTGGTGCGACACGACTGTTGTACGACTGTCATCCTACTTTGCCTTGCAACATCGGTCCTATATCGGTTCTACCTCCATCTGACTTGAATTAACAGGGTAAGATCTTGCTCCGACTCTGAGATAGTCTGACTTGTCTTTTGACCATTCAAAACAATTCCAGTTGGAGATAATTTCCTTTTACTGCTGCTGTAATCACCATGTCGGATGCCACAAGTTGGATGGTTAGGACAAGGATCAGACTTTGATCCGACTTCAATGATATTTAATGGGCTGAAGACGGACCAAAGTCATATCAAAGTAGTGCAGGAACCTTTTTCAAAGTCGAACCAACTTGTGTCGGATCAGTTAAGACGGCTCCCACAGGGAATTATTGACTTACACACGTCATGTGACATGTGCTTCCAAAGTGGAAGCGTATGTCGTGCAAGTGTGAACCCAGCCTAACATGCACTGCTCCTTCCAAACAGGTGAGGAAGAGAAGCTTGGAAGCTAATGGAGGAGGTTTTAACCACCTCAATACCACACGCTGTCATATGCCGTCCTGTTATTAAGGTGGGGATTTCTGAATGATGCCTGCAGCTACAGGCATCATTCAGATATCCTTTTTTCAGCCGGAAATGATGTGCACCATAAGAATTGATTGTTCTTATAGGTGGTGGGAGGAGATGTCCCCCCTCCCGCCGCCATCCGGTGCTTCTCCAGGCTCTCCCATGCCATCGGGGGCCCGAAGAATAAAATGGCCAGCGCCGGATGACGAGGATAGTGATTTCCAGTGACCAAATGGTCACTGGTCATCTTTATGACCGTTGGAGGCCCCGGCGCGACGTTATGACGTCACACCCGGGTACCCGGAAGTAAACTGTGAATTTTTTTCACGATCTCATGCTTTCAAGCCTGGAGGAGAGATGTGGGGTCTTATTGACCTGCATCTCTCCATAAAGAGGACCCGTCACACACTATTCCTATTACAAGGGATTTGTTTACATTCCTTGTAATAGGAATAAAAGTTATCAAAAAAAAAAGTAAAAAAGGGTGTAAAAATTTGCACCCATCTGGGGTGCCTGGTCCGGTGATCTTTAGTTTCTTTCTCCACTGAGTTCTTGGTGTGAACTGACATCTAAATCTCTTCTTGCTTGTAGAGGTAGTTGAATTACGAATTTCTTGTCAACGGAAGTAACTATTTTGTACTAGGTTCTTTTGTTAAAGTCTGGTGCCCCTGATCATATTGGTGGCTTTTTTGTTGTAATGTACTGGCTTTCAATAAACTTTATTTTGAAATCTAAAAAAAAAAAAAAGTGTAAAAATAAAAATAAAAAATAATTAAATAAAAAAATAATTAAAACGCCCCTGTTCCCGGTAGCTCATGCTCAGAAGCGACCACACATGTAAATCCCGCCCACATATGTAAACGTCATTCAAACCACACATGTGAGGTATTGCCACGTGCGTTAGAGCATCTGCAACAATTCTAGCACTAGACTTTCTCTGTAACTCTAAACAGGTAACCTGTAAAAAAAAGTGACACCTATGGAGATTTTTAAGTACTGAAGTTTGGCGCCATTCCATGAGTGTGTGCAATTTTAAAGCATGACAAGTTAGGTATCTATTTACTCTACGTAACATCATCTTTCACATTATACAAAAAAATTGGGCTAACTTTACTGTTTTGTTATTTTTTAATTCATGAAACCGTTTTTTTCCCCAAATAATTGAAAAATTATTGTGCACATACCGTGCGAGATGAAAAGTTGCAATGACCACCACTTTATTCCCTAGGGTGTCTATTAAAAACATATATATAATGTTTGGGGGTTCTGAGAAATTTTCTAGCAAAAAAAATATAATTTTTACATGAAGAAGAGAAGTGCCAGAATAGGCCCGGTATTGAGGTGGTTAAGGAGACAGAAACACATAGTAAGAAACAATTTCATGAACTATAGATTACAGTGCTATTAAGCAATGGATGTGTATGGCTTGTATTTGGAGAATAAGAACATCATTTAGAATGTCGGGTGACAAATCGGGTGAAAACATGTTGGAGGGGTGGTCCTAGGGGGCAGGACCATGAAGTTTGGCAGCCAATTTAAGTCTTGTCTGTGAAGACATCATTGGTGTATGACTTTTGATTTGTATCATGCTGAGATAAAGAAGAGTGCACTTTGAAGGTGAGATTACCTAATAGATTAAGTGATGAGATGACTGGTAAGGAGTATTTGATTTTAATGGTAAGGTTGAATTTAATTTATAAATTTATATGTAATATTTTTGGAGATTATTGAAATTCTTTGTGTTATAATATTATGATTATTATGTGCATTCAGGTTTGTGTTTTTATATTGTAGTTCTATGTGTGTCAGGAAAAACGCCTTGAGTATCTAGAAGTCAATGATAGAATTTTAATTGTAAAACTGTGTAGAACAATAATAATATGCGTGTCTGGTTCCCTGTGGTAGCACCTCCCCCCAGCTGCATTTTCAGGATCCCGTAACGCCATTGACCGCTGCCGTGATAGGGACCTATTGACCTCTTGTGCAAAGATTGCATGGGTCAAACAATATAAATGGTATGAAAGGTCTCATTTTTCTTTATCCCTGCCATTAACTGATTAGGACCATAAAGCAGACTAATAAAAGTTCCATTATCAGAAATTAAGAATGATTTATTTTCCTCACATTCCACAGCTTACATTCCACTCTTTGCTAATTTCTACATTTCAATTTTTTCTCCATCTTTTCAAAGAAAAGGACTTCAAAGCATTCAGTAACTGCTGGCTTAAGCATTTTCCCTTTAAAAAAGTTCAATCAACCTCATCTGCCAGAACATAACATTTTCCTTTTAAGTTTCACAGAACAGAGTTTTAAGAATCCTATTTTTTTTTTTATTTATTTGCTTTAAATACTTAAGCGCCTGTCTAGAAAATCCTCCCATTGCTCCTGTCAGTCCAGTTGTTTTTCTTATGATGTTCCTCTGTTCGGGACTTCATAAATTACACAGTATATGCTTAACTACTTTGCACATTATCTTTTACTAGTGGTAATGAGGAACACATATAACACGTATATTTCTAGTGGTCACATTTTCATTTATAGAGATGGGAGATATTGACAATATTCTTTAGAAACATTTCCAGCAGGGAGTGTTTTCCCCCCCTGTCCCCGTAGTGTTTCCAAGATGGACTCATCTATCAAAGAGATAAAAAACGATCTGACTGTTTGGTCATGCCAACTATTCTGCTTCTCCTATTTTTCTACAAATCTTCACAGGAAAGATGACAGCTGGAATCTAACTTATGGATACATTTTTGCAGACACTTCAGGTTTAATTCCGGGAGCATTTAAGTCATCTGACTGATGGCTAATTTTTGCAGACATTTCATGTCAAGTTCCTGGAGCATTTAAAGTGGTTGAAAACCTGAGACATGAAATATGAACAAAGCATATCCTTCTATAATGTCTATTTGTCTCAGTTAAGACCACTTATGTAATTTTTGTCTGTTATCAGCATGAATCACTTCTGACAAGTTTTCCTGACACCAAGAAAAAAAATGGTGACAAGGGAGGCAGCTCTGTTTCTGCGTGCTGTGTGAAGGGGGTGTGGCACTTCCCTCCTATCAGCTCTCACTGAGCTCTGATGAGTGTAAATTCATCTCTCCGCTCCTTTATTTTTTCTGACAGCTCAGACAATTTTATAAATTATGTACTTTGACCAGATGTAGAGAGAAGACAACAGAAGATAAACAGGTACACCTTATGTACCACTTTGAAAAATTCCAGTATATAGACACATAGCAGTGTTCCATGTCATACACAACTATTGTGGTTAGCAGGTACCAAGACCAACTAACCTTTGTGGCCTTGTCGACGACATCAAAAAATTCCACTAAACCCTTTTATGTAGACAGGTGCAGAATAGAAAAAAATTGTTTTGTTTTGTTTTGATTCTTTATTTACATAAATTTGTTTAGTTAAATTAGCTTCATTTGTTTTAATTCGTTTTTGGGATTCGTTTTGTCTATTCATTTTCAAATTGCTTCGAAAAGTTTTCGAATTCAAATAGTTTTCCAATTTCCAGAAATAATAAAATAAAATAGAAAATATAGGAATCGAATAGAATTTTTTTTTTCTATTCTATTCCTTTATTTTCTATTCTTTATGTTCTATTCACTCTCTTTAGAAATCGGAAAACTATTCAAAACGTTTTTTAATTTGAAAACTATTTGAATCTGAAATTCGTCTGAATTTGAATTTTGTTATTTACGATTCGTTTAAATTCGGTACTATTCTGATACAGAAATTTGGATACATCCGAATTTCTGAATGACGAAAATTTGTCTGAATTTTAATACAGAATAAAACGAACCACGCACGTCTACTTTTATGGCTCTGCTAATGACAGAGAACATCATTGAGCAGATATCATAGGCAAATATAAAGTTTTTCTTCTATTTCACGTTTACTTAAAATAGAAGTAAGGGATATTTATTTTATTTTTTATTTTTTTAAGAATCATACTTTCCTAGGTGGTTGCAGCATTGGTCCAATGCTGCATCTGTACCCCGCTGGCTCTACGACTAAGAACAGAGTGATCAAACTCTGCTGATTGCTCAGTTCTCAGAGCTCTGTGAGCAGAGAGCTGGTGACTGTCAGTCAGCCTCTTTCCTCTCTGCTTCTCCACGCTCATTGGAGAGCTGAGCAGTGGAGGGGTGGGGAAAGGCTGTCTGAGTGGCTCGCTAAGATGCTGAGACTGCCATCAATGAATGGAGCTGGCGGATCCCGACTTGGGAAGTCGTGATGACGCGCTGCCCCGACTGATGGCAGTGACATCAGCAGGGAGCGGACTTCAGACTGCTCTCCACTGAAAAAGGGGTGACAGGAGTGCAAAACAAATTGCATCCTGTGACCCATAGGAGAAGCTCAGCCTCAAAAGCTCAGACTGGACTTCTCCTTTAAATTCAAGTTAAAAAATCCCTCCCAGATTAAAACCAGGGCACCAGCAATTTTGTTTACTGAATTTTGTTATTATTTAATATGGATGACATTTGCATTTACTGCATGCATGTCAAATTATCACGTAAGCAAACCTAATGTCATTCAGGATTTGGGTGATTGGAAACACGTGAAAATGTCATTGTCGTGCTAATTTGTGTTAATGCCAACCTGAATCGATCTTATCTTAATGTTTGATGCTAACATTTTACGTGCAAAAAATATTTTCCAGCGTGTGTTGCAATGAAGCATTAAAAAATGTAAAGTTCTCCTAAAGTAACACATTAACATTCACTTTGACCTTTACCATGCCGCCAACAAACATAAAAATTGCACATATGTAATATCTTCTTAATCACTAGACTTTGGCAGATATAATATAGAGGTAAATAGCTGGGGTTGCACAAATAGCGTAAAATGACATAAGTGTGCATGTTTCATGTTAGGTAAAAAGAGAATTATTTGAAATTTTTATTTTTAAATTTTATTTCTTCAGATACCCAAAATTGTATTCTGTTAATATGGGAAATTATTTTTTACTTGAATATATACGCTTACAAAAATCAAAGATGCCCCTTTAATTGCTATAATTGCATTCTTATCGGACTAGCACTGGCACGTGAAGGGTTACACAGCTATTTGTTAGTAATGTAGTCTATGTAGCATATAGGGTTAGTAGCCAGGTTTCATGAGCCAGTGCATTTGTAATCAGACAGTGAAAATGGTAATGTAAATGCTTATTTGTGTCACTAACATCTTCGATCACTCAACCATTAAAAGGTCACAGAGCTTCTTTATTAATCTCAAAACTGGAGCTAGCCTGTACGTGACATTTCACTGGGCTGGCACACTTGAACCCCAGCTCCTAACATGAGCCAAGGGCAGGTGGCCGCTGATGGACAACTGTTAGGATGTGCGTTGTTCTTGGACACATCAAGCAGAGCTGTTGACTGGCTGTCTTCTTAAGCGTATGAATCATGTTGCCAGTAGGCCAATGTTTTATTGGCACAGATGGCATGTTTAGCTGCAGGCTAATTCCTGGGTATTTTTAACATTGACTTTGAATTGTTGCTTTATGTCTCGGAATCCACAAGGGCTGCTGCTTCCGACTTTGAAGAAACCCTGCAACCAAATGACTTTAGCAGGAAAAAAATGAATGACACATTTGCAGTTTCTTGTTCTATAACGCCAGTAGGAGACAGGAATTTGTGTAATGTGAAATAGCTTTCAACATAATTCTATTTTTATTTTGATTTTCAGCAATCCTGAAGAATTTGCAGATTGCCATACCTTCACTAAATAATGAGACTTGTAACTATTAAGAGCAATTCTCCTGATTAGCACATTTGAAATAAGCCTTGGGGATAATATCAGATAAATACATCAGCTTTCTAGTTTAACTAAATTAATGCTGGCCACACACGTTATGTTTTGATTTGAAGAAAATATTTCCATAGTAAAATATTTTGATATGATGCTGATTGTAAGACAGACTGTTACCTTACCCCCAAAGATATCTTAATACTAGACATAGGCAATATACAGCCATACCACACACATCACAGTCTTTTCTAAGATCAAATAGAATAATTATACTTCCCCCACACACTGTTTCCTGCAGCCTCATTCAATTTTTATGATTTCCTTGGATCTTATCTGAATGCATGTGTCACAATATCTTACAACTCAAGCCAAATTTTGTAGAAAATACACCCCAGCTATAATTGGTGTGGTTATGTTTAAAGTGAATGTAATCGTCATGTACTTGTATGAGGAGCTTGAAATGATGAAGGTGGTCTCTGAGCACCCCTGGAATTTGAGACAGGGTCTGCAAGGGTGATGGAAAAGCATAAGTGCCAGGGTGCCGACACTGTGGACTGGAACTTAAGAGTATTGGTATCGGGTCAGCAGAAGTACAGCTGGTAGTACCCTGAGGATATGGCAAGTTCAGTTAAAAGTGGAGTTGGGTCCCAAGCAGGGGTGACTTTAATATTGACTGGACCCTTCTGCAAACATTTTCTTGCCCCCCCACCCCCCTTCCATACAATTCCACTCTCCACATGCTTTGAGACATACAATAAACAACAGCTAGACTCAAAATCAGTTTACTGAATCAGATCAGGACGCAATTGCGATTTGTTGTCAGAGGTGGCAGTATATCATTACCACTCACTGACTGGCTGCTAGAGGTTACATCGCAAATTGTGGCTCACTGTTTATTTTCTAGAGGTTACAGCACATGCTTGTTGATTGGTTGCTAGAGATTACTGTACATTAAAGCCGCGTACACGGATTGATAACCGATAGGTCAAAACCGATCGTTAGTATGTGTTAGTATGCGTTGTGTTTTACGTCACCGCATTCTAAAACTATAGTTTTTTTAACTGATGGTGTGTAGGCACATCAGACCATCAGTCAGCTTCATCGGTTAACCTAAGACAACTGTCCTTCAGACCGTTCTCATCGATTTGACCGATCGTGTGTACGCGGCTTAATACTGCTCAATGATTGATTGCTAGAGGTTACTGGACATCTAGACCTCTCACCAATTGGTTGCTAGAGGTTACTGCACATTATTACTGCTCACGGATTGGTTCCTAGAGGTTACTGTATATCCTTACCGCTCAATGATTGGTTGCAAGAGGTTAGTGCACGACATTACTGCTCACTGATTGGTTGCTAAAGGTTAAAGCACATCATCTCCTCACTGCCTGCACACCATGGTCTGGGTAGGTGAGGGGACCCATCAATAGACAGAAAACTTCTAGGGATCCTAGGACTCCTGGGATCAGTGGCAATGCTGAGGGCGGGTTGTAATCAGTGGCAATGCTGGGGGACTGATAGGATTAGTAACAGTGGTGGGGGGATGGGATTAGTAAGAAGGCAGTATACTGTGGAAGATTCTGAATCAATGTAGAGCAAAGCTGGAAATCTTTGGCAAGTATGCAGTAAGGGATTGTACCAATGTAACAGAGAATTTACAATAATCACCAATGTCAGGGGGGGATTTAAACTTAACATCAACGTGAGGGGGAATTTTCACTGACCACCATGTAACAGGGAATTTTACACCACCCACCAATAGAAAGGGGTCGGTTCTACACTGACACCAATGTAATTAGAGCATTTACACCCACCACCAGTGTAAGGGAGAATATACAATGACCCCAATGTAAGGGAAAATTTCCACTGACAACCATTGTCGAGGAGATTTGTACTGACCACCAATGTAAGGTGACACTTCTACACAGACCACCAATGTTAGGGGGGATTTATACTGACCACCAATGTAAAGAGGGATTTACACTGACCACCAGTGTAAGGGCCATTCTGCAATTACCACCAATGTAAAGGGAAATGTACACTGATCACAAATGTTATTAAGAATTGACACTGACCACCAATTTAAAGGGGACTCTACATGAACCACCAATGTAAGGGAGGATTCGAAACTGACCACAAATGTAAGTTTGGACTTTTTTTAACGAGTACCAATATAAAGAGGAGTTTCTACACTGGCCAGCAATGTAATGGGGATTTACACTGAACACTAATATAATAGGAGCATTCACAGTAACCACTAATGTAAAGAGGGATGTACACTGACCCCCCAATATAAGGGAGTCCTTCACACTGGCCACTAGTGTAAATGATAGGATTGTACACCAAGCCCCAATGTAATGAGATTTACACTGACCACCAATGTAACTGAGACATTTAGCCTGCGTACATTTAGCTTGTGTGTCGGAATAAATACGAAATTGCTTTCCTGACACCACAGAAACGTGCTGCCCTTTAACATTTATCAGCAGTGTGATTAATTGGTAATGACACCCTAATGCATCGGCTGAGACGTGCAAATTCACATGCACCAAAATTCAAGGTGCTTTGGCACCATGTTATTTTGAAGAAGGGTTCCACCTCCAGTTTGCTTACATTGGCAGAACAGGCTGATGCTATACTTAATGACTATAGTTGTAGGCAGGACTTTCAAGCATTGGCAGCATTCAGCAGAAGTGATGGTAGATGTGACCTCAGGGGGACATAATATACATACGAATGTCGCCTCTATTTACATATCACTGCCGCTGTGTGTGACTATTTGCATATAAATGAAGTCTCTATTTAAATATCAATGCAGGTTATTTACATGTAAACACAGGGTCTGCATGTGATGGCAAAAGGGCAGAGCTGGGCAGCAGCAACATAACTTTACACTGAGATATCAGGACATAGCATGGGACTAAAACGTCAAGGGATAAAGGGAATTTAAACTGGGATAGTTGGCAATTATGATGCAGTTGCTATGGGCCCCACAACAATGATGGGACCCAGGGCAGCTTAGCCTTTTGCCCTGTCTTAAAAACTGTCCTGGTCCCGACTCCCAAGCCTGGTCTAGTAGCAGCCGAGCAGGAAGGCACACAATTAGAGGTAGGTAAATAGACAGAGACAAGCAGAGAAGGGTAATCTAAGAATAAGGTTAGGTGGAAACCAAGTCAATCACAAAAAGAAGAAGGGCCAGATTCTCAGCTGAGATACGACGGTGTATCTCAGATACACCGTCGTATCTCAGTTTTTTTCAATGGGTATCTATGTGTGTGATTCCTAGAATCACTTACGCATAGATACACTAAAGTTCCAACAGGTGTAAAACAATTACACCGTCGGATCGTAGATGTAATGACAATGTCGGCCGCTGGGTGGCCTTTACGCTGTTTTCTCATTTGCCTATGCAAATGAGCCTAATACGCCGATTCCCGAACATTTTTACGCCGCCCCGTTGTCGTTTACGTCGTTTCAGTAAGGTTTTTCCGGCGTAAAGATAAAGCAGGCCAAAGATGGTGCATCCTAAGTGTGGATGCCGTGACCGCAGCAAATTTGAAAGTTTTTACGTTGTTTGCGTAACTCGTCCGTGAATAGGGATTTACGTCGATTACGTTCACGTCGAAAACACTGTCATAATTTGGAGCCTGCGCACTGCGATTTTACTATGGCCGGCGCATGCGCAGTACGTTCGGCGCGGGGGCGTGCTTAATTTAAATACAAGCCGCCCCCTTCGATTTACGCGGGGATACGCCGGGCCATTTACACTACGCCGCCAGAAACTACGGAGCGAGTGCTTTGAGAATACAGCACTTGCTCTAGTAAGTTGCGGTGGCGTAGTGTAAATGGCTTATGCTACGCCGGCGCGGGAGCTACGAGAATCTGACCCGAAGTATCTGGATCAAGAACACATGAGCAAGACCATTCAGCAAAGAACTTGTGCCAAATTCAAGTTTAAATATGTAATTTGGCAATAGAGGACATGTGTGTAGGTCCACCCATGCGTATGTTTATACATGCTCACAATGATGCATGTGCACTTAGACTTCTATGCCCGCAAAAATGTGCACACATATTAGCCTAATGGTATGGTGTTCCTGGCAGTCATGCTGAGTGTCTGACCCTGAACAAATAAAGAGGTAGGGAACTCTGGCACTTGTTTTAAACGCATTTATAGCATGCTCATTTCATTTCTGTGACTCAAGAGTATTGAAGCCACACAGCAAGTATTTTCAAAAAGGGGCTGCAATGGGCAATATCAAGATTTTTACACACTGCATGTTTTTTTTTACAACTTTTAAAGTCTGACGAAAGTTTCTCTTTAAAGAGGAAGTAAAGCACCATTTTTTTTTCTGACCTGCAAAAGAAAAGGCATAATGTACTAGTATGCACTGCATACTAGTACATTAGCGAAAACATACCTGCAAACAAAGCCCTCTTCATCACTGCTCGTCACTGCTGGAGGCTGCATTCATCTTCCTTCTGGATTTGCGCAATCCAGGTAACGTCACTCCCGTGCATGTGTGTGGGAGCCGCAGTTCACGGCACAGGATTCTGAAGAAACAGCGCGGATGGCCGCTCCTTCAGAGCGTTTGCGCCGATGATGAAATAAGCTGCATATACAGTAAATATCTCTTAAACAGCGCACGTTTAGGAGATATTTACAGTACCTACAGGTAAGCCTTATTATAGGTTTACACATACAGTTGAACCTAGAATTACGAGCATTCTCTGTTCCAGGAGTATGCTCGTAATCCAAAGTATCAAAGCGAGTTTTCCCATTGAAGTCAATGGAAACAAAAATCATTTTTTTCCGCATTGACTTCAATGAGATGCAAAACCGAATGCGGCCAGAGGTGGGGGGTGCCAGAGAGTGCCAAAAATGGCTGAAAAGGGCTAAAAAGACCCGAGGACACTCAGGCCAAATTAGGTAATGCAGGCCTGATTTCGGCTCTGCTCAGGGCCTGTGCCCCTGCACCTCAGGCCGAATGAGGTACTGCAGGCCTATTTAGCTAGAATTCTGCTCATCTTGCGAGTCAACACTCACAAGCTGAGTCAGAATAAAAAAAAAAAAAATCAAAATGCTCTCAAACCAAGTTACTCTTAAACCGAGGTTCCACTGTAGTTACAAACAATAAATGGGACTTTACTACGGCGGCGTACACACGACCGAGGTTCTCTCTGGAAACCAGCGAGAACCTCGCTGGAAGCTGCATTCCAGCGAGGACCTTGGCCGTGTGTACACAGAGCGCTCGCCCCGCCCGTCGGAAATCCCGTCGAGCGAAAAGAGAGCACGCTCTCTTTTTGCTCGACGGCCCGCCTGGATGAATGGCTGGTTGCCATTCCCGATGGGCGGGTCGCCGATTTCGACGGCCGGCAGAGAACCTCGACGGGCGGAACGATGTGTTCTGCCCGTCGAGGTTCTCTGCCGTGTGTACACGGCCTACCGCTTTAAACTGCAGATGTTACCTGATCTATCATTTCATAGTGAGTTCCACTTCTAGTATTGTCTGAATTTTCAAGTTTTTGGTAGTTAGGGCATGTTCTTTCACCATCACCAAAGTATAGGCCATGTAGCGGTTACAGTAAGGGACCGATGTGCTTATGGATATAAAAATAACAACTTTGAGAAGGTCACTGTTTGTGTGGGCACTACAGCTAGTCTTAAGGCATCCTAATTGGCGTGTCCCTAGTTGAAAGCTATCACTTTTACCATCACTAATTGCAGTGAATAAACTATTGAAAAAACCCAGTGCCACTTCATTTCTTCGCATTTTAGATGGGATGCATTACCTTTTTGATGTACTTGACATGGATATACAATGCATTTTACATGTGTTATCGTTGGAATCTATGTAACGTGCATTTTGATGATACCACATTAAGGATGAACAGTACCTTAAGATTTGCTGGAGAGAACAGGGAGCTTTGTTAGGATTTATGAGGACATTAGAGGGAAGACAGATGGGGAACAGAGACACACAGAAGGTGTGTCCTCAAATGGATGATATAAGCCTCCTGTCTTAGCAAAGTCTCAGGGTGCTAGCTCTGAAAATTGAAATTTTGGGCAAATAAACATTACAGAAAACTGTAAATAAAACAATATGAAAATTGCATAGTGAGCTATAAAATAATTTATAGGGATGCACCAATACATTTGTTTTTAGGACCGGTTACAAGTACCAATAATTTTTTTCAAGTACTCACTGATGCCAATTATGATACCTATTTTAAGTGTCATGTGACAATTTATAGTAATTTATTGTCCTGTGCGATTTCAGTCTGGTTCAGGTGAGATTTCTAATCTCATACACCACAATTCACCTTCGATTTACACTGGTGAACAAAATTGCACTGGATCGAGTGTGAAGGTATCAATTTCAGTATCAGAGCATCTGCACTGATACCAGTATTGGTGTGACGCTAATAATTGATGAAAAATATTTTAAAAAGAACAAGTCCTCTTTAAGTGGCTTAGGCATAATCTGTTCCTCTAAACTAAAAATGAGTGTGGGTGAACTAAAATGCCCATGCAGAATTTGATGTGGATATTGGGAACACAATATAATCCAGTTATGTATCAATTAATAATTAATAACTGCAATATTACATACAACTAGCATGCAGCATACAACATTTAAGATGTTCAACGAGCATTGCTCAGTAATTGCTACAGATAAAGTGGTTGCACCAGCTTTCTTCCGCTCTCTCCACCATTCACAGAGCTTGTATTACTACACTCCCACAAAGCGAGATTAGAGATTAGAATCTTGTCATTCAACTGCTCTGTCCCCCCATTTACAAAAGGTGATGCATTGTTGGGTTCTGCAGGAGAGGCCAGAAGGTGGCAGACAAGTGGCACAACTTTCCTTTGTAACAGTGGCTGCAGTTACCTCTCACAACATCAGAAGACAACTGCTCAGGAAAAGATTTGGGGGTTCTGAGTGTAGCACTACCCCCAAAGGAGCTGCTGTTTTGTTTTGGGTGGCATGTTACCTCTGTATCTCCACCGTCTAGGGTACTTGATGAGAGTTGTAGTAAATGGAATGTCCACGTCCACTCAACAGGTGTCTTTGGGAAACAGTCCTGCTTCCAAAGATACTTTACTTCGCCACTCCAACTCGCATCTGAACAGGCCTCTCTCACAAGCCTGGCAGCCAGAATGTCACTCAAAACTTGGGGCTAAGTCTATGCCACTCAACGGATCGAGAACCCAGTCGTTTACTGGGCCCCAGCAGCAGATCAGATGCTCCGGGAAAATGTGGTTCCAAAACCAGGATCACTGCGTAGCACGCACACCCCGGCCCGGAAGGCCATTTGCTAGGGTGCCGTGGAATGGCTACCCTGAGGGTGGGCGCCACGTGGGAAGAAGACCCAAGAAAATGGCATCTGCCCCATAATACCCCTCCCCAGCATGCACAGCGAGGCTGCCGTGCAGAAGTATCCAAACCCTTGACTCTGCTGCTGCCACCTGTCAGCCTGGGGTGTGACCAGCACCCCAGAAACGACAGCAAGAACCCAGAGCACAGCCAAAGCTAAGACAGAGGCTCCAAATTTAAATAGATTAACCTGGTCAGTCACTTAATTCTCTGACCCCCTCTAAATTTACACTAATATTGGTTCTGAAAAGTAACCAGGCGCTACACGAGGTAGCACAGCAGGGAAGATTCTTAGCAGAAGCCATCTCCAGCAGGTAGTGGGATACACACCATTACACATTACTAAATATAAAGATACAAATATACTAAACTTCAGCTTTAAACTGCAGCTTTTTCTTTGTAAAAGTTAGCTGTGCTATAATATGTTGTATGAATTCTACAGATGTTTCACTCCATAGGCAGGTTCAGGGCATCCCCAAGCATGGTATTTGATGGAATTCTGCAATTGTATTTTTATTTACTAAGCAGTATTTAATTTAATTGAATTTTTTTAATGTTTGGTACATGTTCCCCAATGCGGTGCTCAGTTCCCAGCATCCTTTTGTTCTACAATCGCTTACCAATAAGTCTAGACAATGTTTTTACTGATTTCCAGATGTGATTTATCTTAATTTCAATGGGGTCAAGCTTAGCATCGGTAAACTTTGGTGAATCCACCCTGAATCGGAATCACTAATTACGGCTTTTGATTCTTCGATGCCCACAAATGGCAAACAGGGATTGGTCTTTTCAGGTAAAGCCAACAGGAGCTGAAAGCCTCTCCACGTGTTGGTAAAATCCCTTGATTCATTTAACATTCTTTAGAAGTACCATTTCCACCTTCTGAAGGTGTCCTTGGTGGGAATAATTTCATTAAGCAGCTTAATGCTGCCTTTTTCTTGCTGAAGGACAATTTGGAAACACTAAGCTGCATTGTTCCTCCTGATCAAATCACTTAGGCAATATCACTGCTCTATGTTGCTTAATAGGGAAAATAAATATAGGTAATACGCAACACACACACGCTCAGGTTTCTGTGTTAAAGCACTGCCATATTGTGTCTGTCTTTTACAGTCCATCTAATTACCCAAACCTTCTCTCAGATTGGGTCTCATTTACATAGTGGGGAATGAGCACAGCATATAATGAAGACTCCTGCACAATATAGGTCACCTCATTAAACATTGGTACCTGGAATTATTTATGAGATTTTATAGTTATGTAAATTTGCATTACTCTGAGGCCTTTCATAAGTATTTATGAGTAGCCTAAAGGCTCAAGCATCATTATGTGAGGTACCAACGGAAAACAGCAAACTGCTTGGATGCTGAGTATGGATTTCCTCCACTTTTCCTGCGTTTCCTGATTTTTTTCACTCCTTTCATACTCTCCTCTAATAAAATATCTTCTAATAAAAGACAGACGGATACAGTCTCAAATAAGCTTTATAAAGCCTAAAAATCGAATGTGAATAGGAGTTTTCAGCATCCGGCAAATAAAAGATAGGAGGAGTACACACTAGAGTCATGGTATTTTGCCTGTCAGATGGATACATAGGATTTTGCTTGTCTTATAGTAATTCAAGTTTACAAAGGCAGCCTAACTATGTTATGACAAAACAAGAATGAACGGGAGGTTTGTTTTTTAATATCACAAAGACTTACATATGGAGTGGGCTTAATTAAAACAGTGCAACAAGGAAAATGCAAAGTGCAAAGTACACTAGCAGTAGAAAACTGGAACAAATTTTTGTACAAAATAATTCTTGTTGGTGGTTATTAGGAGTTACTGGGAATTGATGAGAAAAAGGGGGGAGGGTGGGAATGGGGGAATAGTTGCTGAAGCTAGACCCAACACATACCTGCCCAGTTGAGGTGTGGACTATCTCGGTACAAAATAGGGACTGGGAATTGAGCTTATTGAATAAATACAAATGTTCTGTCAGTTTTACAAAAATCACATGTACAGGTAGGATTTTGACCTGTGCTGTGTTATCACACTTCTACACCATTCAAAGTGGCATTCCTAATGGGAATTTTCTCAGTCTATGAACCATATGAAAAACCAGTGCCTTTTGTGTCACATACAACATATGGGCAGCCACTAGCTCTGTTATGACCAAGTTCGCCTGCTGGTGGCACTGTGGTGCTCTGGGCTGATTGCTGCAGTTCCAGTGTCCACCAGCAGATGTCTCCTAGACCGTGCTTTTTTTCTCAAAGAACGGGTGAAGAAACTCCCCCTTCTAAGTCACATCATGTCTCCACCCCCTACCCACCTCCGAGCACTGACTCTTGGTTTCGCCCCTTCCCACCTCTGAGCACCGACCCTTGGTTCCACTCCCTAATCAGCTCCCAGTACAGGCCTTATTACAGAATATACAGCCAAGTATCATATTGTAGTGCTAAGTATTTTGCATGGAAATTGGTAATGATAACAAGAAAAACAATAGAATAGATCCCTCCTCTGCATCAATAGACCTTTAGCAGCAACAACAGATCTCTCAGCAGCCAGCACCAATAGACTCTCAAGCAGCCAGAAACAGCAGACTCCTCCCTAAAAAGTAGATCCCTTCCAGCAACAATTGACCCCCCAGTAACAAAAGATCCTCCACCCGCAACAATAGATTACCACACAAAAATAGATCCACTCCAGCAACAATAGATACCCCAGCAGCCAACACCAGTAGACCCTCCATCACACCCCAGCACCCCTTGCCATTGTATACAATTAGTGCTGGAGGGGCTGGAACTGATTTCCCCATGTTCCCGCTGAATAAAAAAAACTCTGCTCCTAGGTCTCAGCTGCTAGCAGGACATATAATGCTTCTCCCACTAGCACACAGTGTTTTGGCTGTTCCTGCCCTGTACTCTGGTTGCCGTGCTACTGCTGCCTGACTCTGCTGCCATTTATTCATGCCCTGTACCCAGTAGCCTGTTGCTTTACTCCCTGCGCCTCCAGTTTTCCCCTGTCTTATGTGTATCTCATTTGTGTATATAGTGTATTGTTAGTTTTGTTTTTGGTTGCTGGTTAGGCATTTTTTTTTTCATTTAGTTTTGATTATTGTGGCAAACCTAGCCACTTCTAGAACGCTGGACGTTACATGTCAAAAGGTTGTCTGTATTCTGCTGGGTCTTATGTGGGCATAGTAATTGGTATGCTGGCAGCCGTAAGCCACTAGCATTCAAGTACTTAGTTTTATGTTGCCCAATCAGTGTTCGGCAGTTTTAAACCGAACTCCCACAACACATAACCCCAGACCCCAACTATCAACCGACTTTTCCCTCATGCAGCAATGCCTGATGGGAGAATTATCCAAACTGTTAAGTTCCCCATCTGGTCCTCCCTGTATTACCCCTGTTAAATCTATTTGGCTGTTTGGAAACCCCTTGCATGGGGAATTATATAAATATGGAAGCCTGTGAATAAAAAGTCAGTTGACTCTCAGAGCTGTGTGTCGTCTGGTTACTGAGGGAGATTTGGGACATTGCCTTACTTGTCAATGCTGACTGTGGATTTACCCTGGTTACCAGCGGAGATCGTGGAGTTTAATATTGCTCTCCGCTACATTTGGTGGCAAGCGACGGGATCCAACCTTACAGCCGATAAGCGCAATTCGTGCAATGTGAACTACCGATGTAAATGGAGACGGATTATTCTAGGCTAAAGCGGCAGACATTAAAGGAACTGCTAGAAGCCAGGGGTAAGGTAGCCAGCAACAAATCCAAAGCTGTACTAACTGCCGAGCTGATGGAGGGAGACAGAGCCCGCAGCGCTACACCACCAGCAGCCATGGAAGAAACCCTCTACCAAAGAGAAATGAGGACCATCCTGGAATTTTTGCCACAGCCTATATCAGATGCCATGCTGCATATGGTAATGGCGAATGTGCAGGAGTACGTGATGGCACACAGTCCGCAGTATACACAGTCTCGAGCAGAATCCACTACTGGGTCACTCTACAACCAGGTAAAACCCAAAATTCCCTATCATGCCTTTAAAATGTTTTGCGAGGAGAAGGATGAGATTGATGGGTATTTACAGGATTTTGAGAGACTGTGTGATTTACATGACTTGGAACGGACAGTATGGGTCCCATTGCTAGCAGGCAAGCTGGCAGGTCGGGCAGCAGAAGCATATCGCGCTGTACCCAGTGAGGACAGCAAGGATTATGATAAAGTGAAGCAAGTGATATTAGAGAGATACGCCATTACTCCAGAGGCATACCGGCACAAGTTTAGAAACCTGCGCAAACCAGAGAAGGATTCACATGCTGAATGGGCACACAAGCTGGACCAAGCTTCCCAAGGGTGGATACAAGCCAGCCAAGCCACTACTATGGAGGAATTGCGACAGTAAATGCTGTTGGAGCAATTCTTCAACGGTTTGTCCCCAGAGGCACAAGAATGGGTGCGAGACAGGAAACCTCTCACCCTAATCGAAGCGGCTCGATTAGCGGATCAGCATTTTGATGCAAGGAGACATCATGGGCCCCTAACCAAGAGTTATCCTCGACCCGCGGGACCACCCAGTACTCTACCACCCCCCGGTCTCACAGCCTCCCCTTTTCGTCAATCCCAAGGGACTTTACCACCACCCTCCAGATATAACGGACGTGCCAACATCCAATGCCACACCTGCAAACAGTGGGGACATATGGCACGCGAGTGCACCCAAAACCGGGGCAGACCCGCCTGGAACCAAGGCCAACCAAACCCGGCACCAAGGGCTGCTGCCCATCATTATCAACGGGAGCCGGCCACTCAAGAGATGTTGAGCATTCCAGCAGAAGAACCCCTGGGAATCTTGCATGAGGTGATGACAGTCCGAGCCACGGATAACCGGCAGCATCATCGACAGCCAGTGACCTTGGAGGGGAAAGAAGTCCAGGGACTTCGGGATTCAGGAGCTACTTTAACCTTGATAGCACCCCATTTGGTCCCTGACTCGGCACACACTGGCGGATCAGTGGCAGTACGAGTGGCAGGGGGAGCAGTGTACCGACTACCCATTGCCAAAGTACATTTGGATTGGGGTGTGGGAGGGGGGACGGTAGAAGTGGGCCTCATGCAAAATTTACCAGCAGATGTTATGCTGGGAAATGACTTGGGCCAGATGACCTCTGCTTTTGTACCCCAGGCCCCATACCAGGAAGCCCATCCAGTGACCACACGGCAACAGGCTCGCACCACGGTTCCACCGACACACTCTGAAGCTCCGGTAAGAGACCATGACCCCCACACGACACGTATGTCCTGGGATACCCCGACTAAGTTTGAGGCCGAGGTGAGGTCAGACCCCACGCTACAGGTATACAGGGACAGGGTACACGCTGACCAGGCTGGGCTAGAGGGGGAGCGGTACACCTGGGAGAAAGGGCTACTTTACCGCATTGCTGAAAGAGGAGTGGGAGGGTCGGCCACAGTAATGACTAAACAGTTAGTGGTTCCCCAGAAGTATAGGCAAGAACTGCTTCGGATTGCCCACGACATTCCCCTGTCTGGGCATCTGGGGATGACACGTACCCGATACAGGTTGACCCACGCTTTCTTCTGGCCAGGGATCTCCAAGGATGTGAGGCAATACTGCACCTCCTGTGACATTTGCCAGCGAGTAGGCAAGCGAGGTGACCGCCACAAAGCCAAGTTATGTCCTCTTCCCATTATTGAAGAACCCTTCAGTAGGGTGGCCGTAGATATAGTGGGGCCCTTACCAAAACCCAGTCCCTCCGGGAAAAGATATATTTTAACTGTAGTAGACTATGCCACCCGGTACCCCGAGGCTATAGCCCTCACCAACATTCATGCCGAAACTGTGGCAGAGGCCTTAATGAAAATATTTTCCAGGGTGGGGTTTCCCCAAGAAATCATATCCGATAGAGGCACCCAGTTCACCGCCGAGGTAACCCAACAACTATGGAAGATATGTGGCATTAAGCCAATAGTAAATTCGGCGTACCACCCCCAGTCCAATGGTCTATGCGAAAGGTTTAATGGTACGCTGAAGCAGATGCTCCGTACATTTGGAGAGGCTCATAAAGACTGGGAGCGCTTTCTACCCCATCTGCTCTTCGCTTATAGAGAGGTACCCCAAGAGTCAACAGGGTTTTCCCCTTTTGAATTACTGTTTGGGAGAAGGGTGCGAGGGCCACTAGACCTAATTAGAGAGCATTGGGAGGGGGAGAGTAGCCCAGACGGAACCCCTATTGTATCCTACGTACTGGAGTTCAGGGACCGTCTGGAGGCGCTAACCCAGGCTGTGCGCACCAACCTCCGTGCGGCCCAACAACGTCAGCGCCGCTGGTACGATAGGGGAGCCAGAGACCGCAGCTTTCAGGTGGGACAAAAGGTTTTGATTTTAAAACCGGTCCGCACAGACAAGCTGCAGGCCATCTGGCAAGGCCCATACCAGGTGGTGGAACAGAGATGTGATACCACCTATGTGATTGGCCCCTGCTCAGGGGTAGGGGAGAGACGCATGTTCCACGTGAATATGCTCAAACCATACCATGAGAGGGTAGAGGACGTGGCCGCCATATGCGCTTCCGCCTCGGAGGATCAGGAGAATCTGCCACTACCTGACCTCTTAGAACAGGAGGGACAGACGGAGCCCTCCAAGGGGGTTCAGCTGGGGGAGCGGCTAAGCCCTCAGGAGCGTGCCCAGGTACAAGAGCTGATTGTAGCTAAAGGGGCTACCTTCTCCAATTTACCTGGGTACACTCCGCTGGCCACTCACCGAGTCGAGACCCCGGGACAGCTACCTATGCGGCAAACCCCATATCGTGTCCCTGAAGCAGTCAGGACGCATATGAAGACTGAGATTGACGAGATGTTGCAGCTAGGGGTTATCGAACCTTCCGATAGCCCCTGGGCATCGCCAGTAGTGCTGGTACCAAAGAAAGATGGCACGACACGTTTCTGTGCCGACTACCGGAGGCTAAATGACAAAACGGTGTCTGATGCCTATCCGATGCCCCGGATAGACGAGCTGCTGGATAAGATGGCACGGGGCCGGTATCTCACTACCATAGACTTATGTAAGGGATACTGGCAGATTCCACTGGCCGAGGAGGCCATCCCCAAGTCGGCGTTTGTCACCCCGTTTGGCCTGTATCAATTTCGGGTCATGCCATTCGGGATGAAGAACGCTCCGGCAACTTTTCAGCGGATGGTCGATCGGTTATTGGACGGATTCCAGGAATACGCATGTGCCTATTTAGACGACATCGCCATATTTAGCCAGACCTGGGCAGAGCACCTACAACACATAGGGGCCATTCTAGATCGTATTGGAGAGGCAGGGTTAACACTGAAACCCAGCAAGTGTCATATAGGGATGGCCGAAGTGCAGTACTTGGGCCACCGGGTGGGGAGCGGGCGACAGAGACCCGAACCAGCTAAAGTTGAAGCCATAGCTAAATGGCCCACCCCCAGGACGAAAACCCAAGTGCTAGCGTTTCTAGGTACTGCGGGGTACTATAGAAAATTCGTACCCAATTATAGTGCCCTGGCCAAACCCTTGACTGACTTGACACGCAAGAACCTGCCCCGACAGGTTGTCTGGGCCCCAGAGTGTGATCAGGCATTCCAACAACTAAAGACTGCTCTAACTAATGCCCCTGTACTTGCTGCTCCTGATCCAACTAAAAGATTCCTTGTCCATACGGACGCTTCAATGTTTGGATTGGGAGCAGTGCTGAGCCAAGTGGGAGCCGATGGCGGAGAACACCCCGTAGCTTACCTGAGCCGAAAGTTATTGCCACGAGAAGTAAGCTACGCCGCCATTGAGAAGGAATGCCTGGCCGTGGTGTGGGCCCTCAAAAAGTTGCAGCCGTATTTGTATGGACAACCTTTTTCGCTACTCACAGATCACAACCCGTTGGTGTGGCTAAACCGTGTGGCGGGAGACAATGCCCGGCTGCTGCGCTGGAGTTTGGCGCTGCAGCCGTTTGACTTTACAATCCACTACCGACCAGGGAAGCAAAACGGTAACGCCGACGGGTTATCTAGACAAACTGAACTTGAAAAGTGATCTGTGAAATTACACCCCCGGACATCCCCAAGCCGATCCGTTGGGATCAGACTGTGTATGCCGGCTTGGTTCTGGGGGAGCATTGTGGCAAACCTAGCCACTTCTAGAACGCTGGACGTTACATGTCAAAAGGTTGTCTGTATTCTGCTGGGTCTTATGTGGGCATAGTAATTGGTATGCTGGCAGCCGTAAGCCACTAGCATTCAAGTACTTAGTTTTATGTTGCCCAATCAGTGTTCGGCAGTTTTAAACTGAACTCCCACAACACATAACCCCAGACCCCAACTATCAACCGACTTTTCCCTCATGCAGCAATGCCTGATGGGAGAATTATCCAAACTGTTAAGTTCCCCATCTGGTCCTCCCTGTATTACCCCTGTTAAATCTATTTGGCTGTTTGGAAACCCCTTGCATGGGGAATTATATAAATATGGAAGCCTGTGAATAAAAAGTCAGTTGACTCTCAGAGCTGTGTGTCGTCTGGTTACTGAGGGAGATTTGGGACATTGCCTTACTTGTCAATGCTGACTGTGGATTTACCCTGGTTACCAGCGGAGATCGTGGAGTTTAATATTGCTCTCCGCTACAATTATCATGTTTATTTTTTGCTGGTGTGTGATTGTTTTTTGTTTCACTGTAAATAAATCTCAAATGTGAAACGGATAGTAACCAAAAAATATATATGCGCCCTAATGGTTACTGCCGCTGCGCTAAGGAGTAAAAGAGTAAATGCAAGGACGTTCGCAGCAGCTGTATTAAATAAAGATAATGTTGAAAAGGAAGTCTACTGAACTTAATAGTGAAAATAAGTACACATAGCACAAACAGCGCTAATGTGTAGTGGAACCACACAAGTGAACTAAATAAACAATAAGTGACAGAAAAAATGTAAATGTAGAGACCCGTGAGTGAAATTAAGTTTAAAGGTTAAATAGTTCATAAAGTGTCTGAAAAAAATCTTCTGAATCTCTTCAACGAGCAATCCTCCACCACACCAGTGTAATGAACACTCCTCCACCAATACGAATGGCCACTCACCAGAACTAGTAGCCTTACACTCACGTGTTTGGCATAAAAAGCATGTCATACAATCCTCAAGTCAGTGTTCAGGATTCATATCCAAAAATGTAGAAGTGAGATCCACATACGTGAAAAAAACAAAAAAGTATAATAGTGTGATATTGCTAAAACAATTTATTGACACACCACATGAACCTACAAAGGTTGCACTCACAAAAGTAAACTCCAAAAACAACCGTGATAAATTCCAAATAAACTTCCTTGATTTTCACAGGCTGATAAACTGTGGTCACGGCGGACCCAAAAAGTAAACCAGGTGTTTCTCACCACTTCCCCTTCACTTGAACACCTCCTCCTTGTTGAAAATAGTATCCTCAAACGCTGGTCACTCGCATAGAAAAACACATGCAGGTAATCTCACGTTGGTCTCAAATGATCATACGATCTTTAGTGTAGCCACGCCCCCGACATGTTTCGTCATAGATTTGACTTATTCATGGGATAGGCTACTTACTAGTACATGTCCTTCTTATATATCCTGGTATACACCTAAATTAATTGATTATCACCTGCAGTCCGTGATTCATCCAATCAGAAGTTCAACTGCAGTGTGTCTCCCAATAGGAGCACATACCTCCCCTAATGTAACAGGCCAATCACGCCATGTTTCCAAAAAGGGCGGAAGTGAGATCACGCTTTGGGCACTGTGAGGGCGGAAGTATTCATTACTAACGGCGCCCAGTAATCCAGCTCTGATAATATTAAAACACCTGTCAAACGATTCTAATAACAATAATAACTAACCTGTCTTATGGCACACGGGGAGCCACTCACGCTATATCTGAAGATACGCAGACTATGTGTGCGGCGCCGCGCATATGGTAATTGACCAATGGAAGTGTCAGACTCCCCTTGGACCAATCCCATCTTGTTTCCGTAAGGGCGGAAGTGACGTCAGGCTCTGACCACTGTGAGGGCGGATGTGAGTGCTGAAATGGACATCCTATCACAGGGCTTGATTGATAGTCAAGCCCTGTCACATTACATGCCGCCTCCACCAATAGGTAGTCTGAGCGTGCGATCCCGCGCATAGTAAGGGGGGAAGTGCCGCTACTTACGGCTTCAGTACAGACTGTTAAACTGAGAGAATAAGGGAAACAACCTCACATAGGTTTAATGTTGTAGCCCATATTTTCCCTCAAAAGATGATTAGTGGCTACAGTGTGTAATAGCTAATGAGGCGGATACACTACTCGCATAGCGATCGTCACCAGTGTTGATCAGCCTTATGAATGCCTAGGAATTACAATACATAAGAGTCAAACTTAAATATACAATATTAGTGAGTAGAGACCTCGCTGCATCCAATAAATATTGAAACACTGGTAAACAGTTACTACATAAAGTGATGTTATCATATTGATGAGTAATATGTAGAGCACTAAAACAAACAATATGCTTTTGTAAATTAAGCTAAAAATAAAAGACGAATACATTGGATGAATGGTACATACCTAAAAAAAGGGAAAAAAAACCTTTATATATATTTAAAAATACAAAATGCATTATAAAATAATAACCCAATATACCAAAGTGGACCAGGTCATCTCACAGTGTAATGTGATCAAGAAATCTAAATAAATAATGATGATTTAACCAATACCCTATATGCCCGAGGGGTTCCCAGACCTAATCCGTGTTGGTAGGGCAAAGAAAACTGGATTAAGAGTTGTTAATAAAACAGTTCAGGTCTAGTTCTATGTTTAATCCTCGCGGAAAAGGGGATTTGAGGAGAAAGATCCATTGAGTTTCTCTTTGTGATAGATCTTTCACTCTGTTTGACCCCCTCCAATTAGGATAAACACAGTCAATACCACAAAAATGGGCTAGAGATGAATCTTTATTGTGTTTTTCCTTAACCACTTGTGACCGGCCCCACGTCCAAAGACGTCACGTTTTTGAAGATGGATATCTCGGTAACGGCAGCAGCTGCTGCCACAACCGAGATATCCATCTCTTCGTGGGGCGGTCCTGTTAACGATAACGGCGGTCATCGCGGCGGATTCGCCGCGAGATCGCCGTTACCGGCGGCGGGAGAGGGTGCCCCCCCCCTCCCGCCGCTCTCCCGCGCCCTCCGCCGCTTACCGTAGCCGTCGGTAGCGGCGGAGGCGATCGGGTCCGCTCGTTGTCTGTCCGGGGATGTGACTGAGGGAAAAAATGTCCCTCAGCCGTCCCCCTCTCTCTGCTGGGCGGAAGTGACGTCAAAACGTCATTTCCGCCCAGCGTCTTAAAGAGACATTTAATATGTTTACATTTTGACTTATTTTTTTTTTTTTTTGCATTTAAGCCTGAATATGAGATCTGAGGTCTTTTTGACCCCAGATCTCATATATAAGGGGACCTGTCATGCTTTTTTCTATTACAAGGGATGTTTACATTCCTTGTAATAGGAATAAAAGTGATAATTTTTTTTTTTTTTTTTTTTTCCAGTGTTAAAAATTATAAAATAAATAAAAATAAAAACCAAAACCAAAAAAAAAATTTTTTAAAGTGCCCCGTCCCGACGAGCTCGCGCGCAGAAGCAAACGCATACGCGAGTAGCGCCCGCATATGAAAACGGTGTTCAAACCACACAAGTGAGGTATCGCCGCGATCGTTAGAGCGAGAGCAATAATTCTAGCCCTAGACCTCCTCGTCATCTCAAAAAATGCAACCTGTAGAATTTTTTAAACGTCGCCTATCGAGATTTTTAAGGGTAAAAGTTTGACGCCATGCCACGAGCGGGCGCAATTTTTATGCGTGACATGTTGGGTATCATTTTACTCGGCGTAACATTATCTTTCACAATATATAAAAAAATTGGGCCAAATTTATTGTTGTCTTATTTTTTAATTCAAGAAAGTGAATTTTTTCCAAAAAAAGTGCGCTTGTAAGACCGCTGCGCAAATACGGTGTGAGAAAAAGTATTGCAATGACCGCCATTTTATTCTCTAGGGTGTTAGAAAAAAAAATATATATAATGTTTGGGGGTTTTAAATAATTTTCTAGCAAAAAAAACTGTTTTAGTCTCGTAAGCACCGAATCTGAAAAACAGGCTCGGTAATGAAGTGGTTAAAGTGAACCGACACACTGTGATATTTATAACCCTTCCTGATGTTGGCCAAATGTTCAGAGATCCGAATTCTTAGTAGTCTCTTAGTCCTTCCGACATATAGGAGCCCACAAGGGCACCATAGAAGGTATACCACATAAGATGAATTACAAGTTATGAATTCTTTCACTTCAAACGTACTGTTATCAGATCCTCTAATTTCTGTTTTGCCCTTATTGTGGATTTTCACCGTACGGCAACAGATGCATTTGTTGCAAGGGTAGAACCCTTTGAGATTGATTTTTAACCGTTGATTGGGGGGGTCTAAGATCTTTTGAACTACCCGATCGCCAAAATTGGGGGCTTTCCGATAGATGAACTTAGGTTGTTGCGGAATAGCACCCCCCAGATGTCTATCCTTCCCCAGGATGTGCCAGTGTTTCCTGACTATGTCCTCAATCTCCCTATATTGCACATGGAACCCAGATATAAAGCTCCACTGGTGATGGTCCCTCTCAGATGAGAGTGCTTTTTTCTTTAGACACTCATCTCTAGGGACGTGTGCAATCTGTTTCATTGAGTTCAGGTTCAGCATATCCTTTCTGGATAAACCTAGCTTTTAGAGTGTTCATTACACTGGTGTGGTGGAGGATTGCTCGTTGAAGAGATTCAGAAGATTTTTTTCAGACACTTTATGAACTATTTAACCTTTTAACTCAATTTCACCCACGGGTCTCTACATTTACATTTTTTCTGTCACTTATTGTTTATTTAGTTCACTTGTGTGGTTCCACTACACATTAGCGCTGTTTGTAAATAAATCTCACTTTAAATATATGTACATATGGTCTGGTTCCAGTTTATTGGTGTGACTATATATATCTTGTCTTGTCTGATTGCTGACAAGATAGAGGTGCCACAAGACAAGAGAAAAGATCAGGAGACAGGTGATGTAGTCGAAAACATGAGGTCACCCCCAAAACATATTTTGACTCCCAAGTGTCCTGGGTGACTTGACAGGTCTGTATTTCGATTCTTTGCAATGTGTCAGTGCTCATTCACTAGAACAGGGGTCTCCAAACTGTGGCCCGAGGGCCAGATGTGGCCCTTTGCTAGCCTTTATCTGGCCCTTGGGGCACTATTCCTCCCACTGACACCAACAAGGGGGTACAAATTTCTTTCACTGATACCAATGATGGGATACCATTCCTCTTACTAATAAGGGGCACTACTATTCCTCCTTCTGACCACCAACCTTGAGGCCATATTTATTCTTACCGATGCTGGGCTAAGGAAAATTTCTGCCCCCGCAGACTACAATCAGGCCCTCCTAAAGTCTGAAGGGCAATAAACTGGCCCTTGCTTTGAAAGGTTTGGAGACCCCTGCACTAGAATATAATGCCACAAAAAAAAAATGGATATCTATCTCCTACTCAAGTTGGCTTTCCAAAGAAACCAACGAACCAACGTCCCCTG
Source organism: Rana kukunoris (assembly GCA_029574335.1). NCBI lineage: Eukaryota > Metazoa > Chordata > Amphibia > Anura > Ranidae > Rana > Rana kukunoris. The sequence continues at coordinate 118,478,364 of CM056052.1, forward strand.
CGTTGTTAAGAAGCTTTAGCATAATAACCATTTGCAGGTCAGGTTTCCATAGGAAGCCTGTACCAAGAGACATATGTAGACTGCCTTTGATGACCTCTCCTTCTGAAAATCCGAGGTCACTGCTTGTCATTCTGATCTATTGGCTTTGTGAGCTATTGTCCTGGATCAGGTGACTTCATTCTGATTTACCTGAAAGCCATACTTGTTCCAGTAAACTACACTGCTATAGCTAGAGACAGCCAGCTAAACATTTCCGATGCAGGTCAGTAAGATAGGCATGACTGTAGATATGCATTTGTGCCAATCACTCCGTCTTTAAAGCTCCTCTCATTTTAAAGCCCAACTCAAGGAAAATTAAAAATAATCAATTGCAGTGGGTCTGTGCCTGCACTGCAAGGGTCCATAGGTCAGTTTGTCTAAGGGAAAGAGAAACAGTATTTACCTGATCCTCCACTCCCCAAGCAGGCGGCACTCCCCCACAATCCAGGACTGTCCCTTGGTGTCATCATGTACAGTGCAGGGCTATGGACTCTTCTCTGGTCTTGATGATGTCAGTACTCTAGACTGGTGGAGCATGGGGTTGCAGACCCTGTGGGGACCAGTATAGCTAGGTTGGGGGTGCAAGGTGGGAGCAGAGGGTCAGCTAAGCAAATTTCTCTTTATTGCTCCCCTAGACCAGTGTTTCTCAACCTTTTTTCAGTCAAGGCACCCTTTAGAATTCTGCACAATGTCAGGGGCACCCCATTATAAAATGTGAAAAACTAAACTAATAGGTTTATATATTGCAGCAACATCCACACACGTAGGGCACCAAATGTTACAGGTGATTTATTTTTCCAAAGCAAAACCCACCTTTGCACTCAGGTATTGACTAGTATGCCAATTTTTCTCTTCCTCACTCAGCTAATGTGACCCCAGTGCTGACATTGAGGGGGAGGGGCAAACAAGGATGCTATGCAGGCGACTGATGTCCTCCTTATCAAAAATACAAGGGATATGGGGGAAGGGAACGCAAGTTAACTACTAATGTATAGATAATCAGTACAGATCCCATTAATTGATCATGTACACTGTTGGGTTTTGTTGCTGTAACCAGTAAGCCTAACTGTAAGGAAGGAAATGGGGAAAGGGAATAGCCTAAGAAAGGGCTAATTGAAAATGGGTTACCTTTAGCATCAAGTAATGATCTGAGCAAAAATGATACAAAATTAATTTTATTCCAGTATCAAATTAGTATGTTTAAAAGTACAGTTATAAAGAACTTTTTAGAAAAAATTGAATCATTTAAAAGAAATGGATTGCCATGGACACGTATGACAAACAGGACTCACGAATTACAAAACATAGACACAGCACTAGTCCGGACCTAATTGGTTCAGCCACAGGCTGTATGCACACCATCAAATTGGATTCCTTAATTTAGCTATCAAGGGAATAGAAAAGGGGCTATCAAACGGGTTCAAGAAATAAATGCTTGATAACCGCTCCCTTGGCAAAGCCAATTTGTGCCTTTACGAGAGGCTGAACCTGGTGTGTGTGTGTGTGGGGGGGAACCGACAATGTCATTGGTTGTTAGGAGGCCAGCGAGAAGGAGGATAGAAGGTTGTAATGGTGCACAATGAAAATATGTGGCTTTCTGTAACTAGGCAGGCTTGATCCACCCTCTGGTTTGTAGACAATTTTTAGGAATTTTGAGAAATTAACCCTTGAACAGTCCCACTGTAAGAGATTGTTTTTTTTTTGGGCCAGATTGTACATTGAATGGTCAGTACAGTGACTACATCTGTGAGCCTAATTTAAAATTCCTCTTAGCCCTGGGTGTAAATTCAATATAAAGCAGGATTGCAATACAAGTTTAAAAATTACCCTGCAATGCGCCTTTTTCTAGAAAAAAAATAGTACTTTTGCTCTGTCTCTTTCTCTGTTTTTTTTTTTTTTTTTAATAAATTAAACCTGATTTTTAAGTGTCATTCTACTTTAACTTCCAGAAAAAAAATACATGCTTGCTGCTCCTTTATCTGCTCCCTTTCACAGGTTGCAATTGTGTATTTTTATTTTATATCATCTTTTTTTAGAACCTCATGACTAAAATGTTATTACAATAAAAAAAAAATGGCTTAAAAAAAAAATGGAATCAGCCTTATGATAAAATTAAAACGGACTTAAAAATGTCATAATAAAACCTTACATTAGTTTCTATGCACACAGCATAACAAACATTCAACAGATAAGGTAATGTATCTGGGCTGGAATTATTTATGGAGTATGTATCATTACTGCATGCTGCTAGTAACTGATCTTGGCTTATGTGCTCTTATTGAAAGATCCCTCCAAGTACAAGGAAGCCTGGGAAAGTCATGCCCAGTGAACTATACTATTTGGACTTTCAACTTTCTCCGCTTCCCCCTAGGGAGATGATATACTTGGCTGAACCAGCAAAGCTATCTATCCACCCTAATTACTAGCTTGTCTGACAGCGCAAGAGTTAAACGTATTCCTCTTGTTACACCAGGCCAAAAATCCCTAAGAATTTAAACGTTCAAAGTAAAATGGATAAAATATATAGATATTAATGTAGCAAGGTCATATAAGTGATAAATAATAATGAGTTTAGCTTTCCTTAAGATTCTACTTGGCTCGCTAACACTCTATGCTATTCCCTTTCATCTCAGGAGGGTGGGAGAAAATCCTAATCTTTTTAATCCTTGGAGTCCTGTAGGCAAGAAAGTTTGTGATTAGAGTACTGAGTTGGAGAGTAACTTTAATACAAAGAAAACCAATTAAAGGTGCAAGAAGTGTTGATTTGAGCCACTTATAAAAAAAAATGGATTGTTTAGTATGTAATAAAGAAGATAAAAAGGAAAAAAAAAAGAAAAACTAAGACTGGTTGTATGCACAGACAAATTTCTCACAGTGAGAGATTTATCTATCTTTAAGTGAATCTTTGCCGTGCCGTGACCCAGCGCTCTACTGACATTACATTGCAGCACAAAGCTAAAAGGGATATTCATTTTTCTGTGGAGGAAAGGTAACATTCAGATCCCTGTTGAAAAGAAATTCCAACATGTTGGAAATCTCTGCATGCAACAAAGAGCGTTATTTTACTGAGAAGTTCTCATGTTCGTTCTCTAATTAACCCATACATGGCCCGATTGTTGCAAGCGCCCAAGGGTGAAGGAATTGAAGGGATTCCCTGGTTCGCCTTAACTGACAGAAAATAATAGCAATTGTGCTTTTCATGAATCACAGGAGAGTTGGTGCCAGGAAAACAATACAGTACCGATTGGCTAGGAAAATCAAAGCCAACCAACATATTTTTTTTGTTGTTTTGTTTTAATTTGAATAGCTGATTTGGCAGGGCTCCAGGCAGAGAAAATACTTTTTTTTATTTATTATTCATATTCATTCATAGGTCTTCCACTGAACTGTTACTTTAGCTATGATTAAGCACTAATTTATAGTGCGAAACGCGTCAGCTGTTTTACTCCCGTGCTGTGTGCTGTGACTTGTAGTGCATTTTTCCTTTTTTAAATAAAGACAACCATCAAGGTTTTTTGGAGTGCGGCTGTCCATATTTTCTTTTTCCATTTGTTAAACTGTTACTTTATTACAGTTATGATCAGCCCATGGGTTCATCCCATGGACACCATCTGAAATTTTAAATTAGTCTTCTTATAGAAGGACCTAGTGCAACTTCAGATTAGACAGCCCTGTCCTTCAGATGTAAGCAATTTGTTAAAAGTATGCTGTGGAAGAAGGCCATTATAACTGAGTAAAAATACTGTGATAGATGACTGCAATTCTTTTTTTTTTTAAACATGGGGGGAATGTCTCCTCTGTGTAACTTCTGAAAATATAATGAACAAAAAGAAGATCAAGAGAAGAGGTTTAACGCTACCATGGTAATGTGTGAACTATAAATTTAAATGTTGAGGATTTATATTTTCTTTTCAAAGTCAGGGTCTTTCAAATTAAATTCCTTGCTAGTTTCAATTGAACTGAAGGGTTACAGTTTTCTCCATTATTCTGAAAAATTGTTTAAGTGTATATCAAGGTAAAATAAATAGAAAAAAGAAGTACATCTCTGCAACACATGCATATTTCCCATGTTTTATCCCGCAAGTACAAAAAATAAAACTGTTCATCTGGTGTCAGCCCTCCCAGTTGTTTTTGCTAAACGACCTCCACTCTCGGATCTCTACAACATAAATGCAAATTATTCTGTAGTCCACAATAAAACTTATGAGGACTACAGAAAGTGTACAAATGACACGGGACAGTTCTTAAAGCTGAACTCCAGGATCCCTTTTCCCCTTGGCACACTTACCTCCCTTTTCACACTTCAACACATTTTACATTTTTTTAAGGCCTTACTTTTTGTATAATTTATCCTTTTGTTTTGTGTGATGTCATCAGCTTCTTTATAAACAATCTACATTTCTCATCCCTTGTGGGAGGATCTGTGCAGGTGCTGAATCATGGGAGTGCTGATTAGTTTGCTCAATTTCAAGCTGTTTCAAAGACAATTCTGTGTTGTTGTTTTTTGTGGAAGGGTACCAACAAAACAGATCTGTGGAAATATTGCAGAGCCACCCCCATTAAATCATTCTCTGCAGTTATTACCTTTTGTACCACCCCCTCCCTTTAGAATGTAAGCTCTACGAGCAGGGCCCTCCTTTACCTTCTGTACTGTACTGCAATTGTTCTGCCCCCCTTCTACAATGTAAAGAGCTGTGTAAACTGTTGGCGCTATGTAAAATCGTGTATAATAATAATAATATTGCAGTTGTGACCAATGTTCTTTCTTCCTTCACTGTCAAACAGTTTTAAGGAAGCTCAGTAGGAATTTGGGATTTGCTGGAGGCTGCCGCTTTGTTGAAGCACTTGCTTATTGGAAATTCGCCTTCTCTCCTTACAAACTATATGCCACTTTCTGTAATTAAACTATGTGCATTCCCAGCCTTAATTATATGTCTGGGGTCAGCTAGAGGGAAGGCTGACAGAAGCTTTACAGTGCTGAAGTTCACAGGCTGTTGCTGTGAGGGAGAAAGGAGAGAATATCAGGTAGATAAGATAAGAATATCATTGTAAGTGTATCGCTATCCCGGTAGGAGTCGCTAATGTCCCAGGTCCCCACTGCTGCACAGCCAGTTACATAACATTTCCTTCACACATTCCAATGCAGAAAACATACCTTGGCTTGTTTTTGATGTTTTATTAATGGTTGATAACTTGGATGGGGTAGGGAATTATGGGATGACTAACTTGAGAATGTCCAAAAATCTGAAATAGGGACAACCTTCTCCCTATTTACAGAAAGTCTTCTTTTTCCTTCTACCTGCACAAACGTGGTTTTCAATGCACAGCACCTGCTGCTTACTCCTGTGGGAACTAGCAGAGTATTGCTAATCCGAGAAAGGCCCAATACAGGCAGAAACTCTCCTGAACAAAAGTGGTTCAATGTGAGTCAACAGCATGACATCCTGTCTTCTGCTTCCCTGTGGCTGCTGTTCCCAGCTATACTTTCTTGCAGAGAAATGCTTGCCCACCTGGCTGCCACCAGCCACACCTGGCTGATCTTCCTCCCAGATCCTTCCAGGCCAGCTTTCCTGAGCACCTGTCCCTGAGGCAACCCCCCTTCCCTGGTAAGGGGTCCCTCATGGGCCACCGACAGCCTCTCCTCAGCACTGCTTCTCCATTTTCCACCTGACTCCCCTGCTGGAATGGCCCATGTCCATTTATGGGTTTGTCTTAGTCCCCTGCCAGCCCAAATCTGGAGATTGTCTGATGCCCCATAGAAATTCATGGCAGCTTCTTCTAGCTGCTGCCCTCTAGTTCTAGAAGGTTGCCCAACCTTCTAGACACCAGGGGGAGGCACCAGAGAGCTGCCAGGATCATTCATCCAGCCCTTGCCTCTAGTAACCCTGACCCAATTCGGTAACTCAGGTTATTCATGACCAGAAATATGTTTTACCTACTCACAACTCTAGTAGCACACACTAGATGGTGCTACACAAGTTTATCTTGTTTGTGTCTCACTGGCAAAATAATTTGTCCTGTTACCTCTCCTGCTTTTCTCTTCTCTCTCCCTAATCTTTTTCCTCTGCACATTTGGTGCCATACTTATTTTATGTCATTCACTTGCAAAGTACTAAAGCAGAGGTACTGAACTCCTGTCCTCAGGACCCATTAACAGGTCAGATTTTACATATTACCTTGAGGAGATGCAGACTAGAATACTGCAATAACATAGCAGCAGTGATATTACCTGTGATGTATTCCATAAATGAGAGATTATGACTTTTGCAGCAGACTTTATAGGTACCAGGAAAGGAATACAACGTAATATTTGAAAAGGCTATTAATTTATTAAATTACAAAAATATGAACAATATTAAAAACATTAAAAAAATTTACTCTCAAATAAAGGAGCCCACACTGTAATATATACAATTCCTTATAGCTGCTTGGTGCTTTTGGTTCCTCAGGACCTACTTGCCTGACATCAAGAAAAGGGCATCTGTATGAGAAAGGGGAAATATTGTGATGCATTTCAGTTATCTTGCAAACCTGGCCTGTTAGTGGGTCCTGAGGACAGGGTTTGAGAACCACTGTACTAAAGGGTCAGTATAATAGCTAGACAGTTAGTATTTTCAGAAGAGGTAATTGACCTCCCTTACTACTGCTTACCTTTACATGACTCTCAATACCTGTTCTTTCAGAATATGTGTTATAATAAAATGTTTCTTGTTCGAGTGCAGTGTGGGTTCTCTGACAACTGCTCTTGTAGGAGGTACATTTCCTTCAACACAACTGGCATCATTGCCAATAGCTCATCACTATCCTCAAATGAATATTGCCATTTTATGAGTATGAAACTTCTGTTCTCATGCTGTGTCCTTTATTAAACAGATAGGCATTTAAGAAATAAAACCTTATTTGCTTTAATTTTAGAGTTAGCTTTGCCGTACATGTAACTACACATTTGTGTTAATGTATGTGAATATAGCATGCAACAGAGGTGCTGTTACATTTAACGATACAGATAATTAAGGTAATTAAATAAAAAAGTCTTTTTATTCTTTATCTTATATTTTGCAACAACAATTTTAAATGTGAATCTACAGAAAATGTTGTTGCTTGTCAGTATGGAAATCAGAGGCGCACACACAACTAACATTTTCAGGAAAAAGTCAGCAATGGCAGCCGCATCTCATTCATTACAGATTTGCTTGAATGTACATCTAAAGCCAAAACTTGTTTTCTTTGAATAGAGTAGGCGATAGTTAAAATCCCAGATTTTTTTTTGTCTGATCCTGTAACTCAGGATCAGGGATTGCTCGACAGCGGCTGGGACTTCCAGGGTCGTGATGGCACCCATGGGCTCCCATGGCCCAGCCGTTGTCGGTCCTCTTTCTTCCACACTGCAGCAAGAGCAATTTAAAAAAAGGTAAGTATGCAGATCTTTTTTTTTTTAAAAGGATGGGGGTGAAGGGGGCATTTTTTAAGATTAGTTATAATGAACTTTAGGAGTTATTTGTATTGCATACTCACATTGATCAAGCTTGGATGCATATCTCATACCTGATGGGCAGCTGAGGAAGCTGAAAATCACTGTAGTAATTTAACGCTACTACAGTAATAGATTTTCAAGCTCCTGTTTGGGTTCTGTGCGAGCAGCTTTTCCTCTGCACACTGACCACAAGGGGTCGCTATTTCAGCACTGCAGACATTCATAGAATGCCTTGTACTTTTTACATAGAATACAGGGTGATCTCTCCTTAGACGAGGTGAAGAGGAGAGGTGGTGACATCACATTCTCTACATTGTCCACCCAGAGAATGCTTTGTATTCACTGACAAAAATACAAGCTGTTCTATGAACGACGGCAGTTCTAAATGGCCCTGTGGTCATTGTGCAGAGGGGAGGCCGCAGGACTTTGAATATTTTGGCTATTACTGTAATAGCACTGACTACTTCACTGATCATCAGCTTCCCCAGTGGCTCATCAGGTATGCATACTTTCCGCGCCAAGCTTGATCAATGTAAGAATGCAATAAAGACAATACCTGGGGTTCTGCTTTAAATATATATCTGACGCTCATTTTAATAAGTGTATGGTGAAGGTGTCTGGACAGGCATGCATATGCAATTACTGTAGGCACTGCAAATAAACTGCATACAACAAAAATAGCAGAGCGGTCATAAAACAACACCCATACCTGATTACTTCAATGTTGGTACAAAAAACAAGCTAACATCTGTACTGGTATTTGTAAACCTAATGTGTTCATTCAGTGAATATACAAATGAACAGATGACAGCTGACACTCATCCCAGCAAATCCTGAGAATTCTGCATTAAATACATATTACAGTATTTTATTTGTGGTAGTCAATTGACCTCAGTGAGACGCCAACAGCAAAAACATCAGTGATACCTCTTGTGATGTGACAGCTTTATAAAGAAAATTCACACCAGGGATTTCTTTCCAATCTATCCTGCATATAATTAAATAGCTGCACAATGATGGTCCTCCACTTGGCAGGTGCGGGGGGAGGGGGCTGGGTGCCATTTCTGTACATAAATTACCTTTAGAATGTCATTTTCCCTGATGGGCTAAACGTGATTAAATTAATTGGATTATGATATGGAAGAAGCGAGCCTTGCTTTCATTCTGATGGTAATCCAAGGATTTGATACAGAAAAACAGTTTGGGAAAGTCGCTGGGGGAAGAAAATCGAATGGATTTATGGTAGATGGAGTTACATTTCATTGCCACAAATACAGTAACTAGCGAGTAGTCTGTAAGCCTTAGTTTTCTGGTACGCCTGTGGTTTGAGAGCAGAGAAATGTACCTTGGCTGATCCCATTTAGAATTAATCAGAACTGTGTCATCAGCTTGGATTTAGCTGGAATGCAATTACACTAGTGCGTCAGTATTCGTTCTTTGTAGCAGTGGAGTGTAATGTATCTAGGCTGTGTTCCTGTACAGTTATATCACAGTATACATTGTGTGGAATAAGAAGCCTAGCAGGCTGCCAGTGTAACTAATGGGGTTGGTAACCCCAACCAACAAAGACTAAATGCATTTTGTGTTGGTAAAAACTTCTAAAGGACAATTGTACCAGAAAAGTTACTTTAAAGAACCCCCAAATACAACTCAGATTATTCGTACTTCACCTGGCCTGTTTTAATATTAGTATAACAAACATATGCAGCCTATAATTCTTTACAAAGATGCCATTGTAGGCAAAAGACAAACAAAAGGACACAAAATGAAAGAACAGCAAGCAATTCTCATTTTTGTGATTAAACAGATAATAAAAAGGAGACGCAAAAAAAAATATCCAGTTGGTGGTCAACGACTCATGCCTTGTACACAAGGCGAGATTTCCGACTGGAAAACTGCGATGAGAGCTTTTGGCCGGGAATCCTGGCCCTCGCAGTTTTTCCGATGGGAAAATCCCAAAAATGCCAAAAAAGAGAACCAGCTCTCTTTTTTCCCGTCAGGATTACCAACTGACTTTTTCCCTTTGGAAATCCCAAGTGTGTGTATGAGGCATTAATGGACAGAGAAGGAATTTTCCAACCACCCTCCCTGTTCTCAGATCGATTGTAATTTTGATAGTCAAAGCTGCTTTGTGGCTGTGGTCTTTGGAGACAGTAAAAATCAGGACAGTGACCCAAACTAAAATGACAAGTGCTGCTCAAGGCTCCACCGGGTCCTCTTATGTAGCAACCGCTTGGAGTGCAGAAAAGGAAAGAGCTTATCCCTCTAGACATCTAATGGAATAGGGAGAAGTCATGGAAGTCAGACATCTCTGCAACACTCTGTAAGTAGGTGTTTAACAGCCCCAAATATAAAAGGTAAACAACTGTGCTTATTATAATCAAATGAAAAAACAAACAATACAAACTCTAATGCCCCGTACACACGATCGTTTTTCGGCATGAAAAAAAACATTGTTTTTCAACATATAGAAAAAACTTTTTTTTCCAACTTCATCATTAAAAACGATGTTGCCCACACACCATCGTTTTTAAAAAAGTGATGAGTAAAGCGCGGTGACTTACAACACGTATGACGGCACTCTAAAGGGGAAGTTCCATTCAAGCTCCCATCTCCTTGCTTCTGAGTAGTGATGAGCGGAATACGCCATATTCGATTTCGCAATATTTCACGAATATTTTGAAGAATATTCGCGAATATTCGTTAATATTGAATATTCGTGATATTTTATAAAAAAAAAAAAAAAAATTGCGAATTTTCGCCAATGCGAATTTTCGCTAATGCGAACTTTCGCTAATGCGAAATTTCGCGAATTTTTTTTTTTTATATAAAATATCACGAATATTCGATATTTACGAATATTCGGTATATTTTCTAAAAAAAGCGAAATTTCACATATGCGGTCGCGAATATTCGTTAATATCGAATATTCGTGATATTTTATGAAAAAAAAAAAAAAAATTGCGAATTTTCGCTATTGCGAAATTCGCGAATGCGAAATTGATTGCGATTTTTTTGCGAAATTTATTGCGAAATTTGAAAAATACGAATATTCGAAATAGCGAATATTCGCCGCGATATTCGAGATATTCGCGAATACTCGAATATGCAATATTCGTAGCGAATATTCGCAATGCGAATATTCGTGAGCAACACTACTTCTGAGCATGCACGGTTTAAAATGTTGATTTTAACGTTGTTTGACCCACACACGATCATTTTTTACAACCCGAAAAACAACATTTTTAAAAACGACGTTAAAAAATGCAGCATGCTCACATTTTTTTTTGCTCGTTTTTCAGAAGATGAAAAATGATGTGAAGCCCACACACGATCGTTTTAAATTACGTTTTTAAAAACGTTGTTTTTTTTTATGCCGAAAAACGATCGTGAATGCTTACCAAAAAGCAAGCCAATCGAGCGGTTGGCTAAACCCAGCCCAGGTCTTTAGTTAATGCACCCGTACCAACTCCTCCAATATAGATGGATCCTTAGCAGATGGGGAATTGACCCCACACATTGCGTAAAAAAGGAAAGAAAAAGAAGAAAAAACATAGCGTGATCCTGCCAGAACTAATGACCCTTATATAGGATTAATAACATGGAGTGTAGGAGACACAAATACACCCAGGGTCCACAATATGTATAAGTGTACCACCACCGCATAAGATGTCCCCTTACCAGACAAGAGATAATAACCAGCAAAAAGGTCAGAAGACATACAAATCAACCGTAATGTGAGCCGCCACCATGCAGGTAATTTCCTTACCAGATCCAAAAGCTTGTGCACATTAATGGGTATGAGATCACTACAGGCTGACGATAGATGCAAACTATCACTGCTACAAACTCATAGAAACGGTAAATGCCCTAGAAAAGATAAAGGACTAATAGTGTAGTATCATCGATAATTTATTATAAAAAGAAGGAATACACTTACTTAAAAACATGATAGGATAGCGTGTAAAAATGAAGCCGGCGGCTGCAATACAAAAGCTCCCGTCCTGAGAACGTGGTGAACGTCAGCACATACCCCCTCAGATGCGTTTCGTCATCAAAGACATTTTCAATATTTTTTTCTTTTTGTTTAACAGCTTCAGCCTGAGCTCCATCCAGGCCATGCCATGGGGAACCATTGGTAATATGTTTTTCACAGGCACAGTCCACCTAACGGTGAGTTAACTGAGAAATTGAGACATGGAGGTCTCTGCGGATATTTGGGATATTGTCTCCAAGCCGATGTGTTGCATCATGAGGCCTATAATAATTTGGTAAAGAAGTTCTGCAGATACAATATTGGAGATGTGGTAATTACCTTTAAAGATCAGCAACCTTTTTGAGTGTTTCTGTTTAAAAGGAACATTGTGATATTCTTGTCATATGTTAATAAACGGTTCCAATAGCCATTTTGACTCCAAACTTTGGTGTGGTCTGTTAATTGGTGGGTAAGGACTAGCAGGTAATTGTTATAGGTTGGAGACATCTAGTCTACCTTTGTCATGTCACCCACTAAGTTGTTATACATCAACCAGTTTATCAACTGTAGTATATTTGTCTTATATGTACTAGGCCAATTCTTTGGTCAGCAAAATAAGGTAATAAAGCAGCAGAGGGCCACATTTATATATTGTGTTGATTGTTTTGGTGAATGGTTCCTTATCTGGTTGGTAAAAATATTCATAGTCAAAATCAGTTAAAACATTTAAGTGGTAATGTGGCACAGGGAATGGTGAGAGAATTCACAAGATTCTGTGGTACTCAATCAGTATTCAGCCTTCTCTTGCTCTGCATAATGAATGTGTAGCGCAAACCTTACACTTGGTATCACTGTTTAACCCAGGTTCTGTTCCCAATTTAGTGAAAATCAACCAGTCACAAGGTATTTCAGCCAGGAGCACAGAATTTATTGCAGACGTTTACACAGTGAGCAGGCAGATTATGTCTTTTATGTGTAAAAGAAAAAGATGGGAATGGTGCGCCTATTCAATAATGTGCCATAAAGTAATATACTCAAAGAATGAATATGATGAGTATCCAAACATACAAATAAATAAATACATGTGAATTACTTCCAACTAAAGCCCAATGGTACGAATTAGTTCATATAAGGGCATAAATCTCATAGGGATAACTTGATAAAAGAAAAAAACAGATAAAACATCTATCCAAACATCGACTGTTAAATTTATGAATTGGTCATTCACCATCAACAATGACCCAAGGGTCAAACAAGGCTCATCAGATAGTCAGATAAGGAATCCTGCCGATGGATCTGTAAAGGTTCCAGACAAAGAACTACGTCCCAACCTTGGCATCAAAACATTTTGGTAATTCCACATATAGAGGAAACAGCTCGCTCCAAGGAATGTCACTTCTTGTATAAATGGCGCTCAAAGGAAACAAAGAACAGCCAAAGTGCAATATTGCCAAATGAAAAGTACATTTATTTAGTAAAAAACTGCACATCAAGCAAGGATAAAAAACGCAGTAAAAAGCATCGGGAGTAGTGACACACAGGCCTCCTCACCGTACTTCTGTTAAAACACCACCGTAACTGAAGTCACACAGTTCTACCCGACGCGTTGCATCACTGGTCACGTGACTTCCTCAGGGATGTGTCTTTTATGTGGTTTTTATTTTTTGTAGAAGATACCCAAAATTAGCAAAAGGAAAATGCAAACAATTCAGCACAGGGGGAATCCCACAGTGGGAAAAACACTGGACAGCAGGTCTGGAACAGTTCCTTCATCAAAAAGGGAGCTCAATGGCAACAGTCTCTCTCCCAGGATTTCTCTCAGGCCTACTCACTGTGTCACTGGCTACTTGGATGCCTCCTTCCAGTGTCAGCTGACACTGCACCATGAGCCTCCTGATAAAATTCTCCCTGGACATGGCTCAAGCTGATCCCTCCTGAGCCAGAACCACCTAAATCTCTTGCAGGCTCTCAAAGGCCTGGAAAGGTATAACAGCACTTACACGCTATATCATGCCCCAGACCTCTCAGCCCCCTACTTTAAGGTGACCATATTTTGAAAATGAAATCCAGGGACATCTTTTTTATGGGTAATGGCGGCAATCAGTGACTTTCTACCCGTCGCTGCCGCCGCCCACCTCACAGCCTGGACCCCGGCTACTACTGGATGGGGGGTGGAGGAATATCACTACACCAGGGAAGGCAAGGAGATAAGCAGGCAGGCGGCTGGCCGGGACTTGAGCCAAGGCAGAAGAACATGCGAGCAGAGCTGGATGGGCATGCGACCAAAATATTCCCTCTACTCCGACCAGCAAAGGGGCACACATAATGTAAAAAAATTGACCCCCCTAAGCTAGTAGGAGCAGGGGAGTGGGGGTGTGTAATAAAGAATTGTTTTCATTAATTTCGCACTGACTGTATTTGAACATTGCCCCAGCCCCTGTTCAAATCCAATCCAGGGACAAAACCGGGGACAGACTTGGTCCGGGGACAGTGTCCTCAATTCAGGGACTGTCCATGTAAACCAGGGATGTCTGATTACACTAATGGTCACTCTCCCTACCAAAGATTGGTCAGCCCAGGCTCTATCTCCTCCACCTACTATGTTCCAGTACTTTCTGGGAAGACAGGGGGAGACAGGCAAGTCTGAAGCTGCAGAGCCCAGATCAGACCAAAGCAATCAAACCCAGCTTCATTGATGACAGTAGAGCCAAATATAGCTTAATTTACCTATAACCTACCTACCTATTAGCACCTAACTAGAAGGGTGCTACAGATGCAAGTGTCACCAGCAGACAGCCAGGAACTTCTCACTGAGGCACAGACTATGACAACAGGGACATTAGTGATACAGATGTTGTACCCCATGGGAATGCTTAGTATCAGGGTTTCTTCCACACTGCAGAGGTTAAAGTAGTTGTAAAGGCACAAGGTTATTTACCTTCATGCATTTAATGACCCGTTGGGGCGCCTTGAGGACTGGAGTTGAGAAACACTGGTCTAACGCACACTTCCATAGTTTTTGCAAAACCGTTTCTAATGAAAGCCTTTTATTCTTTTTTTTTTTTAATTTTTAATTCTTTTTCTGGGGTTTGTATGTGTCCGTTAGACTCTTGCTTGTGGCACAGCAATCAAAGCATATTTTATAGGTACATGGAAACCCGGGTTTTGTTTAACCACGCAAATTAAGCTACTCCCACTGTTAAGAGTTTGACCACACCCACTTTTGCTGCAGTGCCCTCGATTGTTTCCTCCCTCAAGTGTCCCTCATTCTGAAGTTCAAAAGTTGGGAGGTATGCGATTGCAAATATATATTTTTTTAAATCAGCGCACAGGAAGGTACTTAAATTCAACATGAAGTGTCCCTTGTGCTGCTGGCTGGTCTTTTAGTTGACATTCAAAGTCATCTGCCCCCTTCTACCCCTGCAGGACATAGTGTGGGCACAGCACTTATCAGCACACTTGATAAGTGATTGTCACAGGTCAAGCACTCCTATTAACATTTAAAAAAAGAAAACCAGCACAAGGGGTAGTACATAAATCTAATGAAAAATGCCCCTTGTGCTGCTAGTTTGTATTTTAGTTAAAATCCAAAGTCCTCTGCCCACCTCACCCCACCCGTCATGATCTTCTGGTGCTGTGGGGGTATGAAGTTGGGTAAGGGACTTTTGATTTCAGCTAAAAGACCAGTCAGCAGCACAGAGGGCACTTCATACTGTCCCTTGTGCTGAGTTTAAAAAACTTTTAGGCAAGAACATGAAAAAATACAACTTTGGACCTTGAAGTTTGGTTAGTTTGGATTTTTTTTTTTTTTTATGAAGCAGCAGCTTCACCTAGTTAACTAATAATAATGGAAAATGAAGTGAAGAATTAGCAGTGTAAGACAATGGGGGTTATTTACTAAAGACAAATCCACTTTGTACTACAAATGCAAAGTGCACTTGAATATGCACTGGAAGTGCAGTCGCTGTAGATCCGAGGGGGACATGCAAGGAAAATAACAAAAAAGCATTTTAGCTTGTACACGATTGGATGACAAACTACACAGAGCTTCCCCTCATTTCAGATCAACCCCTCAGATTAACAGCGACTTTATGTGCAATTTGCACTTGTAGTTTGCACTTGTAGAGCAAAGTGGATTTTCCTTTCGTATATAACCCCCAATATTACACTGGAATGCACCAGTCCAGCCACAGGGTGTACCTGGGATTTATTTTCAAACATTTACAACTAGGCCTGCCTTCAATTCCCTATTCTTAACGCAATCACTATAGGACAAAATGAATGTGAATATCAGTTACAGATGTTGGCCGTTCAATGTTTCCAAAAAATGAAGCCAGAAGTAGCATCTCATTTATTAGCGCAGAAATGTAAATGTATTTTTTTTTTTTTAAGAGACATTTAGAGAAGTCTTTCTGTTACTGATTTTAATCTGGGAAGGAGACCTTGTCCTTTTAGAATAAATATATGACGTTTTTTCTTCGAACAGGTGGTATTAATAAAATGCTATTTTTCTTGGCCTGGATTTTGTCCTTCATCTGAAATCAATATTTTGTGAATCCTAAACTAGACCTAATGGAGCTGAACCCTTCTGCTCAGGAGAATAGGTTTAGCATTCCAGCACAGTCCATGTCTTACATGGGATTTCCACTAGAGGGCACTCTGCAACTTTCCTTTGTAGCATTCGCACGTGGAGATCACAATGTCATCGGTGGCATGAGATCCTGAAGCTTATGTTTATCACACTATCATCATTTGTTGGAAAGGACTGAGATTTGTTATCATCTGCACAGTGAGCAAGCCCCCGAACTCTGCAACATGCCCACCTCATGTATTCTGCCCTCTTAGTAATGTCACATTATTCTGATTTCACAGATAACCTTTAGTCATGAATAGAAAAAATAATCTTTTTTTTTTAATACAGTTAACTGTTGATCTGCTAGTAATAATGCATGCTCGTATAACATTATGCCTGATAAAATACATGTTTTGTTTTTTAAAATGTAAGTCCCCTTTAAAGTGATATGTCATGTATAGGTTTTTTTTTTTTGTTAATGGCCTGTCATTTGCAGGCCTGTTGTACCTCTTGGGGGTAGAAGTTTCCTGGGCTGCTTCTGTCACCTTGTTCTCTTGCTACCTCTAGGGTACTCCAGCCGGGGAATTAGAAGTGCTTTATTTGCTGCACCAGATGCAGACCTTAAAGTTGGGGTTGCCATCTTTTCTTAAAGCCAAACTTGAACACTTTAGCTGCACACAGCAAAATTTTATTTTTAACCACTTCATTTTGCTGGTCAACTTTTTGCGATTCGGCACTGCGTCGCTTTAACTAGTAATTGCGCGGTCGTGCAACGTGACTTCGAAACAAAATTGACTTCCTTTTCTTCCCACAAATAGCGCTTTCCTTTGGTGGTATTTGATCTCTCCTGCGGTTTTTATTTTTTGCGCTATAAACAAAAATAAAGTGACAATTTTGAAAAAAAATATATTTTTTACATTTTGCCATAATAAATATCCCCCAAAAATATATATAAATATATATATAAAAAAAATATTTTTTTCCTGTGTAAGATCCTAGTGCAATGTGAGTTCAGTTAGGTGGATCATTCATGAAATGTGAGGCATAAAAAGTAAACTTGACCACGTGAGACCCGCCACCACAGAGAGACAAGAGGCTTACTGGAAAGTCACTCTCAATTAGGATGTGCTTTCATTGGTTAATGGATATCCTTGTTTACCTATCAACACAAGTATTGTGTCTTACTCCTTCCATTACATGTATTCAATGAGCACCTCTGGATCATTTGACGCAACCAATGGCAGTGCTTCTCTGTTCCGCAAAAAATGACTATTTAGAGCGTCGGCGCAGGCGTGTGGGTGTACCCATGATGACGTCATATCTGATGAAACGATCGCCGGGACGCTAAGCAAATACGTTCCTTACATGCGCGATCACTTTCACATGTTGATGAGATTTTACTCTGCTTAGATTTTTTACCTAAATGATCGAGTGACTCAGTTGTGGGTCATTTTGTTACATACAGCATTGCATTATCCCCCAATAAAGCATTTTAAAGCAGTTTTACACTATTTGAGTTTTTTTGTTCTCTTTTTTACATATCCACTTACTTGCACTTTGACATTGATGCTGTGGGATTGGATCCGACTACCGCCTAGCATCTGTAGATATTTCCGGTGGGGAAAGCCTAATATATCAGGACATCCTTCCAAGCCTCAATCATCTGGATAACTTCCCAATGTATCCCAGATACAACATACCTTTTATGACCCCCCCTGAGTAAGGGCAGTCGCTGGCTTCCCGGTAAGCCTCTTGTGTCATGGGTCTCACGTGGTCAAGTTTACTTTCTATGCCTCACATTTCATAAATTATCCACTTCACTGAGCTCACATGGCACTAGGATCTTAATTCATGAACTCAAGTCACTTATGTTATGAGTTATATGTATAATGTGTACAGTTGTTTTTTCTCATTTTGTACACTTTATGATGCATTGGACTTTCACTATATAATTTTTGTTGTGCACTGTACTGTACTGATTTTACATGATTAATGTTTAACAGTCACAGTTAATATTTGCACATTTGCACTTTAACATCCAGTTTTGGTACATGCATATTTGCATCAGCTAATTTTATTTTTATAGCGCTGCACTTTTTGTCATATATCTGCTTCTGGGTTATAGTGCTTAGTTGCTGTATGTTGTTGTTTTACTAAGTGTGGATATTACTCCCATTTTTATTAAAAAAGTATGTTCAAGTATGTATTCTTAATTAAAAAAAAAAAAATTCTATTGCTCTCAGCTGTCTCCAAATCTCCAAATTGCTTTTTATTTCCAAAATATTGAAAAGTTTGAGTTTATCCTGCCTATTACTTTGACTTCCTAGCTTAACCACTTAAAAAAGATTATTTAAAAGTGATTAATTACTTAAAGTATAACTGAAGACTTTTGTGATAGTGTGAAGCAGTGGCGGCTGGTGCTCAAAATTTTTGGGGGGGCGCAAACGAAAGAAAAAAAAAATTGCAGCCTCACTGTGCCCATCAAATGCAGCCACTGTCATCATTGTGCCATGCCATCAAACACAGCCACTGTGCCATCACGTGTCACCACTGTGCCATGCCATCAAATGCAGTCACTGTGCCATGCCATCAAACGCAGCCACTGTGGCATCAATTGTCACCACTGTGCCATGCCATCAAATGCAGCCACTGTGCCATCAATTGTCACCACTGTGCCATGCCATCAAACGCAGCCACTGTGCCATCAATTATCACCACTGTGCCATGCCATCAAATGCAGTCACTATGCCATCAATTTGCACCACTGTGCCATGGCATCAAACGGAGTCGCTGTGCCATGCCATCAAACGCAGTCGCTGTGCCATGCCATCAAACACAGCCGCTGTGCCATCAATTGTCACCACTGTGCCATGCCATCAAATGCAGCCACTGTGCCCCTCAATTGTCGCCAATGTGCCAATTGTCACCACTGTGCCATTTAATTGTTGCCACTATGCATGTCACTGTGCCCTTTAATTGTCACCATTGTGCCCATTGTTGCCACTGTGCATGTCACTGTGCCCTTTAATTGATGCCACTGTGCCCTTTGTCGCCACTGTGCCCATTTATGCCACTGTGCCCTTTGTCGCCTCTGTGCCCATTGTCGCTGCTGTGCCCTGTAAAATGCACTTACCTTAAGCCTTCCACGTCCCTCGATGTCTTCTCCAACCTTAGTGACGCTTCAGCCAATCAGGTTACCGATAACCAGAACCGGCGAACCTGATTGGCTGAGACGGCTGTCAGTCTTGTCCAAGGAACGCACCCCCCCCCGTACGTTCCGAGGATAAGACATCCGGGAAACGAGGGCTGGGTCTGATAGGCACTTCCGCACAGCCAACCAACTGCCGTTTTTCAGGTGGACGGCGCTCAATGTCCGTCCACCTGAATAGACCAGCGGCCTCTATGGACGGACCGCCGCTGGTGTGAAGAGGAATTAGAATACCTGTCAGCTTTTATTGCTGTCAACACGAGATGTCCTGATAGGGAGACTGGTGACTCTGGTGACTACCAGGAATTACCCTTATGTTGGAGGAATAACTCACTTCCTGTTGTTGGCTTTAAACCAGAAGTGAAGGGAAATCTCCCATAGAGGGTGGAAAAATTGACAGGGCTTTTTACCCTCCCTCACAATGAGTGATGGTTCAGGGTTCAAGGAGAGACTCATCAAAACCAGAAGGTAGCAAGTGGTTAGACCAGGGTTGCCAGATTTTGAGATGCTTGGGTCTTCCATCTTGGATGGCAGCTTCTATTTTTCTATGGATCGTGGCCTAGGTTATTCTATGTTTGATTTCAAAAGTGCAAAGTGCAGGGTTTCTTTGGCTGCTGTCATGACCTGCAGGATAAGATGGAACTGGGCTCTGATACAGTCCAGAGTATTATGGTTCAGGAGCACAAGAGATGTGTTTGGTTCTATTGTGTCGGTAATCGACACAATAGAAAACTTTAGCCCAAAATTGTTGTACAATAGGGCAGACCCATCAGATATGGGCATGAGGGCCTTCTTGGCCACAGGCACAAAAACATACAGGAGACTATCCTGTAAAAAAATTGAGTTCCTTACCTGGACCAAATGCCACTGCATCATAACTTTATAATTGGTCTCAAGTGCAACAATGTTTTAAGATGAAGATTTAGTAGTAGTCGCCCAGATATCTTCCAAATCCTCCGCCTCCAGGTCAATATTTAGGCCTTCAGACCATCAAAAATGCATTTGTTTTCTCTTTTAATGTCCTGGTATATGAAATACTGTCTATTAGATTATAAGTTTCACAGGAACAGGTGGAACAAAATGGCCTCCAAAACAGATGATGACTGTCATCGAAGGTATCAGAATCCAGGAACACATGGACTTCTAAGACTGGACCTTGTTTTCCCTTTATGGAAATCATCATAGAGTAAGTACCGTAGAATAAAGTGTGTTATGTGCAATAATTAGGAAACATGAATTAATAATGTGTCATAACATGGTGTATTACACAGCATCACACATAGCGTGTATACTAATATTATAAGTCAGCCAGCAAACAACAGGATGTCAAGACCAGTAACATCTGGACTATTTATAAGAGGCATCTTCGAATCCTGAGCGATGACCAACTGTCATCGGTCTATCCATCAACACTTTGCAAAGTGGAAAGCTGCTGTGTACAATACATAGCTGACCTGAATTTGTGGCAATTGTCAGTATATTTATGGACGAAAATAGATATGTGGCTGTGATTGGGATTACTGCACCTGGAAAGCTTTAGGAAGTCATCATCATAAGCCTGGCACACATTCTGGGAAACAGTTACTGCTACAGAAAGTTACTCAGAGACACAGCGAGCATGCTTTTATAATATTTATATGTGCCCGTAAGGTTGCTGCTTTATGAAGACATGTACAAATGCAGGAACATGAAAGAATTACCGCAGCTGTAAAACACAGTCTGGGCAACACAGACCTAATTATATGCTGGAACAGCAGGGAAAGAAGTGACAGTCAATTTTTTTATATATACAGGTGTCCACTTCAACATCATTCCAAACAAAATTAATATTTCAGAACTCTAATGAGCTATACCTTTTATTTGTTATGTTCTTATTTGTTTGGTCGATTCTTCCAAATCCTTCCATATCCCTGTATAATAAAAAAAATAAAAGTTTATACTCACACAATGAAAGTGGGAATACAAAATATGTATTGAAATGCTGGATGACTCTGGCTGACTGTATGTCACTGAATGGGAATTGGATTTGTGAAGGAAATTAGGGGACTCTGCAGCACACTTGGTGGCTCTGTAGGTGATGACATTTCTGGAAGCAGCTTGAGGCAACTGTGGGAAATGGGGTCTCTTTGGGAGCCGGGGGGGGAGGGTTTTCAGGAGCAATATGGAAGACTGTAGGGCCTCACAAAGGCTGAGGGACCCTGCTGGATATTGGAGGCACTATGGGAGCTGGAAGGCGTTTTTAGAAGTTAGGAGATCTGTAGCTGTCTAGAGGTCCAGTAGGAGCCTGAAAGCGGGCCATGGACCAGTGGTTGAGAACCACTGGTCTAGTGTGAATCACTCTGGAATTCGGTAGTACTATGACCATCATACCTGGCCTTTTCTACTTTCAGAAACAGACTGCTGAGATCTGGCAAAGAGGAGTCCTGCTGAACTCTAAAGTTGTACTCACATAGTTGGTTTAAATTGTTTGTGTAGTGTGTGCACTGCTTGGGAACAGTTAAAGGGGTTGTAAAGGTTCATGTTTTTTTTTTTTTAACCGTAATGCATCCTATGCATTTAAAGGTGAAAAAACATCTGACATTTACCCGCCCCCCAGCACTCTATTTTACTCACCCTGGAAAGTCCTGTGTCGCTAACACGCTTGATCTTTGCCCGGGCTTTTCGGCTCTTCATTGGATAAATTGATAGCAGTGCAGCCATTGGTTCGCGTTGCTTTCAATCAAATCCAATCCGCACGCCGAGTGTATTGCCGCGTACACATGATCACTTTATGTGATGAAAAAAAACGAAATTTTCTGTGAAGTAAAAAACAACGTTTTTGAAACTTCAATTTTCAAAGACGATGTTGGCTACACAGCATAGCTTTTTCACAATGCTCTAGCAAAAGCGAGGTTACGTTCACCACTCTTTTCCATTGAAGCTTGCTTCATAACTAGCTTCTGGGCATGCGCGGGTTGAAAAACATAGTTTTAAACAACATTTTTTGCTACACACGGTGATTTTTTGTGAACCAAAAACGGCGTTTTGAAAAACGACACAAAAAATTGAAGCATGCTTCAATTTTTTTTTGTCGTTTTTTACAAGACATAAAACAACGTTTTCCTGTGTGCTGCCCAAGCATGTCCGTTTTTATCAGATCTTACCCGATCCGCCATGGACAGATGGGGCCGTATCCCCCATACGTCTGTTTTTAGCAGATCGGATAGGGTCGGATGTCAGCGGACATATCTCCGTTGTCATCCGATGCTCCATAGGGATGCATGGAGCGTCCGTTCAGGTCCGCCATCAAAACTGACAGGTGGACCCGAACGGTCCGTCCGTGTGAATGAGGCCTAAAGGTGCCTCCCAGTTCAACGATACTTACACCTGCTGAGGATATTTTGGAGAAGACACCAAATTGCAGTATCCGTTCCACCAGTCCTGCTAGACTGCCCCACCCATCTCCCAGTGACAGTACGGGTCACGCCGGGCAACATTCGGACCCCAATGCGTGTACATAATTAACTATTCCATATTCTACAGTTAGGTCCCTAGGGTCTCTGCCATGTGGGTTCGGTCTTGGTTGCTGGGGCACTGACCGTTCGGGAGGTAGGTCATGAACGGCTCCCCTCACTATACTTAAGATCCATCACCTCTGTCAGTGCCACTCTTCTGCTGTCTGGCTGTCATATCATTCTCTTCTTGTGCTTGTGCTCCTAGCAATGGCTTTAAACCACTTCACCCCTTGTGTGCATTACAGCCCTGTTCTGCTATACACTATTACTGCCATACACCCCTTTAAGCAACTTCAGACCAGGAATATACAAAGTTTCAAACATTTTCCTTGAAAAATGCAAGATAATAGTTCAACATCAAGTGCAGTCTTTCCCTAATGTCCCTAGTCCTTAGAAAACAAAACACTGGCCTGTGTGCTGCCCAAGCATACCTGCTTAGGAAATAATCCATGGCTGGTATCTGCTGGGAGGACTGGAAGTCCCAGCAATCCCCCTACATGTGGAAGGCTCCAGGACACAGGTTTGTAGCAGCTTTGCTGGAAACAGGAACAGAAGCACTCTCCCACAGGTTTAATGTAGAAATATGTAAAATAATGCATTTGGGTGGCAAAAATATGAATGCAATCTACTCACTAGGGGGAAAACCTCTGGGGGAATCTAGGATGGAAAAGGACCTAGGGGTCCTAGTAGATGACAGGCTCAGCAATGGCATGCAATGCCAAGCTACTGCAAGCAAAGCAAACAGAATATTGGCATGCATTTAAAAAAAAGGGGATTAACACCAGAGATAAAACAATAATTCTCCTACTCTACAATACTCTGGTCCAGCCGCACCTGGAATATGGCATCCAGTTATGGGCACCAGGCCTCAGGAAGGATGTGCTGGAACTGGAGAGAGTCCAGAGAAGGGCAACAAAGCTAATAAAGGGACTGGGGGACCTTAGTTTCTGAGGAAAGGTTATGAGCACTAATCCTTTTCTATCTGGAGAGGAGATCCTTGAGACAGGACATGATACCATACTAGTGACCCCACAATAGGGATAAAACTTTGCTGTGAAAGGGAATTTATTAAGACATGCGGCCATTCATTAAAATGAGAAGAAAACACACTAGACAGGTCAGGGTAAAGTTGTGGAGAAGTTTAAAGCAGGGTTAGGCTATAAAAAAATATCCCAAGCTTTTAACATCTCACGGAGCACTGTTCAATCCATCATCCGAAAATGGAAAGAGTATAGCACAACTGCAAACCTACCAGGACATGGCCGGCCACCTAAACTGACAGGCCGGCTAAGGAGAGAATAATCAGAGAAGCAGCCAAGAGGCCCATGGTAACTCTGAAGGAGCTGCAGAGATCCACATCTCAGGTGGGAGAATCAGTCAACAGGACAACTATTCGCCGTTCACTCCACAAATCTGTCCTTTATGGAAGAGTGGCAAGAAGAAAGCCTTAAGAAGTCCCATTTGCAGTTTGCGAGAAGCCATGTGGGTGGATAGAGCAAACATGTGGAAATAGGTACTCTGGTCAGATGAGATCAAAGTTGAACTTTTCGGCCTAAAAGCAAAAAGTTATGTGTGGCAGAAAACTAACACTGCATGTCAACCTGAACACACCATCCCCACCGTGAAACATGGTGGTGACAGAATCATGTTGTGGGGTTGCTTTTCTTCAGCGGGGACAGGGAAGCTGGTAAGAGTTGATGGGAAGATGGATGGACCACCCAAATACAGGGCAATCTTAGAAGAAATCCTGTTAAGAGTCTGCTAAATACTTGAGGCTGGAGTGGAGATTCACCTTCCAGAAGGACAACGACCCTAAATATACAGCCAGAGCTACAATGGAATGGTTTAGATAAAAGCATATTCATGAGTATGTGAAGAACTTGTATAGCGCAGCACATGCAAACCAAGTGGTTCTCCTCCAACCGAATGCTGGTTGGTAAGACATTCCACAGTCTGGGGCCCTGGACTGCAAATCTTCGCTCTCCTTTGGATTTTTATCTAGCCTTGGGTATCTGGAGGAGATTTTGGTTAGTGGATCGCAGAATGCAATTTGGGTTGTGAGCTTTTAATTTTTCACAGAGATATTGGGGGGACTTCCCTTGGATGCACTTATGTGTTAGACAGAGTGCTTTAAAAGCAATTCTGTCTTTTACTGGCAACCAATGAAGGGTTCTCAGCGAAGCCGGGATTGATTCCCAGGGTTTTATCCCTGTCACCAGTCTGGCGGCGGTATTTTGTACGACTTGCAGATGAGCGATTTGGTACTTTGGGAGTCCAAGATAGAGGGGATTAGCATAGTCCAGTCTGGAGTTCACAATTGTTCCCACCACGACTGCTATGTCTTCTTTAGGAATAAAATAAATAAGTCTGCGTAGTAGGCGCAGCAGATGGTGCGATCCGCTGACTACTAACCCTATTTGTGCATCCATTGTCATGTAGGTGTCAAAAATGACCCCAAGACTTTTGACTTTGGCACTAGGGGTGATGATTTGGCCCAGAATGGGCTCGGGTGACCAAGTTGTTGCCTGTTGATTCTTTAGACTGGCGTGAAACAGGAGAAGTTCTGTTTTTGAACTGTTGAGTTTAAGATAACTCTTTGTCATCCAGTTTTCTATCGAAGAGAGGTATTTCTCTAGACAGATATGATGATCTTTTTTATTGCAGATGTGAAAATACAGTTGGGTGTCATCTGCATATGAGTGGTAAAGCAGTTTTTGGCTACTGATGATTTCAAAGAGAGGGCGGAGGTAGATGTTGAACAGCACCGGCGACATGGCGGATCATTGAGGGACTCCGCACGACACTGTTCGTTTTTTGGAAGTGAAACGTCCTAATTTCACTGTTTGTGATCGATTTTTCAGAAAAGATGAGAACCACGGTAGATCACCTTCTGCGACTCTAGCTACTTCCACTAGCCAAGTCAGTAGTAGTTTGTGGTCCACCGTGTCAAAAGCTGCGCTTAGGTCCAACAGTACTAGAAGACAAGATTCTCCTTCGTCTGCGGCCTCGAGAACATCATCCCATATTTTGAGTAATGCTGTTTCCGTCCCGTGCCCGGGACGGAAACCTGATTGAAGAGGATCTAACAGATTGTGGGTGTCTAAGTGATGTTGTATCTGTTGTACCACTACTTTCTCCATCACTTTAGAGAGGACATTTAGGGCTGTTATAGGGCGACTGTGTTTTGGGTAAGAATGGTCCAGTCAAAGTCCAGACTGAAATCCAATTGAGAATCTGTGGCAAGACTTAAAAAATGCTGTTCACAGACACTCTCCATCCAATCTGACAGAACTTGAGCTATTTTGCAAAGGCAAAAGTACACTTTCTAGATGTGCAAAGCCGGTAGAGACATATCCAAAAAGACTTGCAAGTGTAATTGCAGCGAAAGGTGGTTCTACAAAGTATTGACTCAGGGGGCTGAATACAAATGCACACCACACTCTTCACATATTTTTTTTTAAACAAATTTGAAAATCATTTATCATTTTCCTTCCACTTTGCAATTGTGTGCCCCTTTGTGATGGTCTATCACATAAAATCCAAATAAAATACATTTATGTTTTTGGTTGTAACATGACAAAATGTGGAAAATGTCAATGGAGTATAATTACTTTTTCAAGGCACTATACATTATCATGATGGTAAGCGGGAAGAATCCTCCTGATATTTGTGGTCAGTGGCAGGAAATCACAGGGCTTTTTTTCTCAAACAATAGATGCTGGAACTCAACCACGACCCCCTAAACCCCTCCCCCACACACCCTCCAAATCCGATCAAATAGTGGGTGTGGTCAGATTTCAAAAACAGAAGGAGGGTATTAAATGGGCATTAAATACCAGGATTGCATTACATACAGAGTGCAGAGTTCGGGGGGGGGGTTTACACACAGAGCGCAGAGCTGTCACTTGTAAACACAGAAACCGGACTTCTGTGTTTACAAGTGATTGCAGTGAGCAGACACCAAAGGTCTGAGCCGTTCCCCTAAGTTCCACCTGAAAAAAAGCCCTGCTTACTTATAACTAAAAAGATTATTGGTGTCAATGATTCCTTATCTGAGAGGCAAAAGTAGCTTGTTGCTTAATGAACCCCTAGCAGCCTCTGGATGAACCCTGGTTGAAAAAGGCTGACCTAAACAATCATATGTTGTCACCATTTTGTGTTTAGGAATTATAGGCAAACACATTACATCTGTTGCACCTTGGCAAGGGGCTGATTTATGGCTCTAAATTGTGACATGTTTCTCTGTGACAAATAAAAGACTTGTTATGAGCAAAAGACGTGCAGGTGGCACTTTTGGTTTTTGATGTATTGACAACGGTTACGGCACCACCCGTTGTGAGACGCCTCAGCAATCACCTATAAGAATGTCATGAAACTGGAGTGCATGATGTTTCCTGCATAGCATTTAGAATTAGTGACCCATCATTCACTAAATACTAATACAAATCAGTTGAGGTGAAGTGACCCTTTGCTTTTAGGATTCTATATCATGGCTATAAAATAAATAAAAAATAGTTTTGTCAGTATTACATCAGTCGGCCATGAAAAAGTGTGCTCAATAATGTTACATCATTGAAATGCATTTCTGCAGCACCTACATATCTGGCACTGATCTCAGAGCTGTGATTACTATTACTGTAATCTTGCCATCATCAGAAAAAAGAGTGGACTCCTAAAGAGATGATCTAAGTGTGATCTCATGCAGAGGATCCCACCAGTGAGTGGGAAGCTCACATTCAGAGCATGCTCATGTTTCTCAGCAGAAAACAAATACGATGTTATTTTGTTTTCATCATACTGTGAGATCACTCAGAAAGCTTCAATTGTGAGCAAGAATAAAAAAAGAAAATAATAATGTTAGGACAGCCTTTCAAAAAAATGCTCCTGACATGATCAGTGGGAATAATGCCCCTTACAATGGGGGTCAGTGGGAATAATGCCCCTTATATGAATAATCAGTGGGAAAAATGCCTCTTACATAGACAGTCATTGGGAATAATGCCTCATACATTGGTGGTCAGTGGGAATAACGTCACTTACATTGGTGGTAAGAAGGAAGACTGCTCCTTACAGCATAGGTGGCAAACATCCGGCCCTCCAGGCCATTTAATGTGGCCCTCGCACCTCTCCTGCAGCTTCGGGAGAACTCCAGCCCTCCTCTGGTCCTACTCCAGACCCTTACGTTTTGCTTTCAAGCAATGCATCCAGCTTCTTCCCAGCAGCAGCATAAGGAAAGGGGGGGTGCACTGTGATGTAAGGGAGAGTGGGGGGATCAACTTCTGATGGTGGGGTGGCTCTTGACATCTAATGTAAGGGGAGGGGATGCGCTGGACATCTAATCTTACAGATACAATCGGCCCTTTTGAGGGCACTCATAATGCTGATGCGGCCTGCAATGAAATTGAAAGAGGCTTTAACTGCTTGCGGACCGCCGCATGTACATTTACGTTGGCAGAATGGCACGTACAGGCACATTGGCTTACCTGTACGTCCCTGCCTTGACGCGGTACATGCGGCGGTCTCCGTGGCTCTGGGAGCGATCCGGGATGAGGGGGCGGCTATTCGTTTTTGTCCGCCCCCTCACCATCGCTCCCAGCCAATGCGCGCGCCCCCCCCCCCCCGCCCTGTCACTTCCTCCTCTTGTGTAAACACAGGAAGGAGGAAGTGATGTGATCTCTCCCTCGGCGTTTTTTTCAACCACCGCTGAGGAGAGATCACATCTCACAGTAAGTGTACACAACACTACACTGACACCAGGACATGTAGGCACATTATCCCCTTGCGATCACCCCCCCCACCCCCTCCCCCCTGTCACAGTGTCACTGAATGCAGTGATTATATGTATGATCACTGCAGTTAGTGTCAGTGTGACAGGCAGACAGTGTGAGGTTCAGGGTAGACCCCGTACCCCCCCTAATAAAGTTTTAACCCCTTGATCACCACCCTAGTTAACCCTTTCACTCCCTATTGCCAGCGTCACTAAGCGATAATTTTTCTGATCGCTGTATTAGTGTCGCTGTTCCGGCTAGGTAGCTAATTTTTTTTTTATTGTGATTTTTTTTTACTAAAGACATGTGGCTAAATACATTTTGGCCTAAATGTTTGACTAAAATTTAGTTTATTTAATTTTTTAATAACAAAAAGTAAAAAATATTGTTTTTTTTTCAAAAATGTCGCTCTATTTTTGTATATAGCGCACAAAATAAAAATCGCAGAGGCGATCAAATACCATCAAAAGAAAGCTCTATTTGTGGGAAGAAAAGGACGCAAATTTTGTTTGGGAGCCACGTCGCACGACCGCGCAATTGTCAGTTAAAGCGACGCAGTGCCGAACGCAAAAAGGGGCCTGGTCATTTACCTGCATTTTGGTCCGGTCTTAAGTGGTTAAAAGAGGGTTCCTTCTGGTATAATAGACTAACTTGATTCAGTGTGCAGCATATGGTCTGAGCACTGACAGGCTGACACCCCACTCCTTCAACCTCTGCAGCAATGCTGGCAGCACTCATGTGTTAATTTCCCAAAGACAACCTCTGCACATGACACTGAGCATGTGCACTCAACTTCTTTGGTCAACTATGGCAAGACCTTCTGAGTTGAACCTGTCCTGTTAAACCGCTGTATGGTTTTGACCACCATGCTACAGCTCAGTTTCAGGGTCTTGGCAATCTTCTTATAGCCTAGATCGTAATATAGAGCAACAATTTTTTTAGAGCCTCAGAGAGTTCTTTGCCATAAGGTACCATGTTGAACGTCTAGTGACAAGTATGAAAGATGATGATGAGAGTATGAGATGATGTTGATGTCGTTGATTAAAGGGGTTGTAAAGGTAAAAAAAAAATTCCCCTAAATAGCTTCCTTTACCTTAGTGCAGTCCTCCTTCACTTACCTCATCCTTCCATTTTGCTTTTAAATGTCCTTATTTCTTCTGAGAAATCCTCACTTCCTGTTCTTCTGTCTGTAACTAAACACAGTAATGCAAGGCTTTCTCCCTGGTGTGGAAAAAGCCTCTTGAGGGGGTGAGCAGAAGTGTCAGGACGCCCACTAACACACAGCTTCTTTCTCTATCTGCAAAGTAGAGCGCGTCCTGACCCTACTGTTCGCCCTCCCCCCTTAAGAGGCTTTCTGCACACCAGGGAGAAAGTGTTGCATTACTGTGTTTAGTTACAGATAGAAGAACAGGAAGTGAGGATTTCTCAGAAGAAATAAGGACATTTAAAAGCAAAATGGAAGGATGAGGTAAATGAAGGAGGACTGCACTAAGGTAAAGGAAGCTATTTAGGGAATTTTAACCTTTACAACCCCTTTAAGTGTTATTGGTATCTGGAATCTGTGCACGACTGTCTAGGCTGCCTATCTTTGTGAGTGTTGATTTTATAAATTATAAATTGGTATAGGTTTCATGGGCACAATGAACACCAAAGGACCAATTTTTCCATATATCTATATATCTATATAGAGATATATATATATTTTATTTTTTAACAGCAAGGCCAATTCTTGCTTTCATCAAGAGTACCCTCTATGGGGTTATAGTGTGAAGGCACCACCAATACCCAAAGCCCAATTTTTTTACACATGTTTGACCGGGGCATATCAATCCAATTTTTGACAGCAAGGCCAATTCTTGTTTTCATCAAGAGTACCTCTATAGCACAGGTGTCAAACACAAGGCCCACTTGCCAAATCCCGTCCTCCAGGCCATTTCATGTGGCCCTCGCACCTCTCCTGCAGCTGCAGGAGAGCTCCAGACCCCTACTTTCTGCTTTCAAGCAATGCATCCAGTTTCTTCCCAGCAGCAGCATAAGGAAAGGGGGGCGCACTATGATGTAAGGGAGAGTGAGGGACTCAACTTCTGATGGTGGGGTGGCTCTTGACATCCAATGTAAGGGAAGGGGATGCGCTGGACAGCTAATCTTACAGATACAACCGGCCCTTTTGAGGACAATCATTATGCCGATGCTGCCCACAATGAAATTGAGTTTGACACCCCTGCTCTATAGGGTTACGGTGTGAAGGGACTACCAATACCCAAAGCCCAATTTTTCTACATCTTTCACTTTTATTCAAAGTCTGCGAAACAGGCACCAGAATTTATCACAAAAATCTTAACTCTTGTTTCAAGTGGACTAAAATGTCCCCTTGTCATACAGACTGGCTCCCCAAGCCATTGGTTACAAAATAAACAAAGTCTGCAGGGAAAATCAATTTAATGTCATTTTTGTTTTTTCTTATATATGCCAGTTTTTCTGCAGCAGGTTCTATACATGGTACAGATGCACCACTTTACAGGTTGCCTAAGAATACCTCCCAGGCAATATATTTAAAGGAATTTTTCATTGTTATTGTTTCCCTTTAAGCATTATTAAAATTACTGCTCCCTTAAAATATATATATATATATATATATATATATATATATATATATATATATATTAAATGTTTGCATTGATACATCTCCCACAGGGCAGTACCTGGGCCCCCATATACCCTTTTTATGTTCAATAACTAGCATAAAAGACTTCAAACTGTGGACTTTTGATTTTTCACGTTCAGATCCCATAATAGTGGTGGTGCAACGGATCAAAAAACTCACGGTTCGGACCGTTCCTCGGATCAGGAGTCACGGATCGGACCATTTTTCGGATCAGCAAAAAAAAAAAATCCCCCCACTGTAATATCCACATTTCCCCCCCCCCACTGCAGTGGCGTCATTCGGTGCAAAAAAATAATTAAAATGGTGTGTCCCCCCACCCTCTATGGTCCCCCCCTCAGTACAGACACCCCACAGTAGTGCAGACCTCAGATGGTAACCTCCCCCCCAGTAGTGCACACCTCAGATGGTACACCCCCCAGTAGTGCAGACCTCAGACAGTAACCCCCCCACATAGTGCAGACCTCAGACAGTAACCCCCCCACATAGTGCAGACCTCAGACAGTAACCCCCCACATAGTGCAGACCTCAGACAGTAACCCACCACATAGTGCAGACCTCAGACAGTAACCCCCCACATAGTGCAGACCTCAGACAGTAACCCCCACATAGTGCAGACCTCAGACAGCGGCATGTTTCCCTCAAGCGTGGGCTCCTCCTCCTCTGTGGGTGTAAACAGAGAGGAGGGCCGCTGCCGGGTGTACCAAGATGGGCGCCGCTCCGGAACTAGGCCGAAGCCAGGGACTTTCCTAGGCTGAGACTCCGGAGCGCTCCGCGGATCGCGGGGTGTGCCGATTCGAATGGGGTGACCCGTTCGGATCACGGATCGGTGACGATCCATTGTACCCCTACATAATAGGGTTCGTTGTCTTAACTTTTTCCATTTTCCAGAGTTTTGGTGCAAACCGAACAAGGGGGTGTTTAGTCCATCACTATTAACAAATAGTATTTGCATAGACTATATTATGTATACTGTATGTTATCCATAAAGATTTCTATATTAATAGTATAAGTAATAAATCAAAACTGTACATATGGTTCTAGTATAGGCAATGTTGGGCATAAAGCTCAATTTTAGCATTGGGGCTTTCAACGAGATATTATACGCAATGAAAAGCGATAAACTCACTTCCACCAACAACTGTAAACTTAAGGCTTGTGTACTTGTGCATTTGTTTGAAAATAAACAGCTTCACTACTCTAGTGCTCACCCCCGAAGGAGCTGCTGATTAGTTTGGGACCGGCATGTTAGGTTACCAGTGATTCTTGTCTAGGGATAATATTAATGAGAGTGGATAAAGAGCAAGTGTCCAGACGTCAACTTGAGTTTTCAATGCATTATTCCAAGGCCCAACATGGCCAACATCAACATGACACACGATAGAGAAAAGGTTGATGAGCGAGGAGAGAACTGTAGTATCAGGCATTGGGTATCAAAGAGAGAGCAAACCTACTCTCAGCACAGTCAAGTTCAAACGTCGCCACTCTCAACAGAGTGGGTAAAGTGCGATTTACTTGAGCCTGGCAGCCGAAGGGCCACTTTTAAACAAAGTCACTGGGAGGAAAACAGGACCTCTGCCACAGGCCTGGTGAATGTTTCTTAGATTTAGAACCAATGAATCCTCCCAGTAAGTCCAATCTCAAGGTCACCGACTGACAGCTGAAGTGTACCTGTCATGTGGCGTGGTGACCGGATCCCCGGTGGTTCGTCCAGTCCTCGCAGACAACCTCTGCCTCTGGGTTCTCCCGAGCCGATCCCCCACCGTTCAGCTCCCACTTAGGATCTGGGACCCAGCAAGCCGCTGGGGCCCCTTTTTGCATCAGAATGAAGTTCCGCTTGGTACGAAAACCTCGGCCAGGCAGGCCTCGATGGCAGGGCCCATGGATGCGCGCACCCTGAAAGTGGATGCCGCACCTGGAACGCAGGCCCCGCATAGAACAACTATCACAGGCGACCGCCCCAGATATACCCTCCCGCCAGCATGTCCAGAGAAAGAACCGCTCCTCTGATTGGCTGCTGGGAGAAGGTGGGTCTGTCAGAACCCCTTCTAGCGCCGACTGTCACCCAGGGGTAATAACACCCCCCTGGCATGCAGACTGAACTACAAGGCAGTTCCAAAACTGGCAGCAACCCAAATGTAGGCAATTCGTGAATGGGAGAAACTTAACTCTCCCATTCCCCACTAACTTTAGCGTAACGCCCCGCAAATAGGAGGGGGCTCTACACTACCTTCACAAACCAACGGGTAAGCCAAGTAGATCGAAGCAGGTCAGAAGCACCCACTTTTGAAAGGTGGTCCTAAACTAAACACCACCCCTTGTTTTTGGATATGTAAATGTTTATTTTTTTTTGTACCTTTTTTGAAGTACTAAGTGTACTTCCGTTCCAGCCTGAACCGTGGCACAGGACGTCATGTCCTCTTGTGCGGTGAGCCCCCTACTGTCTTCTGGGACCTGTATGTCCCAGAAGACAATCTGGGCATTCACAAAGCACTTGCAACTCGCAAGGTTCCACTGGCGATTTCCCTTAATTACAATGCCAGCGCTTGCACCCGATCCAATGTATGGATTGGCCTGGAGGGAGGGGGCACATCGCGGGCTCCCTGGACAGGTAAGTGGTTCTTATTAAAAGTCAGCAGCTACAGTGTTTGTAGCTGCTGACTTTAAACAAAAAAAATGGCGGCTGGAACTCTACTTTAAGGCCTTGTACACACAAGGTAATATATCCGATGGGAACGGTCCGACGGACCGTTCCCATCGGATCTGTCCGCCGGATTGCTTTGATCTGTACACAGCTTTGGCTGTACACACCATCGGATCAAATTCCCCGCGTGCGGACAGCGCGGTGACGCGGCGGTGACGTTGACGCCGCCACGTCACCGCCACGTCACCGCACCAGGAAGTAAACACTTCCGCGCGCATGCGTCGGATCCATTCACAGGATACGACGCATGTGCGGGCAGATATGTCCGCTGGTTTGCCGTACTAACCAGCGGACATATCTGACGGGCAGCTATCCGGCGGAAAAATTCCAAAGCATGCTTTGAAATTTTTCCGCCGGAGGAATCCGGCCAAAACGGTCCGTTTGCCCCTACACACGAGCGGATTTTTCGGCTGAAATGGTCCGTCGGACCATGTTCAGCGGAAATATTCCCTCGTGTGTACAAGGCCTAAGAGGTTGACTGTAGATTGTAACCTTCATTGTGCATATCCTACACTTACCTATAACCTGAATTTTTGTACCTTTTCTAGTGATTTTTCTCCTAATATTTCTCTTGTTTTGGAGGAAATAGATTTTCTGGCTATACTGCTTTCTAATTTTCCCCTTTGTCCCCCACATTTGATCATTGTTTCCCTCTTATGATTCCTTCTTATCCCTTTGTTCTTTCTTCTCCCTCTTTCAGGATGTCTTTGTGTACGTCCTTGTTTAATGACACCCCATTAAAGAGCTGCAGTCAGTCCTCCCCCAAAGCACTCCATAAATTCAGCCTGGACTTTTTCCAGACGCAAAAATAAATAAAAGTAAATGCAGGTTGTGCTGCCCACAGTCTAAATATTAATTCAACAACCTCCTAAGCTTATTTCTATAACTAACACATTTGCTGCTTTTCAATACATTCCATTTAAATACATTTCACTCATTTTTTCTTTTATTTCTTTTAAGCATAATATAAGGCTGTGAACTCACCTTGCACAGGCTGTATATCTCTGCCCACAGAATTATTCCAAGCTGGGGAACTGGTGATCTGTATTTATATTCAGTACATTGTTAACCACTTGCCGACCGCGCTATAGCGAAAATACTGCTACGGCGCGGTCGAGTAGTTTTGACACGACGTCCCTGGGACGTCATCCTTCACTTTCGTGATTGCGCGTCCCCTGGGACGCGCTCGCGAAAGTGTCCATGATCGCCGGGTCTAGAAGACCCGGCGCATCACGGATCACGGTAAATTGCCGCTGATAGCGGCCGTTTACCACGTGATCGCGCCGTCAAATGACGGCGCGATCACTTGTAAACAAACCGGCGTCATTTGATGATGCCGGTTCCTCCCTCTCCTCCCTCTGCTCTCTGTACCGTTCGGTACAGTGTGCGAGGAGAGGGGGGGGGAGCGGGGTGTCAGCAGCTGAGCTGTGGCTGGATCTGTGACAAATGCAGTCACAGATCCAGCCATCCCTCAAAACATCCCAGCTCTGCAATCCCCAGTACACAGCAATCCCCCCAGTACCCAGCATTACCCCAGTACCCAGCATTACACCAGTACCCCACAATACTCCAGTACCCCACAATACCCCAGTACCCAGCATTACCCCAGTACCCCACAATACCCCAGTACCCCACAATAAACCAGTACCCTGCATTACCCCAGTACCCCACAATACCCCAGTACCCTGCATTACCCCAGTACCCCACAATACCCCAGTACCCCACAATACCCCAGTACCCTGCATTACCCCAGTACCCCACAATACCCCAGTACCCCACAATACCCCAGTACCCCAATACGCTGCAATACCCCAGTACCCCAATACTCTGCAATACCCCAGTACCCCAATACTCTGCAATACCCCAGTACCCCAATACCACAATACTCTGCAGTACCCCAATACTCTGCAGTACCCCAATACTCTGCAATACCCCAGTACCCCAATACTCTGAAATACCCCAGTACCCCAATACTCTGAAATACCCCAGTACCCCACTACTCTGCAATACCCCAGTACCCCAATACTCTGCAATACCCCAGTACCCCAATACTCTGCAGTACTCCAGTACCCCAATAGTCTGCAGTACTCCAGTGCCCCAATACTCCAGTACCCCAATACCTCAGTACCCCAATACCGCAATACCCTGTGCGATACCCTGAAATGCCCAAATACTCTGAAATACCCAAATACTCTGAAATACCCAAATACTCTGAAATACCCAAATACTATCGCCTATGGGGATTTTTAGGTAGCGAAGTTTGGCGCCATTCCATGAGTGTGGGCAATTTTGAAGGGTGACATGTTGGGTATCTATTTACTCGGCGTAACGTCATCTTTCACATTATGAAAAAAAATTGGGCTAACTTTACTGTTTTTTTTTTTTAGCACAAAACTGTTTTTTAAAAAAAACACGCGTTCAAAAAATTTCTACGAAAATACCGTGCGAGATAAAAAGTTGTAACGGCCGCCATTGTATTCTCTAGGGTCTTTGCTAAAAAAGCATATATAATGTTTTGGGGTTCTATGTAATTTTCTAGCAAATAAATGATGATTTTTCCATGTAGGAGAGAAATGTCAGAATTGGCCTGGGTGTTCCAGAACGCCTGATGGCGTTCCCTGCATGTTGGGCCTCTGTATGTGGCCACGCCGTGTAAAAGTCTTACACATGGGGTATCGCCATACTCGGGAGGAATAGCAGAATGTGTTTTGGGGTGTAATTTGTGGTATGCATATGCTGTGTGTGAGAAATAACCCGCTAATATGACAGAAACAAGTTTTTTTTTTTTTTTTTTTACAGAATTTTCAGTCGTTTTTCTTTTATAGCGCAAAAAATAAAAAACCCAGAGGTGATCAAATACCACTAAAAGAAAGCTCTATTTGTGTGAAAAAAAGGACAAAAATTTCAAATGGGTAGAATGTTGTATGACTGAGTAATTGTCATTCAAATTGTGAGAGCACCGAAAGCTGAAAATTGGTCTGGTTAGGAAGGGTGTTTCAGTGCCCAGTGGTCAAGTGGTTAAAAAAAAAAATGAATGTAAGCCTGGGCTCAAGCATTGATATTAATACAGGTGAACATCAAATCAGTTATATTAAACCCTAATTTTTTTAGGCACTTTCAACAGCTGATGTAATCACTTACTGATTATGCAGCTTCTTTATCTTTTAACTCTTTCTTATGTTACAGTTTACACAGTGCCATGAATGCTGGCCCATATTTCTGGTTTCATGGTGGCTCCTTTCTCATGCAGCATCTCGTGGAGCCACCCTTGCATGCAGGAACTAGAGTTGCTGATCACTCCACTGCATGCATCAATAGAAACACACAGCCCAGTAGCCTTGGATGGCAAGACATTAATCTGCTCTTCCTTCCTCTTCCCCCACACCTTTCTTTAAGCTAACAGACTGGCTTAAGACTGCACTGTCCACTGTAAATTTTCCAGAGAAGCCCAGAGTGAGACGTAGGCTAGACACACGGCTGGCATGACAGGGCAGCAGGGCAGAAAACCAGCAGGAATAGGGGTTAATTATGGGAGTGTAGCAGGTCATGGTAGGGGGTGGCTTGGGAAGTTATTTCCTGGGAGAAGAAGGGGCCAGGATCCAGTGGTCAGTCTCTGGCTATCGAATGAAGAAGGAGCTGCTCGTGCCTGCCTGCTGCTGCATCCTGTCTCCACCAATCAAGCATGGCTGGCATGG
Source organism: Rana kukunoris (assembly GCA_029574335.1). Lineage (NCBI taxonomy): Eukaryota > Metazoa > Chordata > Amphibia > Anura > Ranidae > Rana > Rana kukunoris. The sequence goes on from CM056052.1 coordinate 118,515,957, forward strand.
ATAGTTTTCTGCTCCATCTGCTGCTTCCCAGGGCTCACAATGGCTCCACCGCCAGACCATCAGGCGGCCGGTGTGCTCGGAGGTCTTGGCCTCCGGAGCGCTTTTTACCCCCTCTTCCCCCAGAGATCAGCGCCATCTTGGGAGCCCACATGCGGTGGACCCTCCGAGCACACCGACTCCGCCGGCCAGTCGTCCAGAGTGGCTGGCAGCCCTCCACCCAGCCAGCAGGATGGTCATGTCTGATCAGGAGGCGGGGCCGGACCAGGACCTCCCCTCGACGGGCATCAGTGAGCTCCCCCAGGAGGTTGGTGAGGCACGTGGATGGCGCCAGTGGTGCAGGAGCGAGGCGAGGCCCGGGGGCTGGGACAAGCACTTCTGGACCCGGTGTCGTCGTTTCTTTGGTGGTGGTCCCTTCAGTGACAAGACGCCAAGATGTGACACTCCCCAGGTCTGAGGGTGAGTTGTCAAACTCGGAAGATGAAGCGCTTGCTAGGGCGGCAGTGGTGGATGCTGGACACATGGCTGCGAGACCTCCTCCTGTGCAGCCTGGTGAGTCCACTAATAACTATCTTCTTTGCAGGCTGTGTTGGGGGGTTTGTTTGGTTTGGGGGCAGGGGCAGCAGGGGGCTGGGTGTACCCCCTTTCCCGCTGGTTCTGCCAATCGCACCCTCGCCTGGCACACCGGCCCCTGTGGCTGCTGGGTCAGGGGCTGGGTCCGACTTGCAGCATCTGTGATAGGTTTGCGCTTCAGACTTTCACTATTTTTGCAAGCGTGATCTGCGAAAAACAGCTTAGTGCTGTTTTGCTACTTGTGTGCTATTGGGGAGGGACAACGGGTGTACGGGGGGCAGGCGGGGCTTTGATATGCTGAAAAATTTCCAATCCTTACACTGGGACTACAAGGACATTAGCCTGTGGGTAAAGCTTATGTCTTTGGCGTGGGCCTCTATGGCATTTTTACCCCAGCAGGGTCGGTGGTTCAGATGCCCTACGATCCGATGCCCTACGGTCCGATCATGTGTACACGGCATTAGTAGTCTTCTTACTGCACCACAGAATCTTAATGCTACCACTGCTTTCAATAAATGAATAATCCACCAGTGAGACCCTTGAAGCGTTTTAGTTCGCATTTGTAGCGCTTTACAAGTTACTCACTCACTCATGACTTTTGCAGGTAGGCAGAGCTGGGAACTCATGTATAGTGATCTTGCTAAAAAAAAGTGTGTGGGGGATATTGAAAGCTAGGTGATGATTTGGCATGCTACTATATATCCAAAACTGAAAATGTACCTTCGAGCAGACTAACGCTTTAGCAACCCTGGGGATAAATGGAAAGTCAACAGCTAAAATCCTGAGGAAGCCATGTATAGCATAAGCTATCATCACACATACCATATTCAATCAACGTGGTAGGCAGCCCAACAGCAAATGGAGGCTGGGTTTAGATGTAAGCGGCATGTGGCTCACAGCAAGGGTACGGTACATCCCTGTTCTCCATTTCAGGGACGCATATTTACTTTTGTTATACCTGTTCAATAAGTTAAAATAATATCTGTCAATCCCGCAAAAAATCTAGTGACTTCTTTTGCTCTCTGCCCATCTAGTGACTTATTTTGCTCTCTGCCCATCCTCCCCTTTCATTGGTTAGCATTGTTCCAAGATCACCTAGTCAGGTACAGAACACCCCCCTTCTTGAGATGAAGGGAGAGGGTAGTGTCCTGTAATCATAACACATTGCCTTTCCGTGGGCGATATCACCAGATGAAAATAAAGGGAAAAAGCGGCAAAAAACAACTAATGGAGCCACCAATTTTAAGCACTGGTAAGCTGCAGTGTATTTGTTTTAGATACACTTTTGGGGCCACCCATACCCACTACTGATGTTAGTTTGCTACTTGATTTTATTTTCACAGGATCACTTGGGCTTCATGTACACACAGCCTACTTTGACGTCTGGCTGCGGGAAAAGAGCAAAACGCGCCACGATTTTGCCATGGTTTGGATTTCCTGACCAACAGCACTGCAGTCAAAATGCTTCTACTCTATCTTGAATACAATTCTTCTGGGTTCAGGAGAGCAAGGTTGAAGCTCCCCTAACCGCAGCAGCTCCTAAACTCTGCTAAGAGTCTACTGTATGTGTACTTTGACACATAGGCTTTTATGAATTTGAGTTTAGGAGCTTTGCCCAAAAATAATACTCCAAAAGTCCTTATCTCAAGTTCAGGAGCTGTAGTGTACATGAAGCCTTAAAGTGAACCTTTTATTCATAAGATTTCATAAGCTTACAGAGACCAAGTTTGGCAGTAGTAATATATTGTGGAAACGTTCAGCAAGTACGAACAGGCCCAGTGGGGAGGCAACCTGTTTGGAGCCACCTACAAACTGTGACAGCAGTGGAGCAGTAGTCTGAAGACCTAGAGATGCTGACAGCTGCCCGAGAAGCAGAATGTGGCCTGGCCAGTCCAAACCCAATCGGGAGTCTTCCTAGGAGAGGATGGCATAGTCCCTTCACTTTCACTACTCCTCCAGACCATTTCCCTGACTCTAAGTACTGTCCTTGACAGACGGGTGTCCTGTCCCTATGCTAGCTGCTCACAAAATGTGTGCCAAACCCGGAAACCAGGGCCTTAAATAGGCTTTGCCCTCACCCAAGATGTTCACATGGAGCATCAGCATCCAATTATATAGCTGTCTCCCTGTGACCAAAGATATCCTGAAGGAACCAAGTTATTCACAACTTCCTCCTCCATCAGCATTGTCGCTCCTGTAAGCGGCACCTGCAGGGGAGAACATAGACTGCACCTGCTTACAAGATGATTAAAGCAGTGATCACATTCTAATAATGCAGTTACAAAACTACACCAACACATAATGGGTAATATTAAAATCTTTATTTTACCCAAAATATATCTCAAACATATGGGATGAGTTCCCTGGGCCAGTCCCTCTGTGCATCAAGCCATTTTCAAAAATCACTAAAATGTTCACTTTACAAGGCAGTGTAGCGACATAACCAGCTTTGTAAATTGTTTATTACCTCTCTTGCTTTCATTCCCTTACAGGCTTCCAGAGGTAAATGTTGCAGTTTTGTTTGTTGCCATGGAAGTATTGCAGACAGTCTCATCTTTGCTTGTGGAATGTAACTGTGTGATCTTAGTAAATCAGAACAAAATACCACAAACAGAATTCATCATTATCCATTTGTTAAGGGAAGTTTTGTTCAGCAGATAGATACCATTTGTTTTGAAAAAAAAAGGCTATTAAAAAAAAAAAGGTATAGGTCTATTCAGACTTTTGAAAACTTTGGCCATTTTTGGTTCATAAGGATTGAAGTATTTAAGAGTGACCATGTCTTATTTCAACAATGGATCCAATAAAATCAGTCAGAAATGTGGTTGCTATCAGTTACTGCAGTTTGCACATAATGGGCCAGATTCTCAGCTGCGATACAATGGTGTATCTCAGATACACCGTCGTATCTCAGTTTTTTTCAATGGGTATCTATGCGTGTGATTCCTAGAATCACTTACGCATAGATACACTAAAGTTCCGACAGGTGTAAAACACTTAATGACAACGCCGGCCGCTAGGTGGCCTTTACGCTGTTTTCTCATTTGCCTATGCAAATGAGCCTAATACGCCGATTCCCGAGCGTTTTCACGCCGCCCTGTCGTCGTTTCCGTCGTTTCCGTAAGCGTAAGGTTACCCCTGCTATAATGAGGGGTAACCTTACGAAGTTCCATCGACTGCCGGAGTTGGGAGTAGGCAGACCCTCCCCCCAGAGGCAATCGCCATCCTTCTCCATGCCCCCGGTGGCAATGGCGGGTGTGAGGGGGGGCCTCCCACTCACCCCACCCTACCTGCTCCACTTGGGAGCCCAACTGGGGCCCAACGGGACCCCAACGGGGCAGAGGGACTCCCCCTATGAGGGAGTGAGGGGGCCTAGCCCACCCAGCCAACCCCGTAGGTCCTTCGCCTTTCTTTATTTTAGGAGACCGCATGGCCAAAGTGCGTGTGTGTTAAACCAATTTTGTGTGCGTGCAAGTGTGGTGGTTTTTGTGGGGGGGGTGGGCGTACTAAGCACAGGCGTACCTTGCATAGCACACCCACCGAGAGTCGGGCTGAGACCACCAAACTCAATTCACATGTAGCCGAGACCAGGATCAGAACCCTTGGCTGCAGAGGTAAACGGCTTGTCGGCGCAGTGCCAATCGCGTTGAGCCACCACAGCTCCCCTTGTGGTTGCCATGTTAAGTATGGTGTCGGGTCAGCGTCGTCTTTTTCCGTCGGTTACGTCGTTTCACTAAGTCGTTCACGAATAGGGCATTGCGTAAATGACGATCACATCGTTTTGACGTCGGTTTCAACAACGCTTTCCGACGTGAGCTGGAGCATGCGCACTGGGCTTTTTCCCCAGCTGGCGCATGCGCAGTTCGATCGATGCGGGGGCGCGCTTAATTTAAATACAGGCCGCCCCCTTTGAATTACGCGGCCTTACGCTGGGACATTTACACTACTCCGCCACAACTTACGGAGCAAGTGCTTTGAGAATACGGCACTTGCTCTGTTAAGTTGCGGCAGCGTAGTTTAAATGGCTTACGCTACGCCACCACATTTCTATGAGAATCTAGCCCAATCACTACACCTGCTGGAGAAATTCAGCCAATGACAAAAATTTAAAATTTACTCAAGTAAGATTGGACAAAATTCAACCAACATTTTCTAGCAAGAGTTTTGCTTTATGAATGAAAATGCACGGGGCAATTTTTGTATGATTGAATCTTGCCAAAGTGAACCTTGATAGTACAGTGGCAGCTAGTTTTCACAGTTGGATGAGTCTTTGTGGGAATCAGAGTTGTGGGTGACTCTTATTAAATAACATCCATTCATTTCTACACTGAAAATAGTTTTACCATGATGTAAGTGTAAAACATAAATGTTTTAGCACCATGCATAGCAAATGCAGCATGGACATTTTTTTTTTATTGTTATGTTTTTTTTTTTTCTGTTAAGCCCTCACGATCGGTCCATCCGATGAGAACGCTCTGATGGATTTTTCCATTGGTTAACCGATGAAGCTGACTGATGGTCAGTCGTGCCTACACACTATCGGTTAAAAAAACGATCGTGTCAGAACGCGGTGACATAAAACACAACGACGTGCTGAAAAAAATGAAGTTCAATGCTTCCAAGCATGCGTCGACTTGATTCTGAGCATGCGTGGATTTTTAACCGATGGTCGTGCCTACAAACAAACAATAATCTACAAACAAACAATCGTTTTTTTTTTTGCTATCAGTTAGGTATATATCGGTTAAATTTAAAACAAATTTTTAACCGATGGATAAATAACCGATGGCGCCCATACACGATCGGTTTGGACTGTTGAAAACGGTCCATCATTTAACTGATCGTGTGTATACGCGGCCTTAGGCTTCATGAACACTTAAACTACTTTGACCGCTGACCAGGGGAAAATGCGGCAAAATCGCACCACAATTTTGTGTCCGGTTGTCAAAACTTTTCTATCCTAAATGTGAGTCTTCTGCGTTAAAACTGCCTCCCCACCCCCCTTTTCTGCCAGACCTAACCCTGGACATCTAACCTGTCTAATGGTTTCAGTGCAGGAGATTAAGACCATACAGAAAATAAGCAATGCAGACAAAATGGTTTTGTTTGCATAATCTAAGGTAGATCGCATCCAATTTCCTTTTTTTAGATCGCATCCAAAAAAAGGAAATAACAGAAAAGGTTCAGAGTGTAGAAGAAGTAAAACTAATGCTTTAACCCTTGCTGCCAAGACCATTTGTGTTTTTTTGATAACATGTTTAAAAAAATTAGTTTAGGCCTGGAGTTTACATTAAAAATAACCAAAATATTATATATATTCTAAAAACAGACTTGAGAATAAAATAACGGTGGTTCCAATTTTTTATGTCACACGATATTAGCAGAACAGTTTATGAAATGCAAAATTTCATAAAAGATACAGTAAATTTACCCTAATTGAGTGTTCTTAGGCCTCGTACACACGAGGCAATTCATTTGTTCAAATCGGACGGACCGACCGATTTGAACAAATCTGTCTCTTTGGATTTTGGTTTGCTCGCGTGTACACACGAGCAAACCAAAATCCCCGCCAGCAGACGGTGCGCTGACGTGTCGGTGACGTTGACGCCGCCACGTCACCGCACCAGGAAGTAAAACACTTCCGCGCATGCGCCGAATCCATTCGGTGCCGGTGCGAGACGACATGTCTGCTGGTAAGTGTACTAACCAGCAGACATGTCGGGCGGACGGGTTCCCACCCGATAGATTTCAAAGCATGCTTTGAAATCTGTCGGGTGGCCAAATCCGTCGGCTCGCCCGTACACACGATCGAATCTGTCTGCTGGGACGGTCTAGCAGACCGTTTCCAGCAGACAGATTTGATCGTGTGTACGCGGCCTTACTCTCCACACATGTTGAAAAGGCTTTAAAAGAGTGGACTGGACATTTATTCGCTCCACCTTAGAAACTATCAGCTATGGACCACATATGCGTAAATCGGTAAATTCACTATATTCTTTCCCTTTGGCATACATCAGAGCTAGTGATTTTCTTTCACCTCTCTTTCCTACATTTAATGGAACACATCAGGGCCTACTTTTCCAATTCATTTTTATTTTAACGCTTGAGCCTTTCCTTCGTCATGCTCACGCAATCCCTAATATTGACAGAATCAAGACTGGATATTGCACACATAATGTCTCTGCTTATGCTGATGACATTAAATTCTTCTTAAACATCCCAGAAACCTTGAATTTGTAGCTGAATTTTTAACATTCATAGAGCTATCAAACCTCCACATTCATTTCCAAAAGTCAGAAACCCTGAATGTAACTCTCTCCCCAAACACTGTCCAACATCCACAATCTGTTTTTCGGACAATATGGGTCACGCTTGATTATTTATCAGGATTCCCAATCCTTCTTCCCAAGACCTAAGAAACCACTCCACTGTAGGTCTGATGTGGTGGATCTGCACTACAGTGTTACTGGATTTAAATCTCTCCCCATGGTCCTCCCTTCTTTTCCCTATTCTTAGCAACCTGGTCTTCCACCCAGGGGTTGGAGACAAATCTTTTCCTCAACTATTTGGCAAGAATAGTTGCCTTGAAATGTACTTCCCATGTCAATTGTCTTGGATCACCTCTACATAAATGGCCAAGGATCCAGACTTTTTTTTTCTATTTTCGTACCCACCATATCTCAATCCACACCAATCCTGACAGGCAAGGCTATGACACTTGTCCCTGCCCCCATACATGCCTGCAGCAATCTTTCAAACGCCCAGTTAAGACCATGTCATGTCAGAACGTCCTGTTAAGCCTAGCCTTCAAATGTACCTGTTATTCCATCATTATGATGGGCAGCCTCACTAACCAATAGGAATGTGCAAAAGGCAGCAAGTAGCAAGCAAGCCTTAGAACTTTGTATGAGGTTCTGGAGCTTTGCCTGTCAGAGCAGCTCAGAAATCAGTTTTTAGTGCCAGGAACTCAATGTTATTAAGGAGATACAAGAAACACATAAAAAGGGGGTATAAAGCTCTACCTGCTGTCAGGATATACCGTATTTATCGGCTTATAACACACTTTTTTTCCTCTGAAAACAGAGGGCAAACAGTGCCTGCGTGTTATACGCCGATATCCTGTTTTACCAAAAGGGGGCGGGGATCGGGTGGTCCACCCCCATGGCTCTGGAACAATGCTCCCTGCATAGTCTAAAGTTGAGAAAAAAAAGTCACTTGCCAGCCCCTTTTACACCGCTCTTTCTGTGTCAGTGTCATTGTAAAACGAAGCTTGGAAATATCTCCATAGCTCTGTTTTTTCTAGCTGCTCTCCTCCTCTTCTGAGTGTAGCTTTGATTGGAGGAGGAGAGCGGTCACATGACCATCTGTGTAAAATCAGAGGAGAGCAGACATGTGACCAGGTCAGTGAAATAAATTGAGCTATTGAGGTATCTGGAAGCTTTGTTTTGCAATGGGAGTGACACATGAGGAGCAGTGTGAAAGGGGCTGACAGTGTTTTTTTTTTTACTTAACTGTAGAGAATGCTAGCAGCACTGTCCCAGGAGACTGGGGGTCTTCTGGGTTTGCAGGGGGGCTATGTACTGGATGGAAAGAATGTATAATATATGGGGGGATGTATAATGGATGGGGGATGTATAATGCATGGGGGCTGTATACTGGGGAAGGGGGCTGTGTACTGGATCGGGGGGATGTATAATGGATGGGGGGCTGAGTACTGGATAGGAGGATGTGTACTGCATGGGGGAATGTATAATGGATGGGAGCTGTATACTGGGGAAGGGGACTGTATAATGGATGGGGGGTGTGTACTGGATGGGGGGGACGTATAATGAATGGGGGGGCTGTGTACTGGGGAGATGGGCTGTGTACTGTAGAGAGGGCTGTGAAAAAATGTTTTCCTTAAACTCCCCTCTTAAAATTGGGGTGCGTGTTATACGCCTGTGCTTGTTATACGCTGATAAATACAGTAAGTGATATAAGTGATAAGATATTACTTTGTGATATTTTATAAATACCTATTTTTTATTTTTCAATCCTGACCATAATAAATATCAAAACCAATACACAATACCTTCAATGTCTAATAATAAATCCACAAAACAGTTTTTATTGCAGCAGACATGAAGATATATGTATGGATATGGGACCAGTATACTGTAATATGAATTTACAAATGGTGTCCTTATCTGGATGGCAGTGACTTTTTCTCCATTACAATCCAGTGTATAATAAAGTGCAGGAGGACTGCACTCTATATTACCTGCCTCCAGCAGTGTGACCTGGACATCCATTTATACCATTACATGATCAGAAGAAAATGGTATTTTTTAAGGGTGTGTGATATTGATCTGTTCTCTTTATATAGCTTAGAAATGAATCGTTAATAAAGAAAAGTGTTTAGTGCACATGAGAGAGTCATACAAGGTATATGTATTTTTTTATTGCTCTAGTTCATGAAAATTGTATTTTTCCAGAAGTAAATTTCAATTACATGAAGTTCATAACAAAAGAGAAATCTGATATTTAAGGTGAAACATTACCCATTTATGGCTAGCGATTATTTTTACTTGATCTCCACACTTTACTTTCTCTATATTTAATGTAGATGCGCATACAATTTCCATATATATACATATTTTATATGTTATAAGTAAAATACAATTCTTCTTATGGGGTCAGTTCATCCAAATTTGATATTTCAGCTTTTGGCTGGTACTTTTGGCTGGTACTGAAGGATAAAACAATCTAACGATTTCTCATATCTATTAAGGACTAAGATCTCCACGCTTGACTTCCCAGTTGCAGCCATGACATGAGGGTCTCGGCCTCCTCGCTGGATGTTTTATTTGATTTATGTATTATTTATTTTTACACTCTGAGGTGTTGAACCCAGCAGGTTACACATCCCATTATACTCCAACTATAAGTGGTTTTGGTCCATCTATTATGGTTTTGGGTAGACTGTAACATTGATAAATCTGTATGGAATATAATCTGTTAAAGCACACATTAGTTCCTAGCTCATCTCCAAGGCATCAGCACTGATGGAGTGGACTGGAGTGGAGGTGGACTCACTATATTTCTTCCCCATTGTGCTGACTATATAACTTGTATGCAAGTTCCTCTTCCTAAGGTTTCCGTAGACATTTCAAATTAAGTGCATGAAGCCTTGGGCTATATACAATTAATGGCTGAAAATGAAGGGCCGTAAAAGAATCAAAACTGCTGCTCTGATTTCTGGAACCATATAAGTAATTTAAGATCTGGCTTTAATAGGTTTGTGTAAGTGAATACGTCAGGAGATCATACCAGTTGTGTAAGATGATTGCTCCTAAATGATAAATTACCTTCCCTTTGTGTCTTGGATTCTCTCAAAAAATGCTTCAAAGAATCTTTCCGAAGGACTGTGGCTTGTGCCTTGATATCCATACTCATTGTTGAGCCTATGGCCCCGTACACACGACCGAGCTTCTTGGCAGAATCCAGCGAGAAGCTCGCTGGGATCCATATTCTGCCGAGAAGCTTGATCGTATGTACATTTTCACCGAGCGAGGCGTCGAGCCAAAATAGAGAGCAGGTTCTCTATTTCCTCGAAGGGCCATCGGGACTAATGGCTCGACGCCTTTTTCGACAGCCTGGTCGACGAACTCGACGGCCGGCCGAGAACCTCGTCGGCAGGAACGATAAGTTTAGCCCGACGAGGTTCTCGTACGTGTGTACGTGGCCTCTGAGTGGATTACTAACACATATCTCAAATGTTCTCCAGGACTGGAGTAGTAAGGGATTCAGGGCCGCTGCAAGGATTTTTGACACCCTAGACGAACCCTCATTTTACCGCTCCCCCCCCCCAGCTCCAACCCCTTTGCCCTGCCCATGTGTACCCCACCTTTCTAATGAAGCGCCCATCAAATGCAGCCTCACCAGCGCCCATCAATGCAGCCTCACCAGCACCCATCAACGCAGCCACACCAGCACCCATCAAACGCAGTTTAACCTGCGCCTACCAATGCAGTCTCACCTGCGCCCATCAATGCAGTCTCACCTGCGCCCATCAATGCAGCCTCACCAGCACTCATCAATGCAGGCTCACCAGCGCCCATCAAACGCAGCTTCACCAGCGCCCATCAATGCAGCCTCACTAGCGCCTATCAATGCAGCCTCCCCATTGCCCATCAAATGCAGCTTCACCAGCGCTCCTCAATGCAGCAATGAATGTTTGCTTGTTTCCATTAATTCGGGAGTGGGGACACAGTCCTCCTCCAGTCGCTGCGCCTCTGACACTATGGGGGAACGGACTGGTAGCTGTCTGCTGATGCTGATACTTGGTTGCTTGCTGTAGAGAGAAGAGAGTAGGAACACCAGTGGCAGGGCGCCCCTAGGCAGCAGTGCACCCTAGGTGGCTGCCTAGTTTGCCCAGTGGTAGCATCGGCACTGATGGGATTAAAACACAGCCATGAGTGTAATGTGCATTACACTTAAAGAGATGAGTGAACCAATTTACAGTCTGAATTGGGGGAATCAAGGTGGATTCTGACATTTTTAAATAACAAGCTACACTTAGAACTGAATTGCTTGACTTGTCACACATGAATCATGGTTGCTGAGAGCCTTCTTCAGACTCACCCAAGCACTTTGATGCGCTCATTTAGCATAGAGCCATTATTAGATCTCCTTATCTTTCTTCAGTTGCAGCTTGGCTCCCCATCTTATTTGCTAAATCAGCTTAGATTTGTCCTTTAATGCATCAAGTTCTACCCACCAATGAAAACAGCTTTCGAATACATAGAAAGCTTAATGCATATGTAACACTGCTTTCTGTAGAAATCTGCAAAATTCCAAATAAATCAGCTTGATGGGTTTTTTCAAAACATTTTTCATTATATGCAAAGTATGCATGCATCCTACCACTATTAGCATTTCCTTGTTTTGTACATAAAGCACATAAAATATGGAATTGATGTATTTTATTTCAGAATGCAATTCGAAGACATGTCTGTCCACTGTGTACTGTCACATGATATATATCATTCTCTTGTGTCAGACAGTCTGACTCTACCTGTAAATATTGAAAGCTGACAGTTTATCAGATAACAGCTAAAAAGAAACAGGCTCAATATGTTATTTAATAAAAACATAAGGCTACATCACATGTCATATTGATTTTTAAGTGAGAACATATTGTATTCATAAAATATAAGACACACATAAAGGTAAACCCCTCTCTCATTTATGTGTCATCTCATTGAAACAAATATTGTATATAATCATCCTATTAACCTCCCTGGCGGTATGATTCTTTCAGATTTTAGGTGCTGAAAGCGGTACCATTATTTGCAAGGAAATTTGGTGTTTTATACTGTAGCCAGGCCTGTAATTCTTAGGAATAACTCACTTAAATCTGACCAAACAAGAGTCTAATAGGCATCCCAGGTATGACATTTAAAAAAATATATATATATAAATTATAATATAATAAATAATTATAAATAATTATAACAAATAATAATATAATTATTGTAAAAATTATTCAATAATGTAATCAAAACAAAATTACTGAAATGTGCTCAGTTGCAGAATTGTCGCTGTCATTATTTTTTTTTTTTTATGACAAATTTCCCCACAAATCGCTATTGCTAAATTCTGCAAGTGATTATAATTTATTATCGCTGTTTTTTAGCTGATCTAAAACCATTTTTTGACATAAAGGGACACTTTTGGTTGCTATGGGCAATCTACAGTTTGCAGGGAGAAAGAACAGTTTTTATTATGTAAAAGTACATGCAGGGCACAGGGCAGACCACTAGGGACAAGGGGGGTGTGTATTTTTTACATACAGTACTGTAATCTATAAGATTACAGTATACTGTATGTATAGTGTTTGTTTACTTTTTTGAATATGGCGCCGTTCTCCGCCCCCGTGCGTCGTAACGTCGCAGGGAACGGAGCTCGGCGGCACACGGAGGCACTGTGTGAATCGAGCGAGCACCCGCTAGCTCACACAGCGTGGATGCATCGCTGGATCACGAAACAAGGTAAGTAAACCCTGCCTGTGGATTCAGCGAGGCGAGCCCAAGTCTGACTCGGGGTTACCGATCGCAGCACAGAAATCTAACCCCGAGTCAGACTCGGGAATACCGCCAGGAGGGTTAAAGACAAAGTAAACCCTGATGGGGTTTACTTCCTTTTTTGTTTCCCTGCAAAGATAAAGTATAATGGGCTACTATGCATCGCTTAGTAGCCTATCATGTGTCACTTACCTGAAACCGAAGCCTGCGATGCAGTGTTGCCAACCGTCAGTATTTTTACTGGCAGCCAGTAAAAAATGGGGCAGTAAAAAATATGGCTGTGACACGTGGCTCAGAACTGTGCATGTGCATCTCGGGTCCGGAGCTGATCAAGACCATCCAAGTGCCTGCTATAGTTGTACCTGTGGGGTGCGGAGGCAGTGCCTGAGCGTGTCATATGATGTCATAGTGTAAGGGAGCCGATCGGAGTGGGCAGAGCCTCATGTTCAGGTCTGCAGGACGGGAGTGGGACTGTCAGTGCTGTTTGGAATTGAGGGACTACTAGCATGGAGAGAGATTGTCACTGTGACTGAGGAGGGGATGTGTCGGTGATCTGTGATGCTGCACACTGCTGTGACACAGTGAGAGTCCATTTCATGTGTGTGTGCCAACCATTCTAATTTCCTGAGTCCTGTCCCTGAGCCACGTACTTACTAAATTGAAAGTAAAATAAGAAATATGTTGTTTTGCCTTAATGTGGACCTTAAATCACATTTCTAATGGCATATTGTACTCGTTTGTAGCCTAAATACTGAAATTTGCACTTAAAATTTACATTTTGTAACTTTTGGAAATCACAGTAAAAACTTTTGGGTACATTTTGGGTGTTGTGTCAGTAAATTTTTCAATCTGGTAGGTTGGCAACACTGCTGCGATGTCACCGCTGTCCCCTCTTCCACGAAGCGTCCATCTTCCTTCCGGTATCGCGGCTCCTCTCATTTGTAAATATCTCCTAAACCATGGAGGTTTGGGAGATATTTCGAGCACCTAAAAGGTAAGCCTAATCTACAGTAGGTGTACCTGTAGGTAAAAGTGGTTGTAACAGGTTTACAACCACTTTAAAGAAAGGATGTTTTTAACATGACATGAGCCTTTCACGCACTTTTCACGTATGTTTAACCACTTAAGACCCGGACCAATACGCTGATAAATGACCCAAGGTGTTTTTGTGATTCGGCACTGCGTCGCTTTAACAGACAATTGCGCGGTCGTGCGACGTGGCTCCCAAACAAAATTTGCGTCCTTTTCTTCCCACAAATAGAGCTTTCTTTTGGTGGTATTTGATCACCTCTGCGATTTTTATTTTTTGCGCTATATACAAAAATAGAGCGACATTTTTGAAAAAAAACACTATTTTTTACTTTTTGTTAAAAAAAATCAAATAAACTAAATTTTAGTCAAACATTTAGGCCAAAATTTATTTAGCCACATGTCTTTAGTAAAAAAAAAAATCGCAATAAAAAAAATAGCTACCTAGCGGGAACAGCGACACTAATACAGCGATCAGAAAAATGATCGCTTAGTGACGCTGGCAATAGGGAGTGAAAGGGTTAACTAGGGCGGTGATCAGGGGGTTAAAACTTTATTAGGGGGGGTGGGGGAGCTATTCTGAACCTAACACTAACTGTTTTTTACACTGCCTGTCACACTGACACTAAATGCAGTGATTAGATCACTGCATTCAGTGACACTGTGACAGGGGGGTGGGGGGGGGGGCGATCACAAGGGGTTAATATGCCTATGTGAGTGTGTGTCAGTGTTGTGTTGGTGCACACTTACTTGTGATGTCTTCTCTCATCAGCAGCGCTGGGAAACAGCGCTGCGATGAGAGGTGACATCATTTCCTCCTTCCTGTGTAAACACAGGAGGAGGAACTGACAGGATGGGAGCGCGCTCTCATTGGCTGGGAGCGATCGCGGGGGGGGGCGGGTAAGCGCCGACATCCGCCCGCTGATCCCGGATCGCTCCCGGAGCCAGGGGGACCCCCGCACGCCGCGGAGGGGATCCCGATGGGACCCCCGAACCGCACTTAGGCGGGGACGTAAATTTACGCCCTTGTGCCTGTACGTGCCATTCTGTGGCCGTATATGTGCGTGCGGGTCCTTAAGTGGTTAATATTTAAAGTTTTCTTATTATTTGATTCATTCTGATATGGCTGCCAGAATGGGGAGCATTTAGCAAATTCTGTGGCACCCCAAATAATATTATCTTGTACCTAAAGCAATAGCAATAGCAGTTTCTACAAGTCATACTGACCCTCTTTTTAAAGAGGAGTTCCAACCTTTTGGTGTTTATTAAAAGTCAGCAGCTACAAAAAGTGTAGCTGCTGACTTTTAATAAACAGACACTTACCTGCTCCACGGTCCAGTGACGCGGCCCTCTCCGGCCGGCGCCGCCATTCATAGTGTGGAAACCTGGCCGTGACAGCTTTTGGCTTCATGGCCGGGCAATCACTGCGCATGCGAGTCATGGTGCGCTCTATGAATAGACAGGCGTTCTCCTGGGACCTGTCATGTGTCCCTGGAGATTGCCTAAAGAGAGGGGTTGTCTAAGGCGAGAAGAGAAGGTGGTCCCTGGGGGAAAGGAGGTAGTGGGACAGGAAGTGCCACTCCTACCAAAGCCCCTACTCCTCCCCAAAATGTGGCATGTAAGGGGGTGAGGAGTGCTTAAAGCGGAAGTTCCTCTTTTGGGTGGAACTCCGTTTTAACAATGTCTATAAATTCTGTGCTTTGATTGATGCCTTGGTATTTCCTTCTCTGCTTGTTTTACCAGCCATGCTCAGAACACATCTGGTCATAGAATGGTCATTGAATTATGAGTGCTAAAGAACCCAGGCATCATCAAGCTGACCTGTGATCTGGTTGGTCTATTCCTTGCTGATGATAGACAGCTCAAGGAGGGGAAGGATGTAAATGGTTGCAAGGCTAAGAGGGGATCTCAAGTCCACACACCTGCAATGGAGACACAGAGCATCTAAGAGAATGCTTTTCAGCCTTATCTCTACTATTGCGTTATTATATTGCACTGCTTTTAATGTGTTTCTGTAATAGTCAATTGTTACTTTTCACCCATCGGAGTAGTTCCTGTCTTAATAAACCTCAGATATCTGCTATTTGTGTGTGGGCATGCTTTTGGATTCAGACACAGGGTTGGTCATCACAGTAGGGCAACCCAACATTTCCATTAGCTTCTTCGGAGGTAATTTCTTCACTTTTTTCTTTAGTTCATTATAAATGTCAGCATGATGCGTTAAGAAATTAGAAGGAAAGTGGATAATTTTGACCGTCTTTTGTGCCCTGAAGAGGTGAACGCTCAGTGAATGTAGTCATGAAACCCCCCATATAATTTCCATGACTGAAAGATGTGAAAAGCTGTGTAAACCCGTGAAAGAAAGAAAAGTTATAAAATAAATATACCAAGGATGTACATCTCAGGCCGCGTACACACGATCAAATCTATCTGCTGGAAACGGTCGGCCCGACTGTCCCAGCAGACAGATTCGACCGTGTGTACGGGCGAGCCGACGGATTTGGCCACCCGACAGATTTCAAAGCATGCTTTGAAATCTGTCGGCTGGGAACCCGTCCGCCCGACATGTCTGCTGGTTAGCACACTAACCAGCAGACATGTCTTCTCCCAAAAGCGCCGAATGGTTTCGATGCATGCGCGGAAGTGTTTTACTTCCCGGTGCGGTGACGTGGCGGCGTCAACGTCACCGCCACGTCACCACGCCGTCTGGCGGCGGGGATTTTGGTTTGATCGTGTGTACACGATCAAACCAATATGTCCCCAGCAGACAGATTTGTTCAAATCGGTCGGCCTGACCGATTTGAACAAATCTGTCTGCTCGTGTGTACGTGGCCTCAGTCTCCATAACTCCGATGTTTTAGTGTAAGAGGTTTGGTTTTCAAGTGCACATGACCCTATCACATGAGAATTGAAAACAAGGGGTTATGATGATTTGATTTGCATGTACCATTTTCTAAATGTAACCATTATCCTCCTTGTTATTTGGGGTCTTGCTCATACTCTGAATCTCAAATGTCATACCTGTTAACATTTTGCTATTAAATTGTAGTGAAAGAAAACAGGTTATGGTTACATAAGGGGTTTTGCTGGAAAGAGTAAGCATTATAGGAAGGGTTCGGGAGGGTTAGTTTTAGGGTTAGTAATAGGGTTACAGGGGTTAGCATTAAAGGGTCACTAAAGGAAAAACATTTTTGGTCTGAAATGACTGTTTACAGGGTATAGAGACATAATAGTTAACGTATTCCTTTTAAAAATGATTAAACATAGATAAAAATCAATCATATAATTAGTGTTGAGCAGAATATGCCATATTCGTATTCGCGATATATCTCGAATATATAGTCGAATATTCGACAGATATTCGCTAAATACGAATATTCGTGATATATTTTCGAAATGAAATGATTGCGAATTTTCGCTATCGCGAATGCGAATTGCGATTGCGAATTGCGCATGCGAATTGCGAATATTCGAGAAATGCGGAATGGAGCACTCTGATTGGCACAGAATATTCGTGATATATTACAATATAAAATAATTGCGAATATTCGATAAATGCGGAAGGAGCACTCTGATTGGCTCAGAATATTCGTGATATATTACAATACACAATAAT
The DNA here is from genome assembly GCA_029574335.1 of Rana kukunoris. Classification (NCBI taxonomy): domain Eukaryota; kingdom Metazoa; phylum Chordata; class Amphibia; order Anura; family Ranidae; genus Rana; species Rana kukunoris. Next base: position 118,533,237 of record CM056052.1, read on the forward strand.
TGCGAATATTCGGCAAATGCGGAAGGAGCACTCTGATTGGCTCAGAATATTCGTGATATATTACAATACACAATAATTGCGAATATTCGAGAAATGCGGAATGGAGCACTCTGATTGGCTCAGAATATTCGTGATATATTACAATACACAATAATTGCGAATATTCGAGAAATGCGGAATGGAGCACTCTGATTGGCTCAGAATATTCGTGATATATTACAATACAAAATAATTTCGAAATTTCGAGAAATGCGGAATGGAGTACTCTGATTGGCTCAGAATATTCGTGATATATTACAATATAAAATAATCGCGCGATATCGCTATTTGCCGAATAATCGCATTGCGATTTTTCGGCAATATAAAATGAGCGCTGCAGCTACTCGGCCCAAGGTCTCTAATCATACCAGCAATGCTTTTAGACGTCGATGGGGATCTCTAGGATGTGATCTGTTCCAAAAAAAAAATTAAAACATTCGAATATTCGAAATAGCGAATATTCGCCGCGATATTCGCGATATTCGCGAATACTCGAATATGCAATATTCGTAGCGAATATTCGCAATTCGAATATTCGTGAGCAACACTACATATAATCAACCTACAGTTCTAGTTTCATTTTTGCTGTTGTTTCCTGTCTCTCTGATGTACAGAGCCAGAGAGCCAATAGAGGGCAGTAATGGTTTGTCTAAAACCCCTCAGCCCAATCTAGTTTCAGTTTACACACAGTAATCACACCTCCTTGATTAGTGACCACAGTGAGAAAGCTCCCAGCACTGTGGTTATAAGGAAGCAGACAACCAGGAAGTGTCCAGAACAGAGCAGGATTACAGCAACATCAAAGAAAAAACGAACAATGAGGACATGAAAACAGCATTGCAGTAAGGTAAAGGAAGCTATTTAGCTAAAAAAAAAATTCCTTTAGTGACCCTTAAAGGTTACAAGGAGAGTTACTCTAATGTCCTGTTCATATGATCAGAGTTTCTGTCAGAATAAACTCAGACGGGTTTTTCCAACAGAATTCTGTTCAAGAAGTCTTGCATGCATATGTTCTCTTTCTAACTCCGTCAGGAATTTTCAACGGAAAAAGTCCAATGGGGCATATATCGGAATATCTGATGAAAAAATTCCGTCAAACTTTTTCCATCGGAAATTCCGATCATGTCTACGAGGCATTAGTGTTAAGATACATTTATTGTGTGTACCGCTAAAACAACACAGCGATTTACCACCGATACCCCCAATGTCCTAGCGTGAAAGGGCTTTTAGAGCTGCAGTACTGCTACAACTCTGGGTCATATCTTTGTTAAATACATACAGAAAATGCAATAGAGTATCCCTTTAAGGCAGGTAAAATAAAAAGCACACTGCATTGAGGCTATTTTACCAGCTAACAATTTAGCGGTCATGGCTCTATGTGGCTAAGTGGAAGGAACGGGGCTAAAATGCAGAAGGCGGTAGAGATCATTGATCACTGTAAGTAAACTGTAATGCCTGTACATTGAGCCCAGAGAGTACAGAGATGATCATTAAATTAAACATGCTGCATAGATGTAGTTTAGTTAATGAGTTTGATGCTTAGACACAGTGTGTAACTAATTCACTGCTTCTTATGAGCGTTCATGCAAATCACTGTTCACTAGATTAACTCGCTCATGTATTTTTGCATCTCTTATCAACTCAGCTCTGTGTACAGCTTTGTTGTTTAGTTGTTTACCGAAGGGGTGAACTCTACACAGAGCCAGTATGAACGGTGCATGCTGCAGTGCAGAACATTGTTAGGATAGCTGTGCTTTTCACAGACAGCATGAAGAACCTTGCAAAAGGTTTCCTTGCTGCATGTAAACATCAGAAAGGTATAACCTGGTAAATATACATCGGGGCTCTTTAGCATCTTTTCTGTGGTCTTTCTAATTAACTTGCCAAATGAACGATGAGTTGTCTTCTCCAATGCCTGGGATCAGTATGAGTAGAAATGTTCACAAGGAGACTGAAAACTAGGGATGAGCCGAACCCCCCCACCCCCGATCGGTTCGCACCAGAACCTGCGAACAGACCAAAAGTTTGTGTGAACTTTAGAACCCCATTAAAGTCTATCGGACTCGAACGTTTGAAATCTAAAGTGCTAATTTTAAAGTCTAACATGCAAGTTATTGTCCTAAAAAGTGTTTGGGGACCTGGTTCCTCCACCAGGGGACATGTATCAATGTAAAAAAAAGTTTTAAAAGCGGAAGTTTTTTTGGGAGCAGTGATTTTAAATGACTTTTTATCCTTCAGAAATGAAACTTTGTGCAGAGACAGTTCTAAGCACGGGAAACAAGCTCTGCTTTACAGGCATACTTTACACACAGTAGTGTAAACAGAAAACAAATCAGCACAATAAACACACAATAGCGAGCAGCTAAACACTAGAAGTCAATTCAAACAATTCCTAAGGTAGATATACAAGAGATAGTGCAGCGCTTATAACAAGTCCATAAAGAAGTCATCCGCGTGATCTTCAAAACGTGACTGTATGTAGAAGCATGCAGGTGATGAGCGTGGTATATAGTAAAGAGCCTCCACCAATGACAGAAATGGCCGCTCACCTCACAGGATAGACCCTCTGTTAGATAAGGTCAAATGCACTTTCCCATGAGGGTATAATCCAAGCATAAGCTCCAGCAGAGACCTAGCAATCAAACTCTCAAATAATTCAATGGGGGGTAGGTCCAATCATAAAAAGAGAAGACAAGCCATAGTGCTCTCCGTAATAACAATATGAATTTTTAATGTAAACGTTAAAAACTTGCAAACATAGGCACTAAAATCAGTGCCAGGATAAACAGCAAGATGTAAATCACAGTAGAAGGCTGCAGGTGACGTCACGTCCTTCCCTACCCGAACGTTGCGTCCCTTAGGGCGGGACTTCTTCGGCGGATGTGAGACTTTACACACCCCCTAAGTACGAAATTTAAAGGAATATTTCACTTTTATTGTTTCACTTTAAGCATTATTAAAATCACTGCTCCCCAAAAAAACAGACGTTTTTTAAAAAAAAAACTTTTTTTGCATTGATACATGTCCCCTGGGGCAGGACCCAGGTCCCCAAACACTTTTTATGACAATAACTTGCATATAAGCCTTTAAAAATAACACTTTAGATTTTTCCTATAGACTTTTCCAGGGTGTTCTGTGGCTTTTCGAATTTGCCGCGAACACCCCAAATTGTTCACTGTTCGGTGAACAGGCAATGTTCGAGTCGAACATGAGTTTGACTTGAACTCAAAACTCATCCCTACCCCAGGGTTGGCCCCTCTAGAACTGGTGTTGGAGAGACTGCTTGTTTAGTCACAGATATCTGTAACAGACCCTTCGTCATGGTTTGTCGGAGAGAGATATGTTAAAACCTGGTTAGATGTTTGTTTGATACTGCTGGTTTAGTGGAGTGCAGGAGAGATGTATTGCTTTGACTTGTACTGTTCCAATGTAATGACTGTTTTGATTGTATGTCTTTACTTGTACCTTTGTTTGTTACCATATGTGTCAATAAACATCCTTTTTGAGGAAAAAAAAAAGAAGCTCATCCCTACTGAAAACCACAGACTTGCATAAGATATTGTAGCCCTGTTATAGGGGGTCATATGAAGTTGCCCTCCCCACACAGGCTATGGCACTAACCTGAAGGTAACCAAATGAGCCAGAGACTTTGCTAAAGGAAGAGTGGACTATGAATAAATAATTGGCATTGCCTCCACCTAGACCAGGGCTCCAGCGTATGTAGAGATGATCCCTTTCTAGGACAAGAACTAGTAACTGACCAAAAATAACTGACAGCAATAGTCCTAATACACCCAGCATAGATTTCTAAGAGTAACGATATGAAGACATACCAGCAGGTGATTAGTGTAACTATATATATGATAAAGTGATGACATTACATACAACCAAAGCAATGACAAGAAGAATGTACATATGTCTGAGAAGAACAGTATACATGTGTATCTGTATATAAAGTTATATAACTAAAGGCCTTTAACACCAATACCTCCATTTAGGCCCTGTGGCCAAGTTCGGTTGTAGGGGCCCCTGATGAGATGGCTTGCAAGACATAACACAATCAGGCTTGCGAGGACGAACGCTGATGCATCTGTGAAGCGATGGCTTCCTGGGGCCTTGTACAGATGAACACACAATGATGGTGAAGAAGTCTGGAATACGCCACCTGTAAGGAAAATCAGGCCTATCTAGCCTATCTCTTGGTTCGTAACCTGACTATAGCCTATCCTGTCATTACTCTGATCTGTTTACCGTTCCCTACTAGCTAGGAACCCCCCAGACCAAAAAGGGACACTGTTGCTTTAAATAATGAAGTGGCAGATATACACTTCAACACAAACCAGTCACTTGATAGGTTATAGTTAAATGAGCTTTGCTCTCATACACTTGAGAATAGCCCAAGTATATTGCAATATGCAAATAAAAAGTTTAAGTGAAAAAGTGAAGCCTCTGACAACTATCTCTGATTTCCACACAGGAGTCACAGTAACATAACAAACAGTGAGCTACATAGTGCAGTAACACTTGCCTATATTGTCCCTTGTTAGCCTGAAAGGATGGGTGGATGGATAGATACTGCACAAAATCAGCCTTTATGGACCTTGCTTTGTGCACTGGTCCAAATCATTTGGTGAAGGGAGGATTATGGTTTGGGGTTATTATTCAGGTTTTGGTTTTTATTCAGGTTTTTGGTTTTGGTTTTGGTTTGGCCTCTAAATTCCAGTGAAGGGGGGCGGAGCTTGGCGCGGACCGGAATGGCCGCATGAGAACAGAGCTCCGGCGAAAACGGGGACACAGCGGCTAAATACAGCCCAAGCAGCAGCAACAAAGGCACACTGACCCAGCGATCCAGCCTTGCTGATCACCCGCACCATGCCCAACAAGCGGAGAGGTCTCCCTCGTCCTCAAAAGCTGACGGAATTCTTTGCATGGGAGCAGAGGCAAGATGGCGCCGACTCCCCGGGGCCGTCCGCAGCAAGCACTCCACAGGATTCCCACGATAAGGCCAAAACAACAAAACGGACCTCCCCAGCAGCTAGAAAGCAATCCCCTACGTCCTCATCAGCCTCGGGGAGCCCGGAGAAGTCGCGGCCCAAGCTGGATGGCGGGAATCGCGCAAAGGAGGTTAGTGGAGGCCTAGATTCTGGGGATGACACCAGGGAACTCCCTGACTCAATAGATTGCTTCCCTACTAGCAACCGACCGGTGCTTGACACCGTCCTCAAGGACATGCTGGTCTCCCTTAGGAGCTCACTCCATAGCGACATGCTGACATGTGTGAAACAGTTTGGAACTGAGCTGCAGGCTGTGTCAGCTAGGGTAGAGCACGTGGAAACTAAAATGGGAGAATATGCCTCTACCATTAATAGTCTAGTGGACGCCCATGACGCCAGAGAGGAGGAGATGGAAGGGGTTAAAGCAAAAATAGCTGACATCGAGGATAGATCCAGGAGAAATAATTTCAAAATTAGGGGGGTCCCTGAGAGCATCCCTCAGACGGATCTGCAAAATCATGTCACTCTCATAATTACCTCAATCCTGCCTGATCTGTCAACAATAGATGTCACTATAGATAGGATCCACAGGCTGCCCAAACCCTCTCACCTCCCTGACAATATACCCAGAGACATCATCTTACGCCTGCACTTCTACCACATCAAAGACCGCTTTATGAGAGCAGTACGTAATAAAGATCAGGTGCCTGAACAGTACAAGGACCTGCAGTTTTTTGCGGACCTGTCCCAGTTCACGCTGCAGAAAAGGCGCAACTTGAATACCATCTGCAAGGCATTACGCAATCACAATATTGCATACAAATGGGGGTTTCCAACTAAACTTGTAATAACCCACAAAGGGAAAGATTTCAATGTGGATTCCCTCCCTAAAGGATTGGAGTTGCTTAAATCCTGGGGCATCATCCCTGAAGCTGCCACGAGAGGCCTGTCTGACGGAAGTCCACACCGAGTTCGAGATGATTGGCAGCTTGTGAACACCAAAAATGCCCGCTCACACCGTTAATAAGCCCGCTGGGCTGCACAAATAATACCAGTAGGATTACGGCTGTGATCCCTGTTGAGGAGTTCATTTAGTTTGTTTTTTTTCAAGCTAGACTCTTTCCCCTGTTTCTACCTAGCGTTTGTTTACGCTTCACCCAGGTCTCCAAGACCTATTCAGTTCTTATGTGTTTTTCTTTTTCGAAGACGTTTCAACTGTGTTTTTTCTTTTTTTTTGTTTGGAGCCTTTTTTCTTGTAGCTGGATTTGCTACTCCTTCCCGAGCCACGGAGGACCCTCTCTACACACATGTGCCTTCTATCTGCCGGATGTCTCTTCCTGCCGAACACAGCTATCCAAAACTGTGAGTGATGTATGTCATATTTTCCTTGCCTTACCTCTAACCACACACCATCATGCCTGTCACATTTCTAACCATTAACGCCAAGGGTTTAAATCACCCGGCGAAAAGGAAATCCTTGTGGCAAGAGGCGATCCAGCACAAAGGGGATGTCCTCTGTGCACAGGAAACTCACTTCCATGAGCAGAAAATGCCACGGTGCTCACACCCCAAGTTTCCACATGTATTCACAGCAAGCACGTCGGCCAAGAAAAGGGGGGTATTGACTGCTATTAGGGACACTGTGGCATTTACCAAGCATAATGAGATGGTTGATCCTATGGGTCGATTCCATATTCTAGTATGTGACTTGAACTCAACCCCATACACTATTGTCAACCTATATGCGCCCAACAAGCACCAGATTAGATTTCTACACCAGGTCCTCAGGAAAGCTAAGCAAATGCAGAAAGGCTACCTTCTACTATGCGGGGACTTTAACCTCCCTCCTGATGCGTCGGTGGACTCGACATCTCATTCCATCAGGCACCGTCTATCGCTACAACCGGTACTCCACGCGCAAGACCTATATGATGCTTGGAGGTGCCTCAATGGATCGGAAAAGGATTATTCTTTCTTTTCAGCATGCCACAGGGTCTATACTAGATTGGACCTTTTCATCACCGACAGATGGTTACTGCCTAAAATATCTGCATCCAAAATCAATGACATCACCTGGTCGGACCATGCCTCGGTGACACTATCGGTGGAGGATTCGCCAGGCGTGAATACTTGTTTCGTCTGGCGGTCCAACTCGAGGTTGATCCAAGCTGGCGAATCCAAGGCCCAATTGCAGGAAGAGATCTCCAATTTTTTCTCTTACAATGCTGACTCTGTTTCTGATCCGATGGTTCTTTGGAACGCCCATAAGGCATACATGAGAGGAGTTATGATAAAAATGGGTGCTGGGGTTAGGAGAAGGAGGGGACAGCGTATACATGACCTACTTTCCCAGATCCACCTGTTGGAGTCCCAAAACAAACAACATACCACCCCAACATTATCTAACCAATTATTACAACTTAGATATGATCTGCGCATGGTGTTGCTTGACGACTTCGACCTAGCGAATAAGCGCCTGAAAATGTCATATTATGTTAGCGGCAACAAGGCCGGAAAATTGCTAGCCAACCGTCTCAGGGGAATTCGGTACAAGTCCAAAATACCTTATATTTTACATCCGACCTCGGGAGTCAAATTGTTCCACCCACAAGCCATCGCAGATGCTTTTAGTTGTTACTACAACTCCTTATATAATTTGAGGGAGGACCAGTCCACGGTTCAGCCCACTGAGCATATGATATCAAGTTTTCTTGCTAAGGTCAATCTCCCTACAGTATCACCAACTCAACTGGAGGGGCTCAACCTACCCTTTACGGTCCCTGAAATTGTTAAGGCTATAAAATCTCTCCCAATCAATAAATCTCCCGGCCCTGACGGGTTCATAGGGGAGTATTACAAGGCTTTTAAATCCGAATTAGCCCCCTATCTGTCTAATGTCTACAATACCGCTGTCTCCTCCTCCTCTTTCCCTCCCGAAATGTTGTCGGCTCTTATAGTGGCCCTTCCGAAACCAGGGAAAAACCCAGATGTGCCACAGAACTTCAGGCCGATCTCACTTCTGAACAACGACCTGAAGCTCTATGCTAGGCTTATAGCTAATAGGCTGGTTGATTTACTGCCGTCCCTGATCCATATGGACCAGTCGGGGTTCACAAAGGGCAGACAAACTGCGGACGCAACGAGACGCCTGATAAATATCATACACAGAGCTAACATAACCAAAACGCCTTCTCTGCTCCTTGCTTTGGATGCAGAGAAGGCGTTTGATAGGATTCACTGGGGGTACCTGGCGAAAGTCCTCTCCAAATTTGGGTTTGTGGGCGAGATCCACTCAGCAATAATGGCGCTTTATACGAACCCCTCGGCTCAGGTATATATATCCGGCATGCTATCCTCCCCCTTCAATATTTCTAACGGCACTCGCCAGTGATGTCCACTCTCCCCACTTATATTCAACTTACTTATGGAACCCTTAGCCTCGTACATTCGATCCCACCCACTGATCAAGGGGTTCAGAAGCGGTAACTCACTCCACACAATAAGTCTATTTGCGGATGACATCATCCTGATGCTCACAGACGTTGAATCCTCCCTGACCTCCGTACACGAGTCACTGCAATTGTTCTCAAAGGTGTCCTATTATAAAGTTAATGATACCAAGTCCTACATCCTAGGCATGAATGTCCCTCCAGGGGTTCAACATTCTTTGAGCCAAAAATTCCCTTACATCTGGAAAGACAAAGGAATTTCCTACTTAGGGATAACCCTAACGCCCCATACCTCTGAACTAGTTAGAGAAAACTACTACCCTTTATTACAAAAGCTCCCCCCTAAGCTGGCCAACTTGGCGAAGTTCGAGCTCTCCTGGTCGGGTAGGCTGGCAGCCTTCAAAATGCAGATTCTTCCCCAACTCATCTATATTTTTAGAACCCTGCCGATTCCGGTCCCATCCTCCTTTTTTTCCTCACTTCAATCCCTAATCAACCGTTATCTGTGGGGGGGGAAACGGGCCCGCTGTGCATTTAGCAGGATAGTGAAACATAGGTTAGCAGGGGGGATAGGTCATACACATATTAGGGATTATCACGTGGCATCCATCCTTGCTCAGCTGAAAGGTTGGTTTCCCTCTTCAACGCCCACTCTATGGTCCCAATTGGAAAGCCACCAAGTACCGGGTGGAAATCTCTATAACTACTTGTTGGCCAGTGCCTCACTTCCCCGCCCCACCTCCGGATCTAGTCCTACAATTCAGAGCACCGTTGCCGCCTGGCGGCTACTTATATCCCACCCATTCCCCTCACACAAACTTTCTCCCCTGAAACTTCCGGTTTCAGCCCTGCCGCTGTTCATACCTGGTCTATCCACCTCTAATTGGGGAAGGGGGGGCGACTTGTCTATTGAAGATTTACACGTGGGTCCCGCTCTTAAAACCTTTAGAACTTTGCAGCTGGAGCTATCTCTCCCTGCAAAAGAGCAATACAGATATTTACAAATTTGCCATTTTCTGAGGGGATTCGCTGGAGCTTCCATCCAACTTCCATGGCAAATTCCCCAGTACTTATTCTCCAAATCCCACAACATTAAAGGTATTTCATTGTTCTATTCCCTTCTACAAAACAAATGTGCATTCCAGAAGACGCTCTCTATGCGTGCGTGGGAGAGGGATTTTGGTAGGGTATACCCGGAGGAACAGTGGCAGAGGGCACTTAGGGACACATACGCCTCAACTAGAAGCGCCAACCTATGGGAACTGTCTCAAAAACTCCTCTTACGTTGGTACCTTACCCCCTATCGCATCTCCCGGTTTGCCCCTGGCGGTTCCTCCATGTGTTGGAGGATGTGCGGAAATACTGGCACACTGTATCATCTACTATGGACGTGCCCTGGGATTCTCCACTACTGGGAATCTGTATTTAAATGGATTGATCAAGTGTTAGGCACCTCCATGTCCCCTTCCCCAGGAATGGCGCTATTATCCTTGGGAATAGATCTAGTACCACACCATCTGAGACCCTTGTTGTCCCATATGCTAATGGCAGCTAGGCTGTCCTTGGTCAGGCACTGGAGGAGCGTGACTCCTCCAGGACTGACCGAAACAATACAAATAGTTCACACTCATGGCACTTATGAGCGACTATTTGCCTTGAGTACTGGAGCCAGATCTAACGTCGACAAACACTGGGATCCCTGGATTAAGTGGTACCATTCTGGGGTCTAATTGTAACAAGCTCTGATTACTCCCATCAATAGCACATGACCATTTAACTCAATTTTGGCTCCTTTGTTTTCTTGTTTTTCTTTTTTTTTTATGTTTTATTATTATTTGTTTATATAGTTCTTTTATTTCCGTTTAATTCCTGTTTACTCTTATTCCTGTCTACCTAGATCGGTAGCGTTTTCACTAGCAAATGATGTTATTGTTTCACAATATGGTATACGATGAGCTATTACCTATTAAACAATGCTCCATGGAATGAACTGTATGACTACATACCCTTCCATGTTGTTTTCTGCACTCTACAACCACGGTCAGGGCTATACTACTTCGTATTGTGATGTAGGTTGATAATTCTTTGTCGATACATGCTATGTGATATCCACATTGTGTTAATTCTTTGTAACTTGTGAAATCTTAATAAAAAAGATTGAAATTAAATTCCAGTGAAGGGAACTCTTAATTTGTCAGCATACCAAGACATGTTGGACAATTTCATGCTTTGGGGATGGCCCCTTCCTGTTACAATATGACTGTGCACCAGTGCACAAACAAGGTCCATAAAGACATGGATGAGTAAGTTTGGGGTGGAGGAACTTGACTGGCTTGCACAGAGTCCTTACGCCAACCCGATAGCTCACCTTTAGGATGAATTAGAGCGGAGACTGTAAGCCAGGCCTTCTCATTCAAATCAGTGCCTGACCTCACAAATGTGCTTCTGGAAGAACTATCAAACATTCTGTAGCTTACCCCTGAAGGAGCCGCTGATTTGATTTGGGATCGGCAAATTAAGTTACTCCAGCTTGGTCCAGGGATGCACCAGAAGGATCTAGCAGTAAACAGAGGTTCACACAGTCAATAAAGATTTTCTCAATGCTTTAATTCCAGGCCAACATTAGCCAACATCAACTTTGGTGAAGGAAGAATAGGTTGATGAAAGAAGAGAAACTTTCGATGTCAGGCCTGGATATATGCAAGGCATATCAGCCCTTAGTAGCACAAACTTTCACACGTCGCCACTCCTATGAGACTGAGTGGGTAAGGTGCCCCCGGACAGGTATCTCTCACACAGACCTGGCAGCTGAAGTGCCACCTCGAATCTTGGCTGGGAGGAACTGGTCTCTGTCACAGGCCCAGCTCTAGGCCTCTGCCACAGGCCAGTTAATTTGGATAGACTAAATGTGCGAACAGAGTGAATCCTCCCAGTAGTTTCTCTGCATAGGTCACCGGGAGGCAGTAGAGCGTACCTGCCAGCATCCTGGTCACCGAATCCCCATCTGGGATTCTCTTAAGCTTTGGGGACCCAGTAAATCACTGGGGCCCCTTGATTCTTGTCTCCGACTGAGACTCAGGAAGGCCCAGAAACCTAGCCAGGCGGACCGTGCCGGCTGGGTCTATGGGCGCTCACACCCTGAAGGTGGATGCTGCACCCCAAGTCCGGGACCCCGCACACGTGAAGAGGAAGAACCCCGAAGCACTGACCTAGGTCCCAGATATACCCCTCCCCAGCATGCCCAGCAAGGAGAAAACTGCTCGCCCTTCCCGCTTTAAGAAAACTGCTCGCCCCTCCCCCTCAAGAGGCTTTCTCCACACCAGGGAGAAAGCCTTGCATTACAGTGTGGAGTTACAGACAGAAGAATAGGAAGTGAGGATTTCTCAGAAGAAATAATGACATTTAAAAGCAAAATGGAAGGATAAGGTAAGTAAAGGACTGCACTAAGGTAAAGGAAGCTATTTAGGGAAAAATATTTTTACCTTTACAACCCCTTTAACCACTTTAGCCCCGGACCATATTGCTGTCCAATGACCAGAGCACTTCTTGTGATTCGGCACTGCGTCGCTTTAACTGACAATTGCGCGGTCGTGCGACGTGGCTCCCAAACAAAATTTGCGTCCTTTTTTTCCCACAAATAGAGCTTTCTTTTGGTGGTATTTGATCATCTCTGCGGTTTTTAATTTTTTGCGCTATAAACAAAAATAGAGCGACTATTTTGAAAAAAATGCAATATTTTTTAAATTTTGCTATAATAAAAATTCCAAAAAAAGATATAAAAAAACATTTTTTTTCCTCAGTTTAGGTCGATACGTATTCTTCTACATATTTTTCGTAAAAAAAAAATCGCAATTAGCGTTTATTAATTGATTTGCGCAAAATTTATAGCGTTTACAAAAAAGGGGGTCGTTTTATGGCATTTTTATTATTATTATTTTTTACTAGTAATGGCGGCGATCAGCGTTTTTTTTCGGTACTGCAATATTATGGCGGACACATCGGACACTTTGACACATTTTTGGGACCATTGGCATTTTTATAGTGATCGATGCTATAAAAATGCATTGTATTACTATAAAAATGCCATTGGCAGCGAAGGGGTTAACACTAGGGGGCAGGGAAGGGGTTAAGTGTGGTCCTGGTGTGTTCTAACTGTATGGGGGGGGGGTTGGCGTCACTAGGGGAAGTCACTGATCTTCTGTCCATACATTGTATGGACAGAAGATCAGCGTTTCCCCCGCTGACAGGAAAGAAAGGTATGTGTTTACACACATACCTCCCGTTCCCCGCTCTGTAACGAGCAATCGCGGGTGCCCGGCGGCGATCGTACCCGCCGGGCACGCGCGCGGGACTCGGGGGACGCGCGCAGGCACGCGCCCTATTAGCTGCTACAGGGAGGACGTAGAGCTACGTGCTCCCGCGTAGCAGTGCCACCGTCCCGCAGTAATATGACGGCGGGCGGTCGGCAATTAGTTAAGGCGTTTTTTGGTGCTTTTTGAAGAAATGCATTACAGTTTATTTAACACGATTTTCTTATGGGACACATTCACATGTCGGCTTTATTCAGCTGCTGCATTTTTTGGAAAGGGTCAGAAACTTTTTTAAATGCAAAATGGTACTTTTTTGGTTCAATAGACTTTAATGGAGCGGCTACAGAAAAGCATGTAGTGCATTTTGCCTCAATTTTGCCACGATTTTGACACAATTTGATTTATGCAATTTTTAATCTGCCCAACAACAAATTGACCAAAAAAAAAGCACAAAAATGCAAATTGCGGTAAAATTATGTGTGCAAAAACATGGATCAAAAGCAAACTGCATAGGTGTGAACGGAGCCTTAGTATCCATTAATAACAGATTTAAAGAAGAATTTTCTCTAAATATATTGTTAAATGGAATTTTGTTTTATACTGTGTATATATATATATATATATATATATATATATATATATATATCTATATATCTATATAGATATATAGATATATAGATATATATATCTATATATATAGATATATATATAGATATATATATATATATAGATATATATACACACACACATTCTTTATTATTTCTTGTGCCGTGTGATTATTTGTCAGATATTCATTATCCATAAAATATCAGGTTTGATAGACACAGATCGCTATTGTCACTGTCATGTCAAATCTTCTATCTATGTAGAACTGGTGTCACAATGATACAAAAAATATAATGCATATGAAACTAAAGCATTTTTTTCCGGATCTTTTGGATTTCAAATTTGTTAAAACGAACACGAAAATCGCCAGGAATTCAGATGAAAATGCATTCAGACAATAACAAATGCACATGTCTAATTAGTATGCAGCTTTTTCTGTCTGACACTAAAGCCTTGTACACACCATCGGATTTTCTGGCGGGAATTGTGTAAAGGCAGGCTGTTGGCGGAAAATCTGACCTTTTGTATGCTTCATCGGACAATTGTTGTCGGATTTTCCACAGACAAATGTGGGATAGCATGCTTTAAAATTGTCCGTCAAAACTCCAAAGTAGAAACACGCTTGCTCAGAAGCAATGCTTACCATAACACAGCATACGTTACCCAAAGGGTGGCGCTAAAGAGCTGAAAAACCACATAGTTTCGTGTTTGTTGGCTGATAATTCTTTGTTGTTTGTAAGCAAGACAAATTCCTGGCCAACGCCCTTCGGACAAAAGTCCTACGCTCATACATGATGAGTATTTCTTGTCAGTTACGCCACGGCGTTTCCCAACAACCCTTAATAGTAGTATAAACGTAGGAGTAGAAAAAGAGGGGGGGACCAAAACAACAACCATCAGATAGGGATGTCAAATGTCATGCACACATTAACTGGGGGGGGGGGGGGTTCAAGGGCAGTGCAGGTCTCCATCCAGGTGGACCAAATTTTGTCAAACTTCTCCGGGCACTGTCTACTCTCATAAGTCAACCTGTATAGAGGCAGGCCCGAATTTACAGAGCGTTGCCAAGAGGCACAGGGGGGGGGGGGGGGTTTCTCCAATATTTGATAGTCTTGAAAAAGGGCAGAACATTTTACAAGATTCACCTCCTATAGACGTCAATAGGGTTCAGGTGCTTTGTTCATTGTTTACAGACTTCCCTCTGGATTTGGAGAACCATCTCTACTCATTAAGGAAAAACAAACATTTTTGCAACTGGTTAAACAAACCTCAGAGCCCTTGGCCCAGATTCACGTACACCGGCGCATTATCGGTCCGGCGTAGCGCACCGCCATTACGTTAGACTTGCGCCATCTAGCCGCGTAATCCCCCGATTCACGTAGCTTTTGCGCAGGAAATTGCGCAAGCGTAAGGTTTTTTCCAGAGGCGTAAGGAGGAGTAATACAAATTAGGAGGGACGTGGGCGTGTTACATTGAAATGAGCCGTGACCCCATGCAAATGAAGGGCCGGCTGGCTCGCGCATGCGCGCTTGAACGAGACCATGTCAGCTCCGCTGTGCGCATGCTCACAACTCGGGAGCGGCGCAATCAGTGAAATTGGAAATGGACTAGGGCAACGTTGTGAACTACGCAGACAGCATAAATAGACACACACAAACGCACTTGCATTGCAAAAGTACATCCCTTTGTGTCCCTTCCCATTTAACCAAGTGCTTTTGTTCCTGTTGTTCGTTGCAGTGTGTCTTGTAGTTGTCAGATTAGTGTTCTGTGTGATCAAGTTCGTGTTGGTATATTTGTGAAAGTGTTTTTTGATAAGTGTTTGAGAGACTGTTTGTTTGATTGATATATTTTTGTTCTTTGTTTTCTTGCTTTATTTTTTCTTTTATTTTTTTTTGTGACTGTTTCTTGCTGAGTGCTAGTGTGATTTGTGGGTGTTCGTTTTCTCTTTGTGTGTGTTCTTGCCTGATTGGTTGTGCTTGTATTTGTGACTGATTTTTGGTGACTGGTAGTGAGTTTGTTTGGAAGTATGACTGAGAGAAAAAGAAAGCTCAATTTTACTGTGGGGGAAAAAAGAATTCTTGCCCGGGCCATTAGCGAGTATGGGCGTTTTCTCCACGGCCCGCAGAGTGCCACCACCACCCCGGCCAGGAGGAGGGAGATATTGGATAGCATCACGGAGCAGGTGAATTCATCGGGGGAGGGGGAGACACGGACCCGGTCTGGGATCGACAAAAAAATAAATGATCTCCGGCGTCTGGTGAAAAAAAAACTGGCCGCAATGCATGCCCATGCCAGGGGCACAGGAGGGGGCCCACCATGCCGTATTAGGCTTACAGCGACGGAGCATGTGGTGGCCCTGACCTTTCACCGGCATGAAGTGGAGGGCCTGCCAGGCTTTGACACAAGTCCGGTCCCCGCGGTGCCAGGTAAGGTTTTTTATTCTATCAGGTGTGTAGCATGTGTGGGGGAGGGGGTGAAAGGGAATATGTGGCAAGTGTGTGGATCCTCCAACCTGTGAATGGTTTGTGTCATCCACAGATGTGCAGGAGGGTGCAGGGCCATCTGGCCTGACCGCTCCAACACCAGGACAGCAGCCTAATGAGGCCCCCCCAACAAGGCCGGTGTCCGCGGAGGAGGTTCGAGAGGAGGAGGACGATCATGAGGAGGAGGACGATCAGGAGGAGGACGATCATGAGGAGGAGGAGTCAGGCACTGGACGAGTGGTTTGTGCGGACTCTTCCCCTCGGCTGGCAGAAGCCTGCCCTCCCTAAGGGGGAGCCCCCCCCTCCTCCCCCAACATGGCTCCCCTCACAAGGGCCTCCCCTTCTCCCCGCCCACAACCATCAGCTGGAGGCAGGATGTCATCCCAGAGCACCAGGGGGGCGCCCAATCTCCTGCCCGCCAGTCTGCGAAGGGACCAGGCCCTCCAGACCCGCCATCTGGGACAGCTCTGCCAGACTTTTGGGCGGGTGGAGGAGAGCCTGTCCTCCATCAAGGATACGCTGGGTAACCTGGACTCCCACTCCCGGGCTTTCACAACCTGCCTAAATGAACTGCAGACTACAGCAGCAGGCGTTGGGCAGGATGTGAGGGCCCTTACCCAGGCTATCCAGGCCAACACGGCAACACTTGGTGCTTCCCTGGACAGAATTGCCGTGGCCTTGGAGGGCAGGCCGCCAGGTGGGCAGATATCAGGGGCTGCTCCTCCTTCCCCGGGTTTGCCCCTCCCCCATGAGTCTCCCCTGAGGGGCCGGGGCCGTGGCCGGGGGCGCCCCAGGCGTGGCTCACGCAGAGGGCACTAATTTTTTTCCCCCTTTTTTTTTTTTGGCTGACATTTTTTGCATTTTTTTTTTTTTTTTGGCTGACATTTTTTGCATTTTTTTTATTATTTTTTGCTGACATTTTTTTTAAATTTTGGGTTGTGCATGCTGTTTGAATGTGGGGGTGACATTCCTGCTGGAAAAGGGGTGTCATCCTCAATTTTGGTGGAGAAGGGTTCCCCAGGACCAGGGAGAAGTGATTCCCAGGTCCGTGTGAATGGTGTATGAATGTACAGTGACATAATTGGAGCCTTGGCGTGGCGTTGCTGCTCACAAGTCCTGCATGGTGGACTGGTGCCAATCCAATTTGATGAGGATGTGGGGTGTGTGTGCTAGGGACCATAGTGGTGTGCATGCATGCATTCTCATTGTGCCATGATTAATGTGTGTGTTTAACGTGCAAAGATGCCCAATATGAGCTGCCTCCTGACTGCTCTTCCCTCAGAAGACGGGGTATCCTCGGTTAGGGGTTGATTGTCTGGTTGGGGGGTCAGGTCATCACGTAGCTCAACCTGCAGGCCCTTCCTCACTGCGAGATTGTGCAGCATGCAACATGCAACGATGATATGGCACACAAAGTTTGGGGAATACAACAGTGTACCCCCAGACTTGTCCAGGCATCGGAAACGTGACTTCAGGAGGCCAAATGTACGCTCCACCACTGCTCGGGTTTTGATGTGTGCTTGATTGTATCTTTCCTCCCCTGGGGTTTGGGGGTTCCGGATAGGAGTCATGAGATGGGGTCCCAGTGCATATGCAGAGTCACCTGGAAGGGAAAAGACAGGAGAATGTTAGTCATGCATGTGCCACTTGTGAGGTGTGCATCACGGGAGGGGATAGTCATGCCTGACTCCCATGTCACTCACCAACCAGCCAGGTGTTCCCATACACGTTCTGATCGAATTCCATTCGGATGTGGCATTGATTGTAGATGTAGCTGTCATGGGTGGATCCGGGGTGTTTGGCACGGACGTGCCATATGAGGCCTTGGGCATCAACTATCACCTGTACGTTGATGAAATGCCAATGCTTCCGATTGCGGTACATGTGCTCTGTCTCATGGGGGGGCTGGAGTGCCACATGTGTGCAATCAATGGCCCGATGGTGCGTGGGAATCTGGCAATTCTGTAGAAATCTGTCATTGCCTTCAGCCGCAGGTCCTCAGTGGTGGGTTTGATGATTAGGTTGGCCAAGCGTGTGAGGATTGCAGGGACAACCTGGTGCACACATCTGCACATGGTGGATTGTGACATCCCAGCCACCACTCCACTTGTACGCTGAAAAGAGCCACTGGCAAGGACATGGAGTGTTGCCAGGACCTTCACCAGTGGCTGCACTGCTTGTGAGCGTTGTGTTGGGCTGGTGATGTCCTCCTGCAGGGTTGTGGTTAATTCCAGGATGGCATGAGGGGGGAATCTGAAGATGCGATACACCTCAGAATCACTCATGCCAAAGAGGTCTATGCGTGTGCGGTATATCCTCTCCCGTGCTATCCTCCGTGCCATCCTCTGTGCCCTCCTCCTTCTTTGGTCATATAAATTCACTAGTGCAGCTATGAGCGACGATGCCCCTGGCATGTTGGCAGTCAAATTGTAGTGCAACACGTGTGTGTGGTCTGCTCCTCAGTAACGGTGTTGCTTTCTGTGAGATGTAGACGTTTTTTTCAAAATTTAGACCAGCTTTTAGGTGCTCTAACTTTAGACAGGACATTTTGCTGTTGCGCACATCGCGTAGCCTGCGCAGCAACTGCGTTTTTTTGTGGATCCCCGCAACTCCCTCATTAGCATATTTGACTAGCAAATCAATGGTGTGTCTAGCGCATTTTTGCGCGGACGGATGCGTCTGTCTAACGAAATTACGCCGGACAAAAAAAAGTAGATTTCTGGCGTAAATCGTTTTCTGAATCGCGCGCATCTAAACGCACGCGCACATTTAGACTTACGCACACGCAACACCAGTTGCACAGGCGTAATCGCTCTGTGAATCTGGGCCCTTGTTTTTTAAAGTGTATCTAAAAAATGTTTAATATACTTTTAAGTTTTTTTTATTTTTATAATTTCATTTCATTTTTAATTTTGGAGGCTGGCAATGTACATTAATCATGTATCAGAGTAGAACACCACTTTAAACCTCATTGATTCCATAATTACTAAAAACAGCATATAAACATTTATTTTGCTTTCTTAATAACACTTATCTTAAATCTAAATATGTTAAATACTTAATATACAGTAGCTATTACTCATTTTAGAAATACATTGGCACATCAGTGTAATTAGATGCACTGTCCGCCCCCAACCTATTTAAGCTTTGCGCATGGAGGAGGAATGGACAGAACCTATGACATCACAATATTCTTGCATACACGTGGTTCAATGATTAACTGGCGTCATTACACATCTGAGCTTTGATCGTCAAAAATATTACACATTGCCGTGCCCACGTTCACTGCTTATTTTACGTACAATGAGTATAGCTTCTAAGATCAACAATCTTCTTGTATTCTAGTACAGTGTAAGTCTCCAAATGCTATTTTTGCTAAACAAAAGCAAGCATGCCAGGAAAAAGCCACATGCGATGCAAAAATGAAACGTAGCTTATTAATATTCTTACACAGAATGGGTGAAACTTGTAGTTTGATGCAGGCAAATAAATGAATAAACCATGTAATTTGTGTAATATGTTTACTTCCCTATTCATATTTTCCTGAAATAGACCAATCAGGAAAATACTGCATTATGGCCACTGGATGGAGTTGACAATTGTAGGTAGTAAACATATTACTGTCACATCTACTCCTAACTCAGGTGGTCAGACACTATAATACTGTACTATAGCCACCGTGTTCTTCACCTATAGCAGCCCCCTTTCCCATAAGGCAAACGGGCCTACCGGTACTTGGTTGCCTCCAGGTCTTACACAAAGCAAGCAGCTTACACAAAGCAAAGCAAACAGCTACTTGAGATTGGCAGATAAGCAGAGTGGTTCTATGACAGTCCAGGTAAAAGGCAGGCAGAGTTCAGGGAATAGTCCAAAATCCAGCACAAGGTCATACACAGGGAAAACCAATCTAGCAGAGCAGGGCAGGCAGACAGAGGGCTTGATCAGGAATAACACACATATTATACTCTATCACAAGCACACGTGTGAGGGGTTGGCTGGCTTATAAAAGGTTTGGTTTGCACCCAGAGACTGATCACATAACCACTTAAGGACCGCTGCGCGACTATATACGTCAACAGAATGGCACGGTTTGGCACATGGCTGTATATATACATCCTCTTTAAGAACCCAGCCGCGGGTCGCGAACGAGCCGCCGCCGGCACAATCGTGACACGGTCCGAAGCTCCGTGACTGCGCCTGCAGGACCCATAGACGCGATCGCCGCCGGTGTTCTGCGAACGGGTCACAGGAGTTGAAGAACGGGGAGAGGTGAGTGTAAAAAAAAACGTCCCTGTTCTCTGTGGCAGTGTCAGTGATCGTCTGTTCCCTGATATAGGGAACGAGGATCAGTGACGTCACACATCCAGCCACACCCCCCTACAGTAAGAAACCCACATTAGGTCACACTTAACCCCTACACTGCCCCTAGTGGTTAACCCCTTTACTGCCATTGTCATTTTCACAGGTATCAGTGCATTTTTATAGCACTTTTCGCTGTGAAAATGACACTGGTCCCAAAAATGTGTCAAAAGCGTCCGATGTGTCCGCCGTAATGTTGCAGTCATGAAAAAAATCGCTGATCGCCGCCATTAGTAGTAAAAAAATAAAAATATTAATACAAATGCCATAAACTATCCCCTATTTTGTAAACGCTATGGCCCAGATTCAGAAAGAAATTACGCCTGTCTAACTGGTGTTAGACAGGAGTAATTTCAAATTTTGCGCGCCGTATCACTAGTTTGAATCCTCAAACCATGATACGGCGGCTTCGGGCTTCGACTTGAGAGGCTTACGTCTTCGTAAGCCTTCGGATCTACGCTGCGATATATTTGCGGCCGCTGGGAGGAGTTTGCGTCGTTTTCATGTGTCGGGATATGCAAATGTGTTTTTACGGCGATCCACGAAGATACGAGTGGTCTTCGCAATCGCTTTCGTCTATTTTTTTTTTTACGTACTGTTAGACCAGCTTTTTGCTGGTATAACGGTACGTAGCCCATGTTAAGTATGGCCGTCGTTCACGCTTCGATTATTTTTTATTTTTATTTTTTTTACGTAACTCGTTCGGGACGAGGATCGTGCGTAAACGACGCTACTCAAACAACTAATGACGTAACGACGTGTTTTCGCGCAATGCACGGCGGGAAATTTGCGAACGGAGCATGCGCAGTTCGATCGCCGCGGGAACGCGCCTATTTTAAATGATTCACGCCCCCTACTCGCGTAGATGGATTGCGACGGGAGAAATACACTACGCCGCCGTCGTTTACTGGACAAAATCTACCTGGATTCCACGTAGAGCCAGGTAAAATACGGCGGCGTAGTGTATTTGGGAAACGCTACGATAATCTAATTGTATCTGAATCTGGCCCTATAAATTTTACGGAAACCAATCGATAAATGCTTATTGTGATTTTTTTTTTTTTATCAAAAATAGGTAGAAGAATACGTATCGGCCTAAACTGAGGAAAAAAAATATATATTTTTTCAGGATATTTATTATAGCAACAAGTAAAAAATATTGTTTTTTTTTTCAAAATTGTTGCACTATTTTTGTTTATAGCGCAAAAATTAAAAACCCCAGAGATGATCAAATACCACCAAAATAAACCTCTAAAAAGGAATAAAAGAATGGCAATTTTGTTTGGGATCTATGTCGCACGACCGCGCAATTGTCAGTTAAAGCGATGCAGTGCCGAATCGCAAAAAGAGGCCAGGTCTATAACCTGCATAATTGTCCGGGTCTTAACCGGTTAATCATATTGCATAGACCCCTACATTTTTTATCTGTGCTCTAAATTACTACATTTGTTATTTTTAAAAGCCATTATAAAGTAATATATCAATAAAAAAAAATTACCGGCAAAAAAGTGGATTTAACCAATCATTTTTTTTATTGTTAATTCTTACCGGTCTGCTTTACTGGTCTGCTTTAGTGGCATGTAGGGATGGGCCGAACCCCCACCCTGCTTCGGTTTGCACCAGAACATGCGAACGGGCAAAAAATGTGTGCGAACATGCAAGCCCTATTAACCCTATCAACACAAAAGACAAGGGGGCACTCATTACGTCTAGAGGAAAAAAGATTTCATCTCCAAATACGGAAAGGTTTCTTCACAGTAAAAGCTGTGAACATGTGGAACAGACTCCCTCCAGAGGTGGTTCTGGCCAGATCAGTAGATTGCTTTACGAAAGGTCAGGATACTTTCCTAAATGTACATGATATAACTAACATTTATAGGTAAAGTTGATTCAAGGAAAATCTGACTGCCTCTTAGTGGATCGGGAAGGATTTTTTTCCCCTGCTGTAGCAAATTGGAATATGCTCTGCTGTTTTTTTTTGTTGCCTTCATCTGGATCAACTGTGGGTATAGAATTGGGTATATGGGATTGTACGATATTTTTTATTTTGTTTTATTATTTTTTTATGGTTGAACTGGATGGACTTCTGTCTTTTTTCAACCTGACTAACTATGTAACTATGTAACCCCTTAAGGACCAGCCACTGCAGTTATACTGCAGCAGGTTGGCTCTCCTGGGCGAATTGTCGCTCCTCTACCGTTCCTGTACGTCGGCCTCTTTAAGAGCTGTAGGGGGCGCGTGCACATTCCTACGACGCTGAGAACCTATTTGAGCTCTGATTGCTGTATAAATGTCAATGTCCCAAAAATGTTTTAAAAGTATTTGATTGTCCGCCGCAACGTCGCAGTCCAGCTAAATATCGCTGATCACTGCCATTACTAGTAAAAAAAATAATAATCATAATGAAAATTTCATATATCTATCCCCTATTTTGAAAATGCTATAACTTTTGTGCAAACTAATCAATATACGCTTATTGCATTTTTTTTTTACCAAGAATATGTAGAAGCATATATATTGGCCTAAACTGAAAAAAAAAGACTCTTCAGGTCTGGTATGGATTTTAAGGGTAACCCCGCACCAAAATTAAAAAAAAAATGACGTAGGGTTCCCCAAAAATACATACCAGACACTTATCCGAGCAGGCAACCTAGCAGGCCACAGGAAAAGATAGGCTCTAATAGGCGTCAAAAAATGTCAACAGCGAGCGCCATGCTGGGCACTCGCAGGTCACTCGGCTGTGTGTTAGGAAAGCGAATGAATATTCACTTTCCTAATAATGAACCGCCTCTCTACTAATCAGGTGCTTGGATCTGTTACCTGTCACCTGATTGTCTGAAACGACAGGCGTCCAATCATATCAGAGGATGGGAAGAGAGGACAGGAGAAAACATCGAGAAAAAGGAAGGACATCGTCGCCGTGACCCGCTGCCCCACCGAGACAAGTGTTGAGCAGCTGGTGGATGCACACTGGCAGCATTTGATGGGTACAGTAGTGGCAATTGATGGGCACAGTAGCGGCAATTGATGGGCATAGTGGCAGCAATTGATGGGCAGAGTGGCAGCGTTTAATGAGCACAGTGGCAGAAATTGATGGGCACAGTGACAACGTTTGATGGGCACAGTGGCTGCAATTGATGGGTATAGTAGCTACGTTTGATGGCACAGTGGAGGCAATTTATGAACAGTGCCAGGGTAAGTTCCGGGCCGGCGGTGGATGCACACTGGCAGCATTTGATGGGTACAGTGGCTGCGTTTAATGGGCACAGTGGCTGCGTTTGATGGCACAGTGGCGGTAATTGATGGTACAGTGGCTGCTTTGATGGTACAGTGGCTGAAATTGGTGGGCACAGTGACACGTTTGATGGGCACAGTGGCTGCAATTCATGGGTATAGTACCTGCGTTTGATGGCACAGTGGTGGCAATTTATGAACAGTGCCAGGGTAAGTGCCGGGCGAGCGGTGGATGCACACTGGCAGCATTTGATGGGCACAGTGGCTGCATTTGATGGGCACAGTGGCTGTGTTTAATGGGCACAGTGGCTGCAATGGATGTGTTTTTTTTTTTTTTGTTCAGTTTGTTTGCGCCCCCTCAAAAATGTTGAGCACCAGCCACCACCAATGACCTTTAGCTCCTTCCCACTCTCCTCTTTATATAGTGCCCACTTAAACAGGTAGAACCCTAGTGCCTAAACTAAGGAATACCTCTCAACCTAAACAAAGTACCTACAACAGGTTTCTACATGAAAGCCCTGTACACATGACCAGGATTCCCAGCGGTATAAAGTCTGACGGGAAACCCAAAAACCTGCTCGGTAAGTTTCCCCATGTACACACAGCTGGGTTTCCCGCCAGGAAAACTGTGGGGAGAGCTTTGGCCGGGAATCCCAGCCGTGTTTATGCTCCCTCGCAGTGTTTCCCCATAGGACAACTGCCGGGTTTAAAACCGCCGGGAATCCCGGCAGGAAAATAGAGAGCAGGCTCTCTATTTTTCCACCGGGATTCCCGGCAATTTTCCTGTCGGGAAAACTGTGGGGAAGCATACACACGGCTGGTTTTCCTGGCCAAAAGCTCTCAATTGAGTTTTCCTGGCAGGAAAACCGGTCCTGTGTACGAGGCTTAAGGCATCTATATGCTATCTCTTTAGACAACATCTGGTGTGCTATTAGTCTTCCAAATTGGGTGCATCCTGTATTAAATGTTTATCTGTTAAAAAAGTATTAAAGATTTTACATACAAATTAGAAAAAAACATTGTTTTTTTTAAAACATTAAGGACAATTACCTGAAAATGGATTAGCCAATTCCAGCTAGGAGTCCCGTTATTATCAGCTGGAAATAATTTAGGACTTTAGTGTACCTCTCTCTGAGGCCAATGCTCATGTATTTTCCCATTGACAGATGGTAATATTTAGGAGTCTTTGTTTGATTGGTCATTAGTAAATGAAAAAATAGGACAGGCATTCCAATGTTGATAAAAGATAGATACATTTCTCTCCACCAGGAAAAAAATCTGTTTAAATGATGAAGTATACACACATTTAATGGTGTGTATACTTGGGTAAAAGTAAAAACAAAAATCTTATTCATGTGCACCAACTAGGTATTCATGAGATTATCTCTGATAAGGATACTTATGTAGGTGTGTTTCTACCAGTCTCTCCGTATTGTCTGCTTCCCAATAGGCATATTTTTCTCAGTCTGACATGTCATATCTGTGATATTCTCAGGGGTGAAATGTTTGTTCTGTCATGACTTAACATATTCCAGTTTCTTTATCCAACACAACACTAACTTTCCTACATAAAGGACTAAAACGACTGTTAAAGTGTGTCATCTTGTACGAGTTATTAACCTTACAGCTGAGCTCTATTCTTTGTGTTTTCTTAGAAAACATACATTTAATTGCAGTACTAAGTGGTATCAACTACAGCCATTAAATGTACTGTATAGTGCATTTTTTTTCTTGGTGCTATATAATTTAAATGATGTATATACTTCAATTATTTTAATTGTGATAAGTATAACAGCACCCTCACCAAAGTGGCCCTCTCAGGAACAAGTCATTTCTTTTATAGTCTTTTTCTTTTCTTAACATGAGAGACATATTATAATTTTACTATTTCAGCTGCAATCCTGGTATTTGGCAGCAGTCTTTAATCATATGCAAGCAAAAATACTTACTATTTTTTTTCCCTTGAACATGATTGGTTGTCCACAGTGAGTACAGTTTTACCTTCATCACTAGTCTAACTGAACACTCACTTTGCAAAGTGAACAGTCTTTACCCCTTTAGTAAATCAATCCCATGGAATAGGTTGTCGTTTTATGGAGTTCTATGTCTTAATGATGTCCACCTAAAAGACCATTTAATATGTGTTCTTGAAAATGAATGTTTTATATTCCTCCCATGTGGTTCCATTCTGCTTTTTCTGCACTGTAAAGCATTTACTAGCCTTTGGTGATGCTGACACTCAGCACTATTGCAAAGTTTATTATAAAGAAGCACGTCCAAATCATTTTCTAACAATAAAATTCCTGAGTGGATATCCGTAAGAGAGTAAATAACATTAATGACCTTTATCCCCATATGCACTTTTCAATTGTCTTCAATGGCTATCATCTGTCATTTACAAGTTCATTCCCACTATTGCATCCAATTATCCTCACTTCAATGTTATCGAAAGTGATGTATCACTGTTCTCCAATCCTAGCATATATAAAATAAGAAGAGTGTACAAAGGAAGGAAGCCAAACATTATTTTTTCAAATTTTTTTCAAGCCACATGAAAGAATGGAATATATTTCTGTTCTGACAAAAATGACCAGACCCCTGTAGGATTGCTTTTGACCTAGGTTAGATCTACCAGTACAGACAAACACAAAGAATTAGCTTATCTCTACCTATTCATGAGAAATCAGAAAAAATTGAACAACGATTTTTTAACCTGTGTAATCAATATCTCAGTGAATAGTGATCATCTGTTTTAACAGTGTGTTCATTTGACTCATTGGGCTTGATTTACTAAAGAATACTTTTTTTATGCAGATTTAACAAGCTGTGCGTGTTAAATACTTATTATTTTAAGGGAGGATTAAAAAAACAAAACAGGATTTTGTCTTGTAAATGATTGATTAAAGTGAACCTGGCTTCCATTTGCTAAGTGAACTTTAACATTGCTGAGTGAGAACTGCCTACTCCTAAAGACCTATTCAAACTTATCTATTTTTAAGTAGCAAAACTCATGTATTTTTCTGCATTAATATGTTAAGTAGAAATCCCATTCTTCACTATGGGTCTTGTGCACATTTATGCATTGCAGTTTTGGACTGGTTCACATTCCTTTATGGTAAAAGGCCTCATTTAAAGTAAACAAAGTGACCGTTCTGGCCAATGTTCTGGGTGGTGGTGCCTTGTGCAGAGCACTGTTCATGTTTTTTTTTTACTTTATTGAAATTTTGCAGTGTGACAATTCATTCATTTCTACGAATCCACTGCTCAGCTACAGGATCCTTTTTTTCAAGGCACAGTGCAGAGAGACATTTTTTTTTTCTAATTTCAGAGTAGTGAAGAATTAGAAGCCGTTTTTTTTTTTTCTTTATTATTGCTGTCCAGGACTCTCTAATGCACAATTGTGTTTCCGGCAGCTTTTCCACCCCTACACATGGACGGTTTTCCTGGTAAGAAAACTGCCATAAGAGCTCTGGCCAGGAAACCCGGCCGTGTGTATGCTCCCCCACAGGCTTTCCCCCATAGGAAAACTGCCGGGTTAAAAAATGCCAGGAATCCCGGCAGGGAAAAAATGAAACAGGTTCTCATTTTTCCCGCCAGCAGTTTTCCTGTAGGGAAAACTGCCATGAAGAATACACACAGCCAGTTTTCCCGGCCAAAAGCTGTCACGGCAGTTTTCCAGATGGGAAAACTGGTCATGTGTACGAGGCATAAGGCTCTCTTTGAGAGTTTTTTTTCTGCCCTGCTAATAACGGATTAGACAAGATATGAGGGGAAATCTGCAACAGGGACACATGCAGAAACAAAAATCTATCAAGGGCTCTAGCCTTTTCCTACTTTCCTAATGACAAACATTTATCCATGTCTGCGTTGCTCTTGGAGAGTTGTCCTTATTTCCTGTGTGGTAAATCTAAGTCCTGGATAGCAGTAAAAAGCTTACTTTTCCCCACTTTACTCATAACTAAGAAACTTTTTTGCTGGCCTTACACTTAACAATTTTTCTGAATTTAGAACCTACCACTTGTGTGTAAGGCATACCTCCCAATATTCTGAGATGGGAATGATGGACACCTATGAGCAAAGGTATGCAGGCATTGGACACACCTTTTGCCAGGTCCCCTTAAAAGAGAATTGTACAAAAAAACAAGATTGGTTAAACCCACGAGGGCTTTTTTACCACTACTATTCCTTTATATTGGCTTTTGGAAATTACAAATGAAGCAGTTTAGAAATCAGATGAAAGGTTTAGCACTGGGAAACACTTTTTGATAGATAAAAAGTAAATTTTCCTGACAGACTCCATGGCAGCCTATGTGTGGGTTAATCCCGCCTCTCATACCTCATAGGACCCTACTCCCATAAAGCTTTGCATCTCCCCATAGACTGTGTTCCTTTTTTGTCCTCCTCCTAGGACCTATGCTGTTAAAGCAGAAAAAAGAAGAAATACCTTTTGTTTTTTTTCCCCAGTCCTGATGATCCTGCACATAGAGCTCACGTTCTGGTGTCCAACAAGTCCCAGCTATTAGCAGGGTAGACATGGGCATCGGTTGCAATATCAACAGGTGCTTACTAACCAGCCATTGGCAGGCAAGCAGCAACAAGGCCAAACGTCCTAGCTATTAGCTGGAGGCCTCTATTCCTTTAAGAATGGCCGAATCGTGCGGAGTGAGCTTCATAGCTCTCAGTTTCAGGACAGGTCGGCAATGGTATCCTCGGTAACGTATTATCCTCTCTTACAAACCTTTTACATGGCAGCCGTACTCTATGTTGTTTTGTTGTTGTTGTCTGGTCTCCGCCGTGGCCATGGCCGCTGGAACGCATCTGCGTTCCAGTTCGTCGTTTCCTGGTCTCTGCAGCTGCGCTGGTTCCAGCCGAGATTGAGGCTTGGACGCGCATGCGCAGTACGATCGGATCGCCGCGATCGCGCATGCGCGCGAGGTCTGTATGGGGATGCGCGCCTGTCACGTCGCAAATTGCGGCGTGAGCGGCGTGCGCGGTGACGTCATCATCAGGGCGGCAAGTTTAAATAGCTGTCAAAACAGCTATCCTTGGGACACACGCATGCTGCGCTGTTGCTGTTTTCGTTGCCCCAAATTGATAGTCTTCCTTCTTCAAGGTATGTTTCTTACCTTCTGCCTTTTTCAAAGCCCTGTTTGCTTGATTCATCCTTGCTGCATCTTATTGTGATATGTTTGTCTTAGCAGTTTTGTGACTCCTTTCCACTATGGATGTCTCACCGCCCCCCAGTGGCCAACCCTTGCGCTGCAGGTAGGATGGAAAAAAAATATTTTTTCCCTACCTGGCTGTTTGGGTTTCTGTGTAATCAGAGGTTAACTCTTTCCTCCCCGTCAGCCCCTCTAGGTCTGAACATCAATCTTCAGCACGTGAAGTTGTTGACGAATCCAGGTTACAGCATCGTCACTCAAGATCAAGTTCCAGACGCCCCAGGTCATCTTCTAGACACCGCAAAGTAGGCTCCAGATCTTCATCTGGCCGCCATTCTCACCGCCATTCCAGCCACTCTAGTAGAAGAGTCTGCTGGGGATGTGGGTCTCGGGTCTCGGATGGAAGATCTCTTTGTGACCTATGTTATTCCAAGGCGGTGAGGGAGAGAGGAAATGATGGTCATCAAATGGAAGCCCTGGTCAGGAGAGTAGTCCAGGAATCTCTTAATAAATCCGATTCCAGGTGTGATGTTACTATCCCTGATGACCCAGTTCCAGCGCTTGCACAGAATAATCCTGAAGCGCCTGGCCCCTCTCAACGTGTACGCAGTCCAAGTGCGTCTTCCGTCAGTGAAGCTGAAAGTGTTGTCAATCCTGCAGGATTTGATTTCTCCCTAGTACCAAGTTTAGTGAAAGCGGTAAAGATCGCCTTGAAGTGGGAAGATCCGGTGGAATCTCCTTCCAAACAGAGAAAATATTTCAAACAACTCAAAAAGGAGCGCCCTAGTTTTCCCCTCCTAGGTGAACTTGGAGATATCATTACTGACGAATGGGCCAGCACGGACAGAAAGAATTCTTTGCTTTCAAAAGTAGCAAAGATGTACCCGTTCAAAAGTGAAGATGTAAAACACTTAGAATCAGCTCCCTTGGTTGATGCCGCCTTGATGAGGTTGGTGAAACATGTCACACTCCCTCTGGAAGATACCGTCTCCTTTAAGGACGGTCTAGATAGAAAGATAGACACAGATCTGAAACGAATATATATTACAGCGGGCATGGCTTGTAAACCGGCTCTAGCCCTAGCTGCCTTGTCTAAAGCAATGGAATCCTGGACGGATGAAGTGGATTCTACCTTAGCGAACGTCTCCGAAGATGTGCTCAGCAGCACACCGATTCATGAGCTGAGAATGGCGTCCGTCTTCCTGGGGGAGGCCTTCCTTGACATTATGCGGTTGGTGGCACGGCTCATGCTCTCATCTGTCACAGCTAAATGTGCTCTGTGGTTGCGCCCTTGGGCGGCTGATCCCGCTTCAAAACAGGGGTGGTGTAGAATCCCCTTTCAGGGGTCTTCTCTGTTTGGGAACAAGCTGGACAGCACTTTCACCCGTGCCACTGGGGGTAAGTCTGGGTTTCCTTCCTCAGGATCGCCGTTCGTTCGGTCAGAGGAGATCCTTCCCTAGGCAAGATCAAGACCGTTCAAGAGATACACGCCGGTACAGACCTGGTCGCGAGTTCCGGAAAAACTGGAGGAGAGTCCAGCCCTCTGGACAGAAGCCCCCTAAGGGACCCTTGTCTGCTGGACGTGATGCCCCTAAGTCCTTTTGATGCGAAGCCAGCCCAGACGGAAAGAGTAGGCGTTTGGCTACTACAGTTCCGACATGTCTGGGCAGCCTCAATAAGAGATTTTTGGACTGTCAAAACAGTGTCTACAGGTCATACCTGGACCTTTATCAGTCCACCCGTGCTACAGTTTGTACCTACAACAATACCTGACTCAGAAGAAAAAAGGGAAATTCTTCTGTCATACACAAGCTCTCTCCTAGCTCTGGGCGCCGCTATACATGTTCCATCTTCCAAAAGAGGTCAAGGGATGTACTCGTCCCTGTTTATGGTTCTAAAGAAGACAGGTTCTTGGAGACCGGTAATAGACCTGACACATCTAAACACCTTTATCAAAAAGGAAAAATTCAAGATGGAGTCCTTGCTTACTATTCGTCAGACAGTTCAACCAGGCGATTGGCTGATGTTCATAGACCTAAAAGATGCCTACTTCCATGTCCCAGTCGCAGCAGAGTTCCAAAAATATCTTCGATTCTCAGTAGACAATGTCCACCTCCAATTTACGTGTCTCCCGTTCGGGCTCACAACATCGCCCCGGGTGTTCTCAAAACTTCTATTGGCTGTCGTCGCCCTGATCAGAACCAAGGGCATTCAACTTCATCACTACCTCGATGACTTACTGTTACTTTCGCAAGACAAGGAACAGCTGTTGACACACCAGATCCAGGTCATTTCCACCCTGACCGAGTTCGGTTGGCTGATAAACAGGGAAAAGAGTCATCTGCAACCCACACAATCTCTGATTTTTTTGGGAGCCCAATTCAACACAGTTCAATGTTCCATCTCCTTACCCCTGATAAAGATCCCGGTAGTCTGGGACAGAATCCGGCTTGCATTGGATTCTCCCTTTCTAAAAGCCTCGCAATGCCTCAAGATAGTGGACACCATGGTGTCCACAGTCCCCATGGTGAGATGGGCACAATGGAGGATGCGGTCCTTTCAGAAGGGGTTTCTCCAACAGTGGGATCCGAAGTCTCAGGATCAACGCATTTGAATAACTTCGTCCATGCGAGAGAGTCTCCTTTGGTGGCTACTAAGGAAAAATCTCCTCAACTACCATTCATTAGCCCCGATCTCCTGGATCACAATTACATCAGATGCCAGCAACAGAGGCTGGGGGGCTCTGTGCTTGAAGGAGTTTGCTCAAGGGAAGTGGACGTTACCATCCCGGAGTGTGAGTTCCAATGCCCTGGAACTCCGTGCGGCCTACTGTGCCCTTCAATCCTTTCTTCACATAGTAAAAGGATCACCAGTCCTGTTAAGAATAGACAACACGACAGCTGTGTCATACATAAAGAGACAGGGAGGCACCCGCAGTCTGTCCCTACTGAAGGAAGTGGATCCGATAATGTCGTGGGCACAAGTTCATCTCTCAGATTTAACAGCTGTGTATCTCCCCGGATCTCAAAATCTCCAAGCAGACTTCCTTTCGAGGACAACACTCGACCACAGCGAATGGTCTCTCCACATCGAAGTCTTCAGCTGGGTCCTATCCCTGGGAGTTGTGCCGGAAGTGGACCTATTTGCAACTCCATGCAATTTCAA
The DNA here is from genome assembly GCA_029574335.1 of Rana kukunoris. Classification (NCBI taxonomy): domain Eukaryota; kingdom Metazoa; phylum Chordata; class Amphibia; order Anura; family Ranidae; genus Rana; species Rana kukunoris. The sequence goes on from CM056052.1 coordinate 118,565,038, forward strand.
AGTAGAGAAATTCTATACGAGGGGTCGCTGTCCCCAAGCGTTCTGAGTGGATGCTCTAACAGACCAGTGGAACTTTCACAGTGCCTATGCTTTTCCTCCAGTCCCGGTCATCCTCCGGTTCCTGGCAAGACTCAGGTGGGAAGCGGTCGAGGTGGTGGCGATAGTCCCTTATTGGCCCAACAGACCATGGTTCCCATTGCTGCTTCATCTGAGCTTCCGGGCTCCAGTCCCGCTTCCGAACAGGGCAGATCTCCTGTTACAAGGGGTAACCCCTCATCCATGTCCATCCCGTCTTCATCTGATGGTCTGGTTTTTGAAAGGGAAAGGCTTATTGCACTAGGCTGTCCAAATCAAGCCATCTCTACTCTGTTAAGTGCAAGGAGATCAAGCACCAACAAGGTCTACCAGAGAATATGGTCAAAATTTACAGATTTCATCTCCTCCATGGATGGGTCCCCTAGTAATCCTAGGATTCAGGATGTTCTTGGCTTTCTGCAGACAGGTCTGGATCTGTCTTTATCAGTCAGCTCCCTGAGAGTTCAAGTTTCGGCCATTTCAGCCTTCACTGGGTTTTCATGGGCCAAACACACCCTTGTCAAGCAATTTTTCAAAGGTGCCATGAGGCTTAGGCCACAAAGAAAACCAAGGTTCTCAAAATGGAACCTTCCCTTGGTTTTGGACTTCCTTTCAGAAACTATGCACTCGGATAACCTATCCATCAAAGACCTGTCCTCAAAAGCTGTCTTCCTTGTGGCCATAACATCGGCCAGAAGGGTCTCAGAAATAGGTTCTTTAGAATCCAAAGAACAGTTTCTTACTTTCTTCCCTGAACGGGTCGTATTAATTCCCATGTTGGGATCCAATCCTAAGGTAACATCGGTCTTCCACGAAAATCTGGAAATTGTCCTCCCCACTTTTCGTTCTCCTGAGAGCTCTAATGTTCATCCTCTAGACGTCGGAGGTGTATTAAGACAATATCTGGAAGCCACAGCAGCCTTCCGTCAATCTGACCATCTGTTCATTTCCTTCCATGGAAAAAGCAAGGGAATGAGTGCTTCCCCCAGAACCATCGCTGCATGGATAGTTCAAGTAATCCAAGGGGCATACAAAGCAAAAGGGTTGGCTCCTCCTGAAGCGGTGACAGCGCATTCGACTCGGAGCATCTCCACATCATGGGCAGCCGCCCGGCATGTTTCCCCGGAAGTAATCTGTAGGGCGGCCTCCTGGTCGTCATTAAACACATTTATGACGCATTACTGCGTAGAACCGGCCTGTTTGTCGTCGGTCGATTTTGGTTTACACGTGTTATCTGTTGACAATGTCAATTAAACCTTTTTTTTCTTTAATCAGCAATTTCCCACCCGGTTGTGTCGGCTAGTTATTTCCCACACGGCTGCCATGGAGTCTGTCAGGAAAAGGGACAATTTATATCAAATACTTACTGTAATTTTCCTTTCCTGATGGACTCCATGGCAGCAGGAGTTTCCCTCCCCTTGCTGGAGTAGGCTATATTACGGAACACAGCCTATGGGGAGAAGCAAAGCTTTATGGGAGTAGGGTCCTATGAGGTATGAGAGGTGGGATTAACCCACACGTAGGCTGCCATGGAGTCCGTCAGGAAAGGAAAATTACGGTAAGTATTTGATATAAATTTTCCCTTTTATATACAACTTAATCGATCAGACCAAAATGAGGGACAAATGAGGAGGTATGAGGGACAGAGGGACATTGTTCTAAATCAGGGACATTCACTCGAAATCAGGGACAGCTGGGAGCTATGTGCAAGACCGCGTACACACGATTGGTCAAAACCAATGAAAACGGACTGAAGGTCTGTTTCATTGGTCCAAACCGATCGTGTGTGGGCCCCATCGGTCAGTTATCCTTCGGTCAAAAATAGAGAACTTGCTTTAAAATTTAACCGATGGGCGCCTAACTGATAGGTCAAAACCGATCGTTAGTATGCAAAAGCATCGGTTAAAAATCCATGAATGCTCAGAATCAAGTCGACACATGATTGGAAGCATTGCACTTCGTTTTTTTCAGCACCTTGTTGTGTTTTACGTCACCGTGTTCTGACACAATCGTTTTTTTAACCGATGGTGTGTAGGCACATCAGACCATCAGTCAGCTTCATTGGTTAACCGATGAAAACGGTCCTTCGGACCGTTCTCATCAGATGACTGATCGTGTGTACGCGGCCTAAGGGTTAGTAAACACAAGTGAAAGATGCACTTGGGTTTTATAATTTCTGAGTCAGCTAAGTACTCGTTGTACTTCTATTGACCATCAGACACTTCAGGCACTGCCCTTTCGAGCAAGCTTTGAAGCAAATGCTTTCCAGACTGCTCATGTGTATTGAGCCATTAGGCTCAATACATGCTTTCAGCCTCAGCATCAGGGAAGTGCTCTGGAATTGATTACACACGCAAATTCATCCATATATGCAATGGAGACACCAGAAACACTCTCCTTTTCTTTGAGAGTGACATCTACCACTCTAAAATGGAATAACAGTGGAGATGGGGTACTGGTATTCCTTATGAGCATAGGCTTGCGCACATGTGGTGACAGTTGTGCCTGGGCACACCCTAATCACCTATACCTTGCAGATTCCCCATGCTGCCTGGCTGCAGAGAAAGGGACTGGGAAATTGTTGTCCTCAGTGCCTTTCTCTGTCTCAAAAGTTAGACATCACGGATCTGTTTAGACCCCTGATATTTCACCAAAGCCCTCAAATGGATCTTCTAAAAAAAAAAAACATAGTAAAAATTATAATATAAAATATTGTAAAAAATAATAAAAAAAGATAAAAAAAAAAAAGAAAATGATAAAAATAAACTACTGACACCGAGACACCGATCTCTGTCCTACTAAAACCATCCACTACTCTACTGACAAAGTCCTCTGCCCTATTGACAAAGTACACTGCTTTACTGACTTATCTACTGCCCAATTGACTTGTCCACTGTTCTACTGACACCATCCACTACTGCCATATATATATATATATATATATATATATATATACACACATATGCATGTGTGTATAAGCTTTGTGGTGCATACCCTAATGCAATAGGGTGCGTACAGCTATGCTTATGAGCAAAAGGGAAGATGAAGGAAAAACCCACAACTCCATCTTAACCTCCCTGGCGGTATGATTCTGTCTGGAATTACAGTGCCTGCCGCCGAGAATGTGTTTTAAGCACGACAGCATCGCGCTGAATCTCGGTGACAGGTTGCCGATATCTCGCACTCGCTGGAATAGTAAAAGCACATTCCAGCGAGTGCGTCATAGAAGCGACGGGGATCCGACGCGGATTCCCGCCAATTCTACACGTGGGCGGAGTTTGTTATGAATCCTGAAGGAGAAATCCCCGCCGGATTTTTAAAGAAAAATCCGGCATGGGTTCCCCCCTCAGGAGCATAACGGGCCCTTAGGTCGGTTATGGGTTGTAAGGAGACCCCCTACGCCGAAAAAACGGCGTGGGGGTCCCCCCACAATCCATAACAGACCCGTATCCAAAGCGGTACAATTATTTGCATGGAAATTTGGCGTTTTATACTGTAGGCCTGCAATTCTTAGGAATAACTTGCTTAAATCTGTCCAAACAAGACATCCCGGGTATGATAAACTTTGAAAAACAAAATCATATTTTTTTATATAATAAAAAACTATAAATAATTATAAAAAATTATAATGTAATTATAATAAAAATATTCAATAATGTAATCAACTCAAAAACACTGAAATTTGCTCAGTTGCAGAATTGTCGCTGTCATTATTTTTATTTTTTTATGATGAATTTCCCCACAAATCGCTATCGCTCAATTCTGCAAGTGATTAAAATTTATTATCGCTGTTTTCTAGCTGATCTAAAACCATTTTTGACATAAAGGGACACTTTTGGTTGCTATGGGCAATCTACAGTTTCCAGGCAGAAAGAACACTTTTTATTATATAAAAGAACATGTAGGGCACTGGACAGACCACTAGGGACAAGGGGGGGGGGTGTATTTTTTACATACAGTACTGTAATCTATAAGATTACATTGTACTGTATGTAAAGTGTTTGTTTACATTTTTGAATTTGGCGCCGTTCTCCGCTTCCGTGCGTCGTAACGTCGCAGGAAACGGAGATCGGCGGTACACGGGGACGCTGTGTGAATCGAGCGAGCACCCGCTCGCTCACACAGCGGGGATGCATCGCTGGATCCAGGAAGAAGGTAAGCCAGCGCGCGCTGCAGGCTCTGCATGGCTACCCCGTGCGTGACTCGGGGATACCGTTCTTAGCAGAAAAAACCAACCCCGAGTCACGCACGGGGATACCGCCAGGGAGGTTAAGCAGCAGACTTCTCATAGTTTTTTTTTTTCCGAAAAACAAAACTATCCCCACTTCGCTATAGTACCATAGTGTGGCCTCCTCTTTTCCATTTTTTTTTTTTAGCCTTATACACACGATCTGACTTTTTGACAACGAATATCTGACTGACCTATTTGATCGTTTGCTTTTTCATCAGACAAATGTGCGCTTTGAAAACAGACAAACTTTCTGGCAGCAAATGTCCTGCGTCGGCTAATCCGATCATGTGTACACAAGTCTATCGGTCTAAAGTGCAAAGTACAAACACGCATGCTCAAAACCAGTACTAAAGATCAAACAACAATAGCAAAAGTTGCCCACAGGGTGGCGGGCAAGGGTTGTGGGGATGAGACCCTTGTCCCCATCAACATGGTGACAAGGTGCTTTGGGGGGCACCCCAAAGCACCCTCCCAATGTTGAAGGCATGTGTTCTGGTACGGTTCAGGAGAGGTGGGGCCACACTCTGTCCCCCCTCTTTTCTGTGGCCGGCCAGGTCAACGTGCTTGGATAAGGGGTCTGGTGTGGATTTTAGGGGGAACTCCATTTGGGGTTGAGTTCCCCTTAAAATCCACACCAGACCTGAAGGGTCTGGTTATGGATATTTGGGGGGAACCCCACGTCATTTTTTTTTTAAATTGACGGCGGGGTTCCCCTTAATATCCATACCAGACCTAAAGGGTCTGGTTATTGAATTTGGGGGGACCCCCGCACATTTTTTTTCCCGAACTCCGAACCCGAACCCGAACTTTCAGCAATTATTCGGATTCGGGTTTGGGAAAAACTCAAAGTCCGTACCGAACCAGAACTTTACAGTTTGGGTTCGCTCAACTCTAGTCCAAATTAATTTATTGTGCGAAAAGAGTAACTACAAAAAACAGCTTCCATGAGTTAGAATGAAAAAAAAAGCACAGTGATACTCAACTGACAGCTTTTGGCAATGAAATAGGGAAAAAGAGAGCAGTGGATGAGGAAAGAAGGGAAGAAAAGGCAGGGAGGAGGGGAGTAAGCTGCAGCACCCAAGAGCCTGTGGGACAGCCAACCAATAATAATATAGTAGTAATATTGTGCAATGTAAAGTGGAAAGGTTATTGGAAACCTGTCCATTCCATGTACAAACTCTTTTGTTTTTTTTTATGCTTCCTTTCCAGAAGTCTTCAAACCAGTAATTTGGCAATTGAGGTCTTCTTCAGATCCCCTTCCTTGGCCCGAATCCACTCTGAGGGCCAGATTCAGGTAGGATAGCGGATCTTTTTTCTGGCGTAACGTTCGTCATCTACGTTACTCCGCCGAAACGTTAGGAGCAAGTATTGTATTCACAAAGAATTTGCTCCTAAAGTTGCGACGGCGTAGCGAAAATGAGCCGGCGGAATTCAAATTGGGCGGGTAGGGGTCGTGTAGTATTTAAACTAGGCGTGATCCCACGGCGAATGTACTGCGCATGCGTCGGCTGTCAATGTATCCCAATGCGCATGCTCCAAATTCTGTCGGTGTTTTCGTCGTCAACGTCAATGACGTCAATCCACATTCACGGACGAGTTACGCAAACGACGTGAAACTTTTTAAATTCGATGCGATCACGAGGGCCATACTTAACATAGGATACTCCACCTAGGGGGCATGTTTTTCTTTACGCCGATTATCTCTTACGGAAACGTCAGAAAGTCATTGCGTCGGGCCCGCGTACGATCGTGAATTGCCGTATCTCGCTGATTTACATATTCTCGGCGTAAATCAGCGGGAACGCCCCGAGCGGTCATTTTAAAATTGCAGTTCCTATACGACGGCGAAATACAATTACGCAGCTCGTATCTGAACTCAATCCCGGCATATCTTGTTTTCTGACTACAGATACGACGGCGTAGGTTAGAAGTTTTACCTGAATCTGGCCCTGAATCTCTACACTGTGAGTACAAAACAGCTGTAGTGATGTTCACTCTGAGGAGGAGGTGAGCATTGCAGCCACAATTACTTTTTTTATTTTTCCTATGTCTGGGAGTTAGCCTGGAGTGCAACTTTAATTATCTCCTTGCTCTAGTTTCTGTTCTTCATTATACACACTTCTTCCTCCTTTTTTTTTTTTTGTATTAGATATGCCTCTTTATCAAGGAACTTTAACAAAACAAGTACATTTGAGCACAGTGGTTGTTAAAAAAAAGTACCTATTTATTTTTCTCGCTTTGTAAAAGCCAAGCCTAGTTTACTGTTATTAACATAGTTTAAAGCTGATGACCCAAAATCTTTTATCGGAGAAATCTTGAATCTAATTAATTTGCTGTCCACAGGAAGAGTGTTTCCAATGCAGAAAAGGAGTCAAGCAGACTCTGCTGAAGCTACCAAATCAGCATTCCAATAACCTGATGTGTAACACTGCTCATTAACCTCTCCTCACTGCCCGTTTTCTAAATGCTAATAAAAGACATTTTGTGCAAGCAAAGAGCTTTCCAAATGACTTTGTCCAGCACTCTGGACAGCAGCCCCAAGCAAATGAGTTAATGCAGATTTAGAGGCCAGTAACTCATAAAAATAATATCATGATGTAACCTTATATACCATTACCTCTCATTTTTATCTTCATATGACAGCTTTTGTTATCCTAAAAACAAACTTTATTATGCCAAATTAATATAGCAGGAGCAGAATGCAAAATGCAGAAATCCATAGCAACCATTTACAGTAGCAATACCCTTTTAGATTTTTGAGCACCCTGATGAAAGATGAACTCTAATTGATTGATATCCATTACTTTATTTAGGAATGCCATTATTTACAGTGCACATGTCAGACCGTTTATTTGTAAACATTAGGGATATCTACTTTTGCTTTGGTGGATGAGGTGCCTCTCTACAGTGTGGACTTTAATATACAGGAGCATTCACCTGTGGAGCTTGTATGCTTTGTATACCTAGCTTATATCATTCAAAGTGCAGGAGGAGGTTACATATTTGTTTGTATACATGTTGTTTATTTTTTAAATAATGGACATTAATGTCCATCTTGTAATCATCCATGAACTCCTCCTCCATAAGTCTCTGGAAGTGGGAACATGATCTTAACCACCCAATAGCTAAAGGATTTGTAACAGCACTGGTGAACTGAGTGAACCACAACTGCGGTTAGCAAGGACTTCAATGCGATTCTCTATGCGACAACTCAGTATTAGGCATCACTACTCGCAACAGGAATTTGGGGGATCTATACATCATCTCTGTATCACATAAAGAAAGGCATTGAGCTACTAAGCATGGATGCATTACAGCATGCGACCAGAGCTTAGCGTTTAAAATTAGTTTAAGGACAATATCCCAATACACCACTACATGCAGGTGATTATCAGTAAGGGACCCCAGGTGTCTCTCCTCGGAACAGGAGTCTGGGGGTTCTCTACATCATATCAGGACAAGGCCTATGAGGATTTGTACTTATGTCAGGCTTGTAGTAATAGAAGTTGTAGTGACAACTGTTATTTGCAAATGACAGGTACTTTAGTTGAGCAATAGTACTTGCGTATGAGAGGCAATATAGCTCAGGTAATTATAGTAGCATACTTGAGGTATTTATTTGTAGATATAAACTATTACATATGAGAGGCAATATATCTCAGGTAATTATAGTAGCATACTTGAGGTATTTATTTGTAGATATAAATTATTGCATATGAGAGGCAATATAGCTCAGAGTAGCAAACATGAGGTAAATGTTACTATAAGGATTTAGAGGTAGCTGTCCCTTTTGGGTACTCCTTTGCAATAAGCTTTAGCACATTAGTATCTCCCAGAAGATATAGTAATATCCACACGGTATTTGTAACACTAGAATTGTAATGGATGAAACATTTGCATTAGCTCTTCCTATAGAACTACAAGTGAAGAAATTACTACTTATCCGTTTGTAGATATCTATGCAGGAGATGGAATGTCCATGGTGCAAGATGTTCATGGCATGAAGGTAGTTCCCAGCATTGCAGTTGTTGAAGAAAGTCTTAGAAGCAAAGTAATAGTTGTTTCCTGGAGCGGTGTTTTGGCAAAGGGAGCAAAGGGAGCAGCATTGCTGAGCTTACAGGCTAGGCCTGAGAGGCTACGGCTGACAGACTACGGCTGACAATAATAGAACGCCAGCTGTATCTCCATTTAATTGCTTTACAGGCAGGAGATCAGCTGCAGTGCATTGCACTGAATTCAAACAGGGCACCGTGTGCGGCGCACTTCCGTGTTCCACGCTGGAACGCAGATGACATCATGGCACGAGTGCTGTATGTGCTCCAGCATGGAACGCATTACAGAGAGAAAGGAGTCACCGCTCCAGGTGGGATCACTAAATGGTTACAGGTGGTGCAGGATACCGAGGGTGCTGGCGGTGCACTAAGCAAAATGAAGACAAAGAAAAATGGATAGCCGCACTCCAAAACCTGATGGGTGGTCTTTTATTCAATAGACAGCATGTACAAAAATAGGGTCACAGCAGTAGAAACAAGGAACAGCCGACGCGTTTCGCACTGGATCAGTGCTTATTCATGGCTAATGAAGCATTAAAACTGTTAGGTATATATAGAACATAGGGTGAACATGTGACCAATCTCAATTAATTGCCCGGGAGGAGCCTATGATATTAGGACAACCCCTGATGCCAATGAGATAGTCACATTACACCTGTGCACACCAAAGCAAGAAAAAACAAACAAATACACACAAATGTGAAACCAATAATCAAAATGTATAAAAAATAGCACATTATAAACATAATGCACATATAAAATACTGTACATGTGGTACATACATAGTACTACAGTGACACAAAATGGTAAAACATGAGGCAATGATGAATGAAATAAAATAAAAGCTTAAAGACGATGCAATTCAAACCACAATAGGCTGTAAAAAGAGCATAAGATAAACTATGCAAATGAAATGTATAATGGTGATGGAACAAATAAATATGAATAAAAGTGAAAAATGAATGTGAATATGTGTGTCGATATGAATGAAAACATATGTAATGAAATGAAGCACTAGATCTATATAACAACTTGGTAAATGGCAGAAAGAATAGATCTATGTGTGTATTGGAGATGGATTCATCCATTATGGTGACGTGCATATAAACATAATTGAGAATGTGGATGTAAAGGGTTACCCGAGATTAAATGACAACAATCGGGAAAAAATGCACCCATAAATACATCCAGTCATAAAAAATATATTCATACATAAAAGAAAAGAGTGGCAAATTGTGTCAAAGCATGTAGACACATCGTAGCCAAATATGAAAAGTGTGAAAAAGGTGAATGAAAGTGAAATGGAAATAATTAATAATGGGCGTCACCGAAGTGAGAGACCAAAACATAATGTGATCAAAGGTGTCAGCAAATGTGAAAAACTTCCGTGTAGGGAGGCTGGTATATGTATTCTAAAACATTTGGGTCAAGGCAAAAGAGAAAGGTAAAAAGGTTCTCAATATGAGAATGTAATGTAAACAAAGTCCAAAGCTGGCCCAATGAAATAGTGAATTTTTAATTTTATATATAGAATGATAATAATGTCTGCTGAAAGTAAAAGGACCCATTGGCTATAACAGCAGAATGATGTATATAAAAAAAGTATATATAATATATATATAAAATACACCTATATAGAAAATGAAGGAAGTTAATTAAAAAGTTGTCTTCTATGGGTGGAATGAAAATTAACCTATAACAAACGCATGTATAGGGATCTAGAGCGTGCATCCGAAAGAACTTAATTAGGCTGAAAATAGAGCTGGTTAACTGAAAGCCAGTATATTGTGTTCCATTAGTGCGGAAGGATGCTCCCAAAAATTATATAAATATATACATATGTAGGCGTGTATACATATATATGTTATGTTGGAGGTAGAAAAATGTACATGGCTACATATGATCCCTAACATTGTTTGAAGAGGTGTATAATGCACAGGAATTAATTGTAAACCAACGCACACAAAACTAGGTGTTTGTGGAGATAGTACATATAGAACATCGATGTGCATGCATATGGATACAACTAATACTAAGTAAAAAAGAAACAGTAAAAAATGCAAAATAAGGTCCGAGATATCCGTGTGATCGGGTTGCATTGTGTGCATAACCATAGATATACCCGAGTATAGGACATGAAAAGTTCTAAAAAAGAGAAGATAAACAGTAGAGTAAATCGTATGTCTATAACTGCAATATTCATAATTACGAGGTGTACATCGTTTATTAACCCACCAATATGCCTGGGGTCCTGTCGATTAATTAATTATTGGGGAAATGAATCCCATATAAATGGGAAAAATTCTATAGAAAATTACTTTGTAAAAAAAAGACACAGGGCTGACGGCAAAAAAGTGGGTAGATAGAAGCAGGTACTGGACACTTGATGCAAAAGTAAATGTAAACACGGATAAGTTGGTATATAACATTAGGACCGAATAACGCAGGACCTCCCATAGAGTAAAATGTGTGTACAGCCGAATGTGAAGCCACATGAGGCTGACACAATACATATATGAACAGGGGAGTGACATGAAGTGCTAGCTTGTGCATAGAGAACAACAGAGAGGAGACCAAAAAGTTAGAGTTTGTTGTAGGTAAGTGTGTATAGCGCAAGGTCTGAGTCTTGTATATCACTAGTCATAGTAGTGAGAAACGTCCCATTGGAAATTCAATCCCCTGGGCATTCTAGTGCCCAAGAGGAGAATCCAAAGAACCTCACGCCTGCACAGTAATCTAAACTTGTCACCCCCCTCTTATAGGACGAACAATTTTTTCCATACCCTGAATGCGCAGGCTGGAGATGTCTTTGTGATGGACTGAATTCCAATGTCTGGCTACATTTGTGGTTGTGATCTTTCTCTATATCATAGAGATGATCCCCCAATCTGTCTTTGAGCCTCCTGGTCGTGCGACCTACATATTGTAAATGGCATAAGTCACATGTAATAACATAAACCAGGTATGCAGTGTTGCAATTAATAAAACGCTGAATGTCATAGTCCTTATTTTCTGAATGTGAATGTACTGAAGTACCAGAAAGGATGTGTTTGCAATATCTGCAGCTCCCAACACCACATTTAAAGGTGCCTTTAAATGACAACCATTGTTCTTTAGTTGTTTTACTCTGAAAGAGGCTTGGAGACAGAATACCCCCCAGAGAGGGGGCTCTCCGGCTAACAGTTTTTATACCCTGCGCCAAAATAGACTGATAGATAGTATCGTTGTACAGGACCGGAAGGTACTTATTGACTATATGTCTAATGGCGTTAAATTCGGGGCTAAACGGGGTAGAAAAAATGGGAATGGTGTCATTAAAAGACAACCCTTTGTTAGAGCTTTTATTAACAAGTAGGGACGATCTAGGGATGGAACTGGCTCTAAGGAGTGCCTTGTTAATAATTTTGGCAGGGTATCCCCTGGCTTTAAATCTAAAAGCCATATCTGAGGATTCCCTGTCAAAATCTTCCATATTGCTGCAGATGCGTTTGAGCCTAAGAAATTGGCCAAAGGGAATTCCCTTGATTGTGTGTTGGGGGTGGGAGGAATCTGCGCGTAAAAGGGCATTACCCGCCGTGTCTTTTCTGTGTAAGCTGGTAGTGATGACCCCATCAGCGCCGGTGAGTCTGACATCCAAAAAATCAATACTGATGGGCTGTAAATTGCCAGTAAAACGTAAATTAAGATGGTTGTCATTAAGATACAGTAGCCAAGAATCAAGGCTGGCAGACTCATCGGAGCTGATAAACAGCAGGTCATCAATGTAGCGGCAAAAGAACATGGTATCTCTGCGTCGGGGACTATCGCATCCAAAGATGCGGGACCTCTCCCACCAGCCCATGTATAGGTTGGCTAGGGAGGGTGAAAATTTGGCTCCCATAGAGGCCCCGCATCTTTGGAGGTAGTAGTCCCCATCAAACATAAAATAATTGTGAGTGAGCAGGTATTCCAGAGATAAAAGAATGAACTCTTGTAATGCCAGCGAAAAATTGCCTGACTCCTTTAAAAAATGGTTAACAGCCTGTAGGCCTAAATGGTGCGGAATGCAAGAGTACAAGCTAGCTACATCACAGCTAATCCACCTAAATTGTTTGTTCCATACAAAGCCATCAAGCTTCTGAAGGAGCTGTTTGGTGTCACGTAGAAAGCCGGGAAGCCCGATGACTAGGGGTTGTAACTGTCCGTCAATCCATTCACCCAGTCTCTCATTTAGGGACCCAATACCTGCTACTATGGGTCTCCCCATTAGGGGATTCAAGCCTTTGTGTATTTTTGGCAGGTGATGAAAAACCGGAATGACAGGGTGACTGGGGATGAAGAGATTTCTGTCAGATTCAGAGAAAATGCCCGCTTGCACCCCTCTATCGAGAATGATAGAGAGTGCTTTGGTGAATGGAATGGTTGGATCGGCTCTAAGGGGCTGGTATGTATTGGGGTCTGACAATTGGCGGATAGCCTCTTCTCTATATGTGGAGGAATCTAGGACGACTACAGAACCCCCTTTATCAGCATTACGAATAGTAATAGTCACATCAGTCCTCAAAGAATTAAGAGCCTGTTTCTCAGTCTGAGATAAATTATTGGAGGATTGTTTGCTGCGACAGGTACGGGCCAGGTGTGTGAGATCCCTCTCCACTAGTGATTAAAAGGAGTCTAAATCCTTGCCCCTGGAGCCTAGTGGATAGAAATTAGATCTCATCTTAAAAGAGACAGTGTTATAATCATCCACCGGGTCAGCGGGACTGGGATGAGACTCAGTAAACAAATCTGTGAGGTCTTTCAGAGCACAAACCTCTGTAAAGAGAGAGGGAGATGGGATCGACTCACCTGACCTGGAGCTGTCAGCAAGACTATCCTCTGAAGCAGATGGTGAAGAAAAAAAATGTTTTTTAAGGGTTAATCCACGTGAGAATTTGTTCACATCAAGGATCGTCTGAAAAAGATCAAAATGTCTCGATGGACAAAAGTTCAATCCTTTGGAAAGAAGTCCAATTTCAGCAGCATTCAGGAGTCTTTTTGAGATATTGACAACATTAGATGTTATTTCTGGGTGGCTCCCCGCAAAGCATATGGGATGCTTTTTGTCTTTGTGTCTCTTACCACCCCGTCGGGTTTTCTTGAAGGTGGGTTTTTCTTCCTGGGTTCTTTGTTGGACCCGCGGGGGTATCCCCCGGATCGTGTGGTATCGTTAGCGGAAGACCGTGCTTGTATGATGCCCCGATCGGGTGAGGACTCGGAGCCTGATGTCGCTAGGGTGTCATAAGCGACCTCGCTGTCAATATCTGAGAAGCTGACTTTTTTTACTCTGTTCTTGCGACCACGCTTGGGTTGATGTGGAAGTTGTCTCCAGACGTATACGTTGTTGCTTTCGTAGTCAATACGATCTCTGGTCTGCTTTCCTTTCTTAGTGTCAATTACATAGCGTTCAAGTTTGTCTAGCTTCTTATTTAGTTTACCATCCAGGCTGCTGAATTCAGGATGTGTTTGTAACAAGGTAAGTTCCTTCTGAATGGTGTTGATCTCAGCCTGGAGTTTATCTGTCTGTTCCAAATTGGATCTAATCAGTATGTCCATTAGGCTGAGTGAACAGGTGCTGAGAGCATCAGTCCATTCTTTTTTCAATTCATTACTGCAAAGTTCTGAGGTGGGGAATTTTTTGATACGTAAACCACGTGGAATTTGTGCCATTTTGACATAGTCCGATAGATGGTATGTGTCCCAATACAATCTGATCTCCTTGGCCATGAGATGTTCAAGCTGCCTAAACATGGTGAGCAAAGATAAATCATTACCGGTATTTGAAGGCAGAGTAGCTTGAACTCCCAGTCTCAATGGGTTCTCTGCTAGTGTTTTCAATGTCCTGCTAAAACCTTGTTCTGCTGTGACCGGTGTAGGTGCGCTGTTCTCCATAGATGACCGGTAATCCTGAATGATGATATAGTCAAAAGACAAATCTTGAAGAAGCAAATAGTGTGTATCCCCCGAGCTGGTGACAAAATGTGCAAAATCCAGAAACGATAGAGAGAAAGGAGTCACCGCTCCAGGTGGGATCACTAAATGGTTACAGGTGGTGCAGGATACCGAGGGTGCTGGCGGTGCACTAAGCAAAATGAAGACAAAGAAAAATGGATAGCCGCACTCCAAAACCTGATGGGTGGTCTTTTATTCAATAGACAGCATGTACAAAAATAGGGTCACAGCAGTAGAAACAAGGAACAGCCGACGCGTTTCGCACTGGATCAGTGCTTATTCATGGCTAATGAAGCATTAAAACTGTTAGGTATATATAGAACATAGGGTGAACATGTGACCAATCTCAATTAATTGCCCGGGAGGAGCCTATGATATTAGGACAACCCCTGATGCCAATGAGATAGTCACATTACACCTGTGCACACCAAAGCAAGAAAAAACAAACAAATACACACAAATGTGAAACCAATAATCAAAATGTATAAAAAATAGCACATTATAAACATAATGCACATATAAAATACTGTACATGTGGTACATACATAGTACTACAGTGACACAAAATGGTAAAACATGAGGCAATGATGAATGAAATAAAATAAAAGCTTAAAGACGATGCAATTCAAACCACAATAGGCTGTAAAAAGAGCATAAGATAAACTATGCAAATGAAATGTATAATGGTGATGGAACAAATAAATATGAATAAAAGTGAAAAATGAATGTGAATATGTGTGTCGATATGAATGAAAACATATGTAATGAAATGAAGCACTAGATCTATCTAACAACTTGGTAAATGGCAGAAAGAATAGATCTATGTGTGTATTGGAGATGGATTCATCCATTATGGTGACGTGCATATAAACATAATTGAGAATGTGGATGTAAAGGGTTACCCGAGATTAAATGACAACAATCGGGAAAAATGCACCCATAAATACATCCAGTCATAAAAAATATATTCATACATAAAAGAAAAGAGTGGCAAATTGTGTCAAAGCATGTAGACACATCGTAGCCAAATATGAAAAGTGTGAAAAAGGTGAATGAAAGTGAAATGGAAATAATTAATAATGGGCGTCACCGAAGTGAGAGACCAAAACATAATGTGATCAAAGGTGTCAGCAAATGTGAAAAACTTCCGTGTAGGGAGGCTGGTATATGTATTCTAAAACATTTGGGTCAAGGCAAAAGAGAAAGGTAAAAAGGTTCTCAATATGAGAATGTAATGTAAACAAAGTCCAAAGCTGGCCCAATGAAATAGTGAATTTTTAATTTTATATATAGAATGATAATAATGTCTGCTGAAAGTAAAAGGACCCATTGGCTATAACAGCAGAATGATGTATATAAAAAAAGTATATATAATATATATATAAAATACACCTATATAGAAAATGAAGGAAGTTAATTAAAAAGTTGTCTTCTATGGGTGGAATGAAAATTAACCTATAACAAACGCATGTATAGGGATCTAGAGCGTGCATCCGAAAGAACTTAATTAGGCTGAAAATAGAGCTGGTTAACTGAAAGCCAGTATATTGTGTTCCATTAGTGCGGAAGGATGCTCCCAAAAATTATATAAATATATACATATGTAGGCGTGTATACATATATATGTTATGTTGGAGGTAGAAAAATGTACATGGCTACATATGATCCCTAACATTGTTTGAAGAGGTGTATAATGCACAGGAATTAATTGTAAACCAACGCACACAAAACTAGGTGTTTGTGGAGATAGTACATATAGAACATCGATGTGCATGCATATGGATACAACTAATACTAAGTAAAAAAGAAACAGTAAAAAATGCAAAATAAGGTCCGAGATATCCGTGTGATCGGGTTGCATTGTGTGCATAACCATAGATATACCCGAGTATAGGACATGAAAAGTTCTAAAAAAGAGAAGATAAACAGTAGAGTAAATCGTATGTCTATAACTGCAATATTCATAATTACGAGGTGTACATCGTTTATTAACCCACCAATATGCCTGGGGTCCTGTCGATTAATTAATTATTGGGGAAATGAATCCCATATAAATGGGAAAAATTCTATAGAAAATTACTTTGTAAAAAAAAGACACAGGGCTGACGGCAAAAAAGTGGGTAGATAGAAGCAGGTACTGGACACTTGATGCAAAAGTAAATGTAAACACGGATAAGTTGGTATATAACATTAGGACCGAATAACGCAGGACCTCCCATAGAGTAAAATGTGTGTACAGCCGAATGTGAAGCCACATGAGGCTGACACAATACATATATGAACAGGGGAGTGACATGAAGTGCTAGCTTGTGCATAGAGAACAACAGAGAGGAGACCAAAAAGTTAGAGTTTGTTGTAGGTAAGTGTGTATAGCGCAAGGTCTGAGTCTTGTATATCACTAGTCATAGTAGTGAGAAACGTCCCATTGGAAATTCAATCCCCTGGGCATTCTAGTGCCCAAGAGGAGAATCCAAAGAACCTCACGCCTGCACAGTAATCTAAACTTGTCACCCCCTCTTATAGGACGAACAATTTTTTCCATACCCTGAATGCGCAGGCTGGAGATGTCTTTGTGATGGACTGAATTCCAATGTCTGGCTACATTTGTGTTGTGATCTTTCTCTATATCATAGAGATGATCCCCCAATCTGTCTTTGAGCCTCCTGGTCGTGCGACCTACATATTGTAAATGGCATAAGTCACATGTAATAACATAAACCAGGTATGCAGTGTTGCAATTAATAAAACGCTGAATGTCATAGTCCTTATTTTCTGAATGTGAATGTACTGAAGTACCAGAAAGGATGTGTTTGCAATATCTGCAGCTCCCAACACCACATTTAAAGGTGCCTTTAAATGACAACCATTGTTCTTTAGTTGTTTTACTCTGAAAGAGGCTTGGAGACAGAATACCCCCCAGAGAGGGGGCTCTCCGGCTAACAGTTTTTATACCCTGCGCCAAAATAGACTGATAGATAGTATCGTTGTACAGGACGGAAGGTACTTATTGACTATATGTCTAATGGCGTTAAATTCGGGGCTAAACGGGGTAGAAAAAAATGGGAATGGTGTCATTAAAAGACAACCCTTTGTTAGAGCTTTTATTAACAAGTAGGGACGATCTAGGGATGGAACTGGCTCTAAGGAGTGCCTTGTTAATAATTTTGGCAGGGTATCCCTGGCTTTAAATCTAAAAGCCATATCTGAGGATTCCCTGTCAAAATCTTCCATATTGCTGCAGATGCGTTTGAGCCTAAGAAATTGGCCAAAGGGAATTCCCTTGATTGTGTGTTGGGGGTGGGAGGAATCTGCGCGTAAAAGGGCATTACCCGCCGTGTCTTTTCTGTGTAAGCTGGTAGTGATGACCCCATCAGCGCCGGTGAGTCTGACATCCAAAAAATCAATACTGATGGGCTGTAAATTGCCAGTAAAACGTAAATTAAGATGGTTGTCATTAAGATACAGTAGCCAAGAATCAAGGCTGGCAGACTCATCGGAGCTGATAAACAGCAGGTCATCAATGTAGCGGCAAAAGAACATGGTATCTCTGCGTCGGGGACTATCGCATCCAAAGATGCGGGACCTCTCCCACCAGCCCATGTATAGGTTGGCTAGGGAGGGTGAAAATTTTTGGGAGCATCCTTCCGCACTAATGGAACACAATATACTGGCTTTCAGTTAACCAGCTCTATTTTCAGCCTAATTAAGTTCTTTCGGATGCACGCTCTAGATCCCTATACATGCGTTTGTTATAGGTTAATTTTCATTCCACCCATAGAAGACAACTTTTTAATTAACTTCCTTCATTTTCTATATAGGTGTATTTTATATATATATTATATATACTTTTTTTATATACATCATTCTGCTGTTATAGCCAATGGGTCCTTTTACTTTCAGCAGACATTATTATCATTCTATATATAAAATTAAAAATTCACTATTTCATTGGGCCAGCTTTGGACTTTGTTTACATTACATTCTCATATTGAGAACCTTTTTACCTTTCTCTTTTGCCTTGACCCAAATGTTTTAGAATACATATACCAGCCTCCCTACACGGAAGTTTTTCACATTTGCTGACACCTTTGATCACATTATGTTTTGGTCTCTCACTTCGGTGACGCCCATTATTAATTATTTCCATTTCACTTTCATTCACCTTTTTCACACTTTTCATATTTGGCTACGATGTGTCTACATGCTTTGACACAATTTGCCACTCTTTTCTTTTATGTATGAATATATTTTTTATGACTGGATGTATTTATGGGTGCATTTTTCCCGATTGTTGTCATTTAATCTCGGGTAACCCTTTACATCCACATTCTCAATTATGTTTATATGCACGTCACCATAATGGATGAATCCATCTCCAATACACACATAGATCTATTCTTTCTGCCATTTACCAAGTTGTTAGATAGATCTAGTGCTTCATTTCATTACATATGTTTTCATTCATATCGACACACATATTCACATTCATTTTTCACTTTTATTCATATTTATTTGTTCCATCACCATTATACATTTCATTTGCATAGTTTATCTTATGCTCTTTTTACAGCCTATTGTGGTTTGAATTGCATCGTCTTTAAGCTTTTATTTTATTTCATTCATCATTGCCTCATGTTTTACCATTTTGTGTCACTGTAGTACTATGTATGTACCACATGTACAGTATTTTATATGTGCATTATGTTTATAATGTGCTATTTTTTATACATTTTGATTATTGGTTTCACATTTGTGTGTATTTGTTTGTTTTTTCTTGCTTTGGTGTGCACAGGTGTAATGTGACTATCTCATTGGCATCAGGGGTTGTCCTAATATCATAGGCTCCTCCCGGGCAATTAATTGAGATTGGTCACATGTTCACCCTATGTTCTATATATACCTAACAGTTTTAATGCTTCATTAGCCATGAATAAGCACTGATCCAGTGCGAAACGCGTCGGCTGTTCCTTGTTTCTACTGCTGTGACCCTATTTTTGTACATGCTGTCTATTGAATAAAAGACCACCCATCAGGTTTTGGAGTGCGGCTATCCATTTTTCTTTGTCTTCATGGAACGCATTACAGCGCTGAAAGCGCCTGTAACAGTAAGGGAAACAGACGCGCGGAGCGCCTGTTACAGGATTGGAGCAAAGCCTGTTCAAGATTAGCTAAATGTTAATTTAATACTAACATTTTAGAATCTGCTTTCAAGGTTTTATGGGCATTGGGTACCAACACATATAACTAAAGTCCTCCTGTCCTATGATGATAGATGTTTTAAAGGCTGTGGTCAGAAAGGTGATAATTCACATGTTTGGTGTCCCTTTCCAAACCTCATTTTCTTCCTGGTCTAGAGTCTTCAGCATCAGCCAGACTCCCTTATATTTCTATTTACATAGACCTAGGAATGACCATTCAGTCCCAATTCTCACTGTCACATAACAAAAACATGCTGCTTTACTCATTGCAGCCAAATAGTCCATCTGTAACATGTGGTAGAAGCTGAGGTTAAAATGCATGTAGGTAGGTTTGCTAGGGTGTTTAGTTAGTTACTTGGCTGCCCAGATCAGGGGGAACAGGTTAATATTTCTTTCCTCCTTCTCTGATCATGTGGGCTTTTTTGGGTCCGGCTTCTCTCCGTGACCTAAAAAAGGGAAGAGGTCCCAGGAGCGGAGCAAGCAAGAGAACAGGAACTTTGCAAAAACTTGCTGGAACCTGTGGTCCACCTTTGTGGACCAACTCACTGGGATCCCCATCTCAATGGACACATCCACTCAAAATTTGTCAACTATGGAAAGGATGTTTTACCCTGTTGTACATGTTATGCAGAATTTTCAGTAAAAGTTGCTTCAATTGCTTTGAGCCTGGTCTGAAGTTATTCAAGGGGTGCATGTTGGGTCTTGTATTATTCTTAAAGAACCTGGGTCTTTAATAGTACTATGGGGTATGTGTAACACCACTACAAAAAGTTAACTCGGAAAGGCAAGAAAGAGGAGGGGGGTAACTGTAAGGAAGAACAGCTTCAGCAACCAGTCATTTGGCGTGGCTCCTGGTTAGGTGTCAGGTCCTCCAGTAGTGAGGGGGTCACTGCCATGATCAGGAGCTAACTAGCATTATGGAAATCTAAGACCTGATCACTAGGTACAGGAAGGAAAGAGTCAATGAGCATGCATGGGGCCTCTATGTGCTCGGCGGGACCCCATTCTGTTACTTGGACTGAGGTAACAGAGGTACCCTAAACTGGTGGAGTGGGCAAAGGCTCTGCACGTCCCTCCTAATGCAAAGATACATCAATTACAGGTGTGTAGTTACATGGGACAAGACATCTTACAGAGGAACTCTCTACATCACTACTGCACACAAGTGTCTCATCTCTGAATCAGGGACTGCCTTAAAGAGGAAGTAAACCTACTTGTTAAAAAAAAAAAAAACACCACCTGCAAGACAAAGGCATATTGAGCTCGTATGCATAGCATATTAGCTCATTATGTAATACTCACCTCAGATCAAAGCCCCCACAGCCATCCTCGTTCACCGCTCGGGCAGCCGACATCTCTCCCGGCTGGTAATTCCGGGTATTGCGGCTCTGGCGCTGTGATTGGCTGGAGCCGCCAGTCACGGCACAGCCTCCATTAGGAACGGCACGAGCACCATGCACCGTAGACATGTGATTTTTGTAAATATCTCCTGAACTGTGGAGGTTTAGGAGATATTTCAAGCACCTACAGGTAAACCAGAGTCTAGTAGACATCTCGGCCGGGTATGATATGTAATAGGCCAACACAAAGTGGCACATTAATGTGAAGTGGAAGGAAAATGATAAATGGTTTTCAAAATATTTTACAAATAAATATCTGAAAAGTGTGGCGTGTATTTGTATTCAGCTCCCTTTTCTCTGATACCCCAACTAAAATCTAGTTGAACCAATTGCCTTCAGAAGTCACCTAGTAAATAGAGTGCACCTGTGTGTAATTTAATGTCAGTATAAATATAGCTGTTCTGTTAAGCCCTCAGATGTTTGTTAGAGAACCTTAACAAACAAACAGCATCATGAAGGCCAGAAAACACACCAGACAGGTCAGGAATAAAGTTGTGGAGACATTTAAAACAGGGATGAGTTATAAAATAATATCCCAAGCTTTGATCATCTCACGGAGCACTGTTCAATCCATCATCCGAAAATAGACAGAGTATGGCACAACTGCAAACCTACCAAGACATGGCCCTTCACCTAAACTGACAGGCCGGGCAAGGAAAACATTATTAGAGAAGCAGCCAAAAGGCCCATGGTAACTCTGGAGGGGCTACAGAGATCCACAGTTTAGGTGGGAGAATCTGTCCATAGAACAACTGTTAGTCGTGCACTCCACAAATCTAATCCTTTATGGAAGAGTAGCAAGTAGAAAGCTATTGTTGAAAGAAAGCCATAAGAAGTCCTGTTTTCAGTTTGCGAGAAGCCATGAAGGGGACACAACAAACATGTGGAAGAAGGTACTCTGATCAGGTGAGATCAAAAGCAAACTTTTTGGCCTAAAAGCAAAATGCTATTTGTGGCGGAAAACTAATACTGCACGTTACCCTGAACACACCATCCCTACCATGAAACATGGTGGTGGCAGCAGCATGTTGTGGGGATGCATTTCTTCAGCAGGGACAGGAAAGCTGTTCAGAGTTGATAGGAAGATGGATGGAGCCAAATACAGGGCAATCTTTGAAGAAAACCTGTTAGGCCTCGTACACACGAGGGGATATGTCCGCTGAAAACGGTCCGATGGACCGTTTCAGCAGACATCTCCGCTCGTGTGTATGGGCTAGCGGACAGATTTGTCCACCCGACAGATTTCAAAGCATGCTTTGAAATCTATCCGGTGGGGATCTGTCCGCCCGACATGTCTGCTGGTTAGTACACTTACCAGCAGACATGTCGGCCCCCACCGCCGCCGCGCCGCTGCCGAATGGATTCGGCGCATGCGCGGAAGTGTTTTACTTCCTGGTGCGGTGACGTTGCGGTGTCGCGGCGGCGTCAACGTCACCGCCGCGTCACCGCCACGTCACCGCGCCTTCCGGCGGCGGGGAATTTGATCCGATGGTGTGTACACGCCATCGGATCAAACTCCCGATCGGACATATCCGATGGAAATGGTCCGCGGACCGTTTTCATCGGATATATCCGATCGTGTGTACGCCGCCTTAGAGTCTGCAAAAGACTTGAGACTGGGGCAGAGGTTCACCTTCCAGCAGCACAACGACCCTAAACACACAGCCAGAGCTAAAATGAAATGGTTTAGATCAAAGCATATTCATTCATGTGTTAGAATGGTCCAGTCAAAGTCCAGACCTAAATCCAATTGAGAATCTGTGGGAAGACTTTAAAATTGCTGTTCACAGATGTTCTCCATCCAATAAGAGCTTGAGCTATTTTGCAAAGAAGAATGGGCAAAAATGTCACTCTCTAGATGTGCAAAGCTGGTAGAGACATCCCCAAAAAGACTTGCAGCTGTAATTACAATGAAAGGTGTTACTACAAAGGGGGGCTTACTACAAATGCATGCCACACTTTTTAGATATTTATTTGTATAAAAAAAAAATGGAAAACCATTTATCATGTTCCTTCCACTTCACAATTATGTGCCACTTTGTGTTGGTCCATCACATAAAATCCCAATAAAATACATTTATGTTTTTGGTTGCAACATGGCAAAATGTGTAACATTTCAAGGGGTATGAATATTTTTTCAAGGCACTGTACACACAGTTATTACTACAGATTAAAGGCATTTATACCAAAACTCTTTTACATAATTCTCATGCATGGTTCTGGATTTAAGGAGGGATTTTAAAGTGCAACTCTGGCCAAAACCTTTTATTTTTTATTTTTTTTTTGCTTTGGATAGAATGCAAACCTTGGTTAAATAATGGTAACAGGAATACTAATGCTCAATCCACAGGGTAATATTAATACAAAAATAAAAATAAAAGCAGCAGCCAACAAAAAAGGTATTCACACACTACTAACGAATGGCATAGGGAAGAAATGTGGCACTTACTATGTCTCCATACATAGATAAATATATCACTAACAAATAGATAAATAATCCTGTGCAAATATGATAAGGATGATAAAAAACAATCTGTGCCCAATTATCCTGTCCAATGATGCAAAATAATATTCAAATCTGCAAAAAATTGCAAATATGTGCCCAATTTTCCTGTGCAAAAGATGCAAAGAATAAATGTGTAAATGAGGAAATAAATAAATGAACATCAATTGTGCAAAACAAGCAATAGTGCAAACAATGTGCAATTCACATTCCCAAGTTTCCAAACACAGGGTTTACGCAAACAAATCTTTTGTGCCAAAAAGCCAAAAGACTTGTTTGCGCAAACCCTGTGTTTGGAAACTTGGAACTGTGAATTGCACATTGTTTGCACTATTGCTTGTTTTGCACAATTGATGTTCATTTATTTATTTGCTCATTTGCACATTTATTCTTTGCATCTTTTGCCTAGGAAAATTGGGCACATATTTGCAATTTGTTGCACATTTGAATATTATTTTGCATCATTGCACAGGATAATTGGGCACAGATTGCTTTTTTTTTTTACACCCTTATCATATTTGCACTTGGTTAAATAATAATTTCAGGCATGGATATTTTTCATAGTTGCATTGGTCCAGCCAATGGACCAATGTAAATAAAGGTGCTATCCCTCTAGAACAGTGGTTGTCAACTTAAAAGCTAAAGGGGGCCTCAAATGCGACCCCTGACATTGCCAAAGGGCAACACATTGATGTTCAATATTTGTATTGCTTGAGAGGACTGTCAGAAACTGCAGATTTAATAAATACATGAGGATCAGAAATCAGGGAATTCTACATTTGTGGCTGGGGATATGCTGCAGAAGACAATATGAAACTGGGAACATGGTACATGATGCTAGTAGAGATCAATGTTCCCACTAAAGACTGCGTGCAGTCCTCAGGCCGCAGGTTGGGCACCAGTGCTCTAGAAGTTTGAAATCACTTGAAGGGATCTGCTGCCCTCTACTCTCTGAATTTGTAAATGCCTGTAAATATATTATGTATGCACTTCCTGTCCCTGGGTTGCTGGCTTTTAACTACTTGCCGACCGTCCACCCAACTTTAGCGGCCGCTAGGGGGCGCGTGCGCGCCGCCAGCGGCCTGCGCACATGCCCACGCTCGTCCCCCGAGTCCCGCGCGCGTGCCCGGTGGGCGCGATCACCGCCGGGCACGCGCGCTCGTTCGTTACAGAGCCGGGAACGAGACCTATGTGTGTTAACACAAAGCTCTCGGTCCTGTCAGCGGGGGAAACGCTGATCTTCTGTTCATACAATGTATGAACAGAAGATCAGTGATTTCCCCTAGTGAGGCCACCCCCCCATACAATTAGAACACACCCAGGAACACCCTTAACCCCTTTCCCGCCCCCTAGTGTTAACCCCTTCACTGCCAATGGCATTTTTATAGTAATTCAATGCATTTTTATAGCATTGATCGCTATAAAAATGCCAATGGTCCCAAAAATGTGTCAAAAGTGTCCGATGTGTCCTCCATAATATCGCAGTACCGAAAAAAAATGCTGATCGCCGCCATTACTAGTAAAAATAAATATTAATATAAATGCCATAAAACTACCCCCTTTTTTGTAAACGCTATAAATTTTGCGCAAACCAATCAATAAACGCTAATTGCGATTTTTTTTTAACGAAAAATATGTAGAAGAATACGTATCGGCCTAAACTGAGGAAAAAAAAAAATTTTTTTATATCTTTTTTGGGGATATTTATTATAGCAAAATGTAAAAAATATTGCATTTTTTTTCAAAATAGTCGCTCTATTTTTGTTTATAGCGCAAAAAATAAAAACCGCAGAAATGATCAAATACCACCAAAAGAAAGCTCTATCTGTGGGGAAAAAAGGACGCAAATTTTGTTTGGGAGCCACATCGCACGACCGCCCATATTGTCAGTTAAAGTAACGCAGTGCCGAATCACAAAAAGTGCTCTGGTCTTTGACCAGCAATATGGTCCGGGGGTTAAGTGGTTAAAGGAACACTAAAGATTCATCTTTTATTAGATCAATTGATTGCTGTAAGCTAAAGCATTTAAATATCACTTACCTCTTTTTTTCCTTTTGACCTCCAAAATACAGTAATCCAGGTTTGAAAATGCCATTTCCTGTCTCTCCTCTTGCTTCTTGCTTTCCACCAGCATCTGAGCCGTTTTGCATGGTGGAGAGCAGAATGTGCTCACCCCCTCCCTATGACTACATTCCTGCGTTAAGATGCTTTCTTATCCCTCACAGGCATGGAGGCTAAGCCTAATGGGAACTGTAGTTCCCATTAGGCTTAGTGGTGTAGCAAGAATGAATGCGCACCGCAAACCAGGAAGTCAGTGAGAATAACGATTCAGGAGTGACAGAGGTGTATAAAACAGCTCGATTTCAACAGGTATTAAACTAATTATAATGCAAAACATTACTTTTTACTTTATCAGCTACTGTCAGACTTTAATTTAAGAGAAAAATATTTTTGTCTTTACAGCCCCTTTAAAGTCTAGAAGGAGGAAGTAGAGAGAGAAAGAAAAAGTCTCAGAAATATATACATGCGGCTAAACCCCAAGCCATAAGGGACTATTATGCAGGTATTCCTATGATGAAATAATGATGAAACAATTTAACTGCAGCTGCTGAGGGTATATCTAAATCATTGTGACAGACAGGGTATTGTTGCCCTGTCTATGTTATTAATTGAAATGCACAGTGTCAGATACAGTGGCGGTGCGTCCATACAGGGCGTAAGAGCGCCACCCTCTCACTCCTGCACCTGTCAATCACCATAGATAGATTCATGCATTGCATGAATCTATCTATGGTTGCTGCTGCCGCCCCCTATTCAGGTGTCCGGCCCCTTGTCGGGCACCAGGCATCTAAATTACAGCAGCGGAGCTATTTTTTGGAAGTGCCTGATTAGAGCCGTTGGCTCTAATAGGCTTCCGAATTGGTAAACAGTGGGTGCAATGCTGTGCGTTCACTGTCTACATAGTGTTGTGTTAGGGAAGCGAATAAATTAGCCATAAATCAGAGTGAATGTGTATGGGAGTGGTTTTAGAATTATCAATCAGCTGCTGATCCAGGAACTCAGTCTTTGAGAATTCTAAGGTTTGTGCCTTCTACACTCCTCTTTATAATTGTAGATCTGTGAATCAGGACTGTACTGATGGAAAAATTTGTATAAGCTCTGTGACATCTCTGCAGTCATTAAAACATAATGCTAATCACATTCCTTAAAATATAAATGACAACCAGTGAGAGAATTTATAAATTGGTATATGAATTACGATAAGTGCCCACGCATACGGTTGATTAGGGTTGTATACCTTCCAGATCAGGATATTTTTGCAGCGGCTATGGCCAGGTGTTTCTGATCAGCCACAGACAGGAAGCCTATAAAAATCAATGAAAGGCTGACACTGTCTACAACTGTCCGCAACTGTGTAAAATGCAACCTTTACTGTAGAGCACATAGTTTGCATCCAAGGCTGCACATCTGCCCCTAACCACAGCTAGTTTGACTCAGTTTGAGTCATAGTAAGGTGCAGGTTTTTTTTCTCAGAAAACAGGTGCAGCAACTCAACCCAAAAACCCCACAAATACACCTTCCAAACAGCATCAAATGTTGTCAACAGTGGGAGGGTCTTAAGAGAGCAATAAATACCAGGAGTGCAGAGTTCGGGGGGGGGGGGGGCTGTTACACACAGAGTGCAGAGTTGCTACATACAAAGTGCAGAGTTCAGGGGTATATTGCATACAGAGTCCCAAATTCAGGGGTATGTTGCATACAGAGTGCAGAGTTCAGCCTTCTTCCACAGTACAACTGACCCTCTTGTACTGTGCCCGACCAGCAGGGGGGCCCGGGCAACCTCCACAGAGAACGAATTAATGTAGGCGAGGAAAAAAAAAACCTCCACAGTCCTGACCAAACATCGTTAGTCAGCTAACACGCTTTTTTTTTTAAATAGCTCAAAACCTTTATAGTTGCGTTCGTGTGGTGGTGGTAGGACGGGACTATTTTCTCTATTTTGGTCGTGGAAGAATGTCTCTTCTCTCCCGTGCCCGCTCCTCTACTGGCTCAAGTACTGGCTAGCGTGTCCTCCCCTTACATCGGGGAATAAGTGCTCTCCCTCTGCTCTTGGCGCTCTGCTCTTCACTCGTCTGAGAGAAGATGGCAGTAACAGTGGAAGAAGAAAAAAAAAGAAGCACTGTGACCTGGCATCTGACTATCTGTGACAATTTCAGACTAACACTCCAGCGAGTCCAGGCAGCCAGCAGCACTACAGGATCAGGGAGGAAGTGACTCCTGGGGCCCGGATAACACCTGTGTACTTGCTTGGGGGGGATTCAAGATCTACTGCACAGCATCTAAACATTATGGCATTGGCGGCATCGGTGGCACTGTCTGCAGGTAGCACATGCGTTATGGGCCATAACACATGTGCTACCTGCAGACAGTGCCACCCATGCCACCAATGCCATAATGTGCTGCAGACAGTGGCACCCATGACGCTAATAGCATAACGCATGTGCTACCTGCTGACAGTGCCACCCATGCGGCCAATGCCATATTGCATTATGGCATAAGCGTCATGGGTGGCACTGTCTGCAGCACGATATGGCATTGGTGGCATGGGTGGCACTGTCTGCAGGTAGCACATGCATTATGGAATTAGTGTCATGGGTAGCACTGTCTGCAGCACAATATGGCATTAGCGGCATGGGTGGCACTGTCTGCAGGAAGCACATGCGTTATGGCCCATAATTCATGTGCTACCTGCAGACAGTGCTACCCATGACGCTAATGCCATAATGCATGTGCGACCTGCTGACAGTGCCCAGGGCCGCTGATAGGGCAGTACAGCAAGCCCTGTTGTACCGAGGCCAGCCCCCATCAGCTCAACAGAGGGGCCCAGACAACTTTACAGTTAATTTATGCATGTTAATATTTTGAAACCATACCCCGGCTACTACTTGCTTAGAGAAGGGGGGTGTTTAATTACATTTTCCCGTGCCCCATCTGGTCTACAGAGGGGCCCATGGAGATGAGCGCAGCATTCGGACTATTCTTCCTTTTTCGGGCACATGTACATAAACCCACGCTGCACATTGCATCTACTAGTTCATTTGTCCCGGCTGCCGCTGCCCTCTGCCTTCCCTGGCGGAGTAATACTGCGAGGCTCTGCTTAGCTCCGCCTCCCGTGATCAGGTGCTGACTGCTGAGACTCAGATGAGGAGACAGGCCGATCAGTGTATGAGATGGAGCAAGAACCTGGAGGACAGCGACACGTGGCTGCACCTGCACTGCACACAGTGAGTGGAGAACAGAAGATAAAATCCTTCACTGTGTCTGACCTAGGCTAACATACAGCATAGCATGTTATGATTATCATCATTATGATACTCACGCAGGCAGCACAGTCAGCATGTGTTCTGGCATGGATCTGGTACAGTGTGTCCTATTGCTGTTTGATGCTTACTTTGTTATGGCTGTACTGGGTTATAGTTTGTAACACACAATACAGCCATAAGTTAACAAAGTCAGCACCCAAAAGCCAAGTGACACTGAGATCCATGACAGAGCACATGCTGATTGTGCTGCCTGCGCAATTTTCGTAATGCTGATAATCATAATACACAGTGAGATGCTACTCTACACTTGCGTTTGGGATAGGGGGCAGTAAACATGTACCCCCCAAACCACACCCTTTAACCACTTCCCGACCGCCGCATGTACATATACGTCCACAGAATGGCACGTGAAGGCAGATGAGCGTATATTTACGTCCCTGCCTTTGCGCAGGTCGGGGGTCCGATCGGGACCCCCCCGCTACATGCGGCGTCAGAAACCCACGGGGAGCGATCCGGGATGAGGGCACGGCTATTCGTTCCTAGCCGCCCCCTCGTGATCGCTCCCCGGAGCTGAAGAACGGGGAGAGCCGTATGTAAACACGGCTTCCCCGTGCTTCACTGTGGCGGCTGCATCGATCAAGTGATCCCTTTTATAGGGAGACTCGATCGATGACGTCAGACCTACAGCCACACCCCCTACAGTTGTAAACACAAACTAGGTGAACCCTAAATCATACAGCGCCCCCTGTGGTTAACTCCCAAACTGCAACTGTCATTTTCACAATAAGCAATGCAATTTAAATGCATTTTTTGCTGTGAAAATGACAATTGTCCCAAAAATGTGTCAAAAATGTCTGAATTGTCCGCCATAATGTCATCGTCAGCGCCATTAGTAGTAAAAAAAAAAAATAATAAAAATGCAATAAAACTATCCCCTATATTGTAAACACTATAATTTTTGCGCAAACCAATCGATAAACGCTTATTGCGATTTTTTTTACCAAAAATAGGTAGAAGAATACGTATCGGCCTAAACTGAGGAAAAAAAATGTTATATATGTTTTTGGGGGATATTTATTATAGCAATAAGTAAAAAATATTGCATTTTTTTCAAAATTGTCACTCTATTTTTGTTTATAGCGCAAAAAATAAAAACCGCAGAGGTGATCAAATACCACCAAAAGAAAGCTCTATTTGTGGGGAAAAAAGGATGCCAATTTTGTTTGTGAGCCACGTCGCACGACCGCGCAATTGTCTGTTAAAGCGACGCAGTGCCAAATTGTAAAAACGCCTTTGGGCATTTAGCAGCATATTGGTCCGGGGCTTAAGTGCTTAACCGCTTCCTGTCCAGCAACATACTGGTACATTGGTGGATTGGACTTGTGATATCTTGGT
Organism: Rana kukunoris; assembly: GCA_029574335.1. Taxonomy (NCBI): domain Eukaryota; kingdom Metazoa; phylum Chordata; class Amphibia; order Anura; family Ranidae; genus Rana; species Rana kukunoris. Next base: position 118,595,186 of record CM056052.1, read on the forward strand.
CATCGCTGCAGCAATGATCAAGATATCATTTTTTAGCCCCAACGAGTCTGCACAAAGAAGCCCCTGGATTACTTTTACAGGCAGTGGAAGGGGGTTCCACCACTGTCCCTCCATCACCTTTACTAAACTCTCCCATGCAATCAGGGGTCCTATTAAAGATGTGAGCAGCAATATCTAGTTCCTGGGACACAGTATGCGTGCATATGTAAACGGTGACAAATCTGCAGAGGTTGGGTCAGGGGAGGAGCCTGGGGTGGGGTCGAGGGCGTGGTTAAAGGGGGCCCCGTCGAGTAGGCTGTATGAGCCCCGTGATTTCTAACAACGACCCTGCTCTCCGCCCTCCTTAAAAGCTCCACCATCTTCCAAATGTCTTACTTTTGTTGTTGTATTAGGCTCAAGCACCCAGCTGGCTTTAGTACCTCTCTGCATACTGTAGGTAGCTCCGCATCTCTCACTTGCAGAGAGATCATCCAGTGGAGGTGTGGACATATGCACTGAACCCCAGGCATCTGCCTCTCCCTTGTCCACATCCTGCACTGAGTGGAAGCTTCTCAGGAGATCAGATCTGTGGAAGCCATTGGGAGACAAGCTTTTACTTATAAACCCAGAAGCTGGACTTCTGGGTTTACAAGCGATAGTGGTAAACAGGAAGCAGATGGCCTGAGCCAGAGGTGGTGGAACTAAGTTCCACCAAGTTCCAGCTGAAAAAAAAAGCCCTGGTAAGATGTATGGTTACCAGACATACCCCTCCTATAGACTCCTGTTCTATTTTATTACATACCCTTGACAACTGCACTGTGATGTAAAAAACATAGTGTAGACTTGTGCACTCTGTAAGTTGTGCTATACATTACATACTCTTTACTGCTGAACGCTATAAGCTGTGTTGTACTTTACATAGACCTGATTGCTGCCCTGCAAACTGTGTTGCATATTGCATAACTATGACAATGGCATTATGTAAGCAGCTAACATGGGTATGCAATATACACATGGACTATGTTTGCTATGCATTCTGTAGGTTGTACTGTACATTACTTAACCTGTGATGTACATTACATACCCCTGACAGCTGTATTCTGTAAGCTGTGCTGTTCATTACCTATTCTTAAACAAAGTGTTCATTATCTCTGGTTGCTATGTATTCTCACATTATATTAATCATTTTTTCTTGTTATGTTAGGCTTAGGCTGTCACATCATAGTTACTGGACAAAATGTAGGTTGGTCACATTGGTGGAAATGATTAGGCTTGTCGTGTGACCTTTAGTTAATTAATCCTACTGGATTTTGCTGCTAAAGTGAAGGGTTTATTCTCAACAGGTTTCTATCTGTAATAGGTATTAAGGTACCAAAAACGATAGTAACCCTTAGCTGTTCTAAACAGGTGTTATAATACAGCAACAGCTGCAGTCTTCCTCAAGGGCACGTCATACCAGGCACATTGGAACATTGGATTGAAAACATCACACACAGATGGTGTGTTCTTGTTTTCTGTGTTCTCTTCTTGGTTACTGCTGTCTAAGATGGAAGTAACACCTCCCTCTGGTCTATGTTTAAATATTAAATTCAATAATGAGAATGAAAAAGAAGGTATATCATCAAAAAAGTATCAGATTCATACATAAAGTATTAGGAGTTGTGTTTGTTGTTTTCATCTAATTTTGTCAAATATTGACTTGTTTCCAAGAATTGAATCAAAGATGGAAATGATCAACAGAATGTTTGTCCCAGCATCATTTCAATCCATTTCAACTCACAGCATGCATTTCTGGTCGAACAAAGGAATCGATCAAAGCACAAAATGATCACTTTCATAGCTATAGTCAACGGTTTTCAGTTAACTTTTTCTAATTAAAATCAATCAGTTGACACAGGTAGGTGTTGAATGAAATGATCATTTTCAACAATAGAGTGATTGAAAGATTGGATAATATTTTTGATTGGAAGAATAGTCAATATGTGTATGACCAGCATTGTGTCTGACTGGAAATGCAGCTACTATACATGTCTGAATTGTTCTGTATCTGTCACAGTCTCTTATACAGTAACTACATAACTGAGTGCAGGTACCGAATATCAGAAGTATGCAGTGGCGGCTGTTAGGTTTTTTCTTTAGGGGGGTGGCAAACAGGCACCCCCCCAGGTGGCCGTCAGTCAGGAACCTACCCGATCTAGGACTGGTGGGCTGTGGTATTCTCTCTTCCTCTCCCAGGGTGCGGGAAATGGCTCCGGTGTCCGCTCCTCCCACAGCTTCGGTCGCCATGTGTCTCCTCTCTGTTCCTCCTAAGCGCTATGTTCCCTGATTGGCAGGGAGGAACTTAGTGTGACAATAGCAAACATTTTTTTGCTATCATCACACAACTGGGTGGGATCAGGGCGCACTGCACTGCGCCTCGAGCCTACCCTTTTTTGAAGCCTATCTAATCAGGTGCTTAAAAAAAACTCCCCTCATTGGAAGTTATAGTCTGGTGCCCTAATATGTAGATCAGGTGGCTGGACACATTTATGGGGGGCGGCGCCTGTGCGCCCTATATGGAAGGGCTGCCATTGGAAGTATGTACAGTGGTTAAATGGTGCAGTGCCCCTTTTACAGTGGTTGTGAACTTGTAACATACCTGATGGTGGAGCCTGAACCATTGAGGAAGGCCTCTTTTACAGCCCTGGCCCTGGATCCTGTTAAAATGACAGGGAACACCAGAGCATAGTGCCCAGTAAGTCTCTTGATGGCATGTTTTAGTGTGTGTCTAGAATGCAAGGATGGCAGGACAGGACATACTGGTGGGAGGACTGGAGCCAGTAAAGAGCGAAGATTGGCTGGTGCAGGATAGGCACAAGACAGAGTTAGACAGTCCGGGTGTAAGCAGCTGTCAGTGATAGGGTATTTCAGTGCTGCAAGAGTAAGTGGTAAAGCATCGTATGTATTTCACGCTGTAGCTAGTTGTTATGTTTATTATGTTACCACTATTTACCTCTATAGTGTCTCCAACACCATTTTGCAGGAGCCCTGCGTCCTGATAGGCCGCACTAGATCTCGAGAGATTTGGGAGGCCATTTTTGGGTGGTTTCCTTATATAAAAAGCTCAGGCTCGTTTTTGGGGAGAACACGTGTGGATGTAGAGAGGGACAGAGACCCTGCTTGTGAGGGAGAGGTAGAAGAAGTCAGGGAGAGTGTTCCGGCCTGTAGGGATAGTTCAGGGCTCCTACGGAGTCGCACAGTGGTAACCTGGGTCGGATGAAAGACTCCCAGCTGCTACGGGTAACGTGTTTCCAGCCTCTTCCAATCTGCATTGGGTGCCGGGGTATATAGCGTACCATTGAGTGAGGAGTGCCTGTGTTACCCAGAAAGCCACATCGCTTAGAACAATAGTTGCTGTGTTACATATGTGTGCCTCCGTGCCTGGAGAAGAACCGTTTGCTGTTTGATTATAAAGACTGTTGTTACTACCGCCTTCGGTAATAAACGTTACCTTGTTCAAAGAACTTACTTGGCTTCCTCTGTGAAACGCAACACCCTTTCCCCGCTTACATTTTGGCGTAGTCGGCAGGATGTCAGAACCACCGTCCTCAAGCGGGGGAGTGGCTAGAGGGTCCTTCATGGCACCGTATGGAGCGGCCTTAGAACTGATTCCAAAATGTAATGGTGCCAATATTCCCCTGACAGATTGGGTGGAGAGACTGGACAGCTCGGTCCGATTATTCGAAATACCCGCAGCACACTTTGCAGATTTGGCGGTTAATGCGCTAGAAGGAGAAGCCCGCCGGGCTGTGATGGTTCTGCCCGAGAAGGAGAGAGATAACAGAGCCGCCATTGTGGCCCGCCTAGAAAGTCTATATGGTGAGAGTACCTCCATAGCCGAACTTCGGAAGAATTTCTACAGTCGGGAGCAGTATGATCGAGAGACTATTCCTCAATTTGCAGTGGCATTGCAGGAGATCTGGTGCCGGTTGGAGGAGAAAATGGCCCCCGCAGGAACTGGGGTTGCTAACCCCGATCAGCTAATACGGGACCAGTTTCTCGCTGTTGTGTGGTCCCCTTCCTTAAAAAGAGCCTTGAAGGATCGAGTGAGGGCTGATGATACAGTGAAGTTTGCAGTGATCCTACAAGAGGCCTTCGAGAGGGAACAGGAAGAGGCGGACCATGAACGGCCTGGGGCCAGAAGCCAGGTTACCCGCACTCAAGGAGCTGGGTGGCCGGTGGGGCGGGTGGAAGCGACTGCTCCATGCCCTGCCACAGTCTCGACGGTGGAGATGCCCTCGATGGAGAAGGTCGTACGAGACTTAGCTGAGAAGGTCGCCTCCCTCAGCCAAGAGGTGGCGGCCTTGCGGAGAGGGTCAGAACAACCCCGAGTGGAGACCAACCCACTCCGGAGGAACCCAGATACTGACCGAAAATGCTGGCAGTGCGGACGGTTAGGCCACCTCGCAAGGGACTGTATGAAACGGGGAGCCCAGAACGTACAAAGGCATCCTTTAAACTAATGATTCCCGTGGTAGAGGGGCGACCCGCGGGAAATGTTCAGTCACCGCCTCAACGTGGCCCTCCTCAATGTGATCCTACAATGATTTCTGGTTGCCCCGTGGCGACAGTGATCTTCAACGGACAGCCGGCCAGTTGTCTGGTGGACACTGGATCAGAAGTCACTACCATGGCCTATTCGTTCTACCAACAACATTTTGGGCCGACCACAACGTTAGACCCCTCCTGGTTGAGACTGAAAGCTGCCAATAACCTTCCTATTCCAGTAGTAGGGGTCACTTGGATGTCCATGAATGTGTATGAGCAGACCCTCCCTAGGGTTGGAATCGTGGTGACCCGGAATGCCTCTTTCCCGGAGATCCCAGTAGTGTTGGGCATGAACGCCCTAAAGGAACTGGACTTAACACGCCTTCTTCGGGAGGCTTCATCACAAACATCTGGACAATCGGAACAACGGCTGCAGAATCTGATCAAAGCGTGTCGGGCAGTTCAGACGCAGAGCCGTAAACATACTGAGAAAGTGGGGCTCATCCGCCTCCCTGCCCGACATCGGGTTACTATACCCCCACGCCAGGAGTTGGTGTGCCCCCTTCCAGTGGCAGCTAGAAGACCCATCAGAGGGGCCACTGTGATGGTAGAACCGCAACGCAATCTGGAAACCAAAGGTGAATGGCTGGTAGCCAGAACTTTGTCTGTTGTCCGTAAGGGACAGGTGTTGGTGCAACTGGTTAACTTGGGGTCCACCCCTATTCGAGTGCCCACAGACATGACCATTGCTGAGTTATATACAGTACCCAAAAGCTGCATTACTGACCCTTGCCCTGGGGTGGAGGCCGCCTGCGCTGCCTTGCAAACGGCTCTACCTGATTCAGCAGAAGACCATCTTCCGAAATTGTTGGAACAACTAGCGCTTCCGGTGCCGGGAATGATTCCTGACCAACGTAACAAGCTCCAGCAATTAGTTCATAGACATCTGATGGCGTTCTCTCAAGGCCCTGAGGACTACGGTTGTACTAACGCTTTGGATCATTCCATCCACACCGGAGCCGCTGCTCCGTTCGGGAAAGATATCGTAATATACCCCCCGCTCTTTGTCAAGAGGTCAAAGACTTGTTACGCGGTATGCTGAAAGGGGGGGTGATTCGAGAGAGTCGTAGCCCTTGGGCTGCGCCCATAGTTCTGGTGCGAAAAAAAGATGGGAGCTTACGCTTTTGTGTGGACTATCGCAGATTGAATGCCTGCACCCTTCGGGATGCTTACCCACTGCCCCGGGTTGAGGAATCCTTGATGGCCTTGGGGCAGGCACAGTACTTCTCCACGCTCGACTTGGCCAGCGGATATTGGCAGGTCCCCGTAAAAGAGGAAGATCATGAAAAAACCGCCTTTATCACCCCTCTGGGACTATTCGAGTTCAATCGGATGCCCTTTGGCCTGACCAATGCCCCCAGTACGTTTCAACGGTTGATGGAGCGCTGCTTGGGAGACTTGAACTTTGAATCTGTCTTGATTTATTTGGATGACATTATCATTTTCTCCAGAACGTTCGAGGACCATTTGCTACATCTTGATCAAGTCCTCCAACGGCTGACCCAGTATGGCCTTCGGCTCAAACCGGAAAATGTCATCTCATGAGAACCAAAATCCAGTATTTGGGGCATGTGGTCGAGGCAAAGGGGGTGTCCCCCGATCCAGATAAAATTCAGGCTGTACGGGCATGGACAAGCCCTAAAACGGTAACAGAGCTACGCTCCTTCTTGGGCCTTGTGGGTTACTACCGCAGATTCATTCCGAACTTTGCTACTATTGCAGCCCCCTTAACCCAGTTGCTGTGCGGTCAGTCTGCTCATCGCAAAGGTAAATCTTCTCCCAGTATCATTGACAGTTGGGGGGCAGCACAGAGTGAGGCATTGGAGGCCCTCAAGGCGCAGCTGACTTCTGCACCCATATTGGCCTACGCGGACTACCATAAACCCTTCCGGGTGTACACCGATGCCAGCCTTCAAGGGTTGGGGGCTGTGCTTGCGCAGGAGCAAGATGGAACTGAGCGGGTCATTGCCTATGCAAGTCGGAGCTTGCGCCCTACCGAACGTAATCCAGTCAACTACAGCTCTTTTAAACTGGAGTTGTTAGCGGTAGTTTGGGCCGTCACCGAAAAGTTTGCTGAGTACTTGGTGAGTGGCCGGGTGGACATATATACTGACAACAATCCTCTCGCCTACCTAGAGACAGCGAAACTGGGCGCTTTGGAACAACGCTGGGTGGCACGATTGGCCCGGTTCAGCTATACCATTCACTACAAACCAGGGCGCTCCAATGGTAATGCTGACGCCCTCTCTCGATTTCCCTTGAATCGGCCTCAGGATGATCTAAATCAACAACTGGAGGGGGAGGAGGTCGTCCCCTCTGGGGTCAACACGCAGGAGCAACTGGCTTCAACGACTCTGCAAAGTAATCAGGGCCTACCAGGAGGGTCTGAAATTCACACTCCTCGGGAATGCTTACAACTCCAACGGAACGATCCTGACCTGGATCAGCTCGTTAGATACTGGGACAGGAATCGGAAGCCAGATTCCAGGGAGCGAAGAAAGCTCTCACCGACGTTGTGCCAGCTGCTAAAACAGTGGGATCGGCTGGAAAGATATAATGGGCTCTTATATCGACAAGCACCGGTTCCTGGAGAGCTGCGAATTGTTCATCAGCTGGTCATCCCTCAATCGGAGGCCTTGGAGGTTTGTCGAATTTTTCACCGGATTGGAGGACACTTCGGTGCGGAACGGACAGAGGCCCTTATTCGTAAGTACATATTTTGTCCGGGACTGTCTAAGTGGGTGAAAAGGGCATGTCAGGAGGGTCAGAGTTGTGCCATCCACAAGGGAGGAACAGAGCACACTGCCCCTCTGGTGGTGAGAACGGGAGAACCCTTTGAATTGCTGACCATGGACTTCTTGACAGTGGCGGACACATCGTCAGGGTATCGCTATACCTTGGTGTTTGTGGACCACTTCTCCAAGTTTGCCATCGTAGTGCCAACTAAAGATCAGACTGCCACCACCACGGATAAACTGTTCTGGACCCATGTAGTCCAGCCATATGGGTGCCCCAAAAGGATTCTGTCGGACCAAGGGCCGAACTTTGAGTCTAAGGTGTTTTCTGAACTGTGTCGTCTTAGTGGTATCCGGAAGTCGCATACTACTCCTTACCACCCCCAAGGAAATGGAGCATGTGAACGTTTTAATCGCACCTTGTTGGGATTAATTCGCACCTTAGAGCAGGAGCACCGAGTACGTTGGCCACAGTATGTAGGAGATGTCGTTTGGGCTTACAATCAGACTGTGCATAGAGCCACTGGTTATACTCCTCATTTTCTGATGTTTGGGCGTTACGGACGGTTACCGGTGGATTTACTCCTAGAAACCCCAGAGCCTATTACGTCAAGGACCCCGGGTGAGTGGGTCCAAGATCACTGGCATCGGCTGGATCAAGCCAAACAAATAGTGTTGGGAAAACACCAGGAGTTAGCAGAGGAAAGTGCTGTCCAATTGTTGCCACTTGCACCGGGCGACAGAGTCTTGGTGAGGAATCCCAAACATCTGAGGGGCAGTAAGCTGGAGCCTAAGTGGGAGCCATGTGCGTATCGAGTCGAACAGCAACCTTTCACGGGGCGGCCTGTGTACGATCTGGTCGCAGAGAAGCCAGATGGGCCGCGCAAAAGACTGCATCGTAATCTCCTCCGTCCCTGTGTGTTCAGTGCGGAGTCACGAACGGATAATCCTGTTCCTGTCTTTCCACCGTCGGCTAGACGGGACTGCAGCCAGGAAATCCTCAACAATGACTCTGCAACATGGTGTTTGCCTCCTCTGCCTGCAATAGAGAGCTTATCCCTGGCAGAAGGAGAAACAGAGAATCCGGCTGCTGTAACTGAATGGAACTTGCTAGCAAGGGAACCAGATGTGCAAGTGGCCCCCATCCCTGAGGAGGATGAACCTCTTATGGATGAAGTAGTACCTATTGACCCTGTCGTGGGTGAGGAACAGTACCCTGCTGTAGCTGATAGAGATGGACATTTAGGGGATCTGGAGCCTCGCTTTCCAAGGCGTACGACACAGGGACGGAGACCTGTCCGCTTTGCTGACTATATCTTGAACTGTTGTGTTGCTTATTGACTCACATGTTATCTTCTTGCACTGTGTTAATTGTCTTCCCCTAGGTAATGCAAGGGATTGCACTTTTCAAACGGGGGGGGAAATGTAAGCAGCTGTCAGTGATAGGGTATTTCAGTGCTGCAAGAGTAAGTGGTAAAGCATCGTATGTATTTCACGCTGTAGCTAGTTGTTATGTTTATTATGTTACCACTATTTACCTCTATAGTGTCTCCAACACCATTTTGCAGGAGCCCTGCGTCCTGATAGGCCGCACTAGATCTCGAGAGATTTGGGAGGCCATTTTTGGGTGGTTTCCTTATATAAAAAGCTCAGGCTCGTTTTTGGGGAGAACACATGTGGATGTAGAGAGGGACAGAGACCCTGCTTGTGAGGGAGAGGTAGAAGAAGTCAGGGAGGGTGTTCCGGTCTGTAGGGATAGTTCAGGGCTCCTACGGAGTCGCGCAGTGGTAACCTGGGTCGGATGAAAGACTCCCAGCTGCTACGGGTAACGTGTTTCCAGCCTCTTTCAATCTGCATTGGGTGCCGGGGTATATAGCGTACCATTGAGTGAGGAGTGCCTGTGTTACCCAGAAAGCCACATCGCTTAGAACAATAGCTGCTGTGTTGCATACGTGTGCCTCCGTGCCTGGAGAAGAACCGTTTGCTGTTTGATTATAAAGACTGTTGTTACTACCGCCTTCGGTAATAAACGTTACCTTGTTCAAAGCACTTAACAAATAATAAAATCAAATCAGAGTCAGAGACAGATCAGGTCGGTACCAGAAGATCAATCAGAAATAGTAATAGGAATATAGGAATGTAGTAGACCCAATGGCAATAAAAAAAATGCTCTAGTTACTACTTTCCTACTATAATGTATAAACCAGGGATCCTCAAACTATGGCCCTCCAGCTGTTGCGGAACTACACATCCTATGAGGCATTGTAAAACTCTGACATTCACAGATATGGCTAAGCATGATGGGAATTGTAGTTCCTGAACAACTGGAAGGCCATAGTTTGAAGACCCATGGTATAAACTTTCCAAAAAAGGCAAGTAGAAATGGGGGTGTGCATGCCCATGCACCAATGGCCAAAGAGAGAGACAAAAAAATCCACATTTGTTGAATACAAATATAATGAAAAGAAAGAAAAAGCAAATGAGTGTATGTGTATAATATGGAAAGCATAATAATTCTGTAGGAGAGTAGAAGGTAGAAAGATATGCCAGTAGTGCAAATCTGCAAAAAAATGAGCCTGTCCCTATGAGTTTAGGAGTATCAGACAGGTGGTCACTATCTGCTAGGAAGGCCGTGGTATGGTGTCATGCATCCAAGCCATTCATTGGTCTCAGTCAAAAAAGGGTGATTTTCATACCCCCATTGTAACCTATTTGGCCATTTGACTGGCCAATTACCGTGGTATAGTGTGTAGCATCCAAGCCACTCAGTCTCAGTCAATAAGAGCTCTCTGAACTACATTGAAAAATGCTTATAAAAGAAACAGCAAATAGGTGTATATGTATACCTTATTAGATGGAAAGCATATCAATTCTGTTGGAGATGTGGCAATAGTAATAGTAATTATTTTTTTACCTATAATATAGGGGTATGCGATAGATGGTCACTATCTATAAAGAGACCTCCTTCTCTCAAACAATTTGACTGGTCAATTATCGTGATGTGGTGTCATGCGTTCAAGCCACTCATTGGTCTCAGTCAAAAAGAGCTCTCATAACTACATATAAAACTGCTAATTCACCATCCTAGTAAACCATGTGCCCTATGTGACACCCCAAAATAAAGTGTAAAAAGGTGCAAAAATAACTTAATTCAGCATGTTTCGCTTACCAAACAAGCTTAGTCAGGAGTACCAAATAGTGCACCAAATCAAAATAATGGGACAAACAAACATATAATAAAAAAACAGGATGCGCTACAAACATAAACAAAACAAAATAAATGTCCACAGGTGATAGTCATAAGACTAATGTCCATCTGATCCAATCAAAAAGCAAATGGATTTCACAGTTTTAAATTAATTAAAAAGGTCAACACCAGTGAAGAGAAATGTGAATAATATTGATAATCAGGGTGACACTCTAATTAAGAAGTGCTGATAGAAGATGCTCCACCTTGCAGAAAATGATGGCCGCTTACCAGAACTCTGGTGGCCCCTTATTTAAAAGAGAACCCCAGATAGCGTGTGATTATCCACTAGGAGGAAGATGTAGAGCCAGGTCACTTATTGATCCCCATCGGCAGCAAAACAGGATTGAGCCCTCAGAATGGATTGCCAGGGAAAAACAAAAAGGCTGCAATAGTGTAATACCGTCACTTTAAAATGTATTGAGAAGACAAAAACTCACTTACATGAAACAAAAATGGAAACAGGCGTGTCAGATTATGCTGGGATTCCGGCCGGAAATGATCCAACAACAAACGTAACCCGTCCAAAGAGGTGAGGAAAGAGGTATACAGCGGGGGATGATCCGATGTTGTACAGTATCCGGTGTAGTACAGTATTGGGCGGGATACTGTACTACACCGGATCATCCCCCGCTGTATACCTCTTTCCTCACCTCTTTGGACGGGTTACGTTTGTTGTTGGATCATTTCCGGCCGGAATCCCAGCATAATCTGACACGCCCGTGCGCTGACGTGGCGATGACATTGACGCCGCCACGTCACTGCACCAGGAAGTAAAACACTTCCGCGCATGCGTCGAAACCATTCGGCACGTGTGTGAGAAGACATGTCTGCTGGTTAGCGTACTAACCAGCAGACATGTTGGGTGGACGGGTTCCCAGCCGACAGATTTCAAAGCATGCTTTAAAATCTGTCGGGTGGCCAAATCTGTCTGTTTGCCCGTACAAACGATCGAATCTGTCTGCTGAAACGGTCTATTCCGTAGGATTGTGCACCTGCACACACAAATGTTCCTTTCATTAAAAAAAAGCCTTACATATACCCAATGACTAGCCTCAGGTAATACACAGAGATTAACAAAATACTCCTGCATAGGTTGTACCTGTTTATCTGCTCCATTTCTTCTCTACAGCTGTCTAAAACACACAGACCAAATGCGATATCTAAGCTCCAGAAGGCAGGGAGCGGAGATCTGAAGTTACACACTGCACAACAGAGAGCAGGGAGCTGAGTGTAATCTAAGACCTGTTCAGAGGTAATAGACACACCCGCTTTGTCAATTGCCTTCTGTGTGTTTCAAAAAAACATCTTGCAGTGTCCAGCACCCCAGCCCCACCGTTTTACTTACATGAGCCCCAAATTTCCGTGGGCGTGATCCCGTGTCGCTCTCGCTAAGTGTTTTTGGCTCTTCATTGGATAGATTGATAGCAGCGCAGCCATTGGCTCCCTCTGCTGTCAATTAAATCCAATGATGTGGCCGCCAGGGCGGGGCCGAGTCATACACTCGGTGTCTATGGATGTCTATGGTTATCTGATGCAGAGAGGAGCTGAGAGAGCCACTGAGAGCACGCCAAGAACGGTGTTCGGGGCAACTCTGTGCAAAACGAGCTGCACAGTGGAGGTAGTTATGACGTTTGTTATTTAAATAAAAAAACAAAAAACAAACCTATAGTATCACTTTAAGCTTTAAATAACACCATCAGCCTCAAACATCTCATAGACCCTCAGAGTGGCTTTCCGAAAATTCCCTTCTGATTGGTAATTCTCTGATGACACAATGACTAAGACCCCTTTTACACTGGGGCGGTTTGCAGGCACTATTGCGCTAAAAATAGAGCCGGCAAACTGACCTGAAACAGCCGCTGCTGTTTCTCCAGTGTGAAAGCTCGGTGCGCTAGCAGGACCGCTCCAAAAGTCCTGCTAGCTGCATCTTTGAAGCGGTGACAGAGTGGTGTGTTTACCACTCCTTCCCATTGAAATCAATGGGTCACCGCGGCTATACTGCCGGCAATGTGCCTCTGCAGAGGCGCATTGCCGGCAGTATTAACCCTTTTTTGGCTGCTAGCGGGGGGTAAAACCACACCGCTAGTGCCCAATTCCGACGGTAAAGCGCCGCTATAGATAGCGGCGCTTTACCGCCACCGCACCTCCCGCACCAATGTAAAAGGGGCCTAAATAAGCCAGCATGGAACATTAAACTATGTATGGTGTTTTAGTTGCCCGTCATGGATTGCCCAATGGATATGCTCTCTTGGTGGAAAAAGGTTCTGATGAGGGCTTGAAGTCCTTATTATGTGCTCATTTACCCATATATACAGCAGCAAAGATTATTTTATTGCTCTCCGAGCCAATCAAATTTGCATTTAGTCTGATAGCGGAGCAATTCAACATTTCCTACAGTATCCACAGCTCTTCAATATCCAGCTTTACATATGCGTAATGAGCAGCACTCGCCAGTCAATTTCAGCAAACTAACCATTATCAAGCCAGGATATCTAGTGTTAGCTGCAGGGCTGCTAGTTTCCAGCTACACAAGGTCAATGCCAGGATATCAGTTTTACATGCAGTGATACAAGTAAAATCAGAGTGTAGAGAATCCATTTACCAGCTTTAATTAAATGTACAAAGGAAATGCTGCTCATATTCTAATTTCTAATGAGTGTATCGAGAGTGTGAGATGCTATGAAAATTGATATGTAAATTGAATCCAGCACGCTTTGCTGTCTCATTAAACTGTGTTACTGTGTGTGGCTGAAGCACACTAGCATGGTCTTATTTTGATGTATTAGCTGCGGAATGGAGGGTGTCAGTATCAAATATTTAATTCTGCCTAGTTCAGACTTCCTCCTCTAAATCTGGAACACATGCATGATCCACATACATTCATTTCATCTTGTTTAAGGGCATTCAAATCATAGCAATGCTGATTGATAGAAATGGTCTTGTAATAGAATCATAAGCAATGGGCAACACTCTCCGCTCTTACTTTACAGTACCCTGACCATTATTCTCATGTATCCTGAATCCTCGCATGTAAAAGATGCTAAGGTTGTGTTTTTATATTACAGGGCAGTCTCAATAAACTTAGGGTCCTAAGGTGAATAATAAATACGGCAGACTCGTAGAAACAGGCATATTCAGTAAGGCAGTACATAGAGCAATGGTAATATTTTTTTATAAAGTATGGTAGGCACCTTGGCAGAATTCATCTTTTAAAACACAACCTCAGGATCCACCTGTCCTCTGCCTAGTGCACTTCACCTGCTATACTGTATGTATTTATTTTTAAAATCATACCTTTTTCCAAATGTCTTGTGGTTGATCATCTGATGCTTGGGGGCCTATTTCTTTTCTTTTCTTCCCTGGTTGTGGGTGGCCCTAAATGATTAAGAAAATGGGTCCTTGTAGTTATGTGGGTATTATTTTTTGCATTATTGTCTTATGAGCCCAGGTAGGAGTGTTAAAGAATCCCGGCAGATGCAACCAGGTCAACCTGGACCGTCTTGTGAGCAACAAGTCCTTTTTACCCTTGTAAGTTCCCTCACCAATGCCAACATCTTTTCTTGGCCTTCCATTGGATTTGACATCTTCAGCCATCTTAATGGTTGGCCTATCAAGGATAACCTAACTACCACATGCATGTGGGGTACATTTTTCCCAGCAATAAAGCATGCTGAAACTTTACAATATAAAGAAGTTTGTGAGCAAGAAGGTAAGAAGAACTTATTTTAGAAGAGGCATGATGAGGCTAATTTACTAAAGGATTTGACAATGTTCACAGAATAAAATGTGTGAAGATTTACTTCAGTTATCCAATTATGTGAAAAGAAAATTTCATTTGTAGATGATTGGATAATTGAAGTGAATATTCACACAATTTATTGAGTGGACATTCTCAAATCTTTTAGCCTTGGCCTCATATGCCTTTTTTTTTGCAATGTAACACCTTCTTGCTTGCAAATGTATTTGTACAGTCAAGTTCTGTTTTAAGCATGGAAATCACTGCTGTTCAAGATCAGCGCCAATCTCAGCAATCAAACCATTTAATCAATTTACATATGTGCTACTTATTGTTCTCCTTGTTGAAGAGAAAGCTGTACCTGAGGATCTGCAATGTAACGACTTACCTGCTTTGTGGATCTGTGTTTCCAACACTGTGACTGCTCCTGGAATATCTCTTTCAGTCAACAGGGGCAGCTCTGACATGAGGAAGTGACAGTGCAGAACAAGGCCTGGTAAATCAGTACAGGGGAAAAAGTCAGTAAAAAAATCAGCTACGGGGGGACCACATGCAATATTGGTGATTGGTCCTTTGCCTTCTTGCAATTTTTTGGCATAGCTTTCATATTTTTGTTCAAGTCCACTTTAACTTTAAGCTTCAGGAGGGACTTGAAGAGGTCCTTTTGTTAGGGTGAGGCATTGAAGATTTAAGCACCATGCTCTTAATGCTTTGACAGGTCCTTGACAGTGAATAACCCTGATATTTGTAAAGGATGTTAACCTCATAGAGTGTGACTATCTATTAAACTATGTTTTAAGTTTATGTATCGTTTTAGAAGAAATAAGACCTAACAGGTTCATGTAAAACATTAAAATAATTGCATGGCATGATTGTATACCTATCGACCCGGATAAATGTAGCTGGTGCCTAGTATGGTTTTGAGTTAGGACTTATTCGTGGTGCACTGTCAAGGACGTGTCTCACTGACTATAACATTAACCTTACATTGGAATGTTGAACTTGTATTAAAGGGTCACTAAAGGAAAAAAAAATTGGGCTGAAATGACTGTTTACAGGGTATAGAGACATAAAAGTTAATTGATTCCTTTTCAAAATGATTAAAAATAAATAAAAATCAATCATATAATGTGCCTGCAGGTTAGTTTCACTTTTGAACTGGCTTCATGTTTCTGTGAAGTAGAAATAGACACACAGAACAAAAACAAACAAATCCAGGGCAGTGTTTTGTTTTTAAAATGAATCTGATTGGTTCTGGGAAGTTTTAGACACACAGTAATGACAGCTTAGACCACAGTGAGAAAGCTCCCAGCACTGTGGTTATAAGGAAACAGACAAGCAGGAAGTGTGGAGAACAGAGCAGGATTACAGCAACTTCAAAGCAAAAACGAAAAATAAGGACATGAAACCAGTACTGCAGTAAGGTAAAGAAAGCTATTTAGCTAAAAAAATAAATCCTTTAGTGATCATTTAAGTTTATAGTGAGAAAGCAGTAAGCAGCTTCATACTTTCCTAAAATGGGAGAGATGTATTCAGTCCACACTTCTATGACCAGCAAGATTCTTTGCATTGCTCCAGGAATTACATGTGCAAAGGATGACAAATATCCATCTCCAAAGGTTATCTTTAGATGACCTTTACTAGCATTTCATGCTAAGTCCAGATCCTCTATATTTTTTTCAGCAGAGTACATACATCTACAAGGAAAAGAGTTTGGGGATTGCAGGGGCATATTGCTTTTTTTTTCTCCGATTAACCTCTTAAGTCCCAGGTGCTGTTTTAAAATGGTAGTGATTTAGCTGTTATTTGTCCCAGCGCCATTTTAAATGACACACAGTCTCAGTGGCTGTAGCGGGCCCATCTTGATTCAATAGTAAAATGACAGCTGTGGTCCAACACTAACCCAGGGAGCTAAATCAATAGGATCACTCTGTACTATTACAGGTAATACGCTGTTTTTGTTTAGTGCGTAAAGGGGAAGTGCCCAAATGTCATCTGTGAATTTTCATAAACATTTCATTGAAAAAAATGACAAGTTAATTATATTCATTTAAATATGTTTTCTATTTCTATTCAT
This sequence comes from Rana kukunoris, assembly GCA_029574335.1. Classification (NCBI taxonomy): domain Eukaryota; kingdom Metazoa; phylum Chordata; class Amphibia; order Anura; family Ranidae; genus Rana; species Rana kukunoris. Next base: position 118,611,550 of record CM056052.1, read on the forward strand.
TTGACTCTGGAAATAAAAATAAGTCTTTGAATCTGTCACCAATTAATGTCATATTCTGTATATATATATATATATATATATACTGTATATATGTACTTTATATGTGTGTGTGTGTGCTTGTTTGTGTGTGTGTGTGTGTGGCCTGACTGTTGGATCTTTATGCCGTACAGCAGAACACATCCCCTTGGCTGCAACTCATTTTCCCCTCCCTACCCCAGATCGACAGGGGAATGAAAGGAAAGCAGGATGCCTATTGGCTACAATAACACATCAGCCAGCCCCATGTAGTTTGCCCTGGTTAGGACTGTGAGTTGCAGGAGAGAAGGACCTGTATTAGCCAAAAGACTTTAGTCCCAACCACCAGTGGCAGGACCGAGGAAAAAGTGTGAAGCAGCAGCAATCTTGGCAAAGAGCAGGAGTAGTGTGGAGAAAAATGTTAGCGCTGGGTGAAATAGAGACAATAATGTCTCTAAATTAAAACAAATGTTAAATCACTGTACTGGAATAGTGATAAAGTGACAAAAAACAACAATGAAAGTGAAGTGAATGAAAAAACAAGTGTTATGAACAAACACAACTAGAAATAACAATAGAGAGAAAGGAGTCACCGCTCCAGGTGGGATCACTAAATAATTACAGGTGGTGCAGGATACCGAGGGTGCTGGCGGTGCACTAAGCAAAATGAAGACAAAGAAAAATGGATAGCCGCACTCCAAAACCTGATGGGTGGTCTTTTATTCAATAGACAGCATGTACAAAAATAGGGTCACAGCAGTGGAAACTGTTCCTTGTTTCCACTGCTGTGACCCTATTTTTGTACATGCTGTCTATTGAATAAAAGACCACCCATCAGGTTTTGGAGTGCGGCTATCCATTTTTCTTTGTCTTCATTTAGAAACAACAATAAAAGTCCATCAAAAACTGGTGAACGAAGGGATGGTGGAATGACCACGTAGATCCTCAAAGGCAAGCAATAATTTCTGAAATTCAATGAAGATATAAATGCGCTTACCAGAAGGCATGGATCTGTCTGTCGGCGACAGCAGATCGATTAGGCATGAACACTCTCAGGGCACACTCTGCTCGGCTTCCTCAAACTGGATCAAGGAGTAGAATGAATCTTCTGTGGAGGGCCATGGAAGCACGATGTCCTGGAGTGATATCACAGATAATCCAAGGTGTCAAACCCCAAATGGATGGGGGGGTGATGGTAAAAGCCCTATGGGGATGGAACAAGGTGGATATGGAAGGCTCCAAGCACCATGTGGGGAGAGAAAAAACAACCCAGCCCCAATGGTGCAGGTCAGAAATAAAAAGGTTTTATTATAGCATAGGTAGGGTGAAGCAAGATGGCGGCAACAGCATCGAATGTGACGAGCGCATGCTTGTCATAGTTGACAACGTCACCACATTCGGGCCATTCAAAAGAACGGCGGTTCTTTTGAATCGTACGTGTGTATACTCAGCTGGCAAGAAAATGTTGTCGGGAATCTCGTCAGGAAAAACTACGTTTTTTTCCTGACGAGAATCCCGGCCATGTGTACAGGGCTTAACCCTGTCAACTGGAGCTAGATAGAGGAGGAGATCTTGTGTTTTAGAGGAACTCTGGGCTGGAGAGAGCCATGTGATGAAGTAACTGAGCTGAGCTGAGCTGTAGCAGGAGCCAGAGAGAAACAGAGAGAGTGGACTGTGTTACTGCCTTGTGCTGTGAGCTGTGTTGAAGAATTGCTTGTTCCCTGAGAACCAAGCTATAATGAGCAAAACTGCAGAGCCACCCATGTTCTTTTGCTTACCTGCTACTTAAATACTTTTCTGCTAGCCATGGACAACTCAGAACTTTCTGAAGCATCACCTTCCCTAATTTGGAATTATAAATAAACAAGGGTCCCAACACTGACAGGCTGACAGCACTGGAGTCGCCATTTCGAATCCAAACCACAACACTTCCTTCCTGGACTTTGCTTGTTGTCCCTGTGCCTGGGTGGGTTAACTCTAGGTACCCGGTTTCCTCCAAAACTCCAAACACATGCTGGTAGGTTAATTAAATCCTGGATAAATTGGCCCTAATATGTGTCTGTATGGATGTGAGCTGGGGAACTTAGATTGTAAGCTCCTTGAGGGCAGGGACTGATGTGAATGTTCAATATACTGTATATGTGAATCACTGTATAAATTGACAGCACTATATAAGTAGTGTGACAGACTCACCCGGGACAGAGGCTTTTGGAGGGGACTTATTGCTCGCCTCTTGCCTTGCGATCATGGGCCATGGCATTTGGGGAAACAGTGCTCTTTGTGAGCTGTATGCCTGGGGACCCTGTATATGCCATATTAGAGTGACCGATTTATACTGTTGTGACATGCAGTGTAAGGAGATGCTAATGCCCTCACCTCCAGCCATCTGTCTGTCCTCGTGCTAATTGACCCTGCTATGGTGTGAAGATGTCCTGTGTTTACACTTATGATAATGTGTATTGTATAGCAGGTAAGCAAGGAGACCTGACGTCTACCCTGAAACGTCATATCTCTGAGTCACCCAGTCTGTGTAAATGATTAGTTAATTAGCTCATGTTAATTTATGTTCTGGTTACCTCCTCTTTAAGACCCCCTTCACATTTTTCAGGTGGTACAGCGCTAAAAATAGCGCTGCTATACTGCCTGAAAAACTCCTTAACTGCATCCTCAATTTGAAAGCCTGAGGGCTTTCACATTGAGGCGATGCACTGGAGGGAGATAAAAAAGTCTCCTGTCAGCAGTATCTTTGGAGCGGTGAAAGGAGCGGCATGTATATTGCTCCTTCCCATTGAAAACAATGGGAAACCGCGGCAATACCGCCTGCAATGCGCCTTTATAGAGGCGCATTGTGCGCGGTATTAAACTTATTACGGCTGCTAGCAGGGGTTAATGCCACACTGATAGTGGCCGCAACTCGCGGTGCTATACCGCCAGCGCGGCTCTTGCCCCAATGTGACAAAGGGGCCTTACTGTATATAAGGTTGTATTCTTGGTTCTATTAAACTCTCCATGTTCAGCAGACAAAGAAGTCTCGTCTCATTGTGTACTTGAGAGTAGCTGGAATATTTGATATCTTTATCCAGACTGATAGGAAGCGGTATATGACGGAAGTACTCAAGCGGAGTGTGGGACATTACATTACAAGTAGTACCCATAATAAATAAATAACATATATGTCTATATACAGTATATATTGTAGAGTGGGTTTCAAAGTTTTTTAGTCATTGGGCAGCACAGTGGTCCAGTGAGTAGCACTTTCGCCTAGCAGCAAAAGGGTCGCTGGTTCGAATCCCGACCACGACACCATCTGCCTGGAGTTTGCATGTTCTCCCTGTGTCTGCGTGGGTTTCCTCCCACACTCCAAAGACATGCTGGTAGGTAAATTGGATCGTCCAAAAAAATTGACCCAGTGTATATGTATATATGTGTGTATGACTGTGTGTCCATAGCGTGTCAAGATCCTACGGGGTAAAAATGACCGCACCAGCCAAGCAGACACTGGCTGGAAAAAGCGCCCAGAAGCGATTCAGTTCGCATGCGTTGCGCTATACAAGTCATTCATTCATTCATTCAAAGTTTTTTAGCTCCTTTCAGACCTATGCATTGTGGTAACATGCAGTAAAACACATGTTACTGCAATTCAGCATAATGCATGGTAGTTTGTGGTGGATTACAACACCACTTATTTAGAATGGTACCACAACACACTGGAAGGCAGGACCATATTTAATATTGATTGGGCCCTGCGCAAACAATTTCTTGGGCCCTGCTCCATTCTGAGACATACAAAAAATAGCAGGTAGACTCAAAATCAGTTTACTGCAGCAGATCATGCAGCAATTGCAATTGGTTGCCAGAGGTTACAGCCTATTCTTACTGATCACTAGCAGGTTGCTAGAGGTTACACCACACAATTTCTGCTTGGTTGCTAGAGGTTATTGCACATTATCAGTGCTCACTGATTGGTTGCTAGGGGTTACAGCACATTATTACCACTTACTGTTTGGAGATTACAGAAGATCACTACTGTTCCCTGATTGTTTTCTACAGGTTAATGCACATCATTACCACTAACTGAGCACAGTGAGCAGTGGAGGAATCCCAAATAATTGAGCAAGTAAAGCAGCACATTAATAAACATACTATAGGAGAGGAACAGAACGTGCAGACATACTACAGGAGAGGGTCAGAGCCTGCAAACATACTGCAGGAGAGGGTCAGAGACTGTGGACATACTGCAGGAGATGACCAGAGACTGTGAACATGCTACAGGAGACAATCTGAGACTGCGGACATGCTACAGGAGACAATAAGAGATTGCGGGCATGCTACAGGAGACAATCAAAGACTGCGGACATGCTACAGGAGACTATCAGAGACAGCGGACATGCTACAGGAGACTATCAGAGACAGCGGACATGCTACAGGAGATGGTCAGAGAACATTCAACAATGCACAGCTTTACAGTTGAATAACACAGCTCAGGGTTTCAGCAATCAGGCATTTTATAGGTGTAAGGACATACCTGGCCAGCCAAGCTCACTATATATATTCAGAGGTCAATGGGCGAGGCTTCCACTCTCTGCTCTCACTGCAACTGCTCCACCCTGAGCATACAAGCTGCATGGGGATAAAGCATCAGTGGAGCTCCTAGTCCTGCACCCAGACCTCTGTATTCCCCAGCCAGTATAGAGTGGGCTGGGCGGGAGCTCCACTGACTCTCCCACTCCGATCACTGCTCTCACTAAAGCCGCTCTGTTACGAGCATACAGGCTGCATGGGGCAGGGTCAGAGCGTCAGTGGATCTCCCAGCCCCGCCTCCTCTCTGTTGGCTGACTCAGGAATACAGCCTCCCATGTCCTCTGTGTGCTCTGCAAAGCCACAATTTGCAGGTAGCGTGGGCCCCCAACAAAGATTGGGCCCAGGGCAGGTTTGTACCGCACAAAAGACCAAGGAAGGAAAGAGTTAATGCCTTTCCCAGTTCTTTGGGACTTTTTGTCGGGTTCTGCTCTGGGTCCGACATATAAATTGGGTCAGTGGTCCAGCACACATGAGAGGGAGTTGGAACAGAATGCGTAGAGTAGAGTCCAGAGGGTTGACCTGTGAGACCTGTAAGGGATGGTGATGGGCAGGTCTGTAAGATTAGAAGAATTTCACTTGTCATGTCCTGCTTCTAAAGATTTTTAACTTGGGGTTCTTCCTGAAGACACCATGCTGGAGAAATGCCTCTGAAATACTATGATGGCTGGATTACACTTATGCAGGTATGCTGGGGCAAAATTAAAGCCTGTAGTTAGGCGTAGGGATGTGGAAAAACTTTGCATTTGTATTTAGGACTGTGAAATGTCTATTTTTGAACCTTTCCAAGTAAAGTATTGAAACATTGTCCATGCCTGGTTTGAAGTTATTAAAGAGGTGTATCATAAGTAGCCAGCACAGACATGTGGGTTTTAAGAGAGGTATGAAGGTAGTGGCATGGAGGGCAGCACAGTGGTGTAGTGGTTAGCACTTTCACCTAGCAGCAAAAGGGTCGCTGGTTCAAATCCCGACCTAGACACCATCTGCCTGGAGTTTGCATGTTCTCCCTGTGTCTGCATGGGTCTCCTCTGGGTACTCCAGTTTCCTTCCAAACTCCAAAGACATGCTGGTAGGTTAATTGGATCCTGTCCAAATTGGTCCAATATATATGCGTGTACGACTGTGTAAAGGTCACCACCGTTTACGACCTTCCATCAACCCAAGACAGCTTATACAACACGCCAGAATCCAGCAGACACAATCCACATCAATTCCCTCAGAGAGACGAGACATACGCTCTGTGCTTTCTGGTTTCAAATGTGTGAACCCTTTAATTAGTTTTTTTATATACAGTACAGCATGTTAAAGTTAATCACAGGAACAACCCCCCACACGTCACACCATGGGGGGCTTCAATCACATTCTTTGAGGTAATTACTAATTGTAACAGAATGCATTATCCAGACAGCCTGGCTCCGCATATAGCTTGACAAGTCACATCTATTATCCATAGAATTCACAGTGTTAGCATCACACAATTAGTTCCCCTCAATCCACATCTTTAGACAGACTTCTGTCTCTGACAAAAAAGGTATTCACACCTGATCATCAATGGGCTTTAAACAGTGTTATCACACAATGAAAGGTCTTTCAGGAGCCAGCCTCACTTAGCATTTCAACAGCCTGGGCTAAGTGTTGAAAGAGTCATTCTTATTGACCGGTTGTAGGTCCACATGAAATCACCTGTAATATGTCCAGTATATCCTGCAATATATGATTTATCATTTATTAGTCACCCTATGCCCTAAAGGGGCACAGGGTGACCTTAGACCCAAGAGTCCTTAGGGCCGCTGGCACAGGAGTATCCCCCATCCCTCAAAAGGGGTCATCCCGTTACATCTCTCCCCTTTCGGCTGGTTGTGACCCTGGGGCACACACAGACCAAACATCTATATGCACCACTGAGGTTGTTGCAGATCACACTGTTGATAAAAAGTGTTTGTCCAGAATTTACTTTGGAGCCTTTACTTGCTTGGATGTTTGATTGTGCATAAGAAGCAGCCCCAGCCCTAGTTCCATCTTAGGATTTTCCAGACAAGGAACTATTGTTTACTGGGTGTTGTGACACAGTTTCTGGTACCTATTGAAATGGCGTGCTGTACCATAGAATTCCTGATATTCGGGGACCTTTGTTAGTATTGACGTCACTATATGGATTACTGATTTTTTCAAGACGCCTCAATAGGTGACAATACCTATATTCGAACACCCTGGCACCTTTGATGCCTGAATTCGGTGGATGAATATACTTACCGTGTTCTACTAGATTATACGACTGTATTGCATTCTTCCCCTTCCCTAAAATCCTCTCTGTCTCGCCCTGAAGAAGCCCAACGGCGAAACGCGTAGGCGACTTCAAGGGATTTGTTCCAGTACTTTAACATTTGTAATCTATAGGGTTACATTTTACCTATGTCAAGTATATTTTCTATATATTGTAAAATTGTATAATCCTTTATTTTTATTTTTGTATTAAAATATATATTTTTTAACATACTTCCGCACTGCCTCAAAGTCCGCCATTCTTTCACCCTGTGATTGGATATTTTTCTTTGCATACAAACAGAGCATTACTCACCCAGCCAACCTCTGCCTCTCTCAGAGAACATGCCTGCCGCTGGGGAGAAGCCTGGACTGGCCCTTCTCCCTGGAGTCCTTTCAGGCGCTGGAGAGAAGACAGGGTGGCTGGGCTCAGTCTATCATGCTGTTGGGGTTCTGGGCCAACTGCCCCCCATCCCTGGGGTATACCAGTGGAGACTGAAGTCCCATCCACTGGGGTAGGTAAAAATCCCCCGGTGCTTGCAAAGCAAAGCAGACATCCTCCTGTCTCTGTGCCGCACCATTTTCTGGGGTTGTGTCAGTGAAGACTGAACTCCCATCCACTACCCCAGGAACTCCCCCTTCTGTTAGTTGAGAGCAGAGGCTTGTGGCACTCTGCTCTGTTGCCAGCTCTTCTGCTGGGTTGTTGTGAGTGGAGACCACAGTGCCATCAACTACCACAGAAATTCCCTCTCCTGTTAGTTGAGAGCAGAGGCCCGTGGCACTCTGCTTTGTTGCCAGCTCTTCCGATGGGTTGCTGTGAGGGGAGACCACAGTCTCATCCCCCGATGTCTGCTCAAGCTGCAGTTGTGTGCAGCAGCCAGTAGAATCCTGCTCTGTTGCCAGTGATTCAGCTGTGAATAAAAGTCTTACAACCTCAGCTTGTTGCTGGAGAGAGGGGCCAACTGCCCTGGCTCCCTGGAACTCCACATCATCCGCTTCAGCTTTGGGAATGGCAATCTTCAGATTTTTAACTGCCGATTCATCAGCCAGGATTTCACAGTTGTCATCTAAATTTTCCTTATAGTCACAGGCAACAGGATTTTCAGCTCCCATTCCTGAATGGCCAGAAATTCCAAATCTTCCTGTAACCAGTGCCCTTCCGAGATATTCAATTTTTCCTCTCTGTGCTCCATTATTTCCTCCAAGCGCCACTCCGATTATCCCCAAAGTCAGGATCACTGGACATCCTCCAATACAACAATCCCAGGCCATCATAGTCATAGCCTTCCGTGGTGCTGTCATCCGCTGACCACGGGCATTTTTAGGCTACATACCACCGGAGGGCTCTGTAGCTTTCTTCCAATCGCATCTCTGCCCGAATCAGTCTGCTTAACTCCGCTGTCCACTCTTGCTTCGGTTGTTCCCACAACAACGACATTTGTACGTCATACTGCGGCCAGTACCTTACATGGATGGAGGGCAGGACCTTTCCTTGGTGTTGCTGCCTAAGAACTAGCGCTTCCTTCCAGAGTTGGCAATGAATCACATCCGACCATCCCAGCAGGACCTCCTCTGATACTGGTCCTCTGTGCTGTATCCGCATCTCTTGTAACCTCCTTTTGAATTCCTCTTCCATGGAGACTGGTATCTGCACCTCTCCTCTCTCTTCAGTTGGTGCTGCTGTGACTTCAGCTGCAGCAGCACCTCTTTGATGTAGCCAAGTGGCATCCACAGCTGCTATAACCAGGTCTACGATCTCCGGTGGAGGACTAGGACCATACTGTGCCAGTCCACGTCTAACAGCCCGATCAAAACTTTCTTGCTCGGGTGTCCTGTCTGTTACGCTGGGCGTCTCAGCTCTATCCATTTCGACAAGTTCTGCGATTATATCGCTTTTCTAATGGTTGCTGGCCGGTCTGCCCTGGCTCTCCAGTAAGTCCATGAGAGAAGAGAGCTTCAGCCGTTCATACAGCGTCTCCATTGTCCTGTGCCCTTGTAGCTGTCCGTCTGGCGATGGAATCATCCCACTGCTGTGCCACCACTGTAACGGTCACCACTGTATGTCCCAAGCGTGACAAGATCCTACGGGGTAAATGACTGCACCAGCCAGGAAGACACTCACTCCAAAAAGCGCCTAGAGGTGATTCAGTTTGCATGTGTAGCGCTATATAAGTCACTCGTTCATTCATTCAATGGAGTAATTTTTTTTTTCTTTCAAATTATTTTATTTTTTAAGAAATAAAATAAAAATTACAATAAATCACAATACATATCAATATTTACATAACCTAGTAAATGTTAGCAGGAACTAAAAAAGACTTAGGCCTTGTACACACGATCAGTTCAAACTGATGAAAATGGACTGAAGTTCAGTTTCATCGGTTCACAGATGGTCTGATGGTCTGATGTGCGTACACACCATCAGTTCAAAAACCGATCGTGTGAGAACGGGGTGACGTAAAACACAACGACGTGCAGAAAAAAATGAAGTTCAATGCTTCCAAGCATGCGTCAACTTGATTCTGAGCACGTGTGGGTTTTGAACCAATGCTTTTGCGTACTAACCATCGGTTTTGACCGATCAGTAGGCGTCCATCGGTCTGATTATAAAGCAAGTTCTACATTTTTGGACTGAAGGATAACAGACTTACAAAGAGAGGGAGATAGAAAATCTCCCCCTTCATATTTGAGAAGGAGAGAAAAAAAAATACAATTAAAAATTAAAGATCATACATTGTAATAAAATATGTGAGTATTAAAAGTTAAACAATTAAAAATAAAAATTATATATTGATGTAAGAAAGAGAAAGGACTCCTTATATAAGCTAAATCAATAGAAAAAAAGGATACTTATAATCTCCTGGTGCCCCTATCGGGTTCAAACTGCACCAGGAACGAAATCCTTTCCACATACTGTATTACACTCTGAACCAAACCCTATGTTGCTAGATAAATCCCCTTACATAACATCACTAGGCTCCCTTAAAGAAGGGGAGAAAAAAAAACAAAAGCGGGAAAAAGTCGAAAAAAAAAAAAAAGGACAAAGAAGAGAGGGAGGAAAGGGGATAAGACAAGCTATATACCTAATTTACAGTGTTTGCGGAAATCGAAGAGGGATCCTGAGTAAGAGAAATACCTATATATGTGGCCCAAGGTTCTCAGATCGTTTCAAATTTCAAAACAGTATCTCAATGAAGTAATTTAAAGACATAAGTAGTTGTTACACAGAAATGCAAAAAGCAGCCTCAGCCTTGTCCCATGGCATTGATAAAGATGGCACAAAGTGAAGGTACCACAAATGCGTGTACGTAAAGCGATTCTGTAACAAAGTGCCTAACGTAGCCCAGAGCCTTAACGTAATGCAGGTTAATGTACAAAACCCCCCAAAATGAACACACCACAATAGACTGCCAAGTCTGAAGGGCACCATAGGACAGGGTACCAAGATTTTGTTAAAAATAAACAGTGCACTGAAACATAATGGAAGAAAGTCATACAAGTCCTTGGATTTGAAATGGTTAATAAAATAACAGAAACAATAAAATAAAAGAAGCATGACTATTCTTTTTTTATCCTTTTAATCTTTTCATGAGGATTTTCCTCCAAAAAATGCACGTATTATAGGGAGTTGAATAGCCCTGGGGAGAAAAGCAGATTGTGAACGTATCAATGTTTGCTAGAATCTTTGCAATTCTAGACACAATTCTCTGAATCCACCACATTATGCTCTTGCTTTCCTCTGCACACAAGCAGTCCCTGCTCATAATAGAAACGATTTGAATCCAGTGAAAAATCTTCCTTTGCGTGATCATGCATCTATTCTCTCAGCAATGAATAGCCGGGGTCAGTAGCTATGGAAATGCTCAAACACAGAAGTCATTCACTCAGAAGGCAGTATGGAAATGGTCTGTTTTCAGAGGCTTCTATGGCTTGGTGTGGAAGACTCAATTTAAAACCTTGGTGTCTTCTGTGAGAGATTTTCATTAGTTTCCAGCTCTCCATGTAAAATTTAACGTTTCACATATTCATAAAGGATTGTCTGTGAAGAACAATGGCACTGGCTGTGAAATTAAAGGTAATATGTGATGCAATGAAAGAAAATAACATTAAGAAGATGAATTTGCTGAATTTACTATATACAAGAGGAGAGAAGAATAAATGACTGAAAGTGTATTGACACCACAAAATTGATTCTCACGATTCATCCACAACTGATAGTTTAGTATTTTATAGATGATGTAGAGTAAAACGACTTGTTTCTCTGCTGTAGAAATTATGAAGGAGGGCTCATTCTCCCTTTTTGAATGTTAATGTTTTTCTTGTTCAATATTTTCATTGAAAATTTTCAGGAATAGGATAGTATGGATACAAACATTCAAATGAGATAAGTACATTAAGAACATCAGTAAAAGAAAGATCACGTACAATTGGTTGAACTTGAACTTGAACAAAACAATCAATAATAGGTTGATACAGTTGGATCTCAAAAGGACTAGTACAGAGGGACTCCGATAGTCCATAGGTAACATTGAACATGCCTCTGGTCCACCCGACAACCCCTACTGGGAACAAACTGTGGACGGGTGGGGGCACATCCTAGACGATGTTATTTTCTGATACAATGTCTTTTTGAGGTATGAACAGTGTTGTAAGTAACGGAGTTACAATAAACACAGTTACCTAACGCAGCCCCCTTTGAGGGTAACGAGTAATCTACCTGATTACTCTTCCCCTCACGGTAACGCAGTTTCCATTACTTGGGCGGCATTACTGCAATTACATCTACCGCCATTGGTGGCAGCAGAGTCATTTCTTCTGCCGGCGCTGTGAACATAAATATGGGTGGAACTCCGCTTTAGAATCATGTGACCGCTGTGATGGCCTGTCACAGCGGTCTGAAAACTCCCAATCGCAGGGAGCCCTGGATACAATGAGCCCCACCCACCTCACACTGACCTATCACCGGGGAACAACTCACATCATAACACACACTGTGTGCACAACCTGATCAATGATCCGGGGAACACATGGCCGGAACAAAATGTTCCACAGAACAAACGTTCCCTATACAACACAGTGTACACAGCGACATCTAGTGGTCAACATGGTAAGTGCAGGACACATATACAGACCAATGATCAGCAGGTTATTTTTGGTCAGTGATTTCATCTCTTCATCAGACAACAAGAAAAATCTGACATCCCCATTCCAGATCCCTTGCATCTAATAAAGCTTATATAAGATAAATAAAATAATAAACAAAAACTATAGAAAATTATAATAAAGCCTAATATAAAATTTTAAATTACAGACTCTTTAAACGTCAAGGGAATGTATATTATAAACATACATTTTAATCCAGCTTATAATTTGGATGTAATATGTAGCAGATGGATAAGGCTTTTAAGTCCTATTAGCTGCACATACATGGTGGGACGGATGCACCTAGGCTGGGATATACACAAGATCACCATTTGTTTCCTGTTTTCTTCTCTCAAGGATCTGGCATTCTTTTGTCTTGGAGTATTAACTCACTGCTCCCTGGCAAGCGCTCTTCATGTGCTTCTCAACAAAGCATTGTAGAATATTAAAAAAAAAATCAGTTACTTTGCTGAGTAACTAATTACTTTTTCAATGTAGTAACTGAGTCACTAACGCAATTACTTTTTCGGAGAAGTAATTTGTAACTGTAACTAATTACTTTTTTTAAAGTAAGATGAGCAACACTGGGTATGAAAAGGGAAACAGATAACAAATTCCCACACAGGGGATATGGACATGAAACATAGAGGGGCACACGCAAAAGTACATGATAAAATATATATTATAAGGGTACAGATTATAAACGAACACCGACCCACCAGCCAGGGTCGGGGTCAGTGCCTTATGCCTGAGCCTGGAGACCCAGGGCCTAAGGTAGACAAGGGGAAGCAGAGTTTTCCACAGAACGGGGGGGGGGGGGGGGGAATTATAAAAAACAGACAAAAAAATTATAACAAATAAAAAAAATCTGAAGACACAAGGGGGGGGTGTAGAACAGTGAAGACACCCAGAAACAGAGAAGGAATGGGAAAGAGAAAGGAGGGTCCCCCAGGCTGGAGATTGGGTGAAATTAAATTTAGAGCCCCAGACTAGTCGGGTGTAGATTAGAAAGTGTATAGGACCACCATGGGGCCCATACCTTAAGGAATTTTGCATGCGAGTCGTACAGGATGCTGGACATTTTTCCATGGATCATAAGGGTTGTCAAGGTATTCTTGACCTCTGGAAATGAGACAGAAGGTTTCTTCCAAGCCCTCGCTATTGTTCGTTTGGCAGCACTAAATAAGAATGTGGCTAGTTTCTGCTGGTGAGAGAAAATACCTGGGATCGGGAAATGGAGTAATGCAAATTTGGGGTCCTTACGGAAGCGAACATGAAATAGGGAGGACAGCAGGCCAAAGACCCTTGACGAAAATCTTACAAGACGGGGGCAAGACCACCATGTGTGCAGTTCATCTCCTCGTTGACCACAACCCCGAAAGCATCTGTCATTGCATGATGGGTTTGACTTGGCGATACGGGCTGGGACCCAGTACCAGTGCAGATGGAACTTATAGGCTGCCTCCAACGTGGCAGTGTTAAAATAACATTTTGCTATGCTGGACCAGGCCTTACTCCAGTCTGCAAGATCTATGGGGGAGAGGTGATTGTTAATGTTTTTGATATTATGAAGAATGCAATAGCAGGAGTAAGAACAACAAGTTCAGCAGAAGACAGGTAGAAACTAGGGTCCTCAATATATAAAAGAAAACACTGGGTGACTTTGCTAACCAGATACCATCTATATCTAATATATTTTTTGAGTGAATTCGCCGGTCTTACCAGGAGTACAGTACTTAACTACTTCAGACCCGGGCCATTGTAAAAAGACTTCCACAAGGTGGCTCTACAATGGCGGGAGTCCTGACAAAAATCGCAGATTGCCGCCATTACTAGTAAAAAAAAAAAAAAATGGATAATGGATGAATGAAAATTGGATATTTATTATAGCAAAAAGTTAAAAATATTGTGTTTTTTTCAAAATTGTCGCTATTTTTTTGTTTATAGCGCAAAAAATAAAAACCGCAGAGGTGATCAAATACCACCAAAAGAAAGCTCTATTTGTGGGAAAAAAAGGACGTCAATTTTGTTTGGGAGCCACATCGCACGACCGTGCAATTTTCATTTAAAGCGGGACAGTGCCGAAAGGTGAAATTTCGCCTGGGCAGCAAGGGGGTATATGTGCCCAGTAAGCAAGTGGTTAAGAAATGTAATGTACACTTGCTATCGCCTTAACTTCTTCTTAATATAAAATTGAACACGGAGAGGTTCCCACTCATTGCTGCTATCCCTACTTGGTTGAATTGCACTGAGAGTGTCGGTTGACCTCTTTCCACGTAGGCTCCCATTTAGTGCCATATTAGGGGGATGTTTGAAATGTCTGTAAACACCTCTGTACTCGTTTATTTTACATTCTGATGACATGTATATTTCTGTTATACTGTTGGAACTTCTCCACCTGTGTTCTCTCAATAAAATATATATTTGAAAAAAAAAAAAAAAACTTTCCTGAATCTGGCACTTGCTGTATCCACTCTCTATACTGACCACAAAAATCAGGGCTGTCATGCCCTCACCACCGTGGTCAGAGTACGTCCCTGCATCATACAATGCTGTCCCCTCTGCTCTCCTCTCGCCCCCCTCACCCCCTCCTTCCTGCCTGTCATCTACCTCTCTGTGGCTCCACACCGCAACGAACCTCCGTCGACTCTCCGCCTCTATTCTTGAAAAAAAAAGGTACAATTGTCACTGCCAGTCCCTCTGTTGGAGGCTGGCATGGCACACTAGTGGTTGTAAAAAGGCGTTCTAAATACGGGATCTGAGCTGTCTTCGGACCGGTCTTGTGACTCACAGCTGCTTTGCAGCTATGAGACAGGGCTTCTGCAGAGGAGACAAGCGGCCACGTGATCTTCCCGGCTGACGTCAGAGGGAGATTACGACTCCTCCCGCAGAGGACATCCATCGGAGCTGTAGAGCGGCCACAGGTCATGTGACTGGCCTGAAGGCAGCTTAGATTCAGTACTGAGGCCTTGTGCACACGACCAAAAAACTTGACAGAATCCATCAAGAAACTTGGTGGGAAAGCTTTTTTGCCGAGGAAAACGGTCATGTGTATGCTTTTCATCGAGAAACCTGTCGAGAAACTCGATGAGGAAAAAGATAGCAAGTTCTCTTTTTCCTCGATGGGAGTCTGAATTTCCTTGTAGTGTTCCTCGTCGGGCTGGTTTTCAACGAGAAACGCGTTGGTGTGTATGCTTAGAAACTCGCGCACCTTCGGTAAAAGTAGTATTTGTAATGGAGATAGCACATTTGTCACGCTGTAACAGACTGAAAAGTGCAAATGTCTCTTACCAAACTTTTACCTAACACGCAGTAACATGAGATTAGCAAAAGCAGCCCCAAGGGTTGTGCCAGTGGAATCGAACTTCCCCTGCTGTTGTATGTGTTGAAGTCACCGAGTTTGAGAACGAGGAGATTTGGTCTTGACAGTGTGTACGCAAAGACAGCTTGTCAAGTTCCTCAACAAGCCTAACAAGGAACTCGTCGAGGAAACGATGTGTCTTTCCGACAAGTTCCTCGGTTGTGTGTACGAGGCCTTAGAGCGCTTGTTTTTTTGAAACTACTTACATGGTGTGCTATGCCAGCCTCTAATAGAAGGGATGGCATAGTTTTATATAAATGGTAGACATGTGAATTAGTTTTCGTTAGAATGCGCAAGAAACGAAAACCGAAAGATCCGACATAAAAAATGCTTTATTTTAGTTTTCGTTCAGATCCGACCATTTTCGATGCTTTGTCGAATTTCCGTCGTTCAATTTCACAAAGTCATCGAAAGTCATCGTTTTCGGACGAAAACTTTCCCGACGAAAACGAAATAAATCAAAACGATTTTCGGGAGTAACTAAATAAATGTATTTTCTGGACGAAAACGAAAAAACGAAACAAAATATTCCAGTCTGCACATGTCTAATAAATGGGTTAACAAACCCTTTAAATGGAATATAATGGTTGCTTTGCCTCAGCTCGCAGTAAATGTTTTCTAAAAACAATGGAAGATTATTGGAGGCTTTGTTGCCCATTTCTAGAAAGGTTAAATCCAGTATTGATACATGCAGTATAGGTAATGTTTGGAGTCTTTGTATTTTTGCTATGTTATTTTTCATCTTTATAATCAATAAAATGCTTATTTTGCTTTTGAAAAAAAAAAAAAAGAAATGTAAGGGGTTCTGGTGTGAGTGATGTCATTCTGGGGATGAGCTCGTAATGTCACCAAGGAGCGTTACTTCATCCTTAAAATAAATAAAAGAAAATAAATAAAAATAAATCAGATATAATAATCTGCGCATAGAGCAATATAAGAATACATCTGCATATACTGAATAATTTGGTGTATCTTCATAAGCTGTGTTGTCAGCAGGGGAAACTGACCATTCAGGCACTCGGGAACTGCCAGAGGGCCCCATGCCACTAGGGGGCCCCATCAGGGTTGCCAGCCTCAGTAAAACTAGGGACAGTATGTAAAAATCTGTGTTCTTTTTACATCTGTCCCTGAAATGTCCCTTACCGACATCCTTTTGGTCTAAATATCCCAAGATTATAGCTGCCCTGCCTCTCCAGTACCTTTTCAGTGTGTGTATATACTGTGTGTATCTGTATACTGTGTATGTATACTGTATGTGTGTTTATACTGTGTGGCCCCATAATCTCCTATTGCTTGGGGGCCCAATAATCTCCTATTGCCTGGGGGCCCCATGAGTTGTCAGTCCGCCCCAGGTTGTCAGAGCTTATTTAGGTGTAAAAGTACAAACCCAAGGTCCGCGTTCCTTTGGCCTATACAGCAGGTTTGGCCGAGCAGAATAGAAGGAACCTTGCCCATATTGGTAATTTAATGAGCTGGCCAAGAGCCCCATTTGCAGCCAAACATTTGCATGGAGTCCATGAGAGTATGGTGTACTCTTTCCATTAACCTCCCTGGCGGTATTCCCGAGTCTGACTCAGGGTTAAATTTCCATGCTGCGATCGCTAACCCCGAGTCAGACTCGGGCTCGCCTCGCTGAGTGCACAGACAGGGTTTACTTACCTTGTTCCTGGATCCAGCGATGCCAACACGCTGTGTGAGCGAGCAGGTGCTCGCTCGATTCACACAGCGTCCCCGTGTGCTGCCGAGCTCCGTTCCCTGCGACGTTACGTCGCACGGGGCGGAGAAACGGCGCCATATTCAAAAATGTAAACAAACATATTACATACAATACAATGTAATCTTATAGATTACAGTACTGTATGTAAAAAATACACACCCCCCTTGCCCCTAGTGGTCTGCCCAGTGCCCTACATGTCCTTTTATATAATAAAAAGTGTTCTTTCTCCCTGCAAACTGTAGATTGTCCATAGCAACCAAAAGTGTCCCTTTATGTCAAAAATGGTTTTAGATCAGCTAAAAAAACAGCGATAATAAACTATAATCACTTGCAGAATTTAGCGATAGCGATTTGTGGGAAATTTGTCATAAAAAAATACAGCGACAATTCTGCAACTGAGCAAATTTCAGTGTTTTTGATTTCATTACATTATTGAATAATTTTTACTATAATTATATTATTTGTTATAATTATTTATAATTATTTATTATATTATAATTTATAATAAAAAAAAAAAATGTCATGCCTATTAGACTTTTGTTTGGTCAGATTTAAGTAAGTTATTCCTAAGAATTACAAGCCTACAGTATAAAACGCCAAATTTCCTTGCAAATAATGGTACCGCTTTCAGCACCTAAAATCTGAAAGAATCATACCGTCAGGGAGGTTAACTTAATAGACTCCATTCGAAGAAGCACTTGGGACCAAGGAACTGTTGGGGATCGCCAGTTCAGATCTATATCCCAGTGAATAGCGCTAAATAGTGTGTGAGACAGTTTTTGATATATGGGTGGACCTCTGGGAGATCTGCAAACAGAATACACATCTGATAGGTCAAAGTGATAGGCATGCCAGTTATTTGAAGAATAGAGGTCTGTTACCAAAGAGATTGTAGAGCCTTACAGCTCCAGAAGGTATGGAGGAGTGTACCCCTCTTACCACATCCCCTGAAACATGTGACTGGAATAGTTGGAAAAATTCTGTATACTGTATTGACTAACAGGGGTGTAGTGCCATCCGGTATGAAATTTGACCACAGTCTCCTTAACGGCAACCAAGCGGGTACACTTATGCAGAACTTTCCATGTTTTAAGGTGAATAGCCTTTTGGTGTGAGTGATGTCATTATAGGGAAAAGCTTGAAATGTCACCAAGGAGCATATATAGATCTTCATCTGGAGATTTACACTTTATGTTGGTAGAAGGCTTATGCACCAAGATCTCCAATTCCTTACCATGAATACAGGAGGTACCACAGTCCAGGTTCTCCATACTGTCATTGGTGTAGGTAAGCACAACTATTTTTAAATATAATATTAATTATCCACATCATGTTTTCACTATTAAATCAACCTTTTTTATGATTTAACAATACAATGTATCAAGATTTTTTTTTTATCTGTTTTCAAACTTTTGGGGTTATTCATAATTTATCACTTTAATCATCACCTAACTTTGGAAACCCTAACTGAATGACATTTTGTTTTTTAAAGCACTTTTTAATAAATAGTTTTCTCTTTTTTTTCCCATCCTTTGTTGCATTCCTTCTGATCTCCTGTAGCCATTTTTCAGTCACCTCATGTCTACATACAAACACCTTATGATTTTTTAGGGTAGGATCCCTGATAGTGACAACCAAGGCCCATGCCTGTGTCATATACACCATATTATCAAAAGTATTGGGACACCTGCATTTACACGCACATGAGCTTTAATGGCATCCCGGTCTTAGTCTGTCTGGTTCAATATTGAGTAGGCCCACCCTTTGCAGCTATAAAGCCCTGTACACTCGATCGGTCAAACCGATGAGAACGGTCCGATGGATTTTTCCATCGGTTAACCGGTGAAGCTGACTGATGGTCCGTCATGCCTACACACCATCGGTTAAAAAAACAATCTTGTCAGAACGCAGTGACGTAAAACACAACGATGTTTCCAAGAATGCGTCGACTTGATTCTGAGCATGCGTGGATTTTTAACCGATGGACGTGCCTACAAACAATCGTTTTTTTGCTATCGGTCAGGTATCCATCAGTTAAATTTAAAACAAGTTGGCTTTTTTTTAACCGATGGATAAATAACCGATGGCGACCACACGCGATTGGTTTAGTCTGATGAAAACGGTCCATCAGACCATTCTCATCGGTTTGACCGATCGTGTGTACTCGGCATTACAGTTTCAACTCTTTTGGGAATGTTTGACCATTCTTCTAGGAGGCACATTTGTGAGGTCAGGCACTGATGCTGGAAAGAGGAAAGAGCACTGTCACCATATAACAGGAAGTGTCTGAACAAGGTCTTTCATGATAGAATCACATGTATTATTTTAATAAAAGCTGCTCTTTGTGAAAAAAAATAAAAGCTGCAAAAAAAAAAAAAAGAAGTATTTTTCTAATTCCATTAAAAGTAAAGTTAACGTTTATATACATTTTTAGTGAATGAGTTTGCATGTGCTTCAATGCCAATGCCAATCCAATGTAAGCAAAGGGAACGAGCATTTTAGAAATTCAGTTGTTGAATATATAGTGATGTTTAGTAGAGATTGAGAAAATAAAAAATCCCCTTTTACAAAAGCACTATGTTAATCTCTGCTGCCCATATGGTAAGGATCATTTTGTAGGGTTTGGCAACTATGTGTATGAGCCCTTGGTGTGCAGTACTGAAAGGGTCACATTTCTATCTAGGTTTCAAAAGAAACTTATTGACCAGGCAAGATCAATTGTACCAATTGTACCTGATTGTCAATTTTCTGCAATGCAGATCAGCGTCTTCTTTACAGGCAGGGGACATAGTTTCCTGTTCAAACATTATGAAATTAAATTAGACTTCCTGGTAATTACAGAATCCTATATGTCTTCCGAGTCAATATCATCTGTTAAGCCAGTGACTGTGCCTGAATGTGACTATTATACAGACTAATCAGCTGGTAATTATTGTCAAACACGCAACCTAAGTTCTCTAGATGTGCAATATAAGAAATGAAGGGCTTTCTGAAATAGGAAAGGTACCATTACATTTCACTATACAAAGGTTAAAGTTTAAATTAAGCTGTAATGTGTGTTGGATGTTTATATACTAGTAACAGCAGAAATTCAAGTAACATAAAAAATACCTAAACTGAACATGAAATATCTATCTATCTATCTATCTATCTATCTATCTATCTATCTATCTATCTATCTATCTATCTATCTATCTATCTATCTATCTATCTATCTATCTATCTATCTATCTATCTATCTATCTATCTATCTATCTATCTATCTATCTATCTATCTATCTATCTATCTATCTATCTATCTATCTATCTATCTATCTATCTATCTATCTATCTATCTATCTATCTATCTATCTATCTATCTATCTATCTATCTATCTATCTATCTATCTATCTATCTATCTATCTATCTATCTATCTATCTATCTATCTATCTATCTATCTATCTATCTATCTATCTATCTATCTATCTATCTATCTATCTATCTATCTATCTATCTATCTATCTATCTATCTATCTATCTATCTATCTGTCTATCTATCTATCTATCTATCTATCTATCTATCTATCTATCTATCTATCTATCTATCTATCTATCTATCTATCTATCTATCTATCTATCTATCTATCTGTCTGTCTATCTATCTATCTATCTATCTATCTATCTATCTATCTATCTATCTATCTATATCTATCTATCTATCTATCTATCTATCTATCTGTCTGTCTATCTATCTATCTATCTATCTATCTATCTATCTATCTATCTATCTATCTATCTATCTATCTATCTATCTCTATCTATCTATCTCTATCTATCTATATGTCTCTATCTATCTATCTATCTATCTATCTATCTATCTATCTATCTGTCTGTCTGTCTGTCTATCTATCTATCTATCTCTATAAATACACAAATATTTTATTATATCTTTTCATGTGACAACACCAAAGAAATGACACTTTGCTACCATGTAAAGTAGTGAGTGTACAGCTTGTATAACAGTGTAAATAAGCTGTCCCCTCAAAATGATTCAACACACAGCCATTAATGTCTAAACCGCTGGCAACAAAACTCATTAGTGTTACAAGATCTCAGGTGTAAATGGGGAGAAGGTGTGTTAAATTTGGTGTTACCGCTCTCACTCTCTCGCACTGGTCACTGGAATTTAGAGGCGGCTCTCTAATTAGGCGGTCATCTAAGGCCTCGCACTCACAGGGGCCTCTCGGCCGCCTAGTTTGCCTAAAGAGCCGTGCCTGGCTATCCTCATACATCAGTGTACAATGACACCAGCACTGGTTCATGCAAAATGTATAGCATTTACAAACTATGGGAAAGATTTATAGCATTTTTATGGATTTTTTATTATTTATTTATTTTTTACTAGTAATGAAGGTGATCTGCAATTTTTAGCGGTATTGCAAAGGACACTTTTGACACTTTTTTGGGACCATTGACAATTATACAGCGACAGTGCTATAAAAATGCACTGATTACTGTGTAAATGTCACTGACAGGGAAGGAGTTAACACTAGGGGAGGATCAAGGGGTTAAATGTGTGTTTCCTCAGTGTATTCCAACTGTGTGGGCATGGGAGTGACAAACGATATGTTTCCTCTACCCGGACAGCACGGGGATTTGTGTGTTTACTCGTGCGCGCAATCGTGTGTGGCCGGCGGCGATCATGCCACATGCATCATATTCCCGCCATGGTGGCCGAAAATAGGAAAGGACATACCTGTACAGAATCACAGTATATATAAAATAAGTCTGCAATCGTGACAGGGGAGACTACCCTGCAGTAGAGTGATCTGAGGCTTGAAGTGCTCGTGGAAGGGATGACATTGATGGTGGTGTAGAGGATGGTCTATGTGGACATCTTTACCCCAGATGTCTGCATAATTAGATGTGCCTGTTCAAATCATCAACCATGTGAGTTGCTAAATGTTGCACCTTCATTAAATGTAACCATATTGCTACACTTAGAGGCACCTCTCTTTTGTTTTGTTTTTACTCAGTTGTGACATGATGCTACTTGTATATCAAGACATTGCTTGTATATCAAGTCAAAATGTATTTAAAAATGTTGCTTGTCTTGCAAAACACTCTCAAACCAAGGTTTTACCGTATTGGCCTTTCAAAATAACAAATGTAGTAACATAAAGGTTGGATAAAAAACACATCTGCTAGTAAAGTAGTACATTTTGTATAACGATACACACATCAGACCAAAAATACAGAGGAATTTGGTCTCAAAAGAGAAACGGCCCCTCCCCATGAGGGACAGTTGGGAACTATGGTGTCCTTAACCACTTCCTGCACGGTCAATAGTAAATTGTTGTTGATGCCGATCAGCAGCTCTCCTGACAGGGAGGGTATACGCTGATTGTTTATCAGCGTAGCCCCCCACCAGGGAAGCCACCAAGACCTCCAGGGAAGGGGGCAACATGTGGATGGCCAGGTATGTATCCCATGGCCATCCACATGTTAAAAAATATTCACAATAGATGCCAATCAGTGCCCAGAAATGGGCACTGACAAGCAACATGGGCACTGGCTGGCAAACATATAAAACAAGTGATGCCCAGCAATGCCACCATCAGTATCAGTGCCACCCCTCAGTGTCCATCACTGCGACCTCTCAGCGCCCATCCATGCCCATCAGTGCCCACCAGTGCCCATCTGTGCCACCTATGAGTGCCACCCATAAGTACCCATCAGTGCCACCTATGAGTGCCCATCAGTGCCACATATGAGTGCCCATCAGCGCCGCCTATCAGTGCTTATCAGTGCCGCCTATCAGTGACCATTATCAGTGCCAATCAGTGCCACCTCATTGTTGCCACCTCATTGGTGCCACCTCATCGGTGCCCATCAGTGCCACCTTATCAGTGCCCATCAGTGCCCGTAATTGAAGAAGAAAACTTACTTATTTACAAAAAAATAACAGTAAAAAATAAAACATTTTCAAAATTTTCGGTCTTTTTTTAGTTGTTGCGCAAAAAATAAAAATCGCAGAGGTGATAAAATACCACCAAAAGAAAGATTTGTGTGAACAAAATGATAAAAAAAAAATTAGGTACAGTGTAGCATGACCGCGCAATTGTCATTCAAATTGCGACAGCGATGAAAGCTGAAAATTGGCCTGGGCAGGAAGGTGCATAAGTGCTTGGTATTGATGTGGTTAATATTGCCTGGAGTTCAACTTTAATATTTCTTTTACACTTTTATATTTTTCTTGTATATACAAATGATATACAAAACATTGATATACATGTAACATTGTACAGGTGTGTCACCACGCAGTTCGCAAAGTGTCTGTGTACTTGGTGTCCTATGACACTCGCTGACTCACTTACTCCCGTCGTTCCCAAGAGCCTCGTTTGTCTGCTTTTCTGTGACATGAACGGACTGAGCACCACATCTGAAGCAATGCATTATGGATAGTGTTGTTTAATGCCCACACACTTTAGTCTGTCGACAATTTAAAAACAAGTGAATCCTTTATTGCGTTTTTGCTTTGATAAAAGATGTCAGATGTAATGGCTGCTGTTAGATTGAAAACTGATGATAGGCCTTGTGCGGGGAGAGCCGGTGAGAGAAGGAGCTGAACATAACAATACAAGGAAGAAAAAGGTATTTTCCTCCGGGCTTTCTGACAAAGGGGATTACCAAAGGAGTATGCAGCCTGTCATCTGTTTCATTTAGAGGAGTGACAGAATAACACAGGCATCGGATAAAAAACAGCACACAATGACAATACACAGTAAACAGCATCACTGTCAAATAACAATGACAAGTTATGCAAGTCTGGCAGGTGCTCAGCCCTTTTGCTGAAGAGTCTCATTGCTTTCTATGGATATTTGTGTGCCTTTGCGTCATTCCTTACTACTTTTAGCCCCGGTCCACCTTTGCCAATCTGATGTACACCAACATATAGTCTTTAGATATCTGAACAATTGCACCATCCATATTTTTCTTAAAGTTGTAAAGTCAGAAGGTTTTTTTTATCTTAATGCATTCTATGCATTAAAGGGGTTGTAAAGGTAAACAAAAAATCCTAAATAGCTTCCTTTACCTTAGTGCAGTCCTCATTCACTTACCTCATCCTTCCATTTTGCTTTTAAATGTCCTTATTTCTTCTGAGAAATCCTCACTTCCTGTTCTTCTGTCTGTAACTACACACAGTAATGCAAGGCTTTCTCCCTGGTGTGGAGTGTCGTGCTCGCCCCTTCCCTTGCACTACAGGAGAGTCAGGACGCCCACTAACACACAGCTCTTATCACTATCCGCAATGTAGAGAGTGTCCTGACTCTCCTGTAGTCCAAGGGAGGGGGCGAGCACGACACTTATAAAGACATTTATTTTCATATGTGCTCTTTATTACCCAGCCGGGTAAAAACAATAAAACTTGTGGTGACAGAAGAGTTGGAGTAAAAGGAGAAATAGCAGATTCAGGCGTACAATAGGGAAACAGTCCTGCTTCTGACAACACTTTGTTTTCTTCGCCACTCCAGCCGGAGTGGGTATAGCGTACCTGGACAGGCCTCTCCCACCGGCCTGGCAGCCAGAGTATCACTCGGAACCTAGGGAGATGTCTCTGCCACAGACCCTCCCGAATGAACGTCAGGGAGACGCCTCTGCCACAGGCCCTCTCTGTTTGCAGATACAGAGGTAACCCTCCTCAGTAAAGTTACGCCTGGATCTTCTTCTTTAACGTCGCCCAGGTACCGACTGAAAGAGGAGTCAATCCTTCAGTGTCAGGTTACTTTGATCCCCGGTGGTTCATCGGAATCCTATTGGACCGCCAGCCTCTCATTGGCGCTCCTCAGATGGACTCCCCACCGAACAGCTACACTTGCTTGGGATCTTCAAAAGTGGGAACCCAGTCGACTACTGAGTCCCCGTTCTGCTTGAATTTTACGGACCAACTTAGGCCCGAAACCAGGAACACCGCGTAGCACGCACGGCTCAGCCAGGTAGGCCATAACGCTAAAGGTGGGTGCCACACTGGAAGAAGACCCACAAAACATGGCATCTGCTCCATAAGTACCCTCTCTCAGCATGCCCAGCGAGGCCCAAGCCCTCTGATTGGTCGCTGGGAGGGAACACCCAAACCTGAACTCCACTGCTGCAACCTACCGCAACAGAGTGGGAAAAACACCCCAGCGAAATAGCATGAGCCCACAGCTGAAACAGAGGCCCTAATTAAATAATTGCAATTGGAATCAGAGTCAGTTACACTCTGATTATCCCTTAAATTTTAATAGCACTGGTACTTGGAAGTACACCGCCGCTACACTACTCTTGCCAGGCTTCACAAGATTGTTGCACAATTGTAGCAAGTCCGCATTGCATGACTCTAGATTAACTCTCTTTGCAAACATTCTGCAAGTCTGCTGCAAGTTTTGGTTGAGTTATGTTGTGCAATAGTCATCCCACCACAGGGGTTGGTGTGGCTGAATTCTCATGCTATAGACTTGCAGAGCTCTTGCAGAGAACTTGTGCTTCAAGTGCCCTGCAAGTGTACAACTTGCCAGTGAAAATGTGAAGCAAGTTAACAGACTACACATCTGTGGCATGTTATCATTGCTATCTGGGTTAAGGGCTCCTCAACTTCTGGCTGTGCTCTACACTCTGCTGGCTGCACCTATGGCTGCCCTTCACACAATGCTCTTAGCACTTGATTTGTCCCATGGGATTCCTAATGCTGCTTGTGACTTTGACAACAAATCTTCATATAGGCCCCCCAGCTAAGCCCAGCTGAGACTTTGAGGTCATCACACTGGCTTCTCTAGCTCTCCTGCTCCAGGGGCAGAGGTTCTATACAGGGACTTACCCTGCAGGACGGGACCCAGTAGCACTACTCCCTACTATCACAACCTCAGGCTATTTATGAGATATTCCTCCACCCTCTGGGCACATCTCCCCAGGGACTGGTGCAAGTTCCATTAATATGCAGACTGTCTGTTCTGTTCTGCCTCCCACTATGGTTCTAGAAGCCTCTAGAACAGTGGTTCTCAACCTCAGTCCTTAAGTACCCCCAACAGGGCCATGTTTTGGGAACTGCCCTTAGATAAAATAGCTTATCAATACCATGTCATTGATATTGATTTCAAGCAGCTGTGCATGGCCATGCATGTGTGTATGGTACTGTATGCCCACCGTGGATGAGGCCCTAGATCTACCAATAACTATGTAGTACAAAGGGTGTACCTTATTGGATACAGATTTATTTATTAGTTTAGGTTTGTCTTCATATTACATAGTTTTACTAAATTTAAAGTTGATAACACAAAGAATGTATGGTCAGATTGTAACATGTATGGTGACCCTTGGGGTAACCGTAAACTTCTTGATATTCTGGCTTTAAATGTGGACTGTCTGTTTTCTATCTATTTAGGATCATCTGACATTCCAATGAAAGGAGTTTCTTGTGCTAGTTATTGGGACTTCTGGGCATTTATTAAACTTTACATGAGTGTTAATCCAACAGAGCCGTTCGGTGAAGTAATGCCTGATTTAGGACAGCGGCTCAGAGCGTGCCTGAGGCATGTTAAATTCCACCAGCTATGTAGTGGCAAACTACAGTTTATAATCGATTTAGCATGCAGATATGTGTGTTTTTAAGCACACAGTTGATAGCTGTAAAAGGTGCAAGTTGATCCAACTTGGAAAAACACAAACTAAATCGAAATAAGTGAAAAAGACACGAATAACGTACCTTTATTCTAAAAAAACATGTTTGCGGAAAGGAAGAGTGGATGTTGGCTATGCACCTAGGTATAGACCCTGGTGTTCTGTTCTACCTAAATGTATTTTTTTTATTACTTCTATACTATGTGATTTGGTATTGCCTTCTGTCTTCCCCTCCTGTTTAACACTAGTTAGTTCAGTCCTAGCTAGACCGTATCTGTTACATCCATGTTCTCTGAGCGAGTATGTCTTCTTCTTAGAGCCAAGGCTTAGGAAAGTAATCTCTCTCTAATTTCTTCAAACAACTGGAAAAAAATCCTCTGTACTATAACTACCTGAGGAACAATTGTGTTGGATTCAACTTCTGTGTCTTATTGAAGAGTTAAGCTTCCTGTAGATGGTGTCAAGTCAGTAGGTGGCAATACTGTCTGGAAAGACTGGGCATAGGGCAGTGAGGGTAAGTCAATGCTTAAAGCAGAGTTCCACCCAAAAACGGAACTTCCACTGTCCGGATTCCTCCCCCCCTCCAGTGTCACATTTGGCACCTTTCAGGGGGAGGGAGGAGCAGATACCTGTATAGTATTTTCACCAACTTCCGGGCATAGATAGCCACATTAATTGCAGCTATCTATGCCACGTCTGGCGCCTCTCCCCCTCCCCCCGCTGTCTTCTGGGAGACACACAGGTCCCAGAAGACATCAGGGACCATTCGGATTGCGCAGCGTGACTCTCGCATGCACAGTAGGGAACCAGGAAGTGGAGCCGCATGGCTTCACTTCCTGATTCCCTTAGCGAAGATGGTGACGGCAGCAATCCGAGAGCCAAGGGAGAGGTCAGCTTTGGGTGCTGACATCGCAGGTGCCCTGGACAGGTAAGTGTTCTTATTTTAAAAGACAACAGCTGCAGTATTTGTAGATGCTGACTTAAAAAAAAAAAAAAACGGCGGACCTCCGCTTTAAATCGGCATTTGAACCAGAACAGCTGGCTGACAATCACACAAAGGATCCATGCTGCTCACAGGTGAGCCAGCTCCAATCTCATGATCTCCTCCCTGCAGGGTGCTCACCAGCCTCAGCTGAAGCAATAATGAAATGAAAGTCCAGTAGCTGCTCACCAAATTGGGGTCCAAATGCCTTTATTCACATAAGAACATGAAGAGCACTACATGTACAAGTAAGGGAGGAGCGTCTTATGCGTTTCACACACAAATTGATCTTTATCAAAGCCCCAGCTGATTGATATTAATACACCGGGTTTTAGTTTGCCGGTGAAGAATAAGCTGGATTCCCTATTAAATTCCCATTTGAACAATGTGGCCCAGATTCACGTACATCTGCGCATTATTGGACCGGCGTAGCGCACCGCCTTTACGTTAGACTTGCGCAATTTTGCCGCGTAATCACCCTATTCTCGTAGCTTTTGCGCAGGAAATTGCGCATACGTAACGTTTTTCCAGAGGCGTAAGGAGGAGTAATACAAATGGGGAAGGACGTGGGCGTGTTACATTGAAATGAGCCGTGACCCCATGCAAATGAAGGGCCGGCCGGCTCGCGCATGCGCGCTTGAACGAGACCATGTCAGCTCCGATGTGCGCATGCTCACAACTCGGGAGCGGCACAATCAGTGAAATTGGAAATGGACTAGGGCAACGTTGTGAACTACGCAAACAGCATAAATAGACACACACAAACGCACTTCCTTTGCAAAAGTACATCCCTTTGTCCCTTCCCATTTAACAAAGTGCTTTTGTTCTTGTTGTTCGTTGCGGTGTGTTTTGTAGTTGTCAGATTAGTGTTCTGTGTGATCAAGTGGTTGTTAGTAGATTTTTTAAAGTGTTTTTTGATAAGTGTTTGAGAGACTGTTTGTTTGATTGATATATTTCTTTTTGTTTCTTTTCCTGCTGTATTTTTTTTTTTTTTTGGGGGACTGTTTCTTGGTGAGTAGTTTTCTCTCTGTGTGTGTGTTTTTTTGTGATTGGTTGTGCTTGTTTGTGTGCGTGAATTTTGTTGACTGGGACTGTTTTTTTTTGGAAGGATGACTGAGAGAAAACGAAAGCTTAATTTTACAGTTGTGGAAAAACAGATTCTTGCCCAGGCCATTAGCGAGTATGGGCGTTACCTCCACGGCCCAGAGAGTGCCAACACCACCCCGGCCAGGAGGAGGGAGATTTTGGATAGGATCACTGACCAGGTGAATTCTGCGGGGCAGGGGGAGACACGGACCAGGTCTGGGATTGACAAAAAAATCAATGACCTTCGGGGTCTGGTCAAAAAGAATTTGGCCAGAATGCATGCCCATGCCAGGGGCACAGGAGGGGGCCCACCATGCCGTATTAGCCTGACAGCGGAGGAGCGTGCGGTGGCCCTGACCTTTCATCGGCATGAAGTTGAGGGCCTGCCCGGCTTTGACTCCAGTCCCCAGCCCGTGGTGCCAGGTAAGTTGTTTTCTTTTTTAATATCAGGTGTGTAGCATGTGTGGGGGAGGGGGTGAAAGGGAATATGTGGCAAGTGTGTGGATCCTCCAACCTGTGAATGTTTTGTGTCATCCACAGATGTGCAGGAGGGTGCATGGCCATCTGGCCTGACCGCACCAAC
Source organism: Rana kukunoris (assembly GCA_029574335.1). Taxonomy (NCBI): domain Eukaryota; kingdom Metazoa; phylum Chordata; class Amphibia; order Anura; family Ranidae; genus Rana; species Rana kukunoris. Next base: position 118,640,914 of record CM056052.1, read on the forward strand.
CCCAGGACAGCAGCCTAATGAGGCCCCCCCAACAAGGCGGAGTCCGCGGAGGAGGTTCAAGAGGAGGAGGACAATCATGAGGAGCAGGACAATCATGAGGAGGAGGAGAATCATGAGGAGGAGGAGTCCATGTCAGGCACTGGACGTTTGGGTTTTGAGGACTCCTCCCCTCTGGCTGGCAGCAGGCAGGCCTCCCTAAGGGGGAGCCCCCCCCCCTCCTCCCCCAACATGGCTCCCCTCACAAGGGCCTCCCCTTCTCCCCGGCCACAAGCATCAGCTGGAGGCAGGATGTCATCCCAGACCACCAGGGGGTTGGCCGATCTCCTGCCCGCCACCCTGAGAAGGGACCAGTTCCTCCAGACCCACCATCTGGGACAGGTCAGCCAGACATTGGTGCGGATGGAGGAGAGCCTGTCCTCCATCAAGGATACGCTGGGGAACCTGGACTCCCACTCCCGGGCTTTCACAACCTGCCTAAATGAACTGCAGACGACATCAGCAGGCGTTGGGCAGGATGTGAGGGCCCTTACCCTGGCTATCCAGGCCAACACGGCAACAGTTGGTGCTGCCCTGGACAGAATTGCCGTGGCCTTGGAGGGCAGGCCACCAGGTGGGCAGAGATCAGGGGCTGATCCTCCTTCCCCGGTTTTACCCCTTCCCCATGAGTCTCCCCTGAGAAGCCGGGGCCGTGGCCGGGGGCGCCCCAGGCGTGGCTCACGCAGAGGGCAGTAATTTGTTTTTCCCCCAATATTTTTTTTTTTTTCAATTTTTTTTTTTTTTTTTGTTTTTTTTTTTGCTGGAAATTTTTTGATTTTGCAGGTCATTTTTTTTTTTTGGGTTGTGAATGCTGTGTGAATGTGGGGGTGACATTCCTGCCGGAAAACGGGTGTCACCCTCAATTTTGGTGGAGAAGGGTTCCCCAGGACCAGGGAGAAGTGATCCCCAAGTCCGTGTGAATGGTGTATGAATGTACAGTGACATAATTGGAGCCTTGGCGTGGCGTTGCTGCTCACAAGTCCAGCATGGTGGACTGGTGCCAATCCAATTTGATGTGGATGTGGGGTGTGTGTGCTAGGGACCACAGTGGTGTGCATGCATGCATTCTCATTGTGCCATGATTAATGTGTATGTTTAACGTGCAAAGATGCCCAATGTGAACTGTCTCCTGGCTGCTCTTCCCTCAGAAGACGGGTTAACCTCGGTTAGGGGGGGATTGTCTGGTTCAGGGGTCAGGTCATCACGTAGGTCAATCTGCAGGCCCTTTCTTTCTGCAAAGTTGTGCAGCATGCAACATGCACCGATGATCTGGCACACAAAGTTTGGGGAGTACAAGAGGGCACCCCCAGACTTATCCAGGCATCGGAAACGTGACTTTAGGATGCCAAAGGTGCGCTCCACCACTGCTCGTGTTTGAGAATGTGCTTGATTGTATCTTTCCTCTCCTGGAGTTTGGGGGTTCCGGATAGGAGTCATGAGATGGGGTCCCAGTGGATATGCAGAGTCACCTGGAAGGGAAAAGACAGGAGGATGTTAGTCATGCATGTTCCCCTTGTGATGTGTGCATCATGGGAGGGGATAGTCATGCCTGCCACCCATGTCACTCACCAACCAGCCAGGTGTCCCCATACACGTTCTGATCGAATTCCATTCGGATGTGGCATTGATTGTATATGTAGCTGTCATGGCTGGACCCTGGGTGTTTGGCACGGACGTGCCATATGAGGCCTTGGGCATCGACTATCACCTGTACATTGATGGAATGCCAATGCTTCCGATTGCGGTACATGTGCTCTGTCTCCTGGGGGGGCTGGAGTGCCACATGTATGCAATCAATGGCCCCCACAGTGCGTGGGAATCTGGCAATTCTGTAGAAATCTGTCATTGCCTTCAGCCGCAGGTCCTCAGTGGTGGGTTTGATGATTTTGTTGGCCATGCATCTGAGGATTGCAGGGACAACCTGGTGCACACATCTGCTCATGGAGGACTGTGACATCCCAGCCACCACTCCACTTGTACGCTGAAAAGAGCCACTGGCAAGGAAATGGAGTGTTGCCAGGACCTTGACCAGTGGCTGCACTGCATGTGAGCGGTGTGTTGGGCTGGTGATGTCATCCTGCAGGGTTGTGGTTAATTCCAGGATGGCATGAGGGGTGAATCTGAAGATGCGATACACCTCAGAATCACTCATGCCAAACAGGTCTATGCGGGTACGGTATATCCTCTCCCGTGCCATCCTCCGTGCCATCCTCCGTGCCCTCCTCCTTCTTTGTTCATCTAAAGTCAGTAGTATAGCTATGCGCGACGATGCCCCTGGCATGTTGGCATACAGATTGTTGAGCAACACGTGTGACTGCTGAGCTGCTCACTAACAGTGTTGCTTTATCTAACAAGTAGACTTTTTTTCTTTTTTTAGACCAGCTTTTATCAGCTCTAATTTTAGACAGGACATTTTGCTGTTGCGCACACTGCGTCGCCTGCGCTGCCCCAACGTTGTTTTGTGGATCCCCGTAAGTCCCTCATTAGCATATTTGACTAGCAAATCAATGGTGTGTCTATCGCACTTTTTTGCGCGGACGGATGCGCCAGTCTAACGAAATTACGCGGGACAAAAAAATTTTTTGCGTATCTCGTTCTGGGGATGCCGCGCAACATTTAGACTTACGCACGCGCATCTCCTGTTGTGCAGGCGTAATCGCTCTGTGAATCTGGGCCTGTGTTTCTACTTTATATGCCAGTGAAGCATTTCATAACCCCTGCTATAATTTAGTATAACTACAGCTCATGGTACATTAGTAATATCAGTTGGGTGTGGATATAATAATGAATAAAAGAATAAGAATATGCATTATTTTAAACAGGATTCACAAAACCCCCGCAAATTAAACCTAGATAAATTCCCTCATTAGGGGAAGAGGACATTAAGATGGTTTTTAGTGTTTTTTTTAGGAGGGCTCTTTAACGAATTGCCGACCGCCCGCCGTCATATTACTGCGGAGCGGTGGCACTGCTACGCGGGAGCACGTAGCTCTACGTCCTCCCTTTAGCAGCTTGTAGGACGCGCGCCCGCGCGCGTCCCCCGAGTCCCGCGATTGCTCGTTACAGAGCGGGGGATGGGAGGTATGTGTGTAAACACATACCTCTCGTTCCTGTCAGCGGGAGAAACGCTGATCTTCTGTTCATACAATGTATGGACAGAAGATCAGTGATTTCCCCTAGTGAGGCCACCCCCCCCATACAGTTAGAACACACCAGGAACACACTTAACCCCTTCCCTGCCCCCTAGTGTTAACCCCTTCACTGCCAATGGCATTTTTATAGTAATACAATGCATTTTTATAGCATTGATCGCTATAAAAATGCCAATGGTCCCAAAAATGTGTCAAAAGTGTCCGATTGGACCAAAAACCTGCGCATGCTCAGAATCAAGTCGACGCATGCTTGGAAGCATTGAACTTTGTTTTTTCATCACGTCGTTGTGTTCTACGTCACCGCATTCTGGTCTGATGGGATTTTGGTCAGATGGTGTGTACGCACATCAGACCAACAGACCACTTCAGCGTGGTCCGATGAAAACAGTCCGTCGGACAAGTTTCATTGGACATGTCTGATCGTGTGTATGCGGCCATACAGAAATTAAGAATTCCCCTTTAAAGTGACATGAAATGAAGGACACTTTAGGAATATTCTTTCAGAACTGCTTGGTAGAAATGATGTCTGATGTTCTCAAAGGACAGCCTTCCTATTTTATATGGGTGAAATTAAAACAGTATTTTTCATTAGATTTGTCTCGATCTGGTCAGTGTAATTCCCTTCACAATTAAATCATGCCATACAGCTTGCTGCTATCAGAAGACCCAATTTATTATGGGCTGGAAGATGGTAATGCAGACCTGTCAGTCAAGTAAACTGCAAGTGAATGTTTACAGCTGTCATTCCTCATAACATATCATCATTGCATTTGGCCTCATAATTCTAAATAGTGGGTTTCTTGCAAATGTTGACCTAATGTGGCAGAGGAAAAGTTGTCTACTCCGTTGTTTGTGCCACCAAAGTAATAAAAATGTCACATTGGATTGTTTGCTTAGGCTTCCACCGAAATAATTTCTAGAGGCACATAAATAATTTTTGCATTCTGAATCCGATTTGGCACATGAAATATCAAAGTGGCAGAGGAGCAATAAAGACACTCTATAAAATATATTAAGAACAGGGAGGCAGTGCACTGAATTGATTTGCTTGTAAAAGGCCTTGTAAATGGAAAACAAAACAAATAAGAATGTCTTTTTTTACAAATGCCTCTGGATTGCTCTATAACGTCACACATGTTAAAGGCAATTGTGAGGATCGTGTCTCTATTAAAACCATATTCCCACTGCCACAATGTGCGTATATATATATACATTTATACTGTGCATATATATTTATATAGCTCATCTATAGTAGTCCTCCTTCCAGGGTGCATTTTGTGCATTGGCTGTACTCAGGTGCCGCATGAATTTACTGCTGGATTATCTGGTTTAAAAAGGAGACCATCCCCTGCAAGGGTAAGCTGGAAAATACAAAACTGGCAAGCTGAGTAGACAATCGATAGAAGGACCATGGTTGTAACAAGACACTTGGAGTCAGTGCCAAAAGATAAGATAGAAGTGTAGTCAGAAAGGTTTGCCAAAGGTCATAGCCAGGGTTGGCCAGAGTCAACTAGCCATAACAAGGGAAAAAATGCTTAAAAAACACAGCGGGGGTCAGGGCAGACAGAATACTATTGAGTCAGAACAGAGACATTGCTAATAGACACACTGCATCTCAGGCACTTTGAATAACATGTTGTGATCCTTCTAGCATATCATGAAAGAGGATGAATTGTATTATGTTCCCTGAAATTGTCTCCCTCCTTTCAGATAAGCCTCGTACACACGTCCGGTTTTCCCAGCAGGAAAACTGCCAGGAGAGCATTTGTCCGGGAATCCTGGCCATGTGTATGCTCCTTATCAGTTTTCCCATCAGGAAAACTGCCCGGGAAAAATAGAGAACCTCCTCTCTATTTTCCCGTCTGGATTCCCTGCCGAGAAAACCGGTCATCTGTATGCTTACCTGTCTGAGGTAAACCCGCGCATGCTCGATAAGACTTTGACGCATGCACGGTAGCATACAAGGCATAGTGAGGGGTATAGCAAGATGGCGCCGATGGCATCGAATGTGACGCGCGCCGGCTCGCCGTAGTTGATGACGTCACCGCTTTATTGCCATTCAAAAGAATGGGGGTTCTTTTGAGTGGCCGTCTGTATGCACGGCTTTGCAAGGCAAGCTTGCCTGGAATCCCGTCAGGAAAACCAACGTTTTTTTTCCTGACAGGATTCCCGGCTGTGTGTACAGGGCTTAAGGCCGCGTACACACGATCAAATCTGTCTGCTGGAAACGGTCTGCTAGACCGTCCCAGCAGACAGATTCGATCATGTGTACGGGCAAGCCGACGGATTTGGCCACCCGACAGATTTCAAAGCATGTCGTCTCGCAACGTCACCGCCACGTCACCGACACGTCAGCGCGCCGTCTGCTTGTGGGGATTTTGGTTTGCTTGTGTGTACACGCGAGCAAACCAAAATCCAAAGAGACAGATTTGTTCAAATCGGTCGGTCCGACCGATTTGAACAAATGAATTGCCTTGTGTGTACGAGGCCTTAGACTATTTTCCCTTTTATACTATGCTTTCTTGCCATTTATTTATTGGCTCTTTGCTGACAGGGAACCGAAAGAACTCAAATTCTCTAAAGGCCTTCCTTGCAATGCCATCACTTATACCTGACCTTATCTTGTACACCGTAACTAAGCTGCATATAAGTAAACTAATACTCAGGATTTTCTTTCATTGGCATTAAAAAACATGGATGAGATCTGAAATAGACAAAATAAGAAACAGCGGCATCTCACATGGGTTCCAAGTAAAGATTATTGATATATGAAAATATCCAAAATGACACCAGAGGACACCAGCAGTGGTCAAGGTAGACATGTTTCACACAACAGAAATGTGCTTAATCAGATTAAGCACATTTCATATGCTGAGCAAGGGTGCTTCTGGCCTAGTACATCAGCTGCATGGCCAATGCTCTTTATTGCTAGACCTGTTGTCTTCTTGGTGCATGCCTTTATCTGAAGGACGAAAGGCGCTGAAGATCATATAATTAAGTAGGCCTGGCAGCAAATTGCAACATTTGCTGACAGCTAAAACTTGGTCCAACATATTTAATTGTAACAGGGGGAGGGTTTGCATTTTGTATATTTAAGTGCACTTTTACTTACATTCAAAAATATATGATAAATGATTTGCTATGGTGCCACTACATTTATAACAAAAATGCCATATATCACAGCTTAACAATCCCTAGATGAGGTGCCAACGTTCATTTTTTTTGTTCATGCTTTTTTTCTCTTATTTTCACCTGGTAATCTTGAAGTAACTCACTTCCTGTCCGTGGGTTACTATGCTCACTTCTCCATTGTATCTATGGAGAGAGACATTCTTGTCACCCAGGCTGGACTTCAAACATGTCTTTTGCTGTTTATTTCCATTACTTGGGGAATGAATATATTATTAGAGTAGCACTACCCCCGAAGGAGCTGCTGGATTGTTTTGGGTCTACGCTTGGTGATTAACCCCTTAAAGTGGCTCAAAACCCTCCAGTGACACACCTGCCATCAGTTTGAGAGCTGTGGACCTCAGTAATAGGGAACACAATATATTGTTACACAACAACAGATTATGCAAAAAAAGAGATTACCTTGAGTGGAGGGATCCTGCAGTATTAAAAGATAGGCTGCACACAGACTTCAAGATAACCAAATCAATGCTTTACTTAAAGAAGAGCAAAAGATCATGAGTAAAACAGTTTCACTCTATTTGCAGATACCTGCAATATCAGTGACAATATTAACTTTTGTCTAAAGCTAGGCTGCAATATCAACTAGACCTGTGTGAGCTCACAGCAAGGCGATCTCCTTCAACAAACATGCATATTGAAACGTCCTCTTGCCAAACCTCACCTAGCTCTCGCCTCTCTACAATGCAATATAAAACAGTAGAATGGTTTAAGTATAACAGATTAAGTAATAGAACTGATTACTCGGCCATCGAGCAATGCAACATATATATAGTGAATACCACTCTAAACAGATAGTCCTTGGATGGTATGGCTATGTACTTAGGATGGCCTGGCGTCCCAGGCCAAACTTCAACTCAGTCTCAAACTAACAGCATAGTGGCCCACTAAAACTCCAGTGGCTAATGGTAGTCTTCTGGACAGGCTGGCGATCTGCCCTTGTACTTTCAGGCAAGTGCCCGATACGGGTCCGGTCGATAAGCAGACTCCGGTCCTCAGACAGGTCGCAGGGTTACTGGGATCTCGTCCGATGACTCCGGTAGAATCTCTGTCTCACAGCCGCTCCGCCCAGGCGTATACAAGCCTCAACTGCGGCCTACTCCCTGTGGAGACACTCCAGTCAGTGTCCTCTTGGGTTGAAGAGGCGGTCCAGAGAGAGCGTGCCAAACACGTCCTCTCCCTTAAATTACCTACCTTTTAAGGCAGTGCGGAAGGCAAAGCATCCTGGCTGCTCTGTGGGTAATGCAGTCCATTACAGGCCAGGGTGTGGCAGGCGCAGCACTATGAAGTGCCTCATGCGCTGTGGCATTAGAAGAATTGTGATATCTCTGACTTTTCAGTCCAACAAGACTGTCTATTACTCTGAAATTCCTCTATTGCCTGTTCGATGGAAGCAGTAGGTTTAAAGAGCACACCAAATGCTTAAAATAACTTATTTAATAACTTCACTTTTCTTCATATAAAATACTGCTGCTTTGCAGCAGACAGTCCATGTACAAACACGTGATGAATAAGTATAACAGAAAATGGAGGTTCAAATATTCAATCTTGTCTTTTAACATAAGATGGTGGATATATTTATTTCTTCAGTATTTACTCTCTCTCTCTCTCTCTCTCTCTCTCTCTCTCTGTAAGTTATCAAAGCATTCTCTGATTTCTCTGAAAGATATAACTGTGGTTTGAAGGTATGGTATGGTGAGTGATGAGTGATTCAGGTTTGGTTTCTGAATTAGGTTAGGAGGTATGGTGGAACTACAAGTGAACACACAGCCAAATCAGTACACAGCTCTAATCACACTATATACAATAAGAACATATATATAACTGTATAGTTACCTATATTTACCCTCTGGCTTCCATAAGAACAACTTTGGCCTTGTGTGCTGTTCTCTGTCTCTGCATGTGGTGGAATGAACTAGCACATGGAGTATTAGGAACCTCCCAGACAGAGTAGATGCAAAACTGGCTGTGACTGGTCAACACTCTGCTCAATGTGAGATTAGCTGTGATTGGGCCAAGGCTTCTGATGAGTCACAAAAGCTTAACTCTATGCTTGCTGGTATGAATTAACTGTGAATAACTTTGCTTTTTCTGTCCCATACACACAAATGACTTTTAAAGCATATTTTTCTTTTGCTTCTGTGAACACAACATACAACTGTTATATAACATCCAAACACAAAATCACAGTGAATAACTCTGCCTTTGTCTCTCACATATAAAAATGTGCTCTACATTAGGTTCTTAGCAGGTTTAGCTGTATATACATGTAAGTTAAATTAGCTACCTAGGACAGGTTCTAGCTGGCCAGCTACACAGGGCAAGTGGAGTCTCTTCTCCTCTGAACTCAATCCCCCAACATTCACTGCAGTACCAGAACAAAATGTAAACAACCGGTGGCTGTAACTCAATTTGGCCACTGGAGGGAGCTGAGATCTTTCATGATCAGCAATAGTAGTCTTTGTATTACATTAAAAGGTCAATACCCACTACATTAGTTTCTTAGATACTATTGTTTGTGCTTACAGTTCAGCTCAGGAAGTAACAAGGACACTGCATTTCTTGCTCAATAGTCATTTTCTGTACTTCCTGAAAAATGAAAACAAATGCACTCACCATATTTAAGCTGCAATATATTAAAATGTGTTCTTGTGTTTAGTTATTCTTTATCTGTGTCTGTATACTGAACTTACAGTTCATAATGCTGCTTTGCTCTAACCTTTGTTCTGATAGCCAGTAAATTCCCTCTCTGCTGTTATCTACCTCTGCTCTTCCAGTATGACACTTCAAGCTAAGTTGGCTTTCTAAGCTCCTGGCACTTTGACTTCTTGGCAATAGAATATTCCCTATATGCACAATTATTTCAATCTAAAAGGTATCCAGAACACAGGTCAACGAAGCAGACAATAGCCAATGATTTCAGTAAGGGGTTTCAAATGGCTGGAATTCACATTTATCTGGAACCAATATCTTATGTTTTTTTTATCTGCTCTTATCACTGACAGAAACTTGCAATAATTATCAGAATAATTATCAGAATTGAGTTAAATACAGTAACTGTGATCAGTATTAGCTTAGAGGTGGATTTATGGAAAAACGATATCGTATTTTTGGTAAGTAGACGTTCTGATTTTATTATAACATTTACCTGAAAGCACAGTTTGATGTGACTTTCAAATTTTTACATTCTCGCTGTTAAAATTTATTTTATTTCATATAAAGATTTGCATTTGCTCCCTCTAGCTGTCATGTGAATTTCAGTGATTGTGATTAGCATCCCTTTACAGAGTGCAAGTCAAGTTTTTCATCTGCAGCAATCTTTCTTATCTATGTACTTTTATATTATTTCTCTGCAGACTGTATTCTTAATATATGATTCACCAAAACAGTCCCTAGAGCTTGGTAACATTTCTATGGGTTTGTTGGTTTTCCGCAATAAAATAAATGTGATTTTGCCATGACAGCTTGTAAGGGGGACTTGTGATTGACGAGATATTGGTACCAAGATGTACCCGCTTCTTCTTCTTTACGTACATACTGTCAAGACAAAATCTTGTTGTTCTCAAACGCGGTGACGTACAACACGTACGATGGCACTATAAAGTGGAAGTTCGATTCCACTGGCACAACCCTTGGGGCTTTTACTAATCTCATGTTACTGCGTGTTAAGTAAAAGTTTGGTAAAAGACGATTCTCAATTTTCAGTCTGTTACAGCGTGACGAATGTGGTATCTCCATTACGAACACTACTTTTACCGAAGGTGCGCTCCTGTCTCATACTTAATTCTGAGCATGCGCCGGTTTCTAAGCATACACAGGAACGTGTTTCTCGTCGTAAACCAGTCCGACAAGAAACACGACGAGGAAATTGAGACTCCCGACGAGGAAAAAGAGAACTTGTTCTCTTTTTTTCTCGTCGAGTTCCACTACAGATTTCTCGAAGAAAAACATACACACGGTCGTTTTCCTCGGCAAAAAAGCTCTGCCACCAAGTTTATTGGTGGATTCTGTCAAGGAAAACGGTCGTGTTTTCGAGGCCTCACACTTACTGATTGCTTATCCATGCTGATCAGGGCCGGACTGGGAATGAAAACCAGCCCTGGAAATAATTTCATACCAGCCCCACAGCATTAATATACCAGCTCCAAAAAAGAGAGAAATCCATGAGAGAGCCAGAGAGGGGCCGGGCTGCAATGGTGAGAGAGAAAGAGAGAAAAGGTGCAATGGCGAGAGAGAAAGAGGGTGCAATGGTGAGAGAGATAGAGAGGGTACAACGGCGAGAGCAGAGGCGTATCTAGTGAAAATAGCACCTATGGCAAGCACTGAAACTGCGCCCCTGTGAAAACATTTGAAACCCATCATTCAGATAACCATAACAAAAAAAAAACACCCAAGATTGCAGTAATATCAGCACCCATAAATACAGCCTTACCAGCACCCATAAATACAGTAACATCAGCACCGATAATTTCGGCCTTACCATCATCCATAAATGTGGCCTTACCAGCACCCATAAATGCAGTAATATTAGCACCCATAAATGCAGTAATATCAGCACCCATAAATGTGGTAACAGCACCCATAAATGCAGCAATATCAGAACCCATAAATGCAGCAATATCAGCACCCATAAATGTGGTAACAGCACCCATAAATGCAGCAATATCAGCACCCATAAATGCAGCAATATCAGCACCCATAAATGTGGTAACAGCACCCATAAATGCAGCAATATCAGCACCCATAAATGCAGCAATATCAGCACCCATAAATGTGGTAAAAGCACCCATAAATGTGGTAACATCAGCCATGAATGCAGTAATATCAGCACCCATAAATGCATCAATATCAGCACCCATAAATGCAGTAATATCAGCACCCATAAATGCATCAATATCAGCACCCATACATGTGGTAACAGCACCCATAAATGCAGCAATATCAGCACCCATAAATGTGGTAACAACACCCATAAATGCATCCATATCAGCACCCATAAATGTGGTAACAGCACCCATAAATGCATCAATATCAGCACCCATAAATGTGGTAACAGCACCCATAAATGCATCAATATCAGCACCATAAATGAATCATCAGCACCCAAATTCATCAATATCAGCACCCATAAATGCATCAATATCAGCACCCATAAATTCATCAATATCAGCACCCATAAATGCATCAATATCAGCACCCATAAATTCATCAATATCAGCACCCATAAATGTGGTAACAGCACCCATAAATGCAGTAATATCAGCACTCATAAATGTGGTAACAGCACCCATAAATGCAGCAATATCAGCACCTATAAATGCAGAGGAATCGTGTGGTGTATCATGGGCACAGCACTGGGCAAAAAGGCAGATTAGAATGGAACATCAGACAGTGACTGTACGCAGTGGTACACATACAGGTCACACTCGCTGGCAGTGGCTCTGTGATGATCAGGGACACGCAGCAGTGCAGGGGGTGTTTCCTTGTAATGGATACAGTCCTCTGCAAATGCTGCCCCAGCGCCTCTGACACTGTACAGGGGGAGAGAGGAAGTAGGATCACCAGCGGCCCTGTCTGCTTAGCACACATGCACATGATGATGACTTTAAGGCCTCTTTCACACTGGGGCGGTGGGGGCATTGGCAGTAAAGCGCCGCTATTTTTAGCGGCACTATTCAGCCGATAGCGGGGTGCTTTCAATGTCCGCAAAGCGCCGCTTTGATTTCAATGGGCAGGGGCGCTTTAGGAGCCGCTCCTACAGCGCCTCAAAGATGCTGCTTGCAGGAAATTTTTTCATGTGAAAGGGGTCATAGGCCTCGTACACACCATCGGACTTATCCGATGAAAACGGTCCGCGGACCATTTCCATCGGATATGTCCGATCGGGAGTTTGATCCGATGGCGTGTACACACCATCGGATCAAATTTCCCGCCGCCGGACGGCGCGGTGACGTGGCGGTGACGCGGCGGTGACGTTGACGCCGCCACGTCACCGCTACGTCACCGCACCAGGAAGTAAAACACTTCCGTGCATGCGCCGAATACATTCGGCGGCGGCGCGGCGGCGGTGCGGGACGACATGTCTGCTGGTAAGTGTACTAACCAGCAGACATGTCAGGCGGACAGATTCCCACCGGATAGATTTCAAAGCTTGCTTTGAAATCTGTCGGGTGGAGAAATCTGTCCGCTAGCCCATACACACGAGCGGAGATGTCTGCTGAAACGGTCCATCGGACCGTTTTCAGCGGACATATCCCCTCGTGTGTACGAGGCCTTAGACTACTTTCACACTGAGGTGCTTTGCAGGTACTACAAAATAGCACCTGCAAAATGCCCTGAAAGTCTCTTTTCTCATTCCAATGCAAAAGCTTTCACACTGGAGTGGTGTGCTGGCAGGATGCTCAAAAAAGTCCAGCTAGCCGCATCTTTGAGGTCCTGTAAGAAAGGTGTATACACTGCTTCTAAAGAGCCCCTGCCCATTGAAATCAATGGGCAGCGGCGCTGAACCGCCAGCTAGCGGCCGAATAGCGCCGCAAAAACGACAGTAAAGCGCTGCTAAAATAGCGACACTTTACTACAGACGGCGCAACATCCCAGTGTGAAAGTAGCCTAAGTCATCATGTGCCAAGCACATGCCCAAACAGAAGCAAGCAGCCAAACAAATGATGATCTGGCCGAGTGGCCGGTCACACTCGTAAATGAGCATGGGGGGTGCCTGTCACACTCCTCCACACTGTCAACAACTAAGTAACAGAATTTTTCAGGTGAAGTGCTGTGCCGCCGGGGCTATAGTGCGGGAGGCGGACGCAGCCGCAGGAGGACAGGTGGGAATTTTTTGGCGAGAGATAGACAGGGGGTGCAGCGGCGAGAGACAAGGGGTGCAACAACGAGAGACAAGGGGTGCAACAACGAGAGACAGGGGGTGCAACGGCGAGAGACAGGGGGTGCAACAACGAGAGACAGGGGGTGCAACGGTAAGAGAAAGGGGGTGCAACGGTAAAAGAAAGGGGGTGCAACGGTGACAAAGTGGGGGGGTGTACCGTGCAATGCCCTGTGAGAGAGATTATTATACAGATTACAATTTGCAGGGGCAGCAAAGGTGACACAGAGAGAGAGGGGGGGGTGCAAATTGTAATCTGTATAATAATCTCTCTCACAAGGCATTGCACGGTACAGCAGGGGCAGCAAAGGTGGATGACAGAGAGAGAAGGGGGGGCGGGGGGTGCAGATATGGTGAGAGAAAGATCCATTATATAAATTGCATTACAATGTATTTCTTCACCTTGTGCTCCAAGGCAAGGTGGCGACGCATTACACTTCTCCTCTGCGGCTCTCCCCTCACTCGTGACCCTGCAGAGACATTCCGGGCAGTGCTGGCGCCGCCCGGGACGATGGAACTAGTCCTCCACGTTTGTTTCTCCCGCTCGGCTCCTCCCCTTAGACACATGATCAGTGATGCTGCTCACTGATTAGTTAGGTAAGAAGGGAAGTGCGGCGGCGAGCATGGCGGCCGCAATCCGACGGTCCGCCGCTGCTTTTAACTACCGCAATCTTCAACTATGCAAAAGCAGCCCCAGGGAACTCAAACCAGCCGTCACCCCTGCACAATTGAAAAGACGCGGCCCGCCGCTGATTGTATTTTGACTGACAGACAGACTGAGGCACTGACAGCAGCCAAAAGCAGGCGGCCCACCGGGAATTTTCCCGGTATCCCGGTAGGCCAGTCCGGCCCTGATGCTGATGATAATTATCCATGTCTTTGGGTGTCGTTGGCATCTGCACACTTTAACCCTTGCTGTGCAAAATTCAAATAATATGCAGCTTCCAATCAGGTGCAGAAAAATTGGTCTTTCCTTGGGTGTTAATTGTGCCCATAAAACCTACACCAAAAAAAAAACTTCTAGATGAAATCAACACCCATAAAGCTAGGCAGCCTAGAAGTCCGTGAGATCTCGGGCCGCAATTCGATCGGGCGCAGCCGACTGGGTGTTCCAAGATGGCCGCCGTGGCACAGCAGCACACAGCACACGTGGAGGGACACACAGAGCAGAGGCAAGTGCTAACCCCGACCACCCTAGCATTCACTCCAGCACACCAGAATGTGATGCTCCCGCAGGTGTCTTCCTCCCCAGCTTCCACCGAGTCCTTACTAAGCAGGACCTTTGGGGAGTCAGCATTTCCATCTGCTGGTCAGTCTCTGCCTGTTATGCAGGAGAGTCCAAATGCCTCCACACCAGTCCCTATGACGGGCTCTCACTCGGATGACCTGTTCCTTAGATTGTCAGCTCTTCTGGAAACAGGGCTGGCATCCACAGCTGCTAAAATAACTTCTGATATAAAGGGCGATTTCCAGAACTTAGGATCTAGGATAGAAGCTAGAGAACACAAGCTTGACCTCACAGTAGCCTCCACTAACCAGAATTCTGGCCATATTCAAACGCTGCAGGACAGGCCCTACTTAGAATTGATGAACTTGAAAATAGATCCAGAAGGGACAATTTCAGGATTAGGGGTCTACCAGAGGCTATAACGGATGTTTCGCAAGCCACTCATGAGATGATTAAATAGTTGATCCCGAATATACCGCAACATCGCCTGGAACTGGACAGGGTTCACAGAGCCCTGGGGCCCCCTAGAAAGGATGGTCCTCCCCAAGATGTCATCGTGAAGCCTCACTTTTATCTTGTCAAAGAGGAGATAATGAAGCAAGCTAGAGCGATGAAACAAATAATGTGTCAGGGTCACTCCGTTCAAATCTTTGCCGATCTATCCCAATCCACAATTCAAAGAAGATGCTCCCTGAAACCCCTGCTGGCGGTTCTGTACCAAAAGGAAATAAAGTACTGGTGGACTTTCCCGTTCGTGGATACATTTTCGCTTAGGGGAAATACTACTCCTTTTCTACCCTTCAAGAGGGAGAGAAAACCCTCTTGTCTCTGAAGCTGATCTCCCTAGAGGCTGACATGGACACTTTGGATCCAGCGTATAATCCGGCCTAAGCATCCTTCTCCGAACAGCCCTCTTACACCGTTATGAAACAAGTCGAAGACGAAGAAACAAAGGAACGTTCTCCAGACCTAAAAGATACCTGAGGAACATGGATTCTTTCCCTCCATTCGTGCCACTCCTGGAAGGAGTGTGTTGTCTTTCCTTGGGCCCTCCATTGATATCGCTGGGAATCCCCCCTCCATCTTTTTGTCTTTTTTTGCCCCTCTTGCTAAATGTTTGACTTATCTTTTGTTTTTAGTATTTTATTTAAATTTTCTAAAATTTCCCCCTCAGTACCCTCATTCTGTTTTTTGATGACCGAGTTCTCGGTTCATGTTTTTTTTCTCATTGTTTTGAGGGGAAAAGCAATGGGGCAATTTTGTGAAAGTCTACCTTGGGGGAGGGGGTTTGACTCTCTTCATTGTGGGGATCTCAGTCCCCTTAGTGTGTTTTTTTTTGTTTTTGAAACTATGTTTTTTTTCTCAGGTGTCCGGGAGCTGTGTGCTCAGCATGTGCCTCCACCTATCTCTCGGTTTCCTTGGATTCTGCGGGATGGGTTGTCTGCAGTTATTTAAGCAGACACTTTTTGAAGGATCTGTCTCCAGGGGGTTTATCTCCCCCTGGTTGCTGATCCGCCTCCTTCAGATAGACTGTCTGTGGTCTATCTGTTTCTCTTCTCTTTTTCTCCTCCTGTTCTACTCTTCTTCCTTTTCCCCACCCTCACCCCATCCTATGTCCCCCAGGAATATTATCACCTGTTTTTTTTTTGTTGTTTTCCTTCAGGTCCAATCTGTGGATTTCGTTCGTACTGTGGCTCCATGTGGAAGGTCCGCTTACTTATCTGCTGAGGGTCAGGCCCTTTTTGAGGTAGGTGACGCAGGGATTGGTGGCACTCTTCCTTCTCCTCTCGATGGCTAGAACACCCTCACCTGTTTTCAAAGTAGCATCCCAAAACACACAGGGCCTCAACTCTCCCATCAAACGGAGAAAGCTGTTTGACAGTTATAAATCACTAAAATATGATGTGATTATGTTACAGGAGACTAATTTTCCTAAGCGGTACAGCCCTACCTTTCTCCACCATAATTTCCCATTGTTTTACTTGGCCAATGCGGAGGATAAGACTAGAGGGGTAGCGATTATATTTTCCAAATTCTCTAATTTCTCCTGGCTAGCTGACTATAGGGATCCGGAAGGTAGGTTCTTATTGGTCAAGGGGCTGATTGATGGTCATTTGTTTTCCTTTATTATGCCCCGAATAAGGGTCAACTGAGCTTCTTCCGTTCCATGTTTTCTACCTTAGCCCCAATGATTGAAGGAACTCCCATTTTTGGGGGTGACTCCAATCTAGTGCATGACCAGGGGTTAGATAAGTCTAACGCGTCTAAAATCACTTTAACCTGTCCCACTAGAGCTAGCTTAAAATTTGCTCGACTTCTGCATGCACAAGGTTTAGCGGATGTGTGGCGGGAACAAAACCCGACGTCTAGGGACTTTACGCATTTTTCCTGTCCACATCAATCCTACGCCAGGATAGATCACATACTCATGTCTATGTGCAATTTACCTAATGTCACTGGGTCCAAAATTATAGACTCTCCGCTTTCTGATCATTCCATTGTCCTAGCTACTCTTTATAATCCCGCACACAAGCCCAAACCCTCTCAGTGGAGACTCAATGAATCTATCCTATCTGACCCTATTAATGTAGCCGAAATTAATACTGCTCTCTCTGAATACTTCACCTTAAACAATACAGGGGATGTTTTGGCTGAGGTTCTCTGGGCGGCCCATAAAGCCACTATCAGGGGAAAATGTATCCAACTGGCCTCTAAATTGAAGGAAAGGAAGGTGGACATTGATAGACTTGAAAATGTATACACATCCCTTAGAGCCCAACATAAAGCGGATCCCTCCAGTGTCCGTGTGGCCCAAATCGATGCCGCTAGAATGGAACTTAATCTCGCCCTTACTACCCGAGCTGAAAAGCTGCTCCGATGGAGCGGAGCTAAATTTTATTCCCAAAGGGATAAGTTGGGTGGAATGCTCGCAAATAAATTATCCCCCAGGTCAAAAAAATATTCTCTTCCTAAAATTAGGACTCATCACCAGACCACAACTTCCGATCCCTCTAAAATTCTTTTGGCTTTCATAGACTTCTATGATAAACTGTATGATGCTGGACATCAGGCAACGGTGAGTGATATCTCACAGTTTCTTGACACCCTCCCTATTCCTAAGCTCTCTGAAGAGCACAAAGCTATCATGGAAGACCCAATTTCTGTGACTGAAACCCTGGAGGTCATTAAAGGTTTGAAAAAGGGTTCAGCCCCTGGTCCGAATGGCCTTTCGGTCCCTTATTACAAAACGTTTTCTGAGTTGTTAGCCCCCTTCATAACAAAATTTTTCAATGAAAAAGTGTCAGGTACGCCCATTGTACCTGACCTAAATGTTGCCTTCATTACCGTCATACCTAAGCCAGATAAAAAGCCAGATAAAAACCCGGAAGAGGTAGGGAACTATAGGCCGATCTCAAATAAATAATGACGTTAAAATACTTACCAAGATTTTGGCCAATAGATTCAATTCCTTTATCAGCTCTTACATCCACAAAGATCAAATAGGTTTTTTACCGGGGAGGCAGGGTCCCGACCAAACCAGGAGAGCCATCGATATTGTGTCGATCCTCCAATCTAACTGGCCAGGTGGCTCAAAGCAGCAGGGAATGCTTCTTTCCCTGGATATACAAAAAGCATTTGATACAGTTTCATGGCCTTATATTTTCACGCTCCTAGAAAAATGGGCATATGGTAATCGTTTTTTCATGCTGAAAGCCCTGTACTCCTCTCCCATGGCACATATACGTTTACAGGGGTACTACTCCCCCCGGTACAAATAGCAAGAGGTACGAGGCAGGGGTGCCCTCTATCCCCG
Source organism: Rana kukunoris (assembly GCA_029574335.1). NCBI lineage: Eukaryota > Metazoa > Chordata > Amphibia > Anura > Ranidae > Rana > Rana kukunoris. The sequence goes on from CM056052.1 coordinate 118,659,213, forward strand.
ATAAAATATGGCCATGGAAACTCTTGCTATCGTGATTCGAGAAAATCCCAATGTTAAGGGGGTTTCCTGTGGTCCCAAGATGCACAAGTGTGGCTTATTTGCCGATGACTTAATACTATTTATCACGTCCCCCTAATATCTATCCCCACTTTAAATAAGATTTTGGCTGCTTTTGGGGCTGTCTCGGGTCTACAGTTCAATTTTTCCAAATATTTAGCACTCAATGTTTCACTAGATCACGAGACGTTGTCCCTGTTGAAACAGAACTTCAAGTTTGCATGTAATGACTTGGCTATTAAATACTTGGGTATCTCCCTCACACCTAAATTTGAAACTCTTTATGGTCAGAATTATCCTCCCATGTTTCATAAATTGGAACAGGACCTGAAGTCATGGTCAAAACTTAATTTGTCGTGGCTTGGCAGAATAAATGCCGTCAAGATGACTTTGCTCCCTAGGTTGCTCTATCTTTTTCGAGCTCTCCCGATTCCACTAAGAAAGGATCATTTAAAGTCCTTCCAAAGCAAAGTTCTGAAATTTATTTGGGGAGGTACGGGATATAGGATTAAGCAACAAGTCCTCTTTCACTCGAGAAAACAAGGCGGCTTAGGTGTACCTCATTTATATAGATATTATTTAGCTTCAAGATTAGCTCAATTCTCTATAATTTTTACTAGGGGAGATAAGCCGGATTGGGTACAAATTGAACGGCAGGCAGTTCCCCTCCACACCTTGGATTTCCTCTCTTGGGTGGCCACTAAGAGTAGACCTTCGATCTTAGCCCCTACCCTTTCACACTCATTTGTTATGTGGGATAAATTGAAATTAAATTCCAACCTAATCTCTGCAGTTAAACCCTTGTCTCATTCTTTTTGTAATCCACAATTTCCCCATGGGCTTGACATAAAGGCTTTTAGATGGTGGCTTGATAAGGGGCTGTATTGCTTGGGTCAGTTTTTCACCCCTAGTGGCCCTCTCTCCCTTGCCTATTGTATAAGCAATTTAGAGTTTCCGCAATCGGAGAGGTTTCGTTTTAATCAAATCAGTCATTTTATTCATAGCATTTGGTTCTCCAAACCGTCCCCTCCCAAATTTACCGACTTTGAATTATGGTGTAGTCAGTCCACCGAGAGGAGGGGAGGTATCTCGATCATCTACGCATCACTGTCCTCTCCGGTTGACAAGTCCTCCTTCATGTTGGCATGGGAGGAGGATGTCTAGTTTAAGTGGAGCCCGGAGACCTGGCAGTCAGCTGTGACATATGCGTTTAAGGGCATCATCAATATCTCCCTCATGGAAGCCAGTTTGAAAGTTTTAACTAGATGGTACCTTACTCCCACTAGGTTGGCTAAGATTTTCCCCTCAGCTGATCCCCTCTGCTTTAGAGGGTGTCAGCTGATGGGCTCATTCGCGCATATATGGTGGGAATGTCCCAGAATCAGGCCATTCTGGAGGAAGGTTCTTTTGATCATTAAGAAAGTCACTGGTTGCGATGTTATGAGACCTCCGGAATTCATCTTACTGAATGCTCATTTTCCTGGGATTTCTAAGCAGTCACATAGATTAATTCACTTCATATTACTTGGTGCGAAGATTACTTTGGCCAGGGCCTGGAAACTCCCAAGCGTTTCTAGTAAGGCGGTAACCAGGAAGGTCTCATGGATTATGTCCCAGGAAAAGGTGAATGCTATCTTACATGATTCTATGCCTAAATTTTAATTAGTTTTGGTCCCTGGGCTCAGTTTATGGGTATTTCTCTCATCCCGGGAACTTAAATTCATCTTTACCATATTGTATTTAGCTAATTATGTCAGTGATACCCCATTATTCATATCCCTCTCTCCCTCTCCCCCTTTTTTTTCTTGGGTAATTTTTTATTTATTTTTTGTCCCTCTTCACTCTCTTCACTTTCTTTTAACCTTTTTGGTGCTGTCCCTTCTCTCCTTCTGAACAACTCTTCTCTTTTGTTGTTTTTGTTTTGTTTCCGCTCTTTCTCCCTGGGTCGTCGACCCAGGGGACAGTCTGTGTATATTGGGATCCCAGCTTTGGGATGGGTGGACCCGGGGATCTTCATCCATTGGCACAGTGAGTTCCCTTTGGGGGTGCTGGTGGTTGAGGGCTCTTCGGGAGCCTCTCGGTTAGGGGTTTGGGTCCCATGAGGATGGGGACTTTGTCGTAGCTATTGTACGTCAGGTATGAGGAGGTCTGTCTGCTTCCCTCTTTGTACCCTCGGGGTTATTTTTGGTTCATTTCAATTTTTCTGTATTATATTTTGAATGCCCTGTTGATGGTGGCAGTCCCTATGCTCGCCCCAATGTACACACATCTCTTGTTATGTTTGTTTTTTCTTTTGTTTTTTCGTTGTTTATTTTATCTATGATTGTATGACTGATTGCTCTGTAAAAAAAAATGTTTCCATATTGGCCAGGCTCAAAGTTGTCAACCAAAAAGCACTAAACCAAATTAATCTGTCTAACTGATATAAGTAAAAACAGAGGTTTAGTTGCAAGCATTTGCAAATACCTGGGAAGCTGCAGCGCCAGCGACAAGGCACTCTGTGTGACTACAGTCCTACCTATGAATTTAAGGTGTTCTGAAAAGGAGCACAGGTGTGTTAAAAAAATAGGCAGAGGACAGGTGATAACCTAAAACCCGCCCCTACCTATAGTTGGTATGGCAAAAGAGAGCACTGGAAAACAAAAGAAATGTAGGAGTGGAACAAAAAAACAAACCAAAATACCACCAAACTAAAACTAAAAACAGACCAGTCTGCCAGTCAAAAAATGACAATGCATAAATAAACTGGCCTGTGGGAGATCTGTGGAGGCACTCCATTCCACTCCTAAAACACATCTCCATCCCTGGATAAAGTTCAAAAAGAGGGGGGATAGGGGTGGGACTTTAGATGAGGCATATGAAGATACTAATATAGGCCTTCATCCCTGTAAATAGATGAAAAAAGTAGGGAGGTTGGGACTTTATGAGATGCGTTTTTAGCAGTATGCAATTAAATATAAACATGGAATATAAAAATGTTTCCATATTGGCCAGGCTCAAACGTTGTCAACCAAAAAGCACTAAACCAAATTAATCTGTCTAACTGATGTAAGTAAAAACAGAGGTTTAGTTGCAAGCATTTGCAAATACCTGGGAAGCTGCATGAATTTAAGGTCTCCTGAAAAGGAGAACAGGTGTGCTAATCAATAGGCAGCGGACAGGTGATAACCTAAAACCCGCCCCTACCTATAGTTGGTTTTTCCATCTATTTACAGGGATGGAGTCCTATGTTAGTATCTTCATATGCCTCATCTAAAGTCCCACCCCTATCCCCCCTCTTTTTAATTAGTATCTGGAATTGCCTCCTCCCAGCCATTTACTACTCCCAAGGGTTCTGCGGATGGAAAACCATTTTCTACTATTTGACGTATGTATTCCTCTGCTTCAATGCCTCCAAAACTACCAGAATCCTCCTCCCTTTCTTCTTGTGTGTTCTGTGGCATAGGAACAATGCTGGGGGAGTATTTAAACTAGACTTGAGGGGGAGGGTGAACTTGAATTACATCGGGCACACAGGTCAGTTAGAGGTCAGACATTAATGGAGAGTGGAATGGGGATAGATGGAGGTGGGGTTATGGCAGGTGACAAGAAAGTTCCCATGTTGCAAACAGCCATTGGAAATTATAGTGCCATTTGCACTACTAAAAATCATATGAAAAACACCAGCACAAAATGTAACAATACATTTAAGTGTTTGTTCACCAATGCCAGAAGCCTTCCAAGCAAAACAGGTGAGTTGGAAGCTCTGGTGCATGAGGAGAGCTATGATGTAATCGGTATTGCTGAAACTTGGCTTCAATGTGAGAAGTGACCTCAAAGCAAGCGTGAAAGAGGACCTGGTTGATGGAGAGTGTGATGAAGTTGAAGCATTATGGGTGGAACTGCATACAGATATGAGTAGTATAAAGTTAATCATTGGAGTTTGTTATAGACCACCCAATGTTAATGAGGAGGTGGAGACTCGGCTCCTTGCACAGATGGAAAGAGCTGCAAGGGCTGGGACGGTGATAATAATGGGGGATTTTAACTACCCAGAAATTGACTGGAATAATGGAATTTCTGGGACAGTTAAAGGACAAAAATTTAAAAACCTATTGCAGGACAATTTTATGGTCCAGTTTATTGAGGCCCCAACTAGGAATGATGCTCTGTTGGACCTGGTAATCTCAAACCATGCAGAGCTTATTAGTAATGTTCAGATAAAGGAGCACCTGGGTAGCAGTGATCATAACATGATTTTGTTTAATGTAAACTATAAGCAAGAAATACATACAGGAAATATAAAAACACTTAATTTCAAGAGAGCAAATTTTCAAAGCATGAGGACTGCTCTCCAGGGCTTGGACTGGGAGGGAATATTGGCACCGATGAACACAGAACAGAAATGGGAATTCATCAAAAAGACTCTTTGGAACCTCACTGCAAAGTATATTCCCATGGGCAATAAGTTTAAAAGGCTAAAGATAAAACCTATGTGGCTCACGGTCAAAGTTAAAAAAGCTATAAACAATAAGAAAATAGCTTTTAAAAAATATAAAAATGAAGGAACACTAGTGTCGTTTAAATGTTACAAAGAATATAATAGAATATGTAAAAAGGAAATCAAGGATGCAAAAATTCAAAATGAACGACAGATTGCAAAAGATAGTAGGACAAACCCCAAACAATTCTTTAAATATATTAATAGTAAAAAGGTCAAGTCTGAGCATGTAGGCCCTTTACAAAATAATCTAGAGTGGGTGACTGAGGACATAGAGAAGGCAAATTTATTAAATGCTTTCTTCAGCTCTGTGTATACAATGGAGCATGGGGGAGCTCATGTCCATAATGGAGGTGGGAGTGACACAGCCCCAAATCCACAATGGCTCAAAAGTGATATGGTCCAGAAATATTTAGACAGAATAAAGGTGGATAAAGCACCTGGACCAGATGGCATCCACCCACGGATCCTAAAAGAATTGAGCTCTGAAATTTCAAAGCCACTGTATCTAATATTTAGGGACTCATTAATGACAGGAATAGTACCACTGGATTGGCATAAAGCCAATGTGGTGCCCATATTTAAAAAGGGAACAAAGTCTTTACCAAGTAACTATAGACCTGTTAGTTTAACTTCTATAGTTGGGAAGATACTGGAACGTTTAATAAAAGACCACATGGATGAGTTCTTGCTGAAAACAAACTATTTAAGCAGCAGACAGCATGGATTCATGAAGGACAGAAGTTGTCAGACAAACCTGATTTCCTTTTATGAAGAGGTAAGTAAAACCCTGGACAGAGGCGTGGCAGTGGACGTGGTATACTTGCATTTTTCAAAAGCGTTCGATACAGTTCCACACACACGGCTCATGTGTAAGGTAAGGTCTACAGGATTGGATATATCGGTTTGTAAATGTATAGAAAACTGGCTGAAAGACAGAATTCAGAGAGTTGTGGTTAATGATTCATACTCTGAATGGTCCAAGGTTATCAGCGGTGTACCCCAAGGTTCGGTGTTGGGTCCCTTACTTTTCAATATATTTATAAATGATATTGGGTCTGAGATCCAAAGTAACATTTCTGTTTTTGCAGATGACACCAAGCTATGCAGTGGAATAACGTCCTTGCAGGATGTCTCCAATTTACAAGCCGACCTCAATGCTCTGTCTAAGTGGGCGACTAAGTGGCAGATGAGGTTTAATGTTGATAAATGTAAAGTTATGCACGTGGGGGTAAGAATATGCATGTATCATACATGCTAGGGGGAGTACAACTGGGGGGATCTGTAGTGGAGAAGGATCTGGGGGTTTTAGTTGATTATAAGCTCAATAATGGCATGCAATGCCAAGCTGCGGTTTCCAAAGCGAGCAAAGTCCTTTCTTGTATTAAGAGAGGTATGGACTCCAGAGATAGAGATATCATTTTGCCCCTGTACAAATCATTAGTAAGACCTCATCTGGAATATGCAGTCCCGTTTTGGGCACCAGTTCTCAAAAAGGATATCAGAGAACTGGAGAAAGTGCAGAGAAGGGCAACTAAACTGATAAGAGGCATGGAGGAGCTCAGCTATGAGGAAAGATTAGAGGAACTGAATGTATTCACTCTTGGGAAGAGGAGAATAAGAGGGGATATGATCAACATGTACAAATATATAAGAGGTCCATATAGTGAACTTGGTGTTGAGTTATTCACTTTAAGGTCAACACTGAGGACAAGGGGGCACTCTTTACGTCTGGAGGAAAAGAGATTTCACCTCCAAATACGGAAAGGTTTCTTCACAGTAAGAGCTGTGAAAATGTGGAACAGACTCCCTCCGGAGGTGGTTCTGGCCAGCTCAGTAGATTGCTTTAAGAGAGGCCTGGATTCTTTCCTAAATGCACATAATATAACGGAGTACTAAGTTTTGTAGGTAAAGTTGATCCGGGGTAAATTGCCTCTCAGGGACTCAGGAAGGAATTTTTTCCCCTCCAGCAGCAAATTGGATCATCGCTCTGCTGGGGTTTTTTGCCTTCCTCTGGATCAACTGTGGGTATGGAGTTGGGTGTATGGGATGTACTGTGTTTTATTTTGTTTGTTTATTTTTTTTATGGTTGAACTGGATGGACTTGTGTCTTTTTTCAACCTGACTAACTATGTAACTATGTAACTATGTAACTATGTAACAATGGTGTCTGCATAATGTGAGCCTTAAGAGGAAAGGAAGTTCTCATCTTCATCCCGCTGCTCTGCCTCAAGTGTCCTGTCCATAATGTCACGCATAATGTCACACAGAGTCTGCTCCAGCAGGAACACAACAGGGATTGTGTCACTGATGCATGCATTGTCATGGCTCACCATCCATGTTGCCTCCTCAAATGGTGACAGTACAGTGCAAGCTTCCTTTATGAGCAGCCATTGGCGTGGGAAAAAAAATCTGAGCCGGTCTGAGCCTGTCATTGTGCCATACTCACACAGGTACTCATTGACGGCCCTCTGCTGCATGTGCAGCCGCTGCAGCATTGTTAAAGTCGAGTTCCACTTGGTGAGCATGTCACAAATCAGGCAGGTTAACGGGCATGTGGAATTCCCACTAAATTTTAGCCAACCAAGCACTGACTGTGTATGACTGCCTGAAATGGCTACAGACTCTTCTGGCCTGCTTTAGCAGATCTTCAAACCCTGGGTACCTATTTAAGAAACTCTGCACTACTAAATTGAGTACATGTGCCAGGCATGGCACATGTGTCAACTTTCCCTGTCTAAGGGCATACAGGAGGTTTGTGCCATTATCACACACCACCATTACTGAATGGCACCTTTTAGCCTGACTCATTGAATAGCCCATTGAACATTTAGGGGGTACTTGTGGTTCATAGGACAATTCAGCAGTCTGTTTTTAATTCTGAAACAAGACCACCCCAAGCGTACCCCAGTGTAACAAACTACGGTGACCGGGAGTGAACCACAACAGCGACTAGCAGGGATCTCAATGCACGTCTCAATGTGAGATTTCAGTAGGCCCCAGGCGTCACTCCAATCAGACAACAGGAGTTTGGGGGGTCACTACATCATCTCTCTCACATATATGAATGTGTTGTGCTTCTAAGGGCAGAGGTATTACAACATGCGTCCAACCCCTAGCGTTAAAAGATTATGTAGTGCTACCCCATTCAGGAGCCGCTGGTTGTTTTTGAGATTGACATATTAAGTTACCCTTGGTGGCTTCTCTAGGGGTGATGGTAGTGAGTGCAGGTAGTGAGCGAATGTCCAGTCAGCAATTGATTTTTCGGATGCTTTATTTTCAAGGCCCAACACAGCCAACATCAACACGAAGTAGGATAGGAAAGGTTGATGAAGCAGAAGAAGAACATTTGCAGTATCAGGCCCAGGATAATTAGGGAAAGCAAGCCTGCCTTCAACAATAGCACAGTTCGTCGCCACTCTAGCCAGAGTGGGTGAAGTGCCTCCGGACAGACTCTTGTCACGAGCCTGGCAGCCAAAGTGTCACTTAGGTTGCTAGGTTGCTGGGAGGAACAGACCTCTGCCACAGGCCTGGCTTGGGCCTCTGCCACAGGCCTAGTACTTGGATGAGCTAAATGGATTCTTGAGCGAATCCTCCCAGTAAATTCAATCAGGGTCACCGGTTGACAGTTCGAAGTGTACCTGTCAATCTCCCGGTCAACAGATCCCCGATGGTGCGTTCAAGCAATCTCGGATCACCTGCCTCCGGGTTCTCCGTTCGGTGGGGGACATCACCCCTGGCGCGCAGACTGACCCACAGGACAGTTCTGAATGACAGCAGCCCAAATTTTACACAATTATGAATGGGAGCAAAAATAACTCTCCCATTCCCCATTAACTTTAGCGTAGCACCCATACTGAAAGTAGGGGGGCGCTACAATTGCAATGCACGTGAAGATTCCAATGCACTTCTGTATGCAAGTGATTATCAGTATCGGACCACCAGGCGTCACTCCAATCAGGGAACAGGAGTTTGGGGGTTCTCTACATCATATCACTTTAACATAAAGAATGCATTAGGTCACTAAGGAAGCAGGCATGAAATACCTTTAAACCCTAGCATAGAAAAGTTAAGGCGAACATGTTCAGTAACTTAGGACATGGGCCCAAAAATAAGTAACAACTTGTGTCAAGCGCATAGTAATTAAGCAAGGTGTAGGCAACTGGTAGTTGAGTAAGAGAGGCAAATATAGCTCAGGTAATTTGAGAGTGTATGTCCCTTTAAGATACTCCACAACAAGTAGCAGAGAACACAACAGACAATCTCATTCAGTATGTTAGTACTTAGTTAGCCAGAGTTCAATACAGCAACTGATTAGAAGTAATATATGTAGTAGATTATTCTAAAGGCACTACAAGTGAAACAATGGCTACTTATCCGTTTGCAGAGGACGAGTCTTGTTGTAGTTTAGCAGCAATGGGATTCCGTAGTGTAGGGATTCAAGAAGAAACATATCTTTAGGGTGTCCCCAATAATGCCAGTACAGATGACAGCATGGATCCAGTTAAGTGTTAGCATATATGTAGCAGGGATCCAGCATGGCATGCTCTTCAGTAGGCATGTGCATTTCGTTTCGTTCCGAATCGAAATTCGGACGAATTTTCCATTATTCGGACATTCGGATGCATACGAATTCCCGAATTGCTATATTAGCGAAAAATTTCGACCGTTTTCGGAATTCGTTCATTTTCGACCGAATTTCGAAAAAAAAAAAATTGGTCGAAATCAATTTTTTTTTTCGAATTCCGAATCGAATACCCGCGGACTAAATTTGATCGGAATTCGAAAAAAAAAATATATTTTCGAATTTAATTCGAAAAAAATTCTATTCGAAAAGAGACTATTTGTTTTCTAATCTGGTTGAAATATTTTCGATTTCGACCGTTTTTTTTCGAAATTCGGTCGAAAACGAACAAATTCGAAAAACGGTCGAAATATTTTCGATTTCGACCGTATTTTTCAAAATTCGGTCGAAAACGAACGAATTCCGAAAACGAATTCAACACATGTAACGAACCTAACTTAACGAAATTTATTAAATGACGAATTGAAACGAAACGAAACGAAACAAATTTTTCACTTTTGCACATGCCTACTCTTCAGCTTTAGGGACAGATGGTACCTGTAGCTTGGTAGCCAAGCCGGACACGGCCGGCAATAATAGAACAGTGTGCAGTCTGCACACTGTTCTGTTTAAAGGTCCCCAACAGGTGTAGTGCAGGTGTGCCGAATCCAGCGCTGAGTGCGCTCGGCACTTCCGCTTTCCAAGCTGAAATGCACGATGGGCGATGACATCAATGCGTGGAACACATTACGGCGATGGCAGATCAACTGTTACACCCAGGCATACACCTCCCAAAGAGTAATGTCCCCTAAAAAGCCAGGCTCATAGTCAGTGGGTAAGAGGCCACCCTGCAGTCCCCTCCAAAATCTCCTGTCCTGGCTGGGTCTGTCATACCATCTATAACTTTCCATAGACTAAGATGAAATTGATAACTAATAATTAGATGATCTCCCAAGTGTGAGCTGTTGTAAACAAAGCTACTTACTGCACCCTCAAATAAATAACTGGAAAACCACATGAACTCTTTTCTGAAAACATACTATATCTGAATCGACAAATGACTTTTCTGTATAAAATGGAAATTGATTTGTTGCCCATAGCACCCAATTTGATTTCAGTTTTAATTTTTCTAGTGTGAGGATTAGAAAACTAAATCAAGCATTTGATTGGTTGCTGTGGGCAATACATTTACTTTTGGTTTTCTCTAGTGCTAATGCATAAAGCTTTCTGTCTTTTTATGTCCCAGGAAGTCACCAGACGATGACATTGTAAGCTTGATTGGGCAGGGAAATTGGGCTTTAATAATGCTGTGCACAGTGCTGAATAAAAAAGTCTATAGGGTGTATAAACTAGAAAATAAATATTAATTACTTTTTCTTACAATGAGTCATGCTGTGCTTATTTTGCCAGTCTTATGCTAGAAAATTAACAAAAGATGAAAGGAATTAGCAGGGCCCACTCGCATGCAATATTTGATTTATTTTTTAAATTAAGTTTAGAAAAACTTAAAAAAAAAAAAATATGAATCACTCAGCAACAGACTCTAAGGTCATTGACAACACCTGTGTTTGTGGCTGAACTAACCTGATCTGTTCTTCCAGTGTAACCAGCATCTCTTGGACTGGAAAGTGAGGACAAACCAGGTTTATATATATATATATATATATATATATAAAACTAAGGCCCCTTTCACACTGTTGTGCTTTGTTATGCTATTCCAGGATGACAAAGGCACATGAAAACTATTCCTCATTAAATCCTATGCAACTGTTCACACTGCAGGTGTGCTTCACTTTAAAAACGCCTACATGCTGCACCTTTGGTGTAGTTTTTCAAAAGTAAGGCCTCGTACACACGAGGGGATATGTCCGCTGAAAACGGTCCGATGGACCGTTTCAGCAGACATCTCCGATCGTGTGTATGGGCTAGCGGACAGATTTGTCCACCCGACAGATTTCAAAGCATGCTTTGAAATCTATCCGGTGGGAATCTGTCCGCCCGACATGTCTGCTGGTTAGTACACTTACCAGCAGACATGTCGTCCCGCACCGCCGCCGCGCCGCCGCCGAATGGATTCGGCGCATGCGCGGAAGTGTTTTACTTCCTGGTGCGGTGACGTGGCGGTGACGTGGCGGCGTCAACGTCACCGCCGCGTCACCGACACGTCACCGCGCCGTCCGCCGGCGGGGAATTTGATCCGATGGTGTGTACACGCCATCAGATCAAACTCCAGATCGGACATATCCGATGGAAATGGTCCGCGGACCGTTTTCATCGGATATGTCCGATCGTGTGTACGAGGCCTAAGGGTCCTTTCACACTAGCGGACCGTTCGTCCGTTCATTACAAGTCCGTTTACGGACTTGTAATGAACCCCTATGGGAGCGGATCCGTTAGCGGATGATGCATCCGCTAACGTCCGCCAGATCCGCATCCGTTTTTGCGGACGGAAGAATGTCCTATTTTTCTTCCGTCCGGCCAAACGGATCGGATGCAAACAGACAGATGGTCCGTTTCCATCCAACTCCCCATAGGGGAGAGCGGAGGAGAGACGGGGCGGTCCCTGCACAGTGTGCGGGGACCGCCCTGTCCGCCGACAGCTGAGCGGAGACCCCCCGCTGAGCTGACGGACACACGGAGCGGACCGAAAAACGGACCGCTCCGTGTGTAAGGAGCCTAAACCAAAAAGGCCCCTTCCATTGTAAGGGCTTTTTCACAGGGGCGGATCAGTAATGATCCGCCCTGTGCACCTACGTTTGCTCTGCCGGGATCGCTCCGTTGATCCCCGCTGAGCCGGCGGATGACAGGGCGTTCCCCGCACACTGTACAGGGACCGCCCTGTCTTTTCTCCGCTCTCCCCTATGGGGGGAATGGATGAACACGGACCGTCTGTCCGTGTTCATCCGATCCGCCAGACGGATGGAAAAGTAGGTTTTTCCTCGTCACACTTTGGCGGATCGGAGCGGGTCGGATGTCAGCGGGCATGTCACCGCTGACATCCGCGGCTCCATAGAGGAACACAGAGCGCCCATTCAGGTCCGCATAAAAAAACGGCAGGCGGATCTGAGCGGGCACTCCGTGTGAAAGAGCCCTAAGTCAATAGCATAACATCAAAAGTGCATCAGTGTGAAAGGGCTCTAATACTGATAAGTTAAATGCAACCACAGTTTTCCAGTTAGTTTGGTTTTAATAAAATATTGATTGTTGAAAAAACTTGTTGATAAAAGGTGATTGTGGTTTGATCTAGATGATTTTGGCCACATCAATTTTTATGTGTTTGGGTATCAGCAGACCTCACCATTCCCCAACCTGATCATTCTTGAGAAAACAGTGGGTTGGTTGGGATTATTTGCATGGGTTAATGCACAAAATCATGCTTGTTAACCCCTTGGAGCCAGCGTCTCCCGGCCCTTTTTTGGGGTTTAGAGCATGTGACCACCATGGTTGGCTATCATGGCGGTCACATCATCAGAAAGCTGCTTGCGATCCGGAGTTTCTTGTTAGCTGCCGATATTAGGAGCCCATTCCCAGCACAGCTGTATTTGCACTAATGCACACAAATATGCAGTCGCTCGTTTGCCAAGGCCCACCTGCCGAGAGGTTTATGAGTGTGAGTAGTGTGAATGGATCCTTCAAGCAGAACTAAAGGCAGGCATACTTACCGCTGCTCCAGCAGTCTAACATCTGCAAGGTCCCTTGCTGGCACCAACATCTCCCTGGCTTCTTCCAGGTGCATGCACAGGCGTCATTCATCCCAGCAAATGGCACAGTGCCAGAGAAGCAAACTGACCTGCATGTCTTGTCCGCAATAAAGAGCCTGCCTGTTTGTAAGTTTATTTATTTATTGTCTTAAGTTTTGCTTTAAAGCTCAACTCCAGGTAAATATAAAGGACACAAATAAATACAACTTTTTTTTTTCATGAATACATCAGTAAAGCTACGGATGACTAGCTCTGATGCAAATGAGAGCTGTAGAAATATGCAAATTATTGCAGATGTTTCAGCCACGTGTGAGCAGCTAGTTGCATCTCTGGAACCCTGTACACTCCAATGACAGGTTATTGATGGCTCTCCGCGATTGTCCATCCAACCAGTGATTATCTGAGGTGATTGCTGTTGGACACACTTTGTGTGCATCCCGCAACGATCGCCACAGGTAATCACTGGCTGGGCTGACAGCCACGGAGAGCTGTGACCACCACAGTCCTGTCAAGTGTATAAGGTTTGGTGGCTGCAGCTAGCCACTCACAGATGTCTAAAACAGTTGTAGGAATTAACATTTTTTACATTAATGCATTCCATGTATTAAGGTAAAATGTTTTTCAGTATGTGTATTTCCCACCACCAATATACTTACCTGTGCTCAATCTCAGGCTAGATTGACACTTGTGCGGTGCGAATTTCAGCTCTTTTATCTCTACAGATAGATAAGGGAAGTGTTCAGCAGCTTAGCAACATTTTAGCTGCGAATTTGGAGACCTGGGAGAAGTTCCGGGTGAGAGGAGAGTGGGGGAGAAGTGTATTGAGCTGAATGACAGAAATTCCTGAAGAGAACTGAACACATCTGTGAATCAGCTGCGTACCCATAGAAGATAATGGGACTGAATTCGCACCTGAGCCGCACCACAAGGCAAAAAATCCGCACACGTTTTTTCTGCAATGCGCAGTGCGAATGCATCGCACATATGTGAACCAGCCTCATTGAAAACAATGTATTTAGAAATGTTCTGCGTATTAGATGCGGTTTAAGCCGCACTCAATTCGCATAGGTGTGAACCCGGCCTCAATCTAGCATTGTGCCCATCTGCAGTGTTTCTCTCCTCTTCTCCTTGTTCTCATAGGCTTCGCTGAGAGCACTGGAGACCATTGGCTCCTGCTGCTTTGTGTTGAGTTTGATATAAATATATGTCTGTTTTATGATTTTATTCTTAGACCTTATTGTACATGGAAGAATCTGTTTAGTAGTTTGTCTTAGAAACAGAAATCAGGTTCATGTTGAACTTTTGAGAGCACTTGCCGCTGGATACAATGTTATATTTCAGTCACTCTATTGTTCTGTAACCGGGGTCCACAAATAGCTTGATCTTCTGACTAGAGTTGAGCGGACACCTGGATGTTCGGGTTCGGACCCGAACCTGAACTTTTAAAAAAAAGTTTCGGGTTCGGGAACCCGGGCTCCGAACCCCATTGAAGTCAATGGGACACAGACTTTTAGTAAAAGAAAAAAATGCGTGGGGGTCCCCCCAAATTCAATAACCAGACCCTTTAGGTCTGGTATGGATATTAAGGGGAAGAACCCCAACGTCAATTTAAAAAAAAAATTGCGTGGGGTTCCCCCCAAATATCCATAACCAGACCCTTCAGGTCTGGTGTGGATTTTAAGGGGAACTCCACCCCAAATTTAAAAAAAATGGCGTGGAGTTCCCCCTAAAATCCACACCAGACCCCTTATCCAAGCACCTTGACCTGGCCGGCCGCAGAAAAGAGGGGGGGACAGAGTGCGCACCCCCCCTCTCCTGAACTGCACCAGGCCACATGCCCTCAACATTGGGAGGGTGCTTTGGGGTGCCCCCCAAAGCACCTTGTCCCCATGTTGATGGGGACAAGGGTCTCATCCCCACAACCCTTGCCCGGTGGTTGTGGGGGTATGCGGGCAGGGGGCTTATCAGAATCTGGAAGACCCCTTGAACAAAGGGGACCCCAAGATCCTGCCCCCCCCTGTGTGAAATGGTAATGGGGTACACTGTACCACTACCATTTCACAAAGGAAGTGTAAATAGTAGTTTTCAGGAAAAAAACACACACACACCGTAGAACAAATTACTTTATTAATTAAACCAAATAAAAATCCAGCGGTGAAAATAGACAATCGATGCTGCTCCCTGCTCCAACGTTGTCTTCTATGCAGCGCCGGGTGATCTCTCCAGCGACGGGTGATCGGTCCAGCGATGAGAAGATCCATCCATTCAGAGCACAGCTCAGCGAATGACATGCCGGAGCTTTGACATTTCTTTTATAGGGGAGGCGGGCCCTGGTTATTGAATTTGGGGGGAACCTCGCGCATTTCTTTTCCGAACTCCGAACCCAAACTTTCAGCAATTATTTGGATCCGTGTTCGGGAAAAACCCAAAGTCCGTACCGAACCCGAACTTTACAGTTCAGGTTCGCTCAACTCTACTTCTGACATATATGACCTATGGCATGTATGATGCAGAAGTTCCATCTAGAGGGTGATTGAGGAATGTTTCTCCCACTGAAACTCAGTATTGCGAAAGAGGCCACACCAATGTGGGGATGGTAAACTTTCCAAATAAAAAGACAATGGCATAAGCTGACAAGAGGACTCCATAAGCTGACAAGAGGACTCCATAATGACTTAACATCAAGGAAGGTCTGTACAAGCCAGAAGAAGCTATACCTGAAGACGCTTTCACCAAATCTCCAGCAATTGCTTGTAGATTAAACTTGGATCCTCGTTGATTACAGAGATCATGAACCCACTCTAACCTGAGTTAAGTAACTTTTCAGCGTATTTCTACTGTTTACTTAGTTAGTTGAGAAAACAAAGAATTGCGCTAGAAATAGTTTGATATAGGTAATAGACAAATCATTGGACAAACAAAAAAGTGTGTTATTGAAAATACATGATTAGAATAATGACATCAGATAATCCCATATGGTGCTAAGTGCTCAGAAGATGTCTCTTATAGGTTGGTGCTCGGACTGGGTGCCCCACATAGATGTACACTCACCACTGTATATGGACCACCTATCTCTAGTATGGTCTTATGTGCATATGGGGATACCCCGAATGGTTACGATGACGTCTTTGAAGTAGAGATGTGCGTTGCTGAGTGCCTGATAGTCCTGGCACCTGGCGTATGTAGCAGGCGATTAAATAAAGGGTATTCGGCCCTGAACGAATATGCCCCTGTATTGGCGTCCTGGTGCACGATTGGTTGGACAGGAGTAACGCAATGGCGCAATATTACCTCAACGTTTCGGCTAGTTTGTTAGTTGTATGTATATCTACAGGTCTTGTATTGTATTTCCAAAAAATGTTCATAGTTTTGTATGTACATCATTTTTTATTTAGTAAAAGCACATTAATATACTGCAAAGGTTTAAGCTTCCTTCTCATAATGCAAAGTGACCTTAATTGGTGAAAACAAAACATGCTATCAGTCAAACCCTTTGATGATATAGCTGGGCCAAGCCCTGGTGTCTGTGTCTATAGACATAGGCAGCGCGGCTTGGGAATGAGCCCGCAGGTGTGCCCCAATAGGAATAGGCACACCTAGAAGAGGAGTAATCGGCGTGGCAGGAAACCTGATAAGAGAAGGATCTGGGCTGCTCTGTGCAATACCATTGCACAGAGAATGTTAATACAGTATAACATACAGTATTTGTGATTTTAAAAGAAAACAAATGTTGACTCAACAAACCCTTTAAAGTCCTCATTAAGAGGAGTGGATAGTATCAAATACCCAATATCATTTACAATACGAACATAGCTTTTGTACCTATAGCTACATTTTTATTTGCTCTACTGCTCCTTTGAGTCGTTTGAGCTCACACCATAATAGCAATAAAAGATTTGTTTTTTTACAATATAGTTACAGTGATCTGCTGTATAGCAGCTGAATATTATATTTGATTCAAAAGGGCAGAGTGGCATTTGCAGGCCGAGCTGGCAGGAACATTTGACATCCCACTGATGACAGAGGATGATGCCTCTGTGTCATGCCAGCTGCCCCCCGCAAATCACGCATTGAACGGCACCTCCGCTCTTTGTCAAGGAGACTGGCAGATCTAGGAGCAGGCATCAAGCCACTTGAACAGATGGATGTGAGCTCAGGCAGCCAGGAGTCCATGTATGTGCATTAAATATGAATGCGGAGGGCAGCGATCCCAGCTCCGCACCATGTTCACTGTTCCGACTTCCAGGTGCTTGTCATTGCTCATCGCTGGCCAAATTTATTTTCAGTCCACTCAGATATATTACCATACACACAGATTTCTGCCACCCCCAAGTGTGTGCTAATGTACTGTACACACTTGTATATCTCTGGAAGGCGTTCATGATGGATTGTAGTCATCATGAAGCACTCTGTGGAGAGTAAGTTAACCCTTCATCAGTGATTGCCTAGTCTAGGGGAGAAAATATGAACACTACAATAACTTAGAATGAAATGTTGGGTAATAGCATTTCCCGCTATTTTATACTTACCACCATCTGCTCGTTATTGAAAACATATATCAATATAGAACTCTAGTGCATACATAGGTTAAGAGCCAATGTTACAAAGTGTAGACATTGTACAGTAGGCACTGCCCTTTTATTCCAGCTAAGCTATAGATATTTTTTTTTTTTGTTGAATGAATTTATTTTTTATAGATTACTGCATCTACACCACTGAGGTGGATGGAGGTATTGCTCCCCATCAGATCATTGTATTTTGACAGTGGGATCCAGCGCTGTCAGAATACACTGATCAGTGGCTGCAGGTGATTGGATGCAGTCACTGATTGATAAAAGGTTTCCAACTTCATTCAACAAGTAAAGCCACACACTGGTCAAAATTTGGCCTGTCCCCATTGAACTGCCAAATCAATCCATCTATGGCCAGCTTGGGATTTTAGTACATTTTTTGAAATGGGATGCTGAATCTATTGTATGGGATTCCTATTGAGATGGCCAACCCAAGGGTTTTCTTTCAATTTAGTTTATAGGCCTTCAACTTGATAATTTAAAGTGGGAGTAAACTCCCACTGTACATACTGTATATACAGTGCCTGCCGCCGAGAATGTGTTTTTAGCACGACAGCATCGCGCTGAATCTCGGCGACAGGCTGCCGATATCTCGCACTCGCTGGAATAGTAAAAGCACATTCCAGCGAGTGCGTCATAGAAGCGACGGGGATCCGACGCTTCCAGCCAATTCTCCGGAGTTTTGATGAAGCCTGAAGGAGAAATCCCGCCGGATTTTTAAAAAAAATCCGGCATGGGTTCCCCCCTCAGGACATAACGGGCCCTTAGGTCTGTTATGGGTTGTAAGGGACCCCCTATGCCGAAAAAACGGCGTGGGGGTCCCCCCACAATCCATAACAGACCCGTATCCAAAGCACGCCGGCCGGCCGGTCAGGAAGGGAGTGGGGGCGAGCGAGCGCCCCCCCCTCCTGAGCCGTACCCCCCCATGTTGAGGGCATGCATGCCCGGTACCTCAACATGGGGGGGTTAGGTGCTCTGGGGCAGGGGGCGCACTCCCTTCCTGACCGGCCGGCCGGCGTGCTTTGGATACGGGTCTGTTATGGATTGTGGGGGGACCCCCACGCCGTTTTTTCGGCGTAGGGGGTCTCCTTACAACCCATAACAGACCTAAGGGCCCGTTATGCTCCTGAGGGGGGAACCCATGCCGGATTTTTTTTAAAAATCCGGCGGGGATTTCTCCTTCAGGATTCATAACAAACTCCGCCCACGTGTAGAATTGGCGGGAATCCGCGTCGGATCCCCGTCGCTTCTATGACGGCTTTGTCTCCATCGCGGCAAGCCAGCTCAGCGCTGGCTCTCGCGATGGGGCTCGCAAGTGCTCAATCTCGCCGAGAAAGGGAGCGAGATTGACACAATATCCCAGTCACCTACTGTACCTGTAGGTAAGTCTATAATAAGGCTTACCTATAGGTACAGTAAATATCTCCTAAACATGCACAAGCCAACTTAAAGGGGTGTTCCAGCTGCATTTTTTTTTTTTTTTTAAGTCAGCAGCTACTAACAGTGTAGCTGCTGACTTTTAATAAGGACACTTACCTGTCCTACTTGCCCGCGCTGATGGCCCCCCCGATGCCGGTCCCACGATCGCTCCAGGTCCCGCGCCGCCATTCACACTAGGGGAAACAGGCAGTGAAGCCTTACGGCTTCACTGCCCATTTCCTACTGCGCCTGCGTGAGTCTCACGCTGGCTTGTGAATAGGCGCGCTGCTCTCTGAGAACACACACAGTTCCCAGAAAGCAGCAAGCCCCATTCCCAAGCAGAAGAAAAGACACCGCAGTGTGGAAGAGGCAGATTACGGACTTCCGCATAGCAACAGGTATTTTGGGTGAGTATTTTTTTTTTCACGTTTTTTTAATTTATTTTTTTAAGACTTTGGGCCAAATGTGGTTTTCCTGGGTGGAACTCCACTTTAAAGTGATATTACAGTCTTCTTTTTTTGTTTAAAAATAACAAACATGTCATATTTACCTGTGTGCAGTGGTTTTGCACAGAGCAGCCCAGCTCCTCCTGTTCTTAGGTCCTTCGTCGGCACTCCTGGCCCCTCCTTCCTGCCGAGCACCCCCCACAGAAGCAGCTTGCTATGGGGGCACCCAAAGAGGCTCACACCTGAGCCGCTGCTCTGTGTGGCCATCCAGACACAGAGCTACTGCTTGACCTCACCCCCTCTTTCTCCTGATTGTCTCACTGACTTTGATTGACAGCAGCAGGAGCCAATGTCTCCTGCTGCTGTCTTTGCCAATGAGCAGGAAGAGTCCCTGGACAGTCGAGGCTCTCATGCATATCAATGGAGGAAGATCAGGCTCAGGTAAGTATTAGGGGGACTGCTGCACACAGAATTTGTTGATCGTAATGCATAGAATGTATTAAGGTGAAAAACCTTTTGCCTTTAGAACAACTTTAAGCTTAGGGAAAAACCAGGTGAAAAACAATACAATTAGTAAGAGCTAACTACATTAGGGGGCTACATTCCTTTGAAAGCATTTTATTATATCTGTTTGACATGTGTAAAAAAAAAAAAACTGTTCATCCAGCCAAAAATCTTGTGAGCTAATAACCTCCTTGTGCTCTCTGCCTCTGGACTTTTATCAGTTATCATTGTTCCCTGCTATCTCCATGAACTACAAAAAGCCCTACCTTTAATGGATAAAAGAGGGAGGTGTTATGTAGTCCTAACACATCCCCTGTCATAAGGTGACAAAGCTGCTCAAAATGTAGGATATGATATGAGTTAGTGTTACTAAACCCAGAACCTGCATTCACTATATTTGGTCTCCAACGGTACACAGAACATGGAATTGCAATTATTTTAGAACATATAAATTGCTAAATACCTTTCCTCATCAGCTGTATATAGCAATCTTGTCACTTCTTCCAGGGTCTGGCCAAGCACTGGTTAAAGCTTGTAGGAGGAGTTTTTATTCACCACTGACTGTCCTATGAGGCTGTATGACCCCTGACCCATTGTCTGGGCAATGCTATTTGTTGCTGTGTTGATCACATGCACCCACCCCAAATAAAGTATGTGTGGAGTGCCCCCAAAGCTCTGTACTATCAGGAGATAGGTTGGAGACCTCGGAAGAAAGGGAGGATCAGAGAAGACCGGATCAAACAGCCTTTTTACACAATGCAGAGGATTAACTCCTTAGGTTACACAGTGAGCATGACAAGCATGTTTTACTGCATATACAGACTGCTTTTACTGTTGTGGGTTTAGGATACAAAGTGTAAAAAATATAAATTAAATTGATACTAAAGCCTTGTTTTTTTTTAATAACAAACAAACATGTTATACGTGCCTGCTCTGTGTAGTGGTTTTGCACAAAGCAGAACAGATCCTTCTCTTCTCAGGTCCCACGCTCCTGTTTCCTTCCTCCTGCCCAGTGCCCCCACAGCAAGCAGCTTGCTGTGGTGTACCCAAGCAGGCATACTTCCAACCAACCGCTCTGTGTGTTCATTCACACACATAGCCGTGGTTTGGCCGTGCCCCATCTGTCTCCTGATTGGCTCACTGGCTGTGATTGACTTCAGCAGGAGCCAATGGATCCCGCTGTTGCCAAAAGCCAATCATGAGTGTGAGTCCCCAGAGAAGCAAGGTTCTCTTAGACATCGCTGGATTGAGAGGGGGCTTCAGGTAAGTAATAGGGGGGTCTGGGGGTAAGCTGCAATACTATACATTTTTGTTCTTGCATTTAGATACCCTTTAAAGTTAAACTCCAGACATACAGCTAAATATACAAATTAAAAATGTATATAGGGGCTGTTTGTTCTGTGAAAAGATTTGCTGTAAAGCACAGCCCTGTCTGCTGGGGTAGTAGACCTTATGTTTTCCCTGCTGCAGTTATGAACATTTGAGGCTGAGTTCACACTGCAGCACGGTCTGGCTCACAACATTAGTCTGCAGCTCCGATTTCAGCCCACCTTTTTAGCTGAATTAGGACCTGAAATAAACCAAAAGATTCACAGGACTTCACACCAAAGCCACTGCGGAGATGTGTGAATCAACTCCATAGAGAGCAGGTCACAATCTCCTGCTATGCGAATTGGATGCACGGGAACCCACATCCAATTCGCAATAGTGTGAACCCAGTCTGAAGGTCTTTTCCCTACCCCAGCGTGTGAATGGACAGTGATCAGAGAACCATAACACGCATGAGCATGTGTTTTTGCCACTCTGCATTCTCCTCCTATCAGTGTGCCCCTTGTATAGCAGCACAACTGATCGGCTTTTTGTGCTGTTTATCCCCCAATCCAAACTCTGCTGCACAGGGACTACAAGAGGCTAATACCAGGTCAAATGCAGGTACTGACACCGCTTGTATATAAAAAATACATTTAACAATATATTATTGAATACAGAGCTAGATTTATTTGTGTCTTATATATCTGGAGTTCAGCTGTAAGGTAGGATTATCTTTTATAGCAACGATAGGATTACCTTTTGTTGTGGCACTCTATGAATTAAGGTAAAAAAAAACTTTTGTATGCAACTCCCCCCAGTCCCCAATAAAATGCTAAATACTTACCTGAGCCCAGTCTTGAGCCTGCTATGTGCACAAAATCAGGAGTTCTCTTGACGTTCTCTCTCCTGATTGGACAAAGAGATGGCAGCATGAGCCATTGCATCAGCCTCTGAAGAAGCTGGCTGAGACTGGCGAAACTGGTCAGGAATATGCCAATGTCAACCTCTCTAATATGAGCCAGATTACACTTTATGAGATGGAATTGTCTTGCAATGGTTGTCCTATCTACTAGCTATAGGAGGTCCACAAAAGATAATGCCGCGTACACACCATCATTTTATGTGATGGAAAAAAACAATGGCCCAGATTCACGTACATCTGCGCATTATTGGACCGGCGTAGCGCACCGCCTTTACGTTAGACTTGCGCAATTTTGTCGCGTAATCACCCTATTCTCGTAGCCTTTGTGCAGAAAATTGCGCATGCGTAACGTTATTTCAGAGGCGTAAGGCGGAGTAATACAAATTGGGCGTGTTACATTGAAATGAGCCGTGACCCCATGCAAATGAAGGGCCGGTCGGCTCGCGCATGCACGCTTGAAGGAGACCATGGTCAGCTCCGCTGTGCGCATGCTCACAACTCGGGAGCGGCGCAATCAGTGAAATTGGAAATGGTACTAGGGCAACTTAGTGAACTACGCAAACAGCATAAATAGACAGACACAAACACACTTGCATTGCAAAAGTACATCCCTTTGTCCCTTCCCATTTAACCAAGTGCTTTTGTCCTGTTGTTCGTTGCGCTGTGTTTTGTAGTTGTCAGATTAGTGTTCTGTGTGATCAAGTGTTTGTTAGTAGATCTTTGAAAGTGTTTTTTGATAAGTGTTTGAGAGACTGTTTGTTTGTTTGATATATTTCTGTTCGTTTGTTTTCTTGCTGATTTTTTGCTGTTTGTTTTTGTGACTGTTTCTTGCTGAGTGCTAGTGTGATTTTTGGGTGTTAGTTTTCTCTTTGTGTGTGTTCTTGCTTGATTGGTTGTGCTTGTTTTTGTGACTGATTTTTGTTGACTGGGAGTGATTTTTTTTGGAAGTATGACAGAGAGAAAGCGAAAGCTCAATTTTACTGTGGGGGAAAAAAGAATTCTTGCCCGGGCCATTAGCGATTATGGGCGTTTCCTCCACGGCCAGACAGTGCCAACACCACCCCGGCCAGGAGGAGGGAGATTTTGGACCTCATCACTGAGCAGGTCAATTCAGCGGGGGATGGGGAGACACGGACCCGGTCTGGGATTGACAAAAAAATTAATGACCTCCGGCGTCTGGTCAAACAGAAGCTGTCCAAAATGCATGCCAATGCCAGGGGCACAGGAGGGGGCCCACCATGCCGTATTAGGCTGACAGCGGAGGAGCGTGCGTTGGCCCTGACCTTTCATCGGCATGAAGTTGAGGGCCTGCCCGGCTTTGACTCAAGTCCGGAGCCCGTGGTGCCAGGTAAGTATTTTTTTTTAATATCAGGTGTGTAGCATGTGTGGGGGAGGGGGTGAAAGGGAATATGTGGCAAGTGTGTGGATCCTCCAACCTGTGAATGTTTTGTGTCATCCACAGATGTGCAGGAGGGTGCAGGGCCATCTGGCCTGACCGCACCATCCCCAGGACAGCAGCCTAATGAGCCCCCCCCCAACAAGGCCGGAGTCCGCGGAGGAGGTTCAAGAGGAGGAGGAGAATCATGAGGAGGAGGAGTCCATGTCAGGCACTGGACTTGTGGTTTTTGAGGACTCTTTGTTACGGTCACGTTATCGCTAGATAAACTTAACGGAGTTCCAGCTAAAGAGGTTTCTCAGCATAAACCACAACCGCACTCTCTTGTGTGAACAGAAAGTTAAGGGTTTATTTCATCACAACCTCAATATGGAAACCAACCAAAAGGGAGCGTTCTCAGTTAAATCATAAGCAGGCATAGATATGGCAAGTATAGATTAGTTGGTGAATCAAGCTAGTAATTAGAATAGTATGACCCTATAGGTTCGGACCATGAGTGGTCGGACATCAAGTATTGTATTCAACGACAGTTCATGTACAATAGCATGTATGTTTAAACAGTCAGAGAGTTCTAATAGGTAATAATAGCCTCAAGTCATAGCATTCAAGCAAAGGAAACTTCTCACAGCACTAGCCTGGTTGTAGTCACAGTCTATACACAGTATACTTGCGGTTCAGACGTTTAGAGTGTCAGCTCCTATCCCCAGTAAAGAAGCTGCAGCAGGATGGATCCTAGGATTAGAATACTGGAGCTGGTTAGATGCAGGCTTGATGGAGAGCAGTGTAAAGTTCCTGGAGGCAGGGTAATGAGAGCTGGGAGGTTGCTGGAGTCTATGGGGAGCAGGGTTCCACCCAGTGCTCAACTAGTGGTCCTTTGCTGTAACAGGTGGGGTGCTCTGAGGGGTCCCAGGTGACGGCAGGTGCCCAACAAAATAGTGGAACAATCCTGCCGTCATTCCTGGGGCTTTAAATAGCGCGCGCGGCGCGGGAGAATGCGCTGCACCCCGGGGCGCACTTCCGCGTTCCAGCGCATGCACATCTGTCACTGCAGAAGTCTGGGAAGGAAGGAAGCGCCGAGGAGAGAGAGAGAGGAACGCCCGTGGCGTTACACTCTTCCCCTCTGGCTGGCAGCAGGCAGCCCTCCCTAAGGGGGAGCCCCCCCCCTCCTCCCCCAACATGGCTCCCCTCCCAAGGGCCTCCCCTTCTCCCCAGCCACAAGCATCAGCTGGAGGCAGGATTTCATCCCGGAACACCAGGGGGGTGGCCGATCTCCTGCCCGCCACTCTGAGAAGGGACCAGGCCCTTCAGACCCGCCATCTGGGACAGGTCAGCCAGTTATTGGTGCGGATGGAGGAGAGCCTGTCCTCCATCAAGGATACGCTGGGGAACCTGGACTCCCACTCCCGGGCTTTCACAACCTGCCTAAACGACCTGCAGACTACATCAGCAGGCGTTGGGCAGGATGTGAGGGCCCTTACCCAGGCTATCCAGGCCAACACGGCAACACTTGGTGCTGCCCTGGACAGAATAGCCGTGGCCTTGGAGGGCAGGCCGCCAGGTGGGCAGAGATCAGGGGCTGCTCCTCCTTCCCCGGTTTTACACCTCCCCCATGAGTCTCCCCTGAGGAGCCGGGGCCGTGGCCGGGGGCGCCCCAGGCGTGGCTCACGTAAAGGGCAATCATTTTTTTTTTCCCCTTTTTTGATTTTTTTTTGCTGGAAATTTTTTGATTTTGCTGGTAATTTTTTTTTTTTTTGGGTTGTGAATGCTGTTTGAATGTGGGGGTGACATTCCTGCCGGAAAAGGGGTGTCACCCTCAATTTTGGTGGAGAAGGGTTCCCCAGGACCAGGGAGAAGTGATCCCCAGGTCCGTGTGAATGGTGTATGAATGTACAGTGACATAATTGGAGCCTTGGCGTGGCGTTGCTGCTCACAAGTCCTGCATGGTGGACTGGTGCCAATCCAATTTGATGTGGATGTGGGGTGGGTGTGCTAGGGACCACAGTGGTGTGCATGCATGCATTCTCATTGTGCCATGATTAATGTGTGTGTTTAACGTGCAAAGATGCCCAATGTGAGTTGTCTCCTGGCTGCTCTTCCCTCAGAAGACGGGTAGCCTCGGTTAGGGGGGATTGTCTGGTTCAGGGGTCAGGTCATCACGTAGGTCAATCTGCAGGCCCTTTCTTACTGCAAAGTTGTGCAGCATGCAACATGCACCGATGATCTGGCACACAAAGTTTGGGGAATACAAGAGGGTACCCCGAGACTTATCCAGGCATCGGAAACGTGACTTCAGGAGGCCAAAGGTGAGCTCCACCACTGCTCGTGTTTGGGCATGTGCTTGATTGTATCTTTCCTCTCCTGGGGTTTGGGGGTTCCGGATAGGAGTCATGAGATGGGGTCCCAGTGGATATGCAGAGTCACCTGTAAGGGAAAAGACAGGAGGATGTTAGTCATGCATGTTCCCCTTGTGATGTGTGCATCATGGGAGGGGATAGTCATGCCTGCCACCCATGTCACTCACCAACCAGCCAGGTGTCCCCATACACGTTCTGATCGAATTCCATTCGGATGTGGCATTGATTGTATATGTAGCTGTCATGGCTGGACCCTGGGTGTTTGGCACGGACGTGCCATATGAGGCCTTGGGCATCGACTATCACCTGTACGTTGATGGAGTGCCAATGCTTCCGATTGCGGTACATGTGCTCTGTCTCCTGGGGGGGCTGGAGTGCCACATGTGTGCAATCAATGGCCCCGATGGTGCGTGGGAATCTGGCAATTCTGTAGAAATCTGTCATTGCCTTCAGCCGCAGGTCCTCAGTGGTGGGTTTGATGATTTGGTTGGCCATGCGTCTGAGGATTGCAGGGACAACCTGGTGCACACATCTGCTCATGGAGGATTGTGACATCCCAGCCACCACTCCACTTGTACGCTGAAATGAGCCACTGGCAAGGACATGGAGTGTTGACATGACCTTGACCAGTGGCTGCACTGCATGTGAGCGTTGTGTTCGGCTGGTGACAGTGCCGGCCCAAGACATTGTGCTGCCTGGGACCAAGAATGAAATGCTGCCCCCCCCCCCAAAAAAAAAAAAATCACGCCAACCAAAAGGCCCCCACATTCATTATTTTATATCATGATCACTAAAGGGGACCCGTCATGGCTCTATATATGTACATAGGTGTATAAAAGGACCTGTCAGGGCTCTATATGTATCCAGGAGTATAAAGGGACCTGTGAATTGCCGGCGGCAACAATGTCTTTTGCGCAAACTAATCAATGTACGCTAATTGTATTTTGTCTTTGGTACCAAAAATATGTAGATGAATCGGCCTAAACTGAAGACATTTTTTTTATATAAATTTTGGGGATATTTATTATAGCAAAAAGTTAAAAATATATATATATATATATATATTTAAATTGTATTTTTTTTGTTGTTTATAGCACAAAAAAGAAAAAACACAGAGGTGATCAAATATCACCAAAAGAAAGCTCTATTTGTGGGGGAAAAAGGACATCAATTTTATTTGGGTACAATGCCGCACGACAAGAGTCAGTTTAAGCCACACAGTGCCGTATCGCAAAAAATGGCCCGGTCATTAAGTGGGCAAATTCTTCCGGTCCTTAAGTGGATGATCAGGGCTGGGCAAGGCAAGTCTCTCTCAGGCTCTCATGTCTCATACAACTTGTGATGTGTGTTTGTACTTACAGTTTTGCTTCAGACTCCACCACCAGATGCGGGTTGTCACCTGCCAGGCTGCCACACATTGCGGATTGTCACTTGTCACATGTTGGAGATGGTCACTTACGTCACCTGCTGCACGTTGCGGGTTGTCATTTGCCAAGTCACCTGCCACACGCTGTGGATTGTCACTTGCCACGTCAGAACAAACCCCCCTCCATTAGTACAGACCACCAGGACAAACCACCACCCCTCCATTAGTGCAGACCCCCAGAACAAACCACCCCCTCTATTAGTACAGACCACCCCCCTCCATTAGTACAGACCCCCCCAGAACAAAGCCCCCTCCATTAGTACAGCCCCCCAGACAAACCACCCCCCCTTCATTAGTACAGACCCCCCCACAACAAACCACCCCTCCTTTAGTACAGACCCCCCCCAGAACAAAGCCCCCCCCCATTAGTACAACCCCCCCCGGACAAACCACCCCCCCTCAATTAGTACAGACACCCCCCTTGGACCAACCCCCTCCTCAGTTAGTACAGACACCCCCCTTGGACAAACCACCCCCCCCAACTGGCTAACTAAAAACACCCAGGCGGCGGCTGTAGAGGACAGAACAGTGGAGAAAAGAGCATGTCATGTCAGGCTTGGGCAGCAGTTGGACACGAGGAGAACTGGAACACTTCAGGCACGGCACTGCACGGACCGCCCCCCCATCACTGCGCAGCTGCCTGCTGGTCTCTCTGCACACAGAGACAGCCGCTCCAATCTTTGGGTGTTCTGCTCTCCTCCTCTGACAGGAGGAGGGAGTGGGGATGGACATCGACAGGGAACTCCAGTGGCTGCGGCGGCTGCGGTGACTGGAGAAGAGAGCCACCTATGGAAAGGAGAGGAGGAGGAGGAGGGAGGGGAGCACGCTGGCAGCACGACTCCGCGCTCCTCAGGCAGCGGAGCGGGCTGGCGTATGCCGCCCCCCTAAAAGTGCCGCCTGGTACCCATGGTACCACCCGGTCCCATTATAGGGCCGGCCCTGGCTGGTGATGTCCTCCTGCAGGGTTGTGGTTAATTCCAGGATGACATGAGGGGTGAATCTGAAGATGCGATACACCTCAGAATCACTCATGCCAAACAGGTCTATGCGGGTGCGGTATATCCTCTCCCGTGCCATCCTCCGTGCCCTCATCCTTCTTTGTTCATCTAAAGTCAGTAGTATAGCTATGTGCGACGATGCCCCTGGCATGTTGGCATACAGATTGTTGTGCAACACGTGTGACTGCTGAGCTCCTCACTAACAGTGTTGCTTTATCTAACAAGTAGACTTTTTTTCTCTTTTTAGACCAGCTTTTATATGCTCTAATTTTAGACAGGACATTTTGCTGTTGCGCACACTGTGTAGCCTGCGCTGCCCCAACGTTCTTTTGTGGATCCCCGTAAGTCCCTCATTAGCATATTTGACTAGCAAATCAATGGTCTGTCTAGCGCAGTTTTGCGCGGACGGATGCGCCTGTCTAACGAAATTACGCCGGACCAAAAAAAGTAGATTTCTTGCGTATCTCGTTTTGGGGATGCAGTGCATCGAAACGCACGCGCACATTTAGACTTACGCACGCGCATCTCCTGTTGCGCAGGCGTAATCGCTCTGTGAATCTGGGCCAATGTTTTTAAAAACGTCAATTTAAATGACCGTGAGCATGCTTAAATTTTTTGTGTCGTTTTTCAAAACGTCGTTTTTGTTTCACAAAAAAACACAGTGTGTAGTAAAAAACGTCATTTAAAACAACGTTTTTCAACCCGCGCATGCCCAGAAGCTAGTTATGAAGCGAGCTTCAATGGAAAAGAGCGGTGAACATAACCTCGCTTTGCTAGAGCATTGTGAAAAAACGATGGTGTGTAGACAACTTCGTTTTTGAAAATTTAAGTTTCAAAAACGTTGGGCCAGATTCACAGAGCCATTACTCCGGTCTATCTCCTGTTAGACCGGAGTACTTTAAAATTACCTGCATCGTATCAGGCTTACGTCTTGGTACGCCTTCGGATCTACGCTGCAATCTTTTTGCGGCCGCTGGGTGGAGTTTGGGTCGTTTTCCGCGTTGGGGTATGCAAATGAGCTTTTTCCGGTGATCCACAAAGTTACGATCGTCCTTCGTAATCTTTTACGGCATCTGTAGTCATCTTTTTGCTGCGTAAAGTTATACCAGCTATTAGCTGGTCTATAGTTAGATGGCCCATGTTAAGTACGGCCGTCGTTCCCGTGCCGAATTTAAATTTTTTATTTTTTTTTGCGTAAGTCATCCGGGAATAGGAATGTACATAAACGACGCTACTCAAAAAAAAAAATGACGTAACAACGTTATTTTGCGCAATGCACGGCGGGAAATTTCTGAACGGAGCATGCGCAGTTCGATCACCGCGGGGACGTGCCTAATTTAAATGCTTCACGCACCCTAATCGCGTATTTTGATTCCGCCGTGAGAAATACACTACGCCGCCGTACCTTACGGGCCGAAATCTTCCTGGATTCGACTTAGAGCCAGGTAAAATACGGCGGCGTAGTGTATCTCTGATACTCTGCGCCAGGGCAATTGTACCTGAATCTGGCCCGTTGTTTTTTTCATCACATAAAGTGATGGTGTGTACGCGGCATTAGTATACAATATTTTTCTTGGATGTGAGATGTTTAATTTGATTTCAAGCCATGACCTTCATGGATTACAACTGATATCTTTGGAACATTGATTGGATTTCTTAAGTCTCGTACACACGACCGGTTTTCCCGGCTGAAAAACTGCCAAGAGAGCTTTTGGCTTGGAAAACCGGATGTGTGTATGCTTCCTCACAGTTTTCCCATCAGGAAAACAGCTGGGAATTTTCCGCTAGATCTACTACTTACCTACTAGAAACACTGAGGCAGTGCCGATGGAGTATACACACGGCCGGGATTCCCGACCAAAACTCCATGGCAGTTTTCCTGACGGGTTCTCAGCTTTACCCTCGGTACACACGCTCGAGAAAACCGAGCGTGTGTACAGGGCTTTAGACTATTGTTTGCCCAATCAGTATGGCCTACTTCACAGTGCAAGGTAGGAAGGAGTTCAAGGCATGGAGACATGTTTGAGCATAGTTTCACATTTCTGGCCCTCTGTTGAGGTTCCATAGCAGTATTATACCCTCAGAACCTTGATCAGTGAACCTTCTCTAGACCACTGCATTATTCCAATCCTAGATATACATCTTGTAGCACTACTAGTAATCTGCATCTCTTCTACAATCCGGTATGAACTTTGTGTATGCTTATCTAATCACATCCAAGAACTGCGGCTCCGGTGCCGAGACACCCATTTAAGGGACCACACCTGAGTGTCGCTCTGCAGGACCATTTGTCCAGGATTAGTGGGCCCTGTACACCCAACATTCACTGGCAGTGCTTGCCATGGGGCAGGATTTCACAACTATATAGGTTCTTCTTGGTCATAGATACGCATACGTGGTACCATTTTTATTATTAGCCTTTCTATTGTTTGAAATTAATCAACATTTTTCTAGTGAATTCATTGAGTTGAATTAATATTTTATAGTAATCAATGCATTTTTACAGCACTGATAGCTATAAAAATGCCAATGGTCCCAAAAATGTGTCAAAACTGTCCGAAGTGTCCGCCATAATGTTGTAGTACCGATAAAAAACGCTGATCACCGCCATTACTAGTAAAAAAAAAAATATTAATAAAAATGCCATAAAACTATCCCCTATTTTGTAAACGCTATAACTTTTGCGCAAACCAATTAATAAACGCTTATTGCGATTTTTTTATTTTTTTTTAATAAAAAAATATGTAGAAGAATACATATCGGCCTAAACTGAGGAAAAAAATAGTTTTTTTATATATATTTTTGGGGGATATTTATTATAGCAAAAAGTAAAAAATAATTTTTTTTTTCGAAATTGTCGCTCTATTTTTGTTTATAGCGCAAAAACTAAAAACCACAGAGGTGATCAAACACCACTAAAATGAAGCTCTATTTGTGGGAAAAAAAACTATTTTGTTTGGGAGCCACGTCGCATGACCGCGCAATTGTCATTTAAAGTAATTCAGTGCCGAATCGCAAAAAGTGGCCTGGTCTTTGACCAGCAATATGGTCCGGGGCTTAAGTGGTAAATCCTTAGTGTGTGAGGAGCCATTTGTTCGAGCTGCTGTCAGTGAGGAGAGAGCTGGGGTTGAGGTCGATCAATGCTCTGTGTGTCTCGGGAGCAAGCATGCACAAGTGCCCCCATAGCATGAGGCTTGGGAGGAACCCAGAGCACCATCAGAGGACCCCAAAAAAGCTGTATCGGGGGTGCTCTGTGCAAAACTATTGTGCAGAGAAGGTAAATATGACATGTTTGTGTATTTAATCTGCCTTTATGATTACTAAATTATTAAATCTTATCTCACTTCCTGTAGAGGAAAATGTCCATACTTACCTAATCCAAGGGCGCTCTGGTCTGCTCACATGATCTCCCTAGCGACTTGCTTCAGAGGAGAGGAGAGTGCAGCAACAAAGGCTACAATGACTGGGCGGTGACATCACCCATAGATTAACTATAGGGCATCCGTTGTCGGCTGTCCCTCCTCCCCCTCAACGCCAGTACTGGGACCTGATCATGTGACTGGACCACCAGAGTGCCCTTCGATTAGATAAGTATAGACATCTTTCCTTTACAGGATAGTTGGTATAGGGCTTAGCATGATGGGACAGCAGGCTTAAGCTTAGATACAATGTAGCATTAGCCCGTACTTCTAATTTAAAACCCACCTAAAGAGCCCCTGGGAGGTGAAAGGAAGACATCATGTAACTACCTTCAGGATAGGCATGTGATGTGCTGACACTCTATCAAAAAAAAACGTCAGTTCTGCTATATACAATTAGCAGGTGGACATTCGCTTTAGAAACAGCTTCTTTTCTGTATTGAAGGAATTTTTTAAACATGAGATGTATTGTCAAAGTTATACTCTTCCCTAAAAATCTATTTGCTTTACACATTCTTTGGTCTCCATTTTTAAGGAAAAAACATGTCTTAGTTGTACAAACCACATGTGGATCATTTAAAAATCACCTTCTGTGTATACACGTGTCTGGTATCATTTCTAAAATTCTGCGCCAGCATTTGGGTTCATTTTGTGTTTGACCTTTCTGTGCGTATGACAGGTCTGTTATGACATGTTATTACTTTTCTGCATTCATCTCCTGTGTCGGAACCAAATCTCCAGCATCAGATGTGGGGACAAGTGACATATTTCATCTGCCAGGCAGGAAATTGGGGAAGATGTTGCAGGTGGTTGAGATACACAGACCTCTGATCCTGTTTGCCTTCTCTTTATACAAAGGAAGAAATAAGCTCTGATATCTTTCCTCCAATGATATGGTGCCCTAGAAGTTGTAATATGACTATGACTGTCCAAAATGTGTCTAAGCATATAGAATTATGGTGACCATACACACTTTAATAAATGATCGATTTATTCCAATAGAGTTAATCAATCAAAAGTTGACAACCCAATTAATATGCTACACACATGGAAGTGGATTTCAATAGATAGTTTATGTGACTTTAAACACTGGTAGAAAAAGTTTTGCTTACATCTATCTAGCAGGGTTACTTTGCAGTATATGCAATGATACTCAGGCCGCGTACACACGGCAGAGAACCTCGACGGGCAGAACACATCGTTCCGCCCGTCGAGGTTCCCTGCCGGCCGTCGAAATCAGCGACCCGCCCGTCGGGAATGGCAACCAGCCATTCATCCAGGCGGGCCGTCGAGCAAATAGAGAGCGTGCTCTCTATTTCTGCTCGACGGGCTTCCCGACGGGATGCGTGCCGAGAGCGTACACACGGCCGAGGTCCTCGCTGGAATGCAGCTTCCAGCGAGGTTCTCGCTGGTTTCCAGCGAGAACCTCGGTCGTGTGTACGCCGCCTCAGATCTCTGCAGTATAAAGTTTTCTTTTACTATACAAAAATGCTGTACATACAAAACTATTACAATATTAGGAATACAATAAAAGACTGACAGATATACAGGTTCCTATAACAAGGCACATGCTACCTTTTTCCTAGAAATTACCCTTTATTATTATTATTATTATTATTATACAGGATTTATATAGCGCCAACAGTTTGCGCAGCGCTTTACATCAGGGAAGACAGTACATTCACAATACAAATCAATACAGAAGGGATCAGAGGGCCCTGCTCGTAAGAGCTTACAATCTAGAAGGGAGGGTCAAGTGGAACAAAGGGTAGTTAGCTGTGGGGGATGATCAGATGGACTCAAATGAAAAATGCAGTTGCTTGGTGTGGGAAGGGTAGGCTTCTCTGAAGAGGAGGGTTTTCAGGGATCCTCTAAAAGCTAATAGAGAGGGAAATAGATGGATAGATTGGGGTAAGGAGTTCCATAGGCTTGGAGAGGCTCTTGAAAAGTCCTGGAGACGAGCATGGGAGCAGGTGATGAGAGAGCTAGAGAGTAGGATGTCTTGAGAAGAACGAAGAGAGCGATTAGGTTGGTATTTAGAGACTAGGTCATTGATGTAGCTCGGGGCAGAGTTGTGGATGGCTTTGTAGGTAATTGTTAGTAGTTTGAATTTAATTCATTGGGTGAGCGGAAGCCAGTGGAGGGATTGGCAGAGAGGAGCAGCAGAGACAGAGCGGTTGGTAAGGTGGATGAGTCTGGCAGCAGCGTTAATGATGGACTGAAGGGGGGATAGCGTATGCAGCGGTAAGCCGGTGAGAAGGGAGTTGCTGTAATCGAGGCGAGAGATGACCAGGGAGTGAATCAATAGTTTTGTGGTGTCATTGGTTAGAAAGGGGCGTATTTTGGAGATGTTGCGAAGGTTGAGGCGGCAAGATTTGGACAGTGATTGAATGTGAGGTTTAAAGGACTTCGGTTTACTTTGGTTTCCCTTCTAAATGTTTTTTTTCTTTGTTTTCTTTGTCTGAATTTCTCACTTCCTGTTCCTCCTCAGTCAGCTGTTCAGTAAGATGTTCAGTAAGCTGTTCTGGCTAACTAAACATCGCTCGGATGATGGTGTCAAGTTTACTGAGGAAAAACAGGAAGTAAGAAATTCAGACAAAGAAAAAAACATTTAGAAGGGAAATCTAAGGAAAAGGTAAATGAACCAACAATGCACTAGCTTAAAGGAACCTATTTAGAAAATAAAAAACAAACCTTTACAACCCCTTTAAAGTGGTTCCAAAGTAAGACTAGTGCTATTTTCCAGGAGGGCTGCAATATAAGCCCTACCCCGAAAATAAACCCCAGTTTGAGGTGTGTGTGTACTCCTATAATCCACTCTGATACGGCGGTGTGCAGTGTGCTGTGGCTGTGTATGTGTCTCTTTGATCTACGGTAGCAGTGTCAGGTGCCTTTGTTACAGAGCGCCGCTCAGCTCATCTCCCTGCTGGTCTCCTCCTCTTTCTCCTGGCTGTTGGCGGGGGATCTGGGGGCCCCTCCTTCCTCTGCAGTCATGGAAGGTACAGTTGTCTCAGTGCAGAGGCTCAGCACTAAATCAACTTGTCACACTGTGTGCATAACGATACTCCTGTCTCCACAAGGTACCGTATTTAACTCACGAGATCCATACTTAAGCACTAAAATGCTACAGATCTTTCTTTCGTTACATGCCGGTGTGCTCTTTTCCCCGCTCAGAGAGCTACGGGGGGGGATGGTGGCTGGGAGAGGTGGAGGAGAGCAGAGCTGAGGCGTTTGGCACCATTGGATTGCAGGGGCACACACATTGTGTAATGTATTGTGTGCTGCTGTAACAGGATTTTGGCATTTTACAAGTATTTTAACTTTGTTAAAACTGAGGCTTCCTGACAGGCAGGGAGGGAGAGAAACGGCACGGTATAAGACCTACCCTAAAAATAAGCCCTGCTGGGTCTTTTGTTGCCAAAATATATATAAGACCCGGGGTTATTTTCGGGGAAACACGGTAGTAAATTTTAGGGGAAAGATCAGAGTGTAAAATTACTCTGATCTAAATTCTGATTATTGTAGGGCTCTCTGTTCCAGCTTGGCTGTGCTGTGGGCTCATTCTGCTGTGCTTGGGGTGTTGTTCCACCCCGGGACAGCAGGTTGCAGCAGTGAAAGCTGAGGTTCGGGTGCTCTTTTCTAGCAGCCAATCGGGAGGCCTGGGCCTCGCTGGGCATTCTGGGAGAGGGTACTTATGAGGCAGAAGACATTTTTACAGGGTCTTCCTTCCTGGAGTGTGACACCCACCTTTAGGGTGATCACAACCACCACGCTTCGTGCGTTATGGCCTACCTGGCCGGGGCGTGGGTGCTACGAGGAGTTCCTGGTTCCGGAGCCAAGCTGGTCTGGAACACTTTGAGCACAACGGGGACCCAGTGACTGACTGGGTTCCCTCCATTGGAGATCTCAAGCGAGTTGAGCTGTTTGGTGGGAAGTCCAGTTGAGGGACACCAATGAGAGGCTGGTGGCCCAACAGCACTAGACAGAACCATCGGGGATCGAGGTACTGAACACTGAGGGTTTGATTCCTCTCTCAGTCAGTACCCTGGTGACATTCGAAGGAGGATTCAGGCGAACCTTTATTCAGGAGGAGTTCCTCCATATTCACACTCGGGCAAGGCCTGTGGCAGAGGCACTTGTCTGACAGTCATTCAGAAGAGCCTGTGGCAGAGGCATCCTTCTCAAGTTCGAGTGATACTCTGGCTGCCAGGCCTGTGAGAGAGACCTGTCCAAGTACGCTATTCCCACTCAAGCTGGAGTGGTGCAGAAAGACTGATTATTGTTGGAAGCAGGATTGCTTCAATATTCAAGACTCGAGTCTGTTATTCTATCCTTCCCTTACCTGTTGACTACATTGATAAATCAAAATATAATGGCAGTAGTTCTAGGACCACGAGTGCCCCTGGCATGTTGGCACACAGAGATATTGACGACATCCTCCTCCTGTGGGATGGTATTGAAGGTGAACTTTCCCAGTTCATTGATTTTCTTAATATCAATGAGCGTGGCATCCTTTTGACATACGAGGCCAGTAAGGAAAAAATTAATTTTTTGGATCTAGCCATATCTGTTGAAGATGATAAATTTGTGACCTCAACATATTTCAAATCAACTGATAGAAATTCTTATATTTCCAGTGACAGTTGTCACCATTCTTCCTGGCTAAAATCTGTGCCTAAAAGCCAGTTTCTACGCCTAAAAAGAAACTGCACTGATGACGCCATGTTCAAAACACAAGCACAGGTTCTTATGGAACGTTTTTTGACTAAGGGTTACTGTCAGAATTTTCTGAGTGATACTTTAAAATCAGTTCATCAGACCCACCACTGAGGAGCTGCGGCAGAAGGCAATGACAGATTTCTACAACATTGCCAGATTCCCACGCACTGTGGGGGCCATTGATTGCACACATGTGGCCCTACAGCCCCCCAGTGCCACAGAGCACATATACCGCAATCGGAAGCATTGGCATTCCATCAACTTACAGGTGATAGCCGATGCCCAACGCCTCATATGGCACGTCCGTGCCAAACACCCCGGTCCAGCCATGACAGTTTCATATACCGTCAGAGCCCCATCCCAGCAGAATTTAACCAGAACATGTATGGGGACAGCTGGCTGGTTGGTGAGTGACATGGGAGTCAGGCATGACTATCCCCTCCCGTCATGCACAACAGAAATCGCACATGCATGACTAACATTCTCCTGTCTTTTACCTTACAGGTGACTCTGCATATGCATTGGGACCCCATCTAATGACTCCTTTCCGGAACCCCCAAACCAGAGGAGAGAGAAAATACAATGAAGCACACATCAAAACCCGTGCAGTGGTTGAGCAAACATTTGGGCTCCTGAAGTCCCGTTTCCGCTGCCTGGATAAGTCTGGGGGGGCCCTATTGTATTCCCCTACCTTTGTGTGTCAGATCATCGGTGCATGTTGCATACTACATAACTTTGCTATGAAAAAAGGCCTGCATATTGACATACGTGATGACCTGACCCCCGACCCACACAGTCCCCCCCTGCCAGAGGACACCCAGTCTGCTGATGGAAGAGCAGTCAGGAGGGTCCTCGCCGTAGGCATCTTTGGACACTAACCCAAAACATTAATTACACAGACAGTGCACGCGTGTACACCACTGATGTCCCTAGATCACACACACCACATGCACATCGCATTGGATTAGCCCAAGTCCAGCATGTAGGAGTTGGGAGCAGTAACGCCAGCGTCAAGGCCCCAATGATGTCACTGTCCATTCACACACCTTTCACACGTCATTCATACAGCCGTGGGGTTCACTTCACCACCACGGCCGAGGGTGACACCCCTTACTTTCAGGAGTGCCACCCTCTCACATTCACACACCATTCACACTGTCCCCTGCACTCCTGACCGTGTGCAGTACAAAAATAAATTAGAAAGATCATATCCTGATCAATACAAGAAAAATAATCTCATAACCTGAGAAAAAAATAAAATAAACTCATGACCTGAGTATGTCAAAAATAATAATATAAAACCAGCAACAAAAAAAAGGCCTCATCGGGGATGCCGGGGGCTTCTTCTGGGGGCCCCTCTCTGGCTCCGCAGCTGCCTGGATGGAGTGGGTGGGGGTGGGGGGGCATCTGGAGGTGGCTGATCCCCAGGTGGGCCACTCCTGCAGGTGTGGCCTGCGTGCCCTCCAAGGCCCTGGCTATCCGTCCAAGGTATGTGTTCGTCTGGGCCTGCATCCGGAGCTGACGGGTCATCTGGTAATGCTGGGCCCGCCGACTCAGCCTCCCCTGCTCACGGATGGCAGCACTGTTCCCATGGATGGCAGCAGTGTTGGCCTGGACGGCTGCAGTAAGGTGCTGGATATCCCCCTGCACCTCCCCCAAAGTGGTGACCACTGCAGCGCAGTTGCAGCTGACATCCTGCACTGCGTTGCTGAGGTTGGCAACGGAGCCCAGGCTGTCAGACACTTTCTGCAAGTGGTCCGCTATGGCCCCCATTTGTTCTGTCTGTCTGGCGTGATCCCTCGCCAACTGGTCCTGGACACCATCAGACACCCCCCTGGTCTTCTGGGTCGCCTTCCTGGGGCCCGAAGATGGATGTCCTCGGGTGGAAGGTGTCGCCCTTGAGGGGCTTCCAAGGATGGGGGAGGGGACGACAGACGGGCCAGGAGAAGGGGAGGAGACAGACAAGACTAATGAAAAGTCCTGCTCTGCCACAGCAGGATCTTCCACAACCACCTCGGCAGGTGTGGTGTGGCCACTCTCCTCCTCCACAACCTCTTCACCACCCAGTGGCTCGGGCACATGATGGCGTGGGGGGGATGGGGTGGAATGCAGGCTGACAGATGATGGCCCAGCTCCGTCATCTGTGGATGACACAAAGCAGACACATGTTGGTGGTCCCACACACTTGGCACATGTCCCCCCCCACCCCCCCAAATGCAAAACATCAAATAGGGGATTATAAAACACTTACCTGTCCTTGTGCCTTCCTCCACGGAGTCATAGCCTGCGACCCCCTCCACCTGCTCCCTCTCCAGGCAGCGAGCAACCACCTCCTCCTCTGCGGTCAGGGTGACAGGACATGGGGGACCACCACCTGTGCCCCTCTCATGCCTCCTGATGGAGGCCACCTTGTCCCTCACCTTGCGCCGCAGGTCATTTATTTTCTTTTGTATGTCCCCAGCAGTCCGGGTGGAGTAGCCCAGGACATTGACCCTGGCAGCAATCGACTCCAGGATGCCCTGCTTCCTCTCCCGGCTGGTCTTGCGGCTTTTTTGGCCATGGAGAAATTCATTCTCCGTCTCCATAGCCGAGATAATGACAGAGACCTCCTGGGTATTAAAATTGAGGTTCCTCCTCTCTCTGGGGGTAGCGGGAGCAGCCATTACAGAGCAAAAGTATCTTCCCTGGGGTGGGGGGAAACGGAACTACTTTTGCGCCGGAATGGCGTTTCCGCCAGCGCTTTTAAGCGCCCAGCGGAACGCATTGCGCTGACGTTTCCCAGGAAGTGGTGCCGACGGAAGTTGTGAGCATGCGCACAAGGGGCGAGGGGAGCCGCACTCACTGCGCATGCTCCGTGGATGATGCGCTGAACGTAAGCCTCTGCGCCGGCCTCCGCCCATCATTTACATATGATCACACCCACTTCCACTTGCGTCGGGTTACGCCAGCGCATTATCGTTACTCTGGCGCAAGTTTACGCGCAACTGCTATGTGAATTACAGGAATTGCGCTGAAAGGGTCTTCAGAGTAACGTAAATGAGAAGCGTTACTCCAGAGGAAAGATACTCTCATCTACCTGAATCTGGCCCAAAGTGGGAATATCGGTCTGGTTTATGGAGGTGGAGTTTGCCATGGATTTCCTTGTTGCTGTATTTTCTCATATATGAGGTGAGAGTTCTGAGAGACCAGACACGCTCAGGATCAGGCCACTTAGCCATTATATTTTGATTTATGGACTTTTAATTTATTTCCCTTGCTCTCCTCTATAGCAGTATATCTGCCTTCTTTATATACAGACTTTTTTTGATGCCACTAAGTTGTCACCTATTTTGTTTGATAACACATTCTTTCATATTATTGCTATTCACTAGACACAATATTGTTTTGCACTAATATTGATTGCTATTCATTAGACCAATGACAATTTGCCAGGGTTCACCGAATCCTGGGCTGTTCCTGAAGCCCACCGCTCTCCTAGTCTTTTTGCAGCCGCCCAGCAGGGCTGTCCCTGGAGCCTGTGGCCGCCCACTCAGCCTCTTCACAGCCACCCACTCAGTTCATGGCATGGCTGGGGGGCAGAGACTAGAGGTCAGCTGACTGGTAAAGAATGAAGTGGGATGGGACTGGAGGAGACCCTATCTCCTGATTTCGGCATAGGTGTCACTGCTGTGAGACATCACAAAGTCGGAGACACTACCTGTGATTATAGTTGCCATTAAACAACAAGAAAGATGGCTAGATGGGAATTTTTTTATAGTATAGCCCTCCTCTCATGTTAGCTTTCTGTTACTATCCATGATGTAAACGGGTCGGTTTTGACCCGTGTCTTAAATCAGCCATAAAATACCCTCTGAACAATTATTTATCATCCAACTTGTTTCTTACCTCTTGGTTACATTGTTAGGCTTCTTTATCCTTGAAAAAAATGGTTTTAATGTTTTTGGTGTGACCCCTTAGACCTTTCTTTGGATAGCATACCTCTCATTTTCAAATTTAAAAAATGGTAAAATAAAGTCAGCAACTCTGAAATGTATTGGTCCTATGTTTCTTTACTTTATTTAGAGAAGCAGGCAAGCAGGCAAATAGATAGGCCCCTCCCTAACTACAGCTCACAGGGTTGAGAGGTGATTGGCTGTCAGTGTTACTAAGCAGAGAGAGTGTTCATGATTTCAGTTTTGGCACTTATTAGTGTCCTATAATCCTATATTATAACTGGGTCAGAATTGACCCTAACACCATAAACATCTTAATTTTCACCACAGTCTTTTATAATTTAGTGAAATAGATTATTTTTCTATTACATTGTTTAAATTGAGGTTCCTGATAAAGTAAAAAAATCTTGATGCAATAAACAAATTTATGTGATACTTATAGACATTCACGTTTTTTCAAACCTGAAACCAATGGAAAAGAGTGGTGGTCGGTTCTGACCCTAATGCCGCGTACACACAAGAGGAGGGATAGAGAGTCGTTTTTTTGCGTATAAGTGGAAGGGATTTAGAGCGCTAAAAAACGCGGCGTTTTGTACCGCGATTTTGTCATTTTTAAAACGTCATTTAAATTGATCGTGTGTGGATGTGCAAAACGTTGTTTTTTGTCATGGGTTAGAACAAAAATCTTGCCTTGGGTGCCGACAACCCACGCTACAAAATAATTTTACTGTTAGGGGTCCTCAAAAAATCAAGGGGTCCAACATGCTTGAATGTTTTTTGCGTGTGCGCGAGAACACTCTTTTTTTTCAAAACGTTGTTTTTTGTTTCACAAAAAGTCACCGTGAATGTGCAAAAATAGTAGACACTGTATATAATTGAATCGGCCCCACAGTTCAATAGAGGATGGGGGCTGTGACTAGAGAAAGGCTGGGCTGCAGGAAACGCAACTCCTATAGAGGGAGAAAGGGTTAAGCAGTAGTGTTGAGCAGAATATGCCATATTCTATTTTGCGATATATCTCGAATATATAGTCGAATATTCGAGATATATTTGCTAAATACGAATATTCGTGATATTTTTTGGAAATGAAATGATTGCGAATTTTCGCTATTGCGAATGCGAATGCGAATGCGAAATTTCGAGAAATGCGGAATGGAGCACTCGTGATTGCGCGAGAAATGCGGAATGGAGCACTCTGATTGGCTCAGAATATTTGTGATATATTACAATACAAAATAATTGCGAATATTCTGCAAATGCGGAAGGAGCACTCTGATTGGCTCAGAATATTCTTGATATATTACAATACAAAATAATTGCGAATATTCGGCAAATGCGGAAGGAGCACTCTGATTGGCTCAGAATATTCGTGATATATTACAATACAAAATAATTGCGAATATTCGGCAAATGCGGAAGGAGCACTCTGATTCAGAATATTCGATATATTACAATACAAAATAATTGCGAATATTGGCAAATGCGGAAGGAGCACTCTGATTGGCTCAGAATATTCTTCATATATTACAATACAAAATAATTGCGAATATTAGGCAAATGCGGAAGGAGCACTCTGATTGGCTCAGAATATTCTTGATATATTACAATACAAAATAATTGCGAATATTCGGCAAATGCGGAAGGAGCACTCTGATTGGCTCAGAATATTCTTGATATATTACAATACAAAATAATTGCGAATATTCGGCAAATGCGGAAGGAGCACTCTGATTGGCTCAGAATATTCTTGATATTTTATCGTAATTTCGCAAAAATGCGAATGAGAAATTGATTGCGGAATTTCGACAGTAACACTCTGAAATCGAATATATGTGTTATTTTAGCTAAAAACAATATTGCGAATTTCTCGAAAATAATCGCGCGATATCGCTATTGCCGAATAATCGCATTGCGATTTTTCGGCAATATAAAATGATCGCTGCAGCTACTCGGCCCAAGGTCTCTAATCATACCAGCAATGCTTTTAGACGTCGATGGGGATCTCTAGGATGTGATCTGTTCTAAAAAAAAATTGAAAAAATACGAATATTCGAAATAGCGAATATTCACCGCGAAATTCGGAATATATCGCAAATACTCGAATATGCCATATTCGAGCCGAATATTCGCAATACGAATATTCGTGAGCAACACTATTAAGCAGTATTTGGGCCAGCTCACGCCCTGCAGATGGTGGGATAAGGGGAGTCAAAGTGTTAGGCCTGAACATAGTCTTTGCTCATATGTTGGAGCTCAAAGATTTTGAAAGGTGAAATCCGCAGGAAAAAAAGAGAAGAGGACAGAAGGTTTAAGCAGTCAGCAAGCAAATAATAGGTATAGCAGAAATGGCAAGTTCCTCTGTAATCCAGGTTATGATGTCTGCATGCAGTGTCCATGTGCTGTATGTTACTGACAGAAGGGGATTTGAGCATAAGCTCACTCATAAGATCCTGAAGGTAGTCAGCTCACACAGAAAACTATGCAGGGTCTGTACCCCAGCCAGGGCAAGGATGGATGCAGCATGGATATAAATTCCGTGGTCTAGGTTGACACCTGCAGTGGTGGCTCTCAGGCTCCTGGTAGGCCATGGTCCCAGCAGCCAGACAGCAGCTGTCACGTACCTGATGGTTGAGCCTGACATGCAGAGGGAAGGCTTCTCGTACAACCCCTGCTCAGGGACCACCGATATTGTAACAGTGGCTGCAAGAGTGTGGCAGTCTATGGGTGCCTGTATCGACTTCCGTGTGGTGGATGTGTCACCAGGGTGGACCAGCAAGTTAAACGGCAGGTGTTGATAAGTCAGCGGATTTTGGACTGGTCACAGCAGGAAGCAGGGACCATGCAGAGCAGAGGAGATACAGGATGTGTGGTCGGACAAGACGTCCGACAGAGAATGATCAGGAGGTAGGCAAGATTTGGCAACAGGATATCAAGCCGTGGAGAGATTAAAGCGGAGTTAACAAGGCTAGCCGGGGTCAGGATAATGGATAGCAAGCGTAGTCAGAGTAAGCCAGTCAAACACAGGAATCAGATAACGATCATAGGAACAGGTATACAGGGTAGAAGCTAAAAAATTTGTTTTCAAATATTCCTGTGTATGTGCACATGTGTGTGTCTGACAGGATGGGCACTTGGGGACTTGCGTCTGCGAATGTGCATCAGCTTCCACCCTTAAGCACCAGCAATGCCGTGGCCCGCGCGTCCCCTGGCAGCAGCTTTGATGCTCACTGTTGGATCCCGGGATGAAGAGAGAGGGCACGCTGAAAACACCTCTTTAAATAGCCTTTCCCATAATCCCATTCCTAAATAGAAGCTTGCTGGGAGATGTAGTCTGAAAGAGACTCAGATATTTAGCTATGGCTGAGCACAGGACTACAAGTTCCACCGTCCTTTGCTTCTTGGCTTAGAAATGTGATGTAAGCAGTCTGGGTGCAGCACTAAAGGGAAACTGGAGCAGTCTGTAGCAATGAAGGTAATGGTAACCTGCACCTAGCTACATAAAAAAAAAAGCAGCACAATGTAGACCCATGCCAATCATGATGAATGATGCTGCTAAAAGCAAAAAATATCCTGCTGACCTAAGACATGTCCAAACCCTTTGCTGACTTGCACTAAATGACATCTTCTGGGTCTTCACCTCTAGAAGTACACAAAAAGACAGGGTCTTCCAGGTGATATCATTACCATATACTG
Source organism: Rana kukunoris (assembly GCA_029574335.1). NCBI lineage: Eukaryota > Metazoa > Chordata > Amphibia > Anura > Ranidae > Rana > Rana kukunoris. The sequence continues at coordinate 118,703,125 of CM056052.1, forward strand.
TATGGCCACCGCCATATTTGATTAATGTTATTGCACAAATGTGGCCATGTGACCATATTTGGTCAGTGAAGTCATGCTATCCCCTCTCCTTTTTTTAAAAGCATAATTATGTCGAAAATAATTCATGCCATTAAATACTAAGATGTGGTGATATTTATATCTACTGTTACCTACTGTTTTTTCTTTACCTATCCATAGTTCTTTGTTTACATGACTGGGTATTCACTAGTCTAGGACATACTGTACCTCCCAATATTGTGAAATGGGAGTGAGGGACACCTACTAGCAAACGTAGGTAGGCATAGGACACACCCCCTGCCACACACCCTTAAAGGGGATTAACAAAAAAAAAGGTTAATTAAATCCACAATAACTTTTTCTTAGCACTACTATTCCTTTATATTGGCTTTTAAATTGTACAAATGCAGCAATTTCGAATTTGGATGAAAGGTTTAGCTCTGGGAAACACTTTTTGATAGATAAAAAAGTGAATTTTATAAACAAGTATATATATCAGACCAAAACGATGGACAATTAAGGGCATAAGACGGACAGAGGGACATTGCTCCAAATCAGGGACAGTCCCTCCAAATCAGGGACAGTTGGGAGCTATGTAGTTGGATGCATTTTAGATTGCACTCCAACTGCATAGACAGCCCAAAATCAAGGTAATCTTATGGGCATAGCTCACATTAGTGCAGTGCAGCCAAAAAAAGGATGCTGAATTTTTCCGCACTGCAAATGCGCAAAAACTTTCAGCAATACAGATTAGTGGAGAGATTGATTTCTCTATTAAACAGCAACTTTAAAAAAATATAAGTTTTCTGTATGATTTTTGATGGGGTGAACCAAAAACCTGCCTGCAGTATATATAATTGGGTCATTTCCCAGGCCGTACATTAATATCAGCCGTCCAGCACATGACAGCAGGGCTGCGCTGCTGCGGGTAATGGCCTGCATAGTGTGTGGTCTACCTAACAGATGTCATTAAATCAATCCCGGGAAGTTTCTATAAAAACGATCGCTGAACTCCACCACCGATATCCTGCCACAGCCAGTGTCCAAATCCAAATTCCTAATGAGGACATGAATCGGTTCTGTCACATGACAAGGCAGTGCTAAACACAGAGACAGATAATCAGACAGATTCATTTTATTTAACTTCATTCATAAATTCCCCCTTCATCTGCTCTAATGCCGCGTACACACGGTCGTTTTTTGCGATGAAAAAAACGTCGTTTTTTAAAACGTCATTTAAATTGATCGTGTGTGGGCAAAACGTTGTTTTTTGTCTTAAAAAAAACGACCAAAAAAAAATTCCAACATGCTTGAATTTTTTGTGTCGTTTTTCAAAACGTCGTTTTTTGTTTCACAAAAAGTGTGTAGCAAAAATGTCTTTTAAAACGACGTTTTTCAACCCGCGCATGCCCAGAAGCTAGTTATGAAGCGAGCTTCAATGGAAAAGAGTGGTGAACGTAACCTCGCTTTTTGTGAAAAAAACGATGGTGTGTATGCAACATCGTCTTTGAAAAGTGACGTTTCAAAAACGTTGTTTTTTACTTCACAGAAAATGTCGTTTTTTTCATCACAAAAAATGATCGTGTGTACGCGGCATAAGACCTCTTTCACATTGAGGCGTGGAGCCACAGTGACGGTATAGCCGCGCTATTTGTAGCGCCGCTATACCGTCGTATTTACCGCGATATTTGGGCGCTAGCGGTGAGGTTTTAACCCCCGCGGCGTTGCGGGCGGTATTACCGCGGTTTCCCATTGATTTCAATGGGAAGGCGCGGTATAGGAGCGGTGAACACACCGCTCCTATACCGCGGTAAAGATGCGGCTAGCAGGACTTTTGGAGCGTTCCTGCTAGCGCACCGCTTCAGTGTGAAAGCCTTCGGGCTTTCACATTGAACACTGCAGGGCATGATTTTTCATGCGGTATAGCAGCACTGTACCGCATGAAAAACGCCTCAATGTGAAAGGGGCCTAATATAGAACCCAGGCTAAGAATGTTTTCAGCAAGTACAGAAAATACCTGTTGACCTTGAAGAATTGCAAAGCCCTTGTCACTTCCTGTGAGCTGAACTTTGGCGTCTTTCACACGGGCGGTTGTTTTGCCGCAGATAAAAGCATGTTTATGTTTTGCTGGAATTCAAGACTCCAGGCACAGCGATTAGCTGCATTTGTACAGTGCTTTTAGCTGCGGTTGCGTTTAGCCGCGGCACGATATTGAACGGGGTTCCGACTGGGATCCCTGCCAATACCAAGCACTGTGTTTGGTATGAATCTTGAGGGGGAACTCCACGCCAAATTTCAAATAAAAAAATGGCATGGGTTCCCCCTACAGAAGCATACCAGGCCCCTGGGTCTGCTATGGATTTTAAGGAGACACCCTGTACGCTAAAAAACGGCGTGGAGTTCCCCCATCCATACCGATTCAGATAAGCCCCCCTCCCGCAGACCCCCGACAACCAATGGCCAGGGTTGTCGGGAAGAGGCCCTGTCCTTATCAACATGGGGACAGGTGCTTTGGGTTGGGGGGCCACAGGGCGCCCCCTGTCCCAAAGCACCTACCCCCCAGGTTGAGGGCATGCAGTCTGGTACGGTTAAGGAGGGGGGCGCTCGCTCGTCCCCACCCCTTTCCTGACCGGCCAGACTGCTGCTCAAATACGGGTCTGGTATGGATTTTGGGGGGAACCCCATGCCGTTTTTTCGGCGTACGGGGTGTCTCCTTAAAATCCATAGCAGACCCAAGGGCCTGGTATGCTTCTGTAGGGGGGAACCTATGGAGTTCCCCCTCAAGATTCATACCAAACGCAGCTGACACAGTGCACTACGGTTACCTGCGGTTATGTGCCGATAGCTGTGGGATTTCGCAGCTGGACGCATTGATCTCTTATCCCGGGTGGACATCATATGATGTCCTGTACTTTGTGCGGTGATATCTGAATGATGCCTGCACCTAGAGGCATCATTCAGATATCATTTTGTTCCGGCGGCGATCTTGCGCACCATAAGAATGATTATAGCAGCGGTTCCACCGCTTGATCACTCTTATCCCCCTCCCGCTGCCATCTAGTGCTTCTCCGGGCTCTCCCGTGCCATCGGGGGCCTGGAGAGATGATCGCTGTGCGCCGGATGGGAGGCACACAGATGGTCACCAGTCATCTCTATGCCCTTCGGAAGCCCAGGCGCGATGTGATAACGTCACGCCCGGGTACCCGTAAGTAAACAAACCGCAATTGCGGCTAGTATGAATGAGATCTGTGATTTTTTTTTTTTCCACAATCTCATTCTTTCCAGCCTGGAGGAGAGATGTGGCCATTTTATTTCCTAGGGTGTCTGCTAAAAAAAACATATATAATGTTTGGGGGTTCTGAGTAATTTTCTAGCAAAAGAATGATGATTTGGACATGTAGGAGAGAAGTGTCAGAATAGGCCCGGTATGGAGGTGGGTTTTAAAGCACTGTATTGAAGTGGTTAAAGAGGGAATGATTGCTTTTCTTTATTTTCCCTGAAAATCAATTGATAGTAAAAAGCAGCACACATTACACATTGTTAGGCACACAATTAACCCCTTAATTGTCCTTAGATGTTAACCTCTACCCAGCCAGTGTCGTTAGTACAGTGACCGCTGTAATAGTGTCACTGGTGATGTGGCAGTTAGTCAGTTCCCACAAAGTTTCCGTTAAGCCGGGTACATACGAGCCAAATGTTGGCGGTTAAAAAAAGCCATGGCTGACATTCGGCCCGTGTGTTTGTCGGTCTGTCCGACAGAAGGCAAACGTTTGTTTGGCTTCTATCCGACAAGCATGCTGGATAAAGAGCAGCCAACCGACTCCCGATCAGTGATGTGATCTTAGCCAATGGCGGAAAGGGCTGATCGTAGTGTTCTGGCAGGGGGAGCACAGTTTGCCATCTTCGCCCTGGGCACTGGATGACCTTGTCCCGGCACTGGCCATCCATGTACAGCTCCATTAAGCAATAATCTTTATTTAGCTCTCTGTCTACCAAAATACAGTTCTGAAAAAGCCCAATAATGGCAAGCATTGCTTGCTTTTATTAGGTCTAAAGGATGACATTCACACATCTTTAAAACTAAAGGAGAGGCAATGTTTTCCCACAAAACTAGATTTTGATGGTGTCATATCAGCAAGAAAGAATATATTTTACCCTTATGACTTATATTTGAAAATTACAATTTTTAGTTTAGTAAGCACTCCACTACAGTGTGATAAATTACTTCATAAGACAATAAAAAGTAACATGCTTTAGAAAAACAAAATTGATTTAGGATATGTCCGCAGAGGATGAAAAAAGTTTCACTCTCATTTAATTCCATTTACTGCTCAATACTGAATATAGTAAAAACAAAAGAGTCAGCCTACCCAATACTGATATTTTATGTATGAGTGGCAATAATTGGGTGGAACTACACACTGGTTCATATCTTTTCAGGAGTTCATAAACAACATCTCTAAATTGGGGTTCTCAATTTGGCAGCTTTTGACTGTGAAGTGTCATGACTCCTGCAGGCTCTATTATGTTAAATAAATATAGCAATCCACTACAGTAAGGTGCCCGTTTATGAAGCTGTGGAAAATATCCACTAATGTGTTCTCCAGCATTCACAGAGGTGATCATTCTCCTCTAAGGCCGCGTACACACGATCAAATCTATCTGCTGGAAACGGTCGGCCCGACCGTCCCAGCAGACAGATTCGATTGTGTGTACGGGCGAGCCGACGGATTTGGCCAGCCGACAGATTTTAAATCATGCTTTAAAATCTGTCGGCTGGGAACCCATCCGCCCGATATGTCTGCTGGTTAGTACGCTAACCAGCAGACATATCTTCTCGCACATGCGTCGAATGGATTCTACGCATGCGCGGAAGTAATTCACTTCCTGGTGCGGTGCCGTGGCGGCGTCAACGTCATCGCCACGTCACCGACACGTCAGCGCGCCGTCTGCCGGCTGGGATTTTGGTTTCATTGTGTGAAGCTGGATGCTGTTTGGTGGGGAGTCGGTCTGAGGAGCGCCATTGAGAGGCTGGCGGTCCAATAGGGCTTCGATGAAACCACCGGGGATCACAGGTAACTGGACACTGCAGGACTGATCACCTGTCAGTCGGTACCTGGGCGACAAGTTGAAGGAGATCCAGACCTAACTCAAGTAAGGAGGCATATTTCCAATAATCCAACCCAGAGGGGACCTGTGGCAAAGGTATCTTTTGAGGCTCTTTGAGAGGGGTCTGTGGCAGAGACTTTCTATCAAGTTAACCAAGGAGGGTCTGTGGGGTAGAGACTTATTCCTATAATTGACCGAGTGATACTCCAGCTGCCGGGTCGGTGAGAGAGGCCTGTCCGGGTACACTGAACCCACTCCGGCGGGAGTGGCGCAGAGAAGTGTTACGTTTGGGAGCAGAACTGTATCCTATAATTACGCCTGAATCTGCGATCCTTCCTCCTTTCAACTTTACTTTCCTCACCACAAGTTTATTGTTTTTACCCGGCTGGGTACACCCCTCACATTTTTGTAAATATTTTATCATATCTTTTTTATGTGACAACGCCGAAGAAATTACACTTTGCTACACTGTAGTAAGAAGTGAGTGTACAGCTTGAATAACAGTGTAAATTTGTTGTCCCCTCAAAATAACTCAACAAACAGCCACAAAACCGCTAAACCGCTGGCAACAAAAGTGAGTACACCCCTAAGTGAAAAGGTCCAAATTGGGCCAAATTGGCAATTTTCCCTCCCTGGTGTCATGTGACTCATTAGTGTTACAAGGTCTCAGGTGTGAATGGGGAGCAGGTGTGCTAGATTTGGTCTTATCGATCTCACTCTCTCATAATGGTCACTGGAAGTACAACATGCCACCAAATGGCAAAGAATTCTCTGAGGATCTGAAAAAATAAAAGAATTATTGCTCTACATAAAGATGGCCTAGGTTGTAAGAAGATTGCCAAGACCCTGAAACTGAGCTGCAGCACGGTGGCCAAGACCATACAGTGGTTTAACAGGTTCCACTTAGAACAGGAGTTCTATAGGCGTCCGCTCCATAGGGCAAGGGGGGTCGTTTGACTGCCGGCGCGTGCACGTGACCTGGTCCGAAGCTCCGTGACTGTGGCCGCGGGACCCGCGGACCCGATCACCGCTGGAGTCCCGCGATCGGTCCACCGGAGCTAAAGAACGGGGAGAGCTGTGTGCAAACACAGCTTCCCCTTTTTTCACTTTGGTGCCCGCATTGATTGTGTGTTCTCTTATATAGGGAATCACAATGAATGATGTCACACCTACTGCCACACCCCCCTACAGTTAGAAAAACATATGAGGTCTCACATAACCCCTTCAGCGCCCCCTTGTGGTTAACTCCCAAACTGCTGCAATTGTCATTTTTACAGTAAACAATGCATTTTTTATGCATTTTTTGCTGTGAAAATGACAATGGTCCCAAAAATGTGTCAAAATTGTCCGAAGTGTCCGCCATAATGTCGCAGTCATGAAAAAGATTGCTGATCGCCGCCATTAGTAGTAAAAAAATAAAAATTATAAAAATGCAATAAAACTATCCCCTATTTTGTAAACGCTATAAATTTTGCGCAAACCAATTGATAAACGCTTATTTGATTATAAGTGTTCATATATGAGTGCCATATACTACTGCGCTGACTCTACAACATTCATAAATACTGTGAATAATTGCTTAAATCACTTGCATAGAATATATATATATATATATGAAAAAAACAACATCTAAACTTCAAATAAATAAATAAATAAAAATACTTCAAGGAATATATTCCTCAATGTGCAGTCTCAATAAATAATAAAAAAAAAACAATATATCATATGATGTGCCCATGAACAAAAGCAGAAAAGTAAAAAAAAAGTGATAGTGCCTTGTGTTTCTTGCCGATAAATTTTGTGACTGTTCACCCTTATTTAGTGTCACCACCACCTCTAATATAGTATGCGCTCACCAGATCAGGGAAAAATACAGCATGTAATCATATCCCGGTATGCGTCTCCTCAGATCTCTAGCAGTGGTCCCGTTTATCTCCAGTACTTGTATCAGACCCAGTGTGTGATATAAAGGATTCCTCACATACGTGTCAATTCCTATTTAGGTCTCCTCGCTCCCAAAAGAAAAAAACCTCATATGGTGTAGTATGTATGTATAAAAGGCAGTTTTTATTTAGTAAATTTTAAAATGTGCACTCACATATACAAGTGCCCATCCGGCACTAGTTTGTCCAGCGTTACTGCTCAATCTTTCCTCAGCGTGCGCTCCATGCCTCGGTTGTGTTGCGATTCAGCGTGCGGAAGTGCCATGGCGGAGGTGTGTGACGTACTTCCGTCTACGAAAGAAAATTTCCCATAGGCCTCTACGCATTTCGCATGTGCGCATGCGTCATCAGGAAGCTTCAGGAGCTACCTGATGACGCACGGTCTTAAGTGGTTAAACCCACACATGCTTTTTTTCCATTATACTGGCCTTTCCAATTTACAGATACAGCAATTTAGAAATTGGTAGAAAGGTTTAGCACTGGGAAACACTTTTTGAAAGGGAATTTGTGAATTTTATATACAACTAGATATATCAGACCAAAATGAAGAAGAAAGAGGAACAGACAGACTTTGTGCCAAATCATCGAGAGACCCTCGAAATCAGGTACATTTGGGATCTATGTAACATTATTTACATCAAGCATACTTTTCTTCATTACATGTACTCTATATCTAACTGAATATTGCTCTTTAAAATACTATAAATGTTACTTATAATAAAATATTATCTGCAAACTACATGTATAAGCATGATCTCTAATTTGCAAACCGGATGGTGGACAACTTGCTTCAGTGGGTCATTTCCTCTTCTTATAGACATGTATTTTTTGGTCCCTATTCACAGGATATTACTGATCTGCACCCTGAAAAATATACCGCCTGTCCTTATTTAATTTCACCCGCCAGCTCCTCTTACTTTTGTATTTGTGATTCAACTGTGTAATTATAGCTCAGCAGAGATAGGCAGGGAAATAATGTTACCTCATTTACAATGCACTTGCAATCCATAATGTATATAATGCAATCACAATAGCACTCTTCTTCACAAGCCGTGTACTGAACATTACACAGTGTATAACATCAAAGCCCTGCCATGGAACTTAATCTCAGAAAATAAATAGCAGGTTTTTTTTTTTGTTGCTGCAATCAGACCTAAAAGTATCTCCCATTATAGGCAGCAAAAGAATTTCAAATTATAAGTGTATGTAAGTAATTTTGTTGGAAACAAAACCAGTAACTTTTCGGAGAACTTCAAATAATCATTTTTTGCTATTGTCTTCTTTTATGTATTCATTTCCTCCTAGTACTATTTTTATTGTATCAGCTATTTAAGACATAGAGGGACTAGGGGATTAAAGTTTTTCAAAGAATTGTTATGCTGTCCATAACAACCAATTAGAATCTTCCTTTCGTGAACCCAGCTAACAAAAATGAGTATATATATGACCGCTTTTAATAGGCAACTCAAACAGTTCTTTTAGCAAACACTCCTACTACTACATTGGCCCTACATGGTCAGTTCACAGTAATGACTCAAATTGACCATATTGTTACTTCATATATCTATACCATGTAAAATTACTCAAAATGACCAAGCACAGATTGTTCTACCATGATGTAATGTGGAAAGGAGATTTAAAGGGGTTGTAAAGGTACAATTTTTTTTTCCTAAATAGCTTCCTTTACCTTAGTGCAGTCCTCCTTCACTTACCTCATCCTTCGATTTTGCTTTTAAATGTCCTTATTTCTTCTGAGAAATCATCACTTCCTGTTCTTCTGTCTGTAACTACACGCAGTAATGTGAAGCTTTCTCCCTGTTGTGGAGTGTCGTGATTGCCCCCTCTCTTGGACCACAGAAGAGTCAGTCAGCATGTGTGAGGAGGGGCAAAGCTGCGTTTTAAACCTTGGATATATTTGCCTATAGTTCCACTTTAGGTTGAAGACTAATGGACACTCTATGGAATTAAATATCTGCACATCGCAGTTGATTTACTAAAGTCGAATAGACTGTGCAAGTTACAAGTTCAGTTGCACTCTGCAAGGGCATTTGCTCTAGAGCTTAATAAATGAGGGGAAGCTCTACTGACTTCCATCATCTAATCATGTGCAAGCAAAAATGCATTTTCTTTTCTTGCATGTGATTCGCTATTCTTTGCAAAATGAAACTTCACCTCATTTACTAAGCTCTGGAGCAAATGCATTTGCAGAGTGCAACTGTACTTGTAAAGTACAGTGGAAACTTCGGATTACGAGCATACTCCTTTCCAGATAAATGCTCGTAATCCAAAGTACTTGCATATGAAAGCAAGTTTCCCATTGAAGGCGATGGAAATGAAAATAATATGATCCGCATTGACTTCAATGGCATGCAATACCACATGTGGCCAGAGGTGGGGGGTGCCGAAGAGCCTCGGAAAGGCTTGGGAATGGAGTATTTCCGCATCTTTCCGGGGATTTAGGCTCCGGCGCTCCTCCACCTCAGGCCAAATGCGGTACTGCACACCGCTTTGGCCTGAATCCTGCTCGTTTTGCGAGACAACACCCGCAAACCGAGTTAGGATTTCTTTAAATACAGTGCTCGTATTGCGAAATGCTCGTTAACCGCGTTATTCGCAAACCGAGGTTCCACTGTAAAACAAAATATAGTGTAGCGCAACCAAAAACAAACACAAATAAAACAAGTCCAAATATAACAATAATCCATTATTGCACAACTTTCAGTGACAGTTCATAAATATCCAGTGACTTCAGTGACCACTACCTCTAGCTGGAATATCTGCTCACCTCCAAAAGTTGACCCCACTACAGAGTTAATTGTAATATCTCTCAGGACTTTTCAGGAACACCAATTCTCATTACACTGCAACTAGACAGCTCAGACCTCCTCCTGTGTTCTCATTCAGCCATGTGTGGCCATATAAAACAAGGGGACATGTATGAATGCAAAAAAAGTTTTAAAAACTAAAGTTTTTTCGAGAGCAGTGATTTTAATAATGCTTAAAGTTAAACAATAAAAGTGAAATATTCCTTTAAATTTAGTTCTAAAGAAAAAAAAAAGTTATTTAACCACTTAAGGACCACCTACTGAACATTTACGTCAGCAGAATGGCACGGCTGGGCACATCAACATATATATACGTTGGTTTCTAGAACCCAGCCGCGGGTCACGGGCGCGCGCCCGCGGCACGCACCCGTGACCTGGTCCGAAGCTCTGGGCCCGGGACCGCGGGACTCGCGGACCCGATCGACGCTGGAGTACGGCGATCGGTCCCCGGAGCTGAAGAACGGGGAGAGCCGTGTGTAAACATGGCTTCCCCGTGCTTCACTGTGGCCGCAGCATCGATCACGTCATCCCTGTTATAGCCACATCCCCCTACAGTTGTAAACAGACCCTGTGAACACACATATCCTACAGCGCCCCCTTGTGGTTAACTCCCAAACTGCAACTTTTCACAGTAAACAATGCAATTTAAATGCATTTTTTGCTGTGAAAATGACAATTGTCCCAAAAATGTGTCAAAATTGTCCGAATTGTCCGCCATAATGTTGCAGTCACGAAAGAAAACGCTGATTGCCGCTATTAGTAGTAAAAAAAAAAATAATAATAAAAATGCAATAAAACTATCCCTTATTTTGTAAACGCTATAAATTTTGCGAAAACCAACCGATAAACGCTTATTGGGATTTTTTTTACCAAAAATAGGTAGAAGAATACGTATCGGCCTAAACTGAGGGAAAAAAAATGATATATATTTTTGGGGGATATTTATTATAGCAAAAAATATTGCATTTTTTTCAAAATTGTCGCTCTATTTTTGTTTATAGCGCAAAAAATAAAAACTGCAGATGTGATCAAATACCACAAAAAAAAAACTGTTTGTGGGGGAAAAAGGACGCCAATTTTGATTGGGAGCCACGTCGCACGACCGTGCAATTGTCAGTTAAAACAACGTAGTGCCAAATCGCAAAAAGGGGCAAGGTCCTTTAGCAGCATTTTGGTCCGGGTCTTAAGTGGTTAAAACTACTTGCGGCTATTCATGAATTGTCAGGTCCCGGCTATACAGATCAAACTCATTGAAAAAATGGCAGCTCGAACCAAAAAAAAAAGCGTGGGCCCCCCGAAATTCCATATTCGGCCCTTCAGGTCTGGCATGAATATTAAGGGGAACCCCGCGTCATTAAAAAAAAAAATGGCGTGGGTTCTCCCAAAAATCCATACCAAACCTTTATCTGAGCACGCAACCTGGCAGGCTGCAGGAAAAGAGGGGGGAGAGAAAGCGCCCCCCCTACTGAACCGTACCAGGCCACATGCCCTTAACATGGGGAGGATGTCCCCATGTTGATGGGGACATGGGCCTCAAACCTGTAAACACCAGAGGTTTCCATGGGGAAAACTGCAGTGAGAGCTTTGGCCCGGGAATCCTGGCCGTGTGTATGCTCCACCGCAGTGTTTCCCATAGGGAAACTACTGAGAAAAAGTCTGCCGGGAATCACAGCAGGAAAAAAGAGAACATGTTCTCATCTTTCCTGCCAGGATTCCCATCGGTTTTCCTGTTGGGAAACCTGCCATGGAGCATACATACATTCCTACAGAATTCCATCGGAGGAAAAGAGAACATGTTCTCTATCTAAACTCCAATGGAATTCATCTGAATTTCTGATGAAAATAATCCGATGGGGCATACACACGGTCGGAATTTCCGATGGAAAAAGTCAATTGGACTTTTTCCATCGGAAATTCTGATTGTGTGTAAAGGGAATTAGCGTGTGTGACACCAGGAGAAGGAGTTGTTTTCTCAAGGCATTCTGAGAGATATAATCACAGGCACCCTCCACATATAGGGACTAACGCCACTGGGCCTCCATATGCACAGCAACGGTGCTCCAAACCCTCTTTGTGAAATAACCTAGGACTCCTTGTGTTATTGACATTAGGACTTTCCATATTGGATCCACTGGAGCAACTTTCGGGTTTTATTAAAAAACCCTCCCATCCTGGGACCTTCTGTGCTCTTGGACATCCATAGCTATGCATATTAAGTTTGAGGGGATCTCACTCTGAGCCTATAAAAAGAAAATCCATGACATCAAGGGATTACTCTACTCGTTATACAAACAATTGAGAATCTACAACCTGATGATGGTCTTCTGTTTTTTCACAAGACCAGAAACGCGTTGGGCATCTTTCATTGTCCCTTGGAGAGTGTTTTTTAATTTTTATGTTGTTTTACACTGGGTACTGCTTTGTTCTAATTCTCTTTTTTACACTTGGTACACTTTTGTCTCTGGTGTTATTCATCTGTATATTTGTCCAATAGTTGTACCTGCTCCAGTGCATCTACACCTTGAGTTTCAAGGTCTATTTTGTGAACAAATGTCAAACTAATTTTGTGTTGTCCACGTAATAAACATTTTCATCCAATTCGGAGTCTGGCCTTAAAAGTCCCACTCTGGGGGTATTTTTTCTTTCTTCATAATCACAGGCGTGTGTGACTCTGCAGTGGGGCCAACAGGTGAGCAGGCATTCCAACTATAGATTGGTGTTCACTGAAGTCACTAGAAATTTATGAACTGCCACTGAAAGTTGCACAACGGTGGAATTTTGTTATATTTGGACCTGTTTTATTCATATTTATTTATATACATTATATTTTGTTTTCTTTGATATATTGAGAGTCATATATGGATACACTATAAGTGGTGTGGGTAGCAATCATGTTAAGCCTATTAGTAGGCTAATTACATTTTATATTGATTTCACATTATTATACTGATTATTGCACTGATTATCATTTTTTTTTACTATAAAGTGCACAGTATATTTGCCTTTTGTAAATCAATGTCTTGAATTGGCCTTAATGTTTACAAACAAAATCAGACATAATCCATAAAATTGCAGTGATATATCCAGGAAAGCAGTTGTATTGCTTTGAGCTCTAATGTAAAGATTGCTCCTAAACCTCTTCTACTATAAACACTGAATCTTTGTTCACACAGGGGCATATTTGGCCCCAAGTCGTGTGGTTGAGAAAATCAATGGAAGTGAATGGAGCCATCTTAAAGCGGATCTCCACCCTAATTCTAACATTTCTTTATGCAACCGCCCTATATTTATATACATTATATTTTGTTTTCTTTGATATATTGATCAGATGTAAACAGACCGGCGTCATATGGACCGACACTATAAGTGGTGTGGGCAGCAATCATCCCTGCTGCATATACTCTGCAATACTCACCTTACTCTGCAATACTCAGGCATACTCTGGCAATACTCTGGGCATACTCTGCAATACTCTTACTCTGGCAATACTTGGGCATACTCTGCAATTCAGGCATACATACTCTGGGCAATACTTGGGCATACTCTGCAATACTCAGGCATACTCTGCACTCTGGGCAATATTATGCACTTTTTTTTTACTATAAAGTGCACAGTATATTTGCATACTCCGCAATTTGTAAATCAATGTCTTGAATTGGCCTTAATGTTGGGCATACAAACAAAATCAGACATAATCCATAAAATTGCAGTGATATATCCAGGCAATACTCTGGGCATAGCAATAGTTGTATTGCTTACTGCATAGCTACTATATGTAAAGATTGCTCCTAAACCTCTTCTACTATAAACACTGAAAAAGTATAAACATATTTAATAGGAGAGAAATTAAAATCTTTAGAGTCGTATCGCCATACTCAGCATGCATATGATGTGTGTGCTAATAATATGAAAATTTGATGATCTTGATTTTGCAAAGAATTGTGGGACTCACCAGGCCTCTTTCTAAATACCTTGGAATGTCTTCTTTCCAAAAAATTTGGGGGGTATTTGTACTTTTCTGGCATGTTAGGGTCTCAAGAAATGAGAGAGGCTGTCAGTACTTCAGGTGTGATGAAATTGATCAATTTTCAGGATTTGGTACCATAGCTTGTGAGAAAATCAATGGAAGTGAATGGAGCCATCTTAAAGCGGATCTCCACCCTAATTCTAACATTTCTTTAATTACACTGCCGCTGTATGACATGATCAAAACGGATGTTTTTTTAAGTAAATCTGTACAGTACCTGTACAGTAGACTGCCTTCCGGTCTGGCTCACTGCGGGAATTCTCCGGGCATTGCGTAGCTTCCTGCTCCATGCAGTGCGCTCTGGGAGCTTCTCTCCATAGCTCCCTGTGTAAACTGCGCAGCCGTGTGATCAAATATCGCGCTATTTCCTAGGCAGGAAGTGATGCGCGGCATAAACAAAGGAAGGAGGTTGCCGTTGTCATGGCAACACAGACGCTCAAGCAGCTGCTCTGCGTTGCTCGTGCGCATCGAGCGGTGGATGCTGGGACATCAGCATCCACCAGAAGAAGGAAGAGCCGAACTGTGGGCTTATGCCCACAGTTAAAATGGAACCTAAACAGAAGGAGGAATATAAGTTGTTATTTCGCACAGGATGGCAGCGGAGCGGCCGCGGGAGACAAAAAACGTGAGTTCAGCTAATTAGGGGCATTAACCTTTTAGATAGCCATTAAGAAAAACATGTTTTTAGCGTGGGAGATCCGCTTTAATACACACTACTGAAGTTGCACGACTTCAGAAACAGTTCTTGTACTACTTCAATCCCACTTCTAGGCAACTTGTACCCATAGATTTCAATGGAAGTCGCCTCAGAAGTCTGATCACTGTCTTAACTTAAGCAACAATACAGGAAAATAACATACATTTCTCAGGCAAACCCCTCCCTCCCCTCCCTCCCACAGAGCTGATTGTTGTTTGATTGGCCACTGGAAAGCCTCCTGTCCTGGAGGCGACTTGAAGTTGCCTTGTACTGTCCTGGAGGCAACTTGAAGTTGCCTTGTAAGTTGCCTGATGATTCATACTTAAGTCATGTCCAAATTGCCTCCCAAAGTAGTGCTGGAAGTCGTGTTGCCCCTGTGTGAACAGACTCTAGGTAATAAAAAGTGAAAAGTCTTTTTTGCCCTTCTGCCCTATAATTGACAGCGGGAACATAGTGCACACAGTACAGTTTCTGTTTTTAGGTGGAAGCTCAACATTTTGGCACTTACCTGGAAAAGGGAGGTCATATTAGAACAATTCTGTAGCTTAAAGTGGAAGTAAAGGGAAAACCTAACTAACTCTAAACCTACTCCCACGCCCATTCTAAACCTAAACTATATAACTCTGTAAGGAAAAGATCGCTATCCTGAAGCTGCTCTGGTCCGATCCCATGAGGAGCTGTCAGCGGTTGCTTCAGTATTTAGGAGAGGCAGTTGACAATGGAAGCCCCATAGTAAGTCTATAGGTGACATCACTTCCCAGGCATTTCTAATGCATGCAGAGGGTGCCACTGACAGGGTTATCCATGGCTCGGATTTCAGTTGATTCACCAGAAATCAGGCAAATTTTGCTCCATGTATCTCCAGCTTAAAGTGATTCTAAGGGCTTAAGGTTTTTTACCTTTCTAATACTTACCCAAGCCCAACGTCGATCCAGCAATGTGTAAGAGAGCAGTGTCTCACCCAGGTCTCTCCCTCCTCACTGGCTGAGATGCAGGAGCCATTTGCTCCAGCTACTGTCAATCGCAGCCAGAGAGGAGGGAGTTGTGGGGCTGAGCCAAGCTCTCTGTGTCTCATGGACACAGAGAGGCGGCTTGGGAATGAGCGTGCATGAGTGCCCCCATAGCAATGTGCTATGAGGGAACTTGGCAAGGGAAAGGGGCCCAGAGCACTGGAGTATTAAAGTGAAGGAGTGTCATCAGCACACCAAGGATTCATCCAAAGGGTCCATAGCTTTATTTTATCAGTCACATAATAAACATACAGCTATATGTTTATTATGTGACAACTTAAATAAATGGACCCTTTTGAGGAATCCTTTGTGTGCTGATGACACTCCTGCAGTCATAGCAGCACGCAGCATTACTGAATAACCAGTTTCTTGAACGTGTACGTCGGGAATATTGACCACAGAGCATCGGAGGGGGACCATTGCATAGAGCATGTAAAAAAAATAAAAACAAAACCTTTACAAACACTTTAAGGAACAATATATAATTTGTTCGGTCAACACTATTTTGTATTTTGTAGTTGTACCATATTTTTTTTAGTTGTAGAGATGTGTAGCTTAGCCAAGCTAATGAGATTAACTACAACAATCAATATTTTGCAAATAACAATGATTGAGACAAGATATCTCCCATACATACAGGGGGGGCATTGTTTTCGGTCAGTCAGCTGACTCATACATTTCCATTGTGAGAAGGCACAGCAAAGGACAGTAAAGGACAATCATTGTGTAGCACTGCAGAACAAATGTGATTAGAATAAAGCTGAGTATACATGCATCGTTTTTTGTCATTCAGCCAGTTGACAAATGATGTGAATTCAGGAATTGCCCCACCAGGACATTGTATTGTGACAGAGGGGGCTCCCTGAATACACTGATCAGCGATGCAAATGATTGGCTGCAAGCCGCTGATTGAAGCTGTCTGTTCGACAGAAGCCTATCTAACGATCAGCTTCTGTCTAACCAGGAGAGATGGACACAGATCGAAATTTGGCCAATCACTGCTGAACCAGTCGAATTTTGATCCGTGCATATTTAGTTTTAAATTTCAAATTTATACATGCACATACAGTTTTCCAACAGTGAACCAAAAACTACCTGTTGTGTTGTGGGACACTATTTATAACAATCGAGTTGGGTTTGGAAAAGTACGGAGTGCAATTGGGATGGTCACCTCTATTTTCTAGACAGACCCTGATGCTCTGCACTTTGGAGCTGCAGGGTCATAATGAGCAAATTGAAGGATCCAGTCTAATCCTATTGTAATGCTAGATGATTGGCCATCCCTACTGAATCAGGCTTAAACAAGGCTGTAGTGTTCTGAATTGCTCCTGTGTTGCAGGTTACTAGATGATCTACTCACTCATCTATTGTATTGCAGATTACTTCACACTTGTCAGGATATCTAGAGTTATGCATGCCCAGGTCATATAGGAAACACTAGAACAGCAGTTTAAAAAAAGCTTTTTCAGTTTTGACAGAATGTGGAATGAACCGCAGCCACTAACTTATAAGATGTAGTGCTGTAAATAACAGCTAAGAGACTCCAATACACTCATAATAGGATGTATTAAAAATCATGCAAGCTAATGTTTGTTAGAAGCAGTATAGCATATCAATATTCTCACAACAAGTACTGGCTTTTACATAATACATTCTAAACATTTTCGTGTAATAAATAGTTAAAAGCTGTAAACCACAATGGGTCAGATGGTTAGAATAATTTGTAAGACCTGTGACATGTGATTGAGTTCACTGCTACTGGTAAAAAGTGAGCAAGTGAGGTCAGTGCTATTGTATACAGGTTGTGACAGTGCAGTTAGCTGTGTTCGGGTATGTCACCCAGGATTGGGGCTCCAGGATGATTGGAGGAAACTGTGTTTTTCAGTTGGGGACTCAGAGCCTGGAGATTTCACAGCGATCTGGGTGGAAGGAGATCTCTAATTCTGGAACCAGGATTGAGGATTAGACAGGACTTGTGCAGGTGTGTCTGGGTCTTTTGGTAGAGACAGGAGGACCGAGGTTCTGTGCTCCACCCTCCAGAGTAGTCCTGGTGTGCAAGGGAGAAGAGCGCATGTCTGCACGATACAGTTTGTCAGAGCAGACAAAGGGCCTAATGCCACGTACACACAATAGGATTTGAGCGGAATTCCGTTGGAAAAACCATCCAAGGTTTTCCAACGGAATTCCGCTCAAGCTCGGCTTGCATACACACGCTCACACAAAAGTACTCTGAACTTTCGTCCGTCAAGAAAGCGGTGACATACAACACTGTGACAAGCCGAGAAAATTAAGTTCAATACTTCCGAGAACGCGCCAGAATTTTGAGCGTCGGAATTGCTACAGACGATCGGATTTTCCGATATAATTTTTTCTCCATTTGAAAACTTGAGAACCAGCACTCAATCGTTTGTTGGCTGCAATTCCGACAACAAAAGTCAGATGGAGCATGCACAAGGTCGGAATTTCCGTTCAAGCTCACATCGGACTTTTGCTGTCGGAATTTCAGATCGTGTGTACGGGGCATTAGTCTGTGGGCTGTAGCAGCAAGGAAGCAGGAAAAGAGAGTGCCATCAGAGGCACAGAGTGTGTATCAAAGAGGGACAATGTTTTCAGGTCAAGAGGAGTGAGGCCAAAGCCTGAGCACCAGTGCTGACCAAAGAGCAAGATGGCTTGGTATTTTTCATTTATTTTTATTGCTGTGAAGTTGAAACCCAAGCATGGGAATCCTGAATGGACTGTGTTTTTCTTTTCCTTTAATAAAAGTGGACCAACAAGGCCTTAAACAGCACAACTGCCATGGACTCAGCTCACTGGTAGGCTCTGAGCTTAAAGTGTTACTAAACCCAGTAATATGAAAATAGTTAATCAGCCACAATAAACCATTTTGGCTGATCTGTATACCACGGTCACCTGATAAAAGGTCTGCCCAAGTGATGTGTATTCGGGTAGGAGGAGATTTCCATTACATCCTGTGTCCTCATGCTGTTATGGGGGGGCGGATCACCCATCAATCAAGATGTGACATCCCTCCCACTGTGTTATTTGGCTCAGACCAGAGTAATTAAGGGCAATTTAGCCTCTGTTCATAACTGTGCTGGGAGTAATCCACCATTGATCATTTGGGGGTGTTATTACCACCCTAGGCCAAGGGTGGCAGCAGCCAGGTCATGGTGCATTGAGTGCCCCCCTCTGCATCGAATCAGGGGGAGTGGTTTCCCCACTGTGCATGCTGGGGAGGGGTACTTAAGGGACAGATGCCATTGGTGCGTGTTGTGAATCCTGGCTCTGGGACCACGTTGGCCTGAGGCTGCGGCTTCGTCTGTTGGGCCCAATTGTCTGACTGGGGCCTGTACTGTAGAGGTGATCCTGTGCTGTTCATCCTGTGGGAGAAGGCCACTTGAAGGCGACCAGGGGAGGACCTATCCTGGTAGGGGCTATGCAAGAGGCTGGTACCTTAGGAGAAGGCCTAGAAGCTTCACCAAAGGATGCACTGTACACTGAGAGGCTTGACAATGCCGCCTGTCGAATTCAAAGGTTCCAGTAAGAAAAAGCTAAAGAGGTGCTGAATTCTTTGGCAGAGGATTACGGACCAAAATATCTCACCAAGAAAGGCAGAGACTGTACTTTATTCCGTGCACCATCCTGGCTGCTAGGCCAGTGAGAGGGACCTATCGGGTGAGCAATACCCACTCTGGCTAGGGTGGCAACGAGTACTGTTTGCTGGAAATAGGAGTGTTTCCTTATTTTGCACCTGAACCTACCTACCCTTTCACCCCTTACTCCTCTTTTCTACTAGTTCTTCAAAAATAAACCCCAAGAAAAAGAGGTACATTGTGTGTGGACATTGAAATTCTTTGGACTCTCCTGGACTCAAGAATAGGGGTAACGTGCCACCCAAAATCTAAACCAGCAGCTCCTGCGGTTGTAGTGCTACATTTATTTTCTAGTAACAGCTAGTCAAAAGCCCACATCCAGGGCCGATCCACCCTATAGGCTCACTATGCAAGCCGCTTAGGGCCCCACAAACCCCCTCAAACTTCACTAAACCACCCCTGCTCCTGGAGCATCTCTACCATCACCCCTTGATGCCCCAGAGCCCCCTCCTCCCTACAACCGGGCCTCAGCCAGCTACACAGCCCCCGTCTTGGGCCTAGTCCTGGTCGGCGGCCATCTTGCTACACCCAGCAACTGTGATATTGATGGGACGTAGCCCCACTCCCCTTCCACAGCCCAAAAGCTGGGATTTGGCTCCCACCCCCACATCCTCAATTCCAACAGTTCCAATTCCAGGGACCTGCACCACTTAGTGCTTGATCCAGGGCTCCCCTGATCCTCCTTGTGGGATCAGGAAGGAATCCCCCCCCCCGTCATGGCAGATTGGCATAGCACGGCCAGTTTTTTTTGCCTTCCTCTGGATCAAACGGGGAGGAAGATTTGCCGAGTGGGGAACCCACTTGAAAATCGCCCTTCCGATCATAATTGAATACCTCCCCAATCAATATAACTTTCCCTGGTGTTTTTCTGCGATTATGTTTAATCTGAGATACTATGCAGAAATCATTTGGGGTCTAAAGCCATTCGCCTCAATATTACCAGCCGTCACCAAAAAAAGCTCTAAGGAATGAGCAACTGTTAACCACTTAAGACCCGGACCAAAATGCAGGTAAAGGACCTTGCCCCTTTTTGCGATTCGGCACTGCGCCGCTTTAACTGACAATTGCGCGGTCGTGCGACGTGGCTCCCAAACAAAATTGGCGTCCTTTTTTCCACACAAATAGAGCTTTCTTTTGGTGGTATTTGATAACCTCTGTGGTTTTTATTTTTTGCGCTATAAGCAAAAATAGAGCGACAATTTTTCAAAAAATGCAATATTTTTTACTTTTTGCTATAATAAAAATCCCCCAAAAATATATAAAAAAATCATTTTTTCCTCAGTTTAGGCCGATACGTATTCTTCTACCTATTTTTGGTAAAAAAAATTGCAATAAGCGTTTATCGGTTGGTTTTCGCAAAATTTATAGCGTTTACAAAATAAGGAATAGTTTTATTGCATTTTTATTAATTTTTTTTTTACTACTAATAGCGGCGATCAGCGATTTTTTTCGTGACTGCGACAATATGGCGGACACTTCGGACAATTTTGACACATTTTTGGGACAATTGTCATTTTCACAGCAAAAAATGCATTTAAATTTGCATTGTTTACTGTGGAAATGACAGTTGCAGTTTGGGAGTTAACCACAGGTGGCGCTGTAGGGGATGTGTGCCTATGTGTTTTGTTTACAACTGTAGGGGGGTGTGGCTGTAGGTGTGACGTCATCGATCGCGTCCCCCTATTACAGGGATGACGCGATCGATGCTACAGCCACAGAGAAGCACGGTGAAGCCGTGTGTACACACGGCTCTCCCCGTTCTTCCGCTCCAGGGACGGATCGCCGCACTGCAGCGGCGATCGGGTCCGCGAATCCCACGGTCCCGGTCCTGCCCAGCCGTGCCATTCTGCCGACGTAAATGTGCAGTAGGCGGTCCTTAAGTGGTTAAGAATCAATCGACGATCGACAGTCAAAAATTACGCGCATTTACCCCAACCTAAGCACATATAATGCGCTTTGGTCAATACAAGATCGGCAGTAAAACACAGACAAGAAATCCATGATTTTATTCTACAAAACGATTTAGACTGCCTCTTTATCACAGAAAGCTGGCTTACAGCCGACTGTAACACCATTCTAGGAGAACTGGTGCCAGAGAATTATCGCATTCGAACAGAAAACAGAGTGGGGCAAAGAGGAGGAGGCCTGGCAGTGATCCATAAGACTCACCTCTCCATAACTAAACCAGACCTTCAGAACTCACTTCCATTCATGGAAACCCTCACTCTGCAACTGCAAACAAATCCCCAGGACACTGTTCACATACTCCTGTGCTATAGACCAAAAACGCACCTGCTCATGTCATTGACAGAGTTCATCTCCACCTATATCCTAAACACCAAACACCTCCTGCTGCTCGGGGCCAACTCCTCACAGGACTCCGTCGCCGACGCCTGCATTGACCATTTGGAAGGATTAGGTCGGCAACAACTAGTATGTGGGCCCACACATGCTTCAGGTCACGTGCTCAATCTCATTTTCAGACAAGATCTGGAAATCAATATTCTGGAAAATGAGCCGCAACCATGCCATTAAATTCACAATCAACATAAATGCCCCCTCAAAAAAAATTGTAAAACCGGTGACAACACACTGGACTAGATCTCAGAAGAAGCTCCATTCAGAACTCTTCAAAATGACATTAGGGAACAAAATAAAAACAATCCAACTACAATCAAACAGCCACAGAAACTCTTGATGCTATAAACAAGGCTCTGCTACAGTCAGCCAACTTAGTAGCTCCAAAACGCACAACGTGCATCCGTAAAAACAACTCCAGCTGGTTTAACGACCAGCTGTTGTTGCTAAAACAAGAATGCAGAAGAGCGGAAGCAGCCTGGAAAAGAAGTTCTTCAGAGGAAAAGCACACTATTTATAAGACAATAACCAAAAAATACCACAAAGAAATCTTTATTGCCAAAAAAAAACATTTTTCCAATATCTTCACTAATGCCCTAAACCGCCTCCGTGAACTCTTCAATCTAGTCACCAAGACCATGAACCCAGTCTGTCTAGAAGCCCCTAATTCTGATTCACAAGAATTTTGCAACAAATTATCAGATTATTTCATCAACAAAATTGAAGGAATCCGTGAAAGTATTCAGCAAAATAGAACCTCCATCTACCCCCCCCCCCTAAATCACAAACCTAATACCAACCTAATTCCGCTGCATCTAATTTCACTCTAAAACCCATTTCCATTGATGCCACTAAAAATATCATCGGCACTCTGCGAAACAGCACAGCGCCCAATGATATCATCCCCACTAAACTGCTGAAAGAATGTGCCGATATTATGGCACCGGCTATTACGCACCTCATAAACCAATCGTTCAAGGAAGGCATGGTGCCACCCTTGCTAAAACAAGGTATAATTAAACCAATTCTAAAAAAAAAAACACCCTCGACCCCAAACACCCGAACCACTGTCACCCCATAGCAGGCCTAAATGTCTTCTCCAAGGTAATGGAGAAAGTAGTTGTACAACAGCTACAACATCATTTGGACACCCATAAATTACTTGACCCATTCCAGTCCGGTTTCCCTCCTGGTCACGGAACAGAAACAGCACTGCTTAAAATATGGGATGACACTCTAGAGGTCACAGACGAAAGAGAATCTTGTCTTCTAGTACTGCTGGACCTAAGCACAGCTTTTGATACGGTGGACCACAAATTATTGCTGACACGGCTAGTTAAAGTAGCCGGAGTTGCAGAACGTGATTTATCTTGGTTCTCCTCCTTTCTGAAAAACCCATCACAAATAGTGAAATTGGGCCCCCTTTGATCCCCTTTGTCCCCCGTACTATTTAATATCTATCTCCGCCCTCTTTTTGAAATCATCAGTAACCAGAAGTTACTGTACCACTCTTATGCAGACGACACACAAATATATTTTCGCATCTGCAACAAAAAGGAGCATTATCTCGGACTAGAGAAATGCCCCTCTTTGATAGAAAATTGGATGACTTAGAGTTATCTCAAACTCAATTTTTCAAAAACAGAACTTCTCCTGTTTTAGGCCAATCGAAAGAGTCATCCCGCAACAACATGGATGCCCCACCCATTCTGGGTTAAACCATCACCCCTAGCACCAAAGTTAAAAGTCTCTGAGTCATCTTCGACAGCTACATGACAATAAATGCGCAAATAGGGTCAGTAGTCAGCGGAGCACATCATCTGCTGCGCTTACTACGCAGACTCATTCCCTTTATCCCAAAAGAAGACATAGCATTCGTGGTGGGAACAATTATCAACTCCAGACTTGACTATGCAAATGCCCTCTATCTTGGACTCCCAAAGTACCAAATCACTCGTCTGCAAGTCGTTCAAAATACGGCCGCTCGACTTGTGACTGGGAAAAAACCCTGGAAATCAATCTCGCCTTCACTGAGATCCCTTCATTGGTTGCCAGTAAAAGACAGAATTACTTTCAAGGCACTCTGTCTGACGCATAAGTGTATTCTGGAAAATGCCCCCCAATATCTATGCGAAAAATTAAAAGCTCACAACACCAATTGTATTCTGCTATCCACCAACCAAAATCTACTGCAGATACCCAAAGCCAGATACAAGTCCAAAGTATAGAGAAGATTTGCGGTCCAAGGACCCAGGCTATTTAACGCTTTACCACCTAGCATCCGGTTGGAGGTAAACCACCTGGCCTTCAGGAGAAAAATCAAAACCCATCTCTTCTGAGGGCCCAGGGAATGGATACCAAGCGCCCAGAGGTGATTCAGTTTGCATGTATTGTGCTATATAAGTTTCTCACTCACTCATTCACAAAGCTGCGGAGGGCCCCCCAAATTACTAGAGGCCCTGCCTGGTGGTGAGAAGCCATTTACGGCCCCTCATCTCGCTTCTCAACTCGCTGGCTGCATAGGAGAAGAGGTAAGAAGTCAGCACCCCCAGCTTCTCACTTTAATGATGCAAGATGTAATTTCCGACAGAAGATCACACCCTCCCCCCGCTTCTCATCTTTCAATCTTTAAATGACATGTCATTTTCGGCAGCCCCCCCCCCCGCCTCTCAATTTTAATGTGACATGTAATTTTGCTTACGGCCCCAGGGAGGTCAGGATCGGCACTGCCCACATCTTACTCTCTCCAATACACAGGCTCCTTTTTGGTGACTTCCAGTTTTCCTACAGACCCTTTCCTTGTAGTATTTTGGGTGGTCATGTAACATTCCTCTTCCATGCGGTGGCCATGAGTGATCTTCAAAACTGCAGAGAGTGGCACTGGCAATATTAGGACCTGTGTACATAATGTGTGAGCTTTTGATTGCTAAAAAGCAAGTTTATCATTCCCTTACTGGTCTACAGGGATGGAAAAGCTGCTTGAAGAAGGTCAAATGCACCTGTCAATAAAGTCTGTATGGCCTCAGTAGCAATTCAGATTGATGCCATCAACACAAACTTAAAGATCATTGGCCCAGGACCTTAATATGACGCTTATGCTAATATTTTACTGTAAGCTCAGGACCATTGTGGTAATGCACACCCAGGGAGTGTGTTCATGACAGTCTGGACTAAAATGGTTTGCATGATGCTGGCCATCTCTGAGCCCAGAAGAGGTCCAGTGTTTGGCAATGAAGTGGAGACCTAGTGCTCACAAAGTTATTTTTTATTTTAGGTGACACTTCTTTGTCAGTAGAGGGGCATGCATCACTGATACAGAGTAGGTATCTTCACAGGATAAGTGCTCATTGAGTCTCTGACATACTAAATCACCTGAGACCTAAATCCCTTTATCAACTACTCCCTGCAAGCTCCTAATAGGCTAGCAAAAGTCAGCTGCATTCAGAATTTTTCTCCAAAAGAAGTTTACATAACAGTGGCAGGTCACAGAATGTTTCCAGAGTTGATCCCTTCACAATGTACATATTACCCTACTCATCAGGGCCGATCCTAGGGTCACAGGTGCCTGGGTGCAGAAATATTTCTGGCGCCCCCACATGGGAGTGGTAATTTTACTAACTCCTCCTCTTTACAAATGTTTCTATGGCAATGACTCAACCACAGAGATGCTCCTGCATGAAATCTTCATTACTCTGGGATCCTTACATGATCTCTTAACAATAAACAAAATACAGGAAGAGAAGCAGAGTACTTTATTGGGACCTGGAGGGGGGCCTTTCGGATGGACACAGAGAGGGCTTCTGTTAGAGAATCTGTTAGAAAGACCCCAGACATACTACAGACATGATACAGGAGATGGTCAGAGACTGCAGACATGATACAGTAGATGGTCAGAGACCACAGACATAGTACAGGAGACAGTCAGAGACTGCAGACGTAGCACAGGAGATGGTCAGAGACTGCAGACGTGGTACAGGAGACGGTCAGAGACTGCAGACCTGATACAGGAAACAGTCAGAGACTGCAGACGTGGTACAGGAGACAGTCAGAGACTGCAGACGTGGTACAGGAGACAGTCAGAGACTGCAGACATGGTACAGGAGACGGTCAGAGACTGCAGACATGGTACAGGAGATGGTCAGAGACTACAGACATAGTAGAGGAGATGGTCAGAGACACATCAGTTCTGGACGGGGACACAGCTATGCTCAGAACACTAGTTCTGGACGGACAAAAACAAGGAGATTAGGAGGCAGGGGAGAACTCTGCCACTTCGGCGCCCCCACCTCTGCAGGCGCCTGGGTGCAAAGCACCCTGTGCACCCTGCCTTGGATCGGCCCTGCTACTCATGTCAATTGTCAATGAAGACCCAGCTATAGCAAAATTATAAATGTGCTTTGTGAGCTTCTTCTGAAGATTGACTATAGAATGTGTGCAAATTTATTATGGATATCAAAAATAATCTTTTAAAGTTATTTTTAGACCCTGCTCTTGTCTAATGCACACCAGTCCTGTGAATTCAAATAAACATATTTATACCACAACTGTGCACATTTTGGATTATGATGTAAAGTCTCAGTAAAGTGAGCAGTCAAAAAAACTTTTCTTTTCCGATTATAACATAAAACATTTTCTTAGTTTCCATTTCTTAAAAAATGCACAACTGTTCTTTCAAGGCTGATTCCATTAATAAGAGAAACCTAATTGCTTTGCTCTATTGCTAAGGGTTAAACAACTTCCAGCCGCACACAGATTAAGCAGCGTATTAAAACGATGAAACAAGCTGTAAAGTTAAAAGGGTTTTTAATCTCTTTGCCAACACACGGAGACATCATATTCCAGGGGTGCTTGGAAGAAAAAAAAAAAACGAAATCCTGCAGAGTCTTCTGGAGCAAATCTAACACAAGCCACCAGGGTAATCAACTTCCAATGACATTCTGAGTGAACTGCGCACAAATCTCCAATTACTTAATCCACCCACCCTAATTCTTATTTGCTGTTTTCATGGAAACATGGAAATTATTTTATGTATGTATCAGTTAAAGTTTTTAATTAGGCAGTGGGGAGAGGCATAATAGTCTTGGATTGGGCTAATCGGATCCTTTTTTTGGCAAATTACAATTGTGCGATTCTCTTCCATATACAGTTGTGCTCATAAGTTTACATACCCTGGCAGAATTTATGATTTCTTAATGTTTCATACAGTATGAACGATAACACAAAACCTTTCTTTCACTCATGGTTAGTGTTTGGCTGAAGCAATTTATTATCAATCAACTGTGTTTACTCATTATGAAAACAGAAACTAGCCAAATGGCCCTGATCAAAAGTTTACATACCCTTGTGATTTTGGGCTGATAATATGCACACAAGTTGACACAAAGGGGTTTGAATGGCTATTAAAGGTAACCATCCTCATCTGTGATCTGTTTGCTTGTAATTAGTGTGTGTGTGTGTGTGTGTGTGTGTGTGTGTGTGTGTATAAAAGGTCAATGAGTTTCTGGACTCCTGACAGACCCTTTCATCCAGTGCTGCACTGACTTTTCTGGATTTTGAGTCATAGGGAAAGCAAAAGAATTGTCAAAGGATCTATGGGAAAAGATAGTTGAACTGTATAAAACAGGAAAGGAATATAAAAAGATATCCCAAGATTTGAGAATGCCAGCAGTGTTCAAATTCTAATCAAGAAGTGGAAAATGATGGTTTTGTTTCTGTTGAAACAAAACCACAGTCAGGTAGACCAACTAAAATTTCAGCCACAACTGCCAGGAAAATACAGGACTCTCTGAAAACATGTTGTGTGGCCTTTTCAAGATGCACAATAAGGAGGCACTTGAAGAAAGTTCCTCCACCCCAAACTTGCTCATCCATGTCTTTATTTACCTTGATTTGTGCACTGGTCCAAATCATTTATCTTAGAGCTTCCAACTTTGTGGGAACAGTTTGGGGATGTCCCATTCCTGTTCCAACATCACTGCGCACCAGTGCACAAACAAGGTCCATACAGACATGTATGAGCAAGTTTAGGGTAGAGGAACTTGACTGGCCTACACAAAGTCCTGACCTCTACCCCATAGAACACCTTTGGGATAAATTAGAGCGGAGACTGCAGACTAAGACTGGTATGCCATTAAAGTTCTTGTGTGTGTAAAGGCAGGCATTCCACTACTTCTGGTAATATAGTGTATGTGTGGCCACTGTTCCCAGCATGGGGTCTGGTGCATTCCTGTTCACTGGTTCAGGTGTGAATCAGGTCCTAATTTTCACTTGGATTAACGCCTGGACCAGACCCAAACACGCACAGGACCTATTTGGAATGTGGACCGTGGCTGCCCCGTACCCGTGTAAAGCGGTCAAACTAGCATGTCAACCCGCATCCAATTTGCCCATACTGTATGTGAATCCTAAATCGAGAATGCACAGATTCCTGAATTAAATAATCATTCACAGAAAATACAATGCTGCATGCCCATTTGCAGGAACAGTAGAAAATTATGATTCACCAAAGAAAAAGATTCATCAAATCCAAACCGGAAGAATACAATGTCAACAGAGAAAAACAACAAAAGGGTACAAGCAAAGCATTTAATAATTGATATTTAACATTCAAAGCCATTTATGTCTCCATGCTTTATTTTGATGAGAAATTATTTTGAAAAACACACCCTGGCTTTTCTTGCCTTGGCAGGTGTTTAATGTAGAATTTACCTCATAGAATCTGCCCTTAGCTCAAGCGTGCAGGCAGGAGGATGTGCTTACTGTACCTCCTCCCATCCTAAAGACTGCTGGGATTTATGACATCATTTGCCTAGGCCTGGAAACTAAGAAGTAACTGAAGAAAAAAAAGTTTAACCACTTGCTTACTGGGCACATATTCTGCCCAGGAGAAATTTCAGCTTTCAGAACTGTCATGCTTTGAATGACAATTACGCGCTCGTGCAACGTGGCTCCCAATCAAAATTGACGTAATTTTTTCCCCCATAAATAGAGCTTGGTGGTATTTGATCATCTCTACGGTTTTTATTTATTGCGCTATAAATAAAAATAGAGCTACAATTTAAAAAAAACAAACAAAACATAATTTTTTATGTTTTGCTATAATAAATATCCAATTATTTATTTATTTTTAAAATATTTTTTTCTCAGTTTAGGCTGATAGGTATTTTTCTACATATTTTTGGTTAATAAAAAAAAATCACCGATTTTTGTGAGGACTGCGATATTACGGCAGACACATCGGATACTTTTGACACATTTTTGGAACCTTTACATGTATACAATGAACAGTGCTATAGATATGCACTGATTACTGTATAAATGTGACTGGCAGGGAAGGGGGTTAACACTAGGGGGCGAGGAAGGGGTTAATGTGTGCCCTGCTAGGTGATTCTTACTGTGGGGGAGGGGACTGAGTGGGGAAGGTGACCGATGGTTGTCCCTATATACAAGGGACACACCATCGGTCTCCTCTCCCTGACAGGATGTAGATCTCTGTGTTTACACACAGAGATCCACGTCTCTGTGACCACCAATTGCAGGTTCCCGGCGCACATTGCGGGACCGCCAGGCACGCACATCGGCACCTGAGTGGGGTGGCCAGCATGCCCCCCAGTGGCCAGAGGCCGTATATTGAGGGCCTCCCGGCATTTTAGAGCCACCTTGTGGCCATAAAAACGCGATGGGCGGGTGGAAAGTGGTTAAATAGGTAAATATGGTATACTTTATGTATTATGTATCATTTCTATATACATTGACTTTAGTCAATATTGATTGAGAAAGTGAAGTTGCACTTTAATTTAAATGTGATGTAAGAAATGTAGGAAACATGTAACATGCATACATTTTGAAATAAGACTGTAAACGTTTGTATAAATGGTACTGGTTGTGTGTGCAGTGTAATCAATACACAAAGGCTAATAAAAGAAATCAAATACATTTAGATTACGTTTTCTTTTGCCTCGCTCAATAGGTCATCAGGTCTACATTAGTATAAATATTACAACAAAATGATACAGAATTTTTTATAATACTAGCAAATACCGCTTTTATATTAACATACTTACATTTCAAAAAGGCTATAGATTTTCCTAAAAGCTGAACTTCGGGCAAACAGCTAAATACACAGATGAAATACATATATGAAAGCCATTTTACCTGTAAACTGATTTGTGTTTGTTTATTCAACCCTGAGATTTACACAGCTCTGACACACAACACATTCATGCTTGGCAGGGGATGAGACCTAGATTTTCTCTGCTGTGGTTTTATTTACTCTTAGGCCGCGTACACACGGAGGGACTTATCCGCTGAAACGGTCCGACCGACGGTTTCCAGCGGACATGTCCCCTCCGGATTTTGGTCTGATGGCGTTTACACACCATCGGATCAAAATCCCCGCCGGCAGACAGCGCGGTGACGTGGCGGTGACGTTTACGCCGCCACGTCACCGCACCAGGAAGAAAAATACTTCCGCGCATGCGTCGAATCTATTCGACGCATGTGCGGGAGGATATGTCCGCTGGTGAGTGTACTGACCAGCGGACATATCCGACGGACATGTCCTGAGCGGACAAATTTTAAAACATGTTTTAAAATTTGTCCGCTGGTCGGACATGTCCGCTAGCCCATACACACAATCGGATTTGTCTGCTGAACTGGTCCGTCGGACCTCCTTCCCTCTTCTACAATGTGACTGGACAGTGAATAGAGAAGCAGCACACTGATGACCTCATCTCCCATTTTGCGCTCTCCTTCTCTCAGCATGCTTCGTTCAATGCAATCTGCCTGATTGGCTCCTTGCTTCACCCCCTTCCTTCTTTGAGATCCATAGTACAGTTACATCATGAGGCTGATACCGGGTACAAAAAAGTGTTTACGCTTCTTGCATTTAAAAAAAAAAATACAACTTTAAAGATCACAGTTTTTTCAGAACTGTTGGGAGCACAAAAATACTTTTGATACATCTACTTGTTTACTTGAAGTACACTTTGCCTGCATTGGGTTTAAGTAACATAGCTGGGCTTCTCAGAAACTGGCATGAAGATTCCAGCTAATTAATATGGGTACTGAGTTTCCAGGGCATTGGAAGTTGTGCTTATCGTGATCTCCAGTAAACTAACTGAAAGTGATGTCAGTGTTGCATCTCCATTTATAATGTGGGAGGGAGCCATGTCTTTTACTGCAGAAGACAGATGGGGTTACTTACTAAAGATGAATCCACTTTGCACTACAAGTGCACTTGGAAGTGCAGTCGATTTAGATCCGAGGGGGACATGCAAGGAAAATAAAAAACAGCATTTTAGCTTGCACGTGATTGGATGTTAAAATCAGCAGAGCTTCCCCTCATTTCAGATCTACCCCTCAGATTTACAGCAATTGCACTTCCAAGTGCACTTTCAGTGTATTTGAATTGTCAGAGTGAGATAGAGTGAGATTTTATTGGAGGAAATAGAGGTAATGGAGGTGTGGGCAGATCAGTGGGCTTCGATGGTGGTCCATGCATTGTATTATCTACTTTATATATTGTCGCAACAATTTTTTTTCCCGTATTGTCACAATAGCCCATTTGTTGTCAATGTATTGATATTGACTGCCCATCTGTTGCATAGTTACATAGTTAGTCAGGTTGAAAAAATTCCACCTAGTTCAACCATAAAAAAAAAAAATATCGTACAATCCCATATACCCAATTCTATACCCACAGTTGATCCAAAGGAAGGCAAACAACTCCAGGAGAGCATGATCCAATTTGCTACAGTAGGGGAAAAAAATTCCTTCCTGATCCCCCAGATTTTCCCTGGATCAACTTTACCTATACATGTTAGTACCCAGTTATATTAATGTACATTTAGGAAAGTATCCAGGCCTTTCTTAAAGCAATCTACTGAGCTATCAAGAACCACCTCTGGTGGGAGTATATTCCACATTTTCACATTTGTTAAAAAAAAATATATAAAAATGGACCACTTAGAGACATATTGTGTTCTCTTTATCAGCCTGCAAATTCTTCCATATTTGCAAAAATCGTGGTGAATTTACCCATGAATAATGTAATAATGATATACTTTATTGTAAAGTGCCTCTGTTATGTGATAAACCTTAGATCAATCCCTGTAAAGCTCATACATTTTCAGGCCAAGTCTATTAACTGGGTTGCAACTAGGGATGAGCTCCGGGTTCGATTCCAACGTATGTTTGACCCGAACATCGTCTATTCGTACGTTCGGCGAAATTCGAACAAAACGGGTCGTACGCGCCAAATTCGAGTGACGTGCCACGGCCCATAATTCACTGCGGCATTGCGCGCTGATGATTGGCCAAGCATGCCCTATGACCCGCATGCTTGGCCAATCACAGCGTGCAAAAAACGGAGTGCCATAATTGGCCAATACCAGGGTGGGTTTAGTACACGCCCCACAATATAAAAGGCTGCCTGCAAGGCGGCCTTGTGTAGTGTGTTATGGCGTTGTTAAAGAGATATGTCCTATAGGGGGCGTGTCCGGCCGGAGAAGGAGATGGACGCCTAACTTTGCAGCTCGTCAGCCAGGGGACACTAACTCACGCCATTGCCGCACACCCGACGCTATCCTCGCCCATCCTTGCTCCATAGACACCGGAGGTCACGATGAGCTCCTCCAGGAAGAGAAACACGGAGCATCAGCCTCTCAAATTGACTGAATTTGCCTACAAGCCGGTGGAGAGGCATGGTATCACGCAAGATGGCACTGACCAGGCCGCGCAGCGTGGCTCCTATACGGACTTCCCGGACGATCGATCGGAGGACCATCATTAAGCAGGTACCTCAGACCAGCTCCCTGACCCACAGGAGGGTGATATGCTCCCCTCCAGCCCTGCAAAATCTAAAATGAGACTGGACGCGCTGCCGCAGCAAATCGAGGCCCAGGCTTTAGGCCCCTTCCTATCCAGCAAGGCCCTACACTCCTCCATGGCCTCCTTCCCCACAGCAGGCCAACCAGTGCTAGACACTACTCTAAAGGACATGTTACTGTCTTTGCAGACATCCCTCATGACTGACCTTGCCTCTCTATTTACTAAGATCACCTCAGATGTTCAGGCCCTGGACACCAGAGTAGTCAATGTTCAGGAGGGTATCACAGAATGTACAGCAAAAGTGAATGAGGTCATTGATTACTTTGGGGATCTCAAAGACGAACAGATATGGATGCGCGCCAAGCTGGCCAATTTAGAGGACAGATCCCGTAGGAAACAACATTAAGTTGAGAGGGGTGTCTGAAAACATTGCACCTGGGGACCTGCCACGGTATGCCATGGAGCTAATACACCTTATTGTACCCGAAGCATCCCCGCAGGAGGTAGTTATTGATAGGATCCACAGAATAGCCAAGCCATCCACCTGGCAGCTTCAGTCCCGAGAGATGTCTTGATGAGGATTCACTTTTACCACATTAAAGAAAGATTGATGATGGGGGTCAAAGCCAAATCCCCCCTACCTGCACCTTTTGCTGGCATACAATTTTATCCAGATCTCTCCAAATACACCCTCCAGCTCCGCAGACAGCTAAGTCCAATCACTAAAGCTCTTCAAAACCACAAAGTGCAATATAAGTGGAGATACCCGGCTACTCTTCTTATTGTGAGGAATGGTTAGACCCACATGATCAACAAGCTAACTAAAGGTCTACGCCTTCTCCACAACTGGGGGATACTGGTAGAACCACCCCAGGCTGCCCAACCTGAGAAGAGAGTATCAGCTACCCGTAGAAACCTGGACCCCAGCCACACTTGAGAAGCGTATGCACTACCACCAGAGGCGGCCAAACAACAGTACCACAGCTCCCCTGGGCCCTGACACCTGTCACCTTTGATTCTTTTGTTCTCCCGGATTACTAACTGTTCAATACCCCCACTTGGAGGATATAGAAGTGTTTTCACCTCCCTCCACGAGTTGTTGACTCTTTTTGCTTTTTTTTTGCTTTTTCTTATTTTTTACTTCTTTTTCCTGTTATAGCTAAACCTGCAGTACCTCTCTAACTACAGCCGCTGCTTCACTCGATCCTAGTCTTCTAGACTGCACCTCTGTCGAGACTGTTTATACTCCCAGGACCCCACCAGATCGATTGTCAACACCGAACTGTAAGTGTTATCTCACACTGCACCCTACCCTACCGAACACAAGATGCCGTTCTCAATTCTATCGCTTAACGCGAATGGCCTACACCACCCAGCCAAACGTCACTCACTGTGGAAGACCGCTAAGACTCTCCAGAGTGACATCATATGTATTCAGGAAACGCACCTGACACCACCTGATATGCACCTCTGCTCCCACCGTCAGTTCCCACACGTATTCCATGCCCCCGATTCCACCAAGTCTAGAGGTGTTATGATTGCACTTAAAGACTCATTGGATTTCCACTTGTTAACATCTATTGCGGACCCGGATGGCCGCTTTCTGATCTTGGTTTTCACCACTAACCGAGTCTCCTATACCCTTGTGAATATTTATGCCCCCAACATACGTCAATTGAAGTTCCTCCGCAAAGTACTTGCCACCGTCAAGTCTGTTCAAAAAGGACAATTGATTGTATGCGGGGACTTCAACCTAGTCCCGGATATCCTTTTGGACTCCACCTCTACAGCAAAGAGGCGAGGATCGCCTCTTAAGACTTTCTTTTCAAAAAATGACCTGTTTGATGCTTGGCGATGTCATAATGGCTCTGAGAAGGACTTCACTTTTTTCTCTTCTAGACACCGCACATATTCTAGAATAGACCTTTTTTTGTCTGACAAATGGCTTTTGCAGAAGGTATGCATGTCTAAGATCCACACCACAACATGGTCAGACCACACCCCTATTTCAATATTAATTGAAGGCTCTAACATGCAACGAAACACATTCCTCTGGAGAGCTAACAACTACTTACTCCAAAGCGACAAACACATGCCAGTGATCCGTGAACAGATCGCTGACTTTTTTAAAGTAAACGCTGGCTCCGTGTCTGACCCTGCGGTGGTGTGGAGTGCTCACAAAGCGTACATGCGGGGAAGGTTAATATCACTGAGCTCAAGCCATAAAAGAGAGAGAACACAACGTATAGACAACCTGACGGCTCAGATAGCGACATTAGAAACATCCCACAAGATAAACCCTACAGACACACAGATGAAACTCCTGCTCTCACTTAAACAAGAATTAAAAACCTTGCTCCTCCATTCCTATGAGTTCCTTCAGAGGAAACTCAAAGCGTCCTCATACTCTACCTCCAACAAAGCAGGGAAAAAATGAGCACAACGCATAAAAGGCAGACGGACTAAAACTAAGATACACCAACTCCTCCACCCCCACACAAATCTCTCCTTAACCACTTAAGGACCGCCTACTGCACATTTACGTTGGCAGAATGGCACGGCTGGGCACATCAACGTATATATACGTTGATTTTAGTACCCAACCGTGGGTCCCGGGCGCGCGACCCGGTCCGAAGCTCCAGGGGATTCGCGGACCCGATCGCCGCTGCAGTGCGGCGATCCGTCCCTGGAGTGGAAGAACGGGGAGATCCGTGTGTACACACGGCTTCCCCGTGCTTCTCTGTGGCCGCAGCATCGATCGCATCATCCTTGTAATAGGGGGACGCGATCGATGACGTCACACCTACAGCCACACCCCCCTACAGTTGTAAACACAACACATAGGTCACACATCTCCTACAGCGCCACCTGTGGTTAACTCCCAAACTGCAACTGTCATTTCCACAGTAAACAATGCAAATTAAATGCATTTTTTGCTGTGAAAATGACAATTGTCCCAAAAATGTGTCAAAATTGTCTGAAGTGTCTGCCATATTGTCGCAGTCATGAAAAAAAACGCTGATCGCCGCTATTAGTAGTAAAAAAAAAATAATTAATAAAAATGCAATAAAACTATCCCTTATTTTGTAAACGCTATACATTTTGCGAAAACCAACCGATAAACGCGTATTGCGATTTTTTTTTACCAAAAATACGTAGAAGAATACGTATCGGCCTAAACTGAGGAAAAAAAATGTTTTTTTTATATATTTTTGGGGGATATTTATTATAGCAAAAAGTAAAAAATATTGATTTTTTTTTAAAATTGTCGCTCTATTTTTGTTTATAGCGCAAAAAATAAAAACTGCAGAGCTGATCAAATACCACCAAAAGAAAGCTCTATTTGTGGGGAAAAAAGGACACCAATTTTGTTTGGGAGCCACGTCGCACGACCGTGCAATTGTCAGTTAAAACGACACAGTGCCGAATCGCAAAAAGGGGCAAGGTCCTTTACCTGCATTTTGGTCCGGGTCTTAAGTGGTTAACAAACCCACAGGACATAGCTGATGCATTCAGTACTTATTATGGCGACCTATATAATCTGAAGTGGGACCCCAACACCTCGCAACCTACACACACAGACATTGACCGCTTTCTCCAGGCCGTTGATCTCCCCTCCCTGACTGTACAACACCTAGAAATGCTCAATACCCCGATCACCACACAAGAAGTTAGTAGAGCAATAGATTCCCTGCCTAGTGGTAAAGCACCTGGCCCGGACGGATTGACAGGAGAATACTACAAACAGTTCTCCTCCGACCTTGCACCTCACCTTACCGCTGTGTTCAACAATGCTGCCTCCTCTTCCTCTTTTCCGACTGAATATTTAAAGGCACTGATCATAACCTTACCAAAGCCAGGGAAGGACCCAAACGTCCCTCAAAATTTTCGCCCGATCTCCCACCTCAACCTTGACCTTAAAATTTATGCCAAAACCATCAGCCACACGACTGATTGAAATCATGCCAGAACTCATTCATAGGGACCAAACAGGATTTACAAAAGGCAGGCAAGCGTCCGATGCCACTAGGAGGATGCTTAACCTGATTCACCACGCGGACGCAGAGAAGGCGTTCGACAGGGTTCACTGGACGTACCTTGAAGCTGTCCTCCATAAATTTGGCTTCAAGGGCCTAATCCGGAAAGCCATTTTAGCATTATACACCAACCCTACGGCCCAAGTATTTACTGAAGGCATGCTTTCCTGCCCTTTCCCCATAACGAATGACACGCGTCTGGGGTGCCCTCTATCCCCACTGATTTTCAACATGCTTATGGAACCCCTGGCCGCCCATGTCCGCTCCTGTAGCACCATCTCAGGCCTCCAAATTGGCTCCCACTCCCACAAAATCAGCTTATTCGCGGATGATGTTATCCTTATTCTCACAAACCCCACATCCTCCCTGGCAGAAATACAAAAACTATTGCAATGGTTCAGCTCGGTATCCTACTACAAAGTGAACACAACTAAGTCGTTCATACTGGACATTAACATCGATGCCACAACTAGAAATCTCCTACAACTCCAACACCCATTCGCATGGGCACACAAAGACATTTCATATTTAGGCACTCAATTACCGAGAACATTCAAAAATCTCTACCCCTGCAACTTCCTGCCACTTCTACAAACCATCCAAAAGACCTCCCAATCTATAGCGAAACGGGAGCTTTCTTGGTCAGGGAGACTAGCAGCCTTTAAAATGATATGCCAGCCCCAAATTTTATATTTATTTAGGACCCTCCCCATCCCACTTCCTTCCTCTTTCTTCAAATCTCTCCAAACGCTGTACAACAAATTCCAATGGAACGGGAAGAAACCCAGATGTGCCCACTCAACACTGGTCAAGCACAAGTTAGTAGGGGGTACGGGGTCGATAGACTTTAGAGACTATCACACAGCAGCCATTTTAGCTCAACTACCCGGGTGGTTCCAGCTGCTCAAGAACCCAACCTGGGGTCAAATAGAAAACCACTCACTTACTAAACCCAATCTAAAAAATTGGCTACTGATCACCCCCTTTGGCACACAGATTCCGCCATTAATGCCGCCGCCTGTTAAAGCATCAGCTCAAGCGTGGGGAAGACTGGTCTCCCTACACGCTTCTAACCCTATAGCATTTCACCCTCCAATTCTCTTGGAATCCCTGCATTTCTTTCTACCTGACTTACCACTCGCAAGGTGGTCCTTAAAGGGATCCACCATCTCCAAGATTTATTGCACAAAGACCGTCCCAAACCTTTCGCCCAGCTGCAGACTGAATATGACCTCCCAGACTTTGACTGTTTTACCCATCTCAGAATATGCCACTGCTTAACCACTTGACCACTGGGCACTTAAACCCCCTTCCTAACCAGACCAATTTTCAGCTTTTGGTGCTCTCACAATTTGAATGACAATTACTCAGTCATACAACATTGTACCCATTTGAAATTTTTGTCCTTTTTTTCACACAAATAGAGCTTTCTTTTGGTGGTATTTGATCACCTCTGGGTTTTTTATTTTTTGCGCTATAAAAGAAAAACGACTGAAAATTCTGTAATGAAAAAAACTTGTTTCTGTCATATTAGCAGGTTATTTCTCACACACAGCATATGCATACCACAAATTACACCCCAAAACACATTCTGCTATTCCTCCCGAGTATTGCGATACCTCATGTGTGGGACTTTTACACAGCGTGGCCACATACAGAGGCCCAACATGCAGGGAACGCCATCAGGCGTTCTGGAACACCCAGACCAATTCTGACATTTCTCTCCTACATGGAAAAATCATCATTTATTTGCTAGAAAATTACATAGAACCCCAAAACATTATATATGCTTTCTTAGCAAAGACCCTAGAGAATACAATGGCGGCCGTTACAACTTTTTATCTTGCACGGTATTTTCGCAGAAATTTATTGAACGCTTGTTTTTTAAAAAACTGTTTTGTGCTTAAAACAAAACAAAACAGTAAAGTTAGCCCATTTTTTTTTCATAATATGAAAGATGAAGTTACGCCGAGTAAATAGATACCCAACATGTCACACTTCAAAATTGCGCACACTCGTGGAATGGCGCCAAACTTTCGCTACTTAAAAATCCAAATAGGCGGTATTGCAGAGTATCGCGCAGGGTATTGCAGAGTATTGGGGTATTGCAAAGTATCATGCAGGGTATTGGGGTATTGCAGAGTATTGGGGTATTGCTGAGTATTGGGGTATTGCCGAGTACTGGGGTATTGCCGAGTACTGGGGTATTGCCGAGTATTGGGGTCCTGCCGAGTACTGGGGTATTGCCGAGTATTGGGGTATTGTCGAGTACTGGGGTATTGCCGAGTACTGGGGTATTGCCGAGTATTGGGGTATTGCCGAGTACTGGGGTATTGCCGAGTATTGGGGTAATGCCGAGTATTGGGGTATTGCCGAGTACTGGGGTATTGCCGAGTATTGGGGTATTGCCGAGTACTGGGGTATTGTCGAGTACTGGGGTATTGCCGAGTACTGGGGTATTGCCGAGTATTGGGGTATTGCCGAGTACTGGGGTATTGCCGAGTATTGGGGTATTGCCGAGTACTGGGGTATTGCCGAGTACTGGGGTATTGCTGAGTATTGGGGTATTGTTGAGTACTGGGGTATTGTTGAGTACTGGGGTATTGTTGAGTACTGGGGTATTGCTGAGTACTGGGGTATTGCTGAGTACTGGGGTATTGCTGAGTATTGTTGGGTACTGGGGGATTGTTGGGTACTGGGGGATTGTTGGGTACTGGAGGGATTGTTGGGTACTGGGGGATTGCTGGGTACTGGGGGGATTGCTGGGTACTGGGGATTGCAGAGCTGGGATGGATTGAGGGATGGCTGGATCTGTGACTGCATTTGTCACAGATCCAGCCACAGCTCAGCTGCTGACACCCCGCTCCCCCCCCTCTCCTCGCACACTGTACCGAACGGTACAGAGAGGAGAGTGAGGAGAGGGAGGAACCGGCGTCATCAAATGACGCCGGTTTGTTTACAAGTGATCGCGCCGTCATTCGACGGCGCGATCACGTGGTAAACGGCCGCGATCAGCGTCAATTTACCGCGATCCGTGATGCGCCGGGTCTTCTAGACCCGGCGAGCACGGACACTTTCGCGAGTGCGTCCCAGGGGACGCGCAATCGCGGAAGTGAAGGACGACGTCCCAGGGACGTCGTCCCAAGATAACCCCGCCGCGCCGTAGCAGTAAAATGCTTATGGCGCGGTGGGAAAGTGGTTAAACACCATGCCTCTTACTCTTTACTGTATTCCTCCCAAAACGTGGGACTATCTCACTGATCCTAACTCAAAAATGAAGGGCATCTCTCACTTCTACAATGCCTTACACGCCAAATCTACCTTCTCCAAACTGATCCCTCACCTCAAGTGGGAATCTGACCTTTCACACACCTTTACGGAAAACCAATGGCACTATGTCTTCAAATCTGCCTACAAGGCCACTAAATCCTCGGCCCTCTGGAAACTAACTCAGAAAATTTCCCTCAGATGGTATCTCACCCCCTCAAAGTTGGCTTCATTTAGCAATAAATATCCCAACACTTGTTGGAGATGCAAAATCGCCAAAGGGGACCTATTGCACATCTTTTGGAAATGCCCTGATATCACCAACTACTGGACTGACGTTTTCCAGTTAATTTCCGATGTGACCAATGTCAAGGTGCCCCTATCACCTGCCCTAGCAGTTCTCAACCTAACCATAGATGATATTCCCCATCCTGTGAGACATTTAACCACACACATTCTCCTGGCAGCCAGGCTCAATATTGCGAGACATTGGAAGTCGGATACGATCCCTTCCGTGACACAGGTAATAGAAATTGTGACATTACACTTTAGTTACGAGACCGTCACGGCAGCCAGCACTGGCCGCTCCCTCAAAACTAAAATTCTCTGGCAGCCCTGAATCGACTGGACAGAGACTGTGCCTACCATGCAGCGATAGGGCACCGCACTCTTCTGCTACTTTTCTTGAACGAGCAGTACTCACGATGTATAAACTGTTGTTTCCTGTTTACTGTTTTTCCTTTTGACATTGCACCGCACCAGCTTTGTTAAGGTCCAACAACGACACACAGTGGACCTCTGTTTTAAATTAACTCTCCTCTCATGTGGCACTAATGTTCCCATGTGGGGTGCCACATCAGAGGGCAAGTAAAAACGTCTGTTTAGAATCCACTGTGCTCTATACAATATGTTGTATTACCTGGCACCTTTCTTA
Source organism: Rana kukunoris (assembly GCA_029574335.1). Classification (NCBI taxonomy): domain Eukaryota; kingdom Metazoa; phylum Chordata; class Amphibia; order Anura; family Ranidae; genus Rana; species Rana kukunoris. The sequence continues at coordinate 118,743,833 of CM056052.1, forward strand.
AAGACTACGTTTACATTTGCCAATTTTTTGTTCATCAACGTCATTACACGACATCTGTAGTTTATTTGTACTCTGTATTACCTTTGAAAACAAAATAAAAATCTTTGAAATAAAAAAAAAAGAGATCAGTCCGAGAGAGAGAGAGAGAGAGAGAGACAGTGTCTTTATTACTAGATAGATAGATAGAGCAGGCAGGGAAGTCAGTTTAGGTAAATTTACAGTGTGTAGAGGATATATATACATCCCAGTTGTACATATATTTATACACTGTATAGCTTAGCTAGATCAGTTCTTCCTAAATTACTGGCAGGCAGGTGATTGTGCTATTTAAAGATGTTATCACAGGTATAGACACCAAGCAGGTACAATATTTAAAGGATTTTTTGGAGCAGTGATTTTAATGATGCTTAAATAAACAAATAAATAAAAAAAAATCCTTTAAATATTGTACCTGCTGGGTGTCTATAGTTTGCCTATGAAAACGTCTTTGAGAACCCGGGTCTTGCCCGAGGGAACATGTATCAATGGAAAAAAAGTTTTCAAAACGGTCGTTTTTTCAGGAGTCCTGCTACAGTCTGGACCTAGAATCCAGGAGTTCCACAAAGACACAAGGGTTGCTTTGAGAAGGCACCACCACAAATGTCACATATACTTTAATAATTGACCAAATATCCCACTCACCCACTCATACTGTCAACTTCAGAGAGTGCCTTTTTGAAAATGACTACTGGAAAGAATGTGAACAAAAACCCTGTGTCCCACAGCGACTGCATACAGTAAAGTTCAATATCTATGGTGGTAGATGCATACCCATGCACTGGAAAACATTGTGCTAGTTTTGGTGTTCTCAATAATAACTTGGTCTTCGAACAATGATTTACAAACTCTTATGGAATCCACGGACGTGTAGAAAAATGTTGTTTCTATGATCCTATAAGTAAGATTTGTTGACCATTTTATTTGACTTTTAGATTATATATCAGCTAGTGACTGTGAATGAGTTAATCAAGCTTAGTCTGCTTCTCACATATGGGAAGATAGAGGGAAGCAGGAGCAGGTCATAGATTTGGATGGGTCAGACTGGCACTCTGCCCGTTACAAGGCTGCCTGCCAAGCTTCTATCACTTACCTGGGGGTTTTCACCTTGTGTTCACCTTGATTTTCTCTATGAGCTTCAATAGCTGCACAGTGGCTCTTAGTCACTTTCCTTCTAGACATATTCCTGGGAACAAATGTTGCAAAGACACATTCATTGTAGCATATGGATTTGAAAGGTCGTTAAACATAAAAAACAAGTTGCTATACTTAAAGAAACAAGTAATCATATCAATCTGTAAAAGCACTTAAGTGTTTAGTTTTTAAGGCCAGTTCTCTCAATAATTGCTATCAGATGGGTACTGGTCAGTTTAATTATGTTAATATGCCAACTTCTTTTACCTTTCAGAGACATCAGTGGCACGATTGTCCTGCAGATTTTTATATCTACACGCTCTGTTAACATTTTGCAGATGGCATTTTAATTACAATAGTTTTTACCTATAAACATTTTAACTGTAAAATTTTTGTGTGTAGTCAAAAAGAAAGGACAAAGGAAACATGGACATGACAAAGAAAAGGAAGCATATCGAAAAAATAAAAAGGAGGAGCTAAAATTAAGGATAGTGGAATAGTGGAAAGGTATGAGGAAGAAAAGTGAATTAATAGACCCTATAATGTATATTAAGGATTCCAGCTGATATATAGGAGAATACATATGGGTAAATGTAATGAATATGCTTTTAATTATGTGAAACTGTGAAATGTATGTATTAAACAAATAAAAAGTGATTGAAAAAAAAAAAAAAGAGACAAAAGCACAAAAAAGGGGGCTGGACTTTGTACATTCCTCTGAGAACACACCACACAATATATAATATATATATATATATATATATATATATATATATATATATATATATATTTATATATATATATATATATATATATATATATATATATTATATATATATATATATATATATATATATATGTTCAAACTTAAACATGTAATAAAAATTGCCTGGACGACATAAAAACATAAGGTTTATACCATGCAGTACAAAGTACATATCATGAAGATGCAAGAGTAAATATTCAATAATAGCTTGGTCTGGTCGATGCGTTTCATGGACTACACAAGCATGTATAATTTATGACTCTTAACTTCAGTAGACATATTTAGCTTATGTAGGCATCATCAAGTAAAATATAACATAGATCTCCAAATGAGGGTAATACCTACCGGCCCATGGGAGTAATCCAGCACATCGAGTTGCAAGGTAGACAGCATACGTTTCAAAAATAATATGATGGAAAATGTGTGGATCCAGGAGTGTTGTATACACATAAAATGATAGATGTAGAAATCAGTTTGTGTGTATAATCATAGATTCCACTGCCCATAAAGTGGATGTAAACCCACTCTCATCCTTTCTAAGCTATTGCCATAGTGCTCATTTATAAGGATATACATGCCAGATACATCTTCCTAAAAGGCACGTATGCATCCAAACCGATCACTCTGGCCAATATTTATTGCCCGAATGCACACCAAGTTACCTTCTTCAGGAAGGTGGGTGACCTTCTTTCCACCTTTCAGGAGGGGCTGCTACTCCTGGGCGGAGATTTTAACACTCCAATGAATCCGACCCTGGATACCTCTTCTGGAACCTCCACACTCCCATACCGAGCGATCAGGCAGATCAAACTGCAACTACAGGCCTTAACACTACACGATACCTGGTGAACCTTGTTTCCGAATGACAAAGACTATACATTCTCCCCCCCCCCCTCATCAGATATACTCGAGAATTGACTATTTCTTTGTCTCTCAACCCGACCTATCGTTCCTGTCCCAGGCCACTATTGAACCAATGTTCCTATCCGACCACCACTCTATAACTGTAACACTAGTCTTCCCTGAAGTGAACAACTCTTCTAAGTCATGGCGCCTGAATCCCTCCCTGTTGAAAGACTCAGCAGCGACTGATCAGATTAGATCCCTTCTCCAACTCTACTTCAAAGAAAACTCCAACCCGTTGATCACGCCAGTCACACTCTGGGAGGCGCATAAATGCGTTCTCCGGGGAAAACTTATTGCCTTAGCTTCAGCCGCCAAAAGACAAAGCCAGGAACTTATCAGGTCTCTTGTTAAAACTATTAATACCTTGAAGCATCGCACAAACATTCAACCTCGCATGCTGTGTTCCAGGACTTGCTACATGCTAGATGTACACTCCTAGACGAGCTAGGGAAACGCACAAGAAGATGTTATGTCTTGCAGCAAAAGGTGTTCAATGAACACGGCAACAAAAGCGGCAGAATGCTGGCATGCACGATACAAAATGCCAAACTCGCTTCCAGGATCCACCAAATCCGAGACAAACACAGTGTTCTCCTCTCTAAAAATGAGGAAATAGCGGGACACTTCGAAGAGTTTTACTCGGCCCTCTACAATTTACCTCGTACTGACTCGGAAGTACTGTCCTAAACCCATTTCCTCTCAACAAGCTGAGGCTTTGGAAAGCCCCTTGTCCAAAGAAGAACTGCATCTAGCCATAAAACAAATGAAAGTAGGCAAGAGCCCGGGCCCGGACGCCCTCCCTTTAGTTTATTACAAGTGCTTCCAGGATACTCTGACCCCTGAGATGCTTAACATGTTTAACTCGTTATCAGACCCGAACGCCCTTCCAGGTAGGCTCTTAGAAGCCCATGTGACAGTTATCCCTAAAGAGGGAAAGGATCCCCTACTGGCCTCCAGCAACAGACCCATCTCTCTACTCAATGTAGACATCAAGTTATATGCCAAAATTCTGGCCAATAGGCTACTTCCCCTCATTCCTGGCCTAGTAACATTGGACCAAGTAGGCTTTGTTCCCGGTAGAGAAGCCAGGGACAACTCCATACGCGCTCTGAACAAACAGCACTGGCTACATTACTCGGGCTCCAAATGTTTTTTTTTGTCCCTCGACGCTGAGAAGGTGTTTGAAAGGTGGCATGAGATTATATGCGGGAGGTCTTAAAAGGAATTGGTCTTATGCCCCGCATGACTACGTACATCAATGCCCTTTACTCTAATCCCTCAGCAAGGGTGAAGACCTATGGCCTCCTGTCAAACGCTTCTCTATCAGCAATGGGAAGCGTCAGGGCTGCCCCTTGTCCCCTTGATATTTGTTTTGACGTTAGAACCCCTCTTGAACAGACTGCGCAGCAACTCAGACATTAGAGGTGTGTCTATTGCAGGCACAGAATTTAAAGTTGCCGATTTCGCGGATGACATTTTGCTCTCCCTGCAAGCCCCCAGAATCTCCCTGCCCAACCTATTGAAAGACTTGATTTGGAGAACTTTCGAATCTCAAAATTAACCACTCTAAGTCGCATGCTTTGAACGTATCTCTGCCCCCTCAGGAAGTAACGCACTGCCAGGAATACTTTCCATCTCAGTGGAAAGAGACCGCAATCACTTACCTCAGCATCCGGATCACCAGAAATACTGCTGATCTTTATACTCTGAACTTCCTAGCGGCTCTCTTTAAAGCCCAGAACGACTTGAAAGACTGGACCAACCTGAATGTCTCTTGGTTAGTCGGGCGGCATTGATCAAAATGATAGTCCTTCCCGGCTTATTATATCTGATGCAGTCGATTCCGATCCATGTCCCTCCCTCCTTCTTTGCGTCTTATAGGAAAGCATGTACAAATTTCCTGTGGAACAACAAATCTCCACGTATTAAATACTCATGCCTCACTCTCCCCAAGGCTCTGAGCGGAATTAACCTGCCGGATCTCCACAAATACTACCTTTCATGTCACCTGACCAGAATTGTGGACTGGAAGATACACTATTTAGAGAAGGCTTGGGTCACTTTGGAAAGGCACTTTGTCCATACGCCCACACATGTACTCCCTTGGCTGCCAACCCATCACTGGCCCCAATCACTTAAAGCACATCCGCTGATATACCCCTCCCTGGCAGCCTTCAATAAGGCAGTTTCTCAGCATAAGATCTCCTCACACCTAGGTCCGTTGATGTCTTTGAGAGGGAATCCAGACTTTTCCCCAGGAGATTCTGCATTCCTTCGGGAGGAATGGCCACACGCGGAAGTTCTAGCAAAACACTTCTTCTGTGGAGGTACCATTTGATCCTACGAGGACTTGGTAGCCGATTCGCGTACTCAGTCTTTTCCCTTCTGGTCTTACAGACAATTGAGACACTACCTCACATCTAAAACCCTATCCACGACGTGGTCTAGACGGCCTACCCCGTTCGAAGCCTTGTGCTCGCGCCTCCCGCCACAAAGACACTCTCATATCTCTCCTCTACGCTCTCCGTTCAGGAGGATTACCTTCCCACCGGCGACTAGGAGGTAGGCGGACAGTTGCGCGAGTCCTGGGAGAGAGACCTGAATATCTCTCTTGATGAAGAAGATTGGGGAAATATTTATACACTTGCACACAAAGGGTCAATGAATGTTGCGATCCAAGAAAATGGATACAAAATCATGACCAAATGATACAGGACCCCTTCACGTCTGCATAAATTCTCGCCTACCATCCCGAACATCTGTTGGAGCTGCAATGACACTGTGGGATCGATGATTCACATCTGGTGGGAGTGTAGGTCCATCCAGCCTTTCTGGGCCGAGGTGCACTCCACCATTAAAAACGTTACCACATACGAACTGGACTACAACCCCGCACAGTTCCTCCTCCATCACACAACCCTTTCTAAACGCGAATATCACAAATCATTAGCCATGCATATGGTTAACACGGCTAGGCTCTGCATACCAACACACTGGTGCTCCTCGGCCACACCCACCGTTAGGGAATGGCTGTCTAGAGTAGCAAAGATAGCGGAATTGGAGGAGTTGATCTCTATCTCACAGGAACGGTTACAACTTTTCACACAAACCTGGGCCTGCTGGCCCCTTTTTACCACCTCGGACAACTACAAATCCCATTTCCCAACCTAAGGCGTGATTCGCCTGATGGCTTTGTGGATTCACCTGACGCTGTATACCTTCACTTCAAGCTGATGCGTTCGGGAATGATGCGACGGAGGAGTGCCCCCCCCACCCCGTTCCTGCATTCTTTCTTCTCCCCCCCTCCTTTCCCCCCTCTTGATCACACCCCTCCTCTTTTCTCTTTTCTCACCCCCTCCTTCTTCCCTCTCCCTGTCCTTTTCTTTTCTAGTTCACACTCCCACCCCTGGAACCTGTTCCCACATTGACAGTGGACCCATGTCCAACTAGATGTTCCACTTTGACCACCTGCTCTCTCTGGACGTGCACATATGTCTACCACTATTTACTCTGGTTACAACTCAATGCCAGATATGAGTAGACTAAGCGATTTACCCTATAATGGAAAAACGTTTGCAACTCCTGGGGCGACCTTGCCCTGAAAAATTGATATGCCGGATGTACGCTTCTGCCTATATTCCATGTTCTGATTTCCAAGTTTCTTTTAGTTTATTACTGTTTTTTTTCCGATTGATTCATGCACCAATATTTTGTCAATTGCATGTACTGTTTTGGGTTTGTCAATGAAGCCCTCTGTATGTTTGTACTGGAAATATGCAACCTGACAAACATTTGTACTGTAACCTTGAGTTTGCTTTAATAAAATAATGTCTCCACTCTGTCTGTTATGTGACCCTAAAAAATGCAGATTCTGTGGGTCTGTTGTCCGGAGCTCGGTGGGTGGAGTCGTGATGTCAGTAGACTCCACTCTCCGCCCACCTCTACACTCCCCTTGTCAACATGCAATTTCTCTTGTGTATTCCTTACACTAAATACTGCTATAATCCCTAACATCCAGTCAAAATCCAGAAAAGTAACCACATGACTTCAGAAAAGGAGTGGGGGTGGCAATTAAAAAACAATGCTTGTCTCCAGGCTAGTGCATGAGATATGTAAATAACCTGATGTTGCAACTGTGATCAGGTGACTTCAGACACACACTGCAATATAACAATCAGATCACTCAAGCTTCTCCTCTGCCCAGCTCTCACTAGATACATCTAACCTAATTCAGATCACTTGTCTGTGTATATTCTGCTTTCTGCTCTGTGTTTTCACTGCAATATACATGCGTTTCCTCGTCACACTGAACTGTGAATCACACCCCATGATGAGAAAAATCCAGTAAAACACAGTAAATGCAGCCAATCCTGGGAGAGCTGGAAGGGAGAGGGGGGGAGAAGAGAGGGATGTGAATTGTGAACATTTTACACAGGATGTGCCTCTGTCTCAGGCTAGTGCATGAGATATGTAAATAACCTGTCACTCACAGGCGGAACGGACTAAGGTTTTTCTCTGTAAGGCCGCGTACACAAGATCAGTCCATCTGATGAGAACGGTCCGAACGGACCGATGAAGCTGGCTGATGGTCTGATGTGCCTACACACCATTGGTTAAAAAACAGATTGTATCACAACGCGGTGACGTAAATCACAACGACATGCTGAAAAAAATAAAGTTCAATTCTTCCAAGCATTCGTCGACTTGATTCTGCGCATGCATGGCTTTTTAACCGATGCTTTTGCATACTAACGATCGGTTTTGACCTATCGGTTAGGCATCCATCTGTAAATTTTAAGGCAAGTTCTCTTTTTTTTGACCGAAGGATAACTGACCGATGGGGCCCACACACGATCGGTTTGGACCGATGAAACGGACCTTCAGTCCGTTTTCATCGGTTTTGACCAATCGTCTGAATAATAAAGGAGGTTTGCTCAGAGCTGGATTAACTTTGTGTGGCAAGACTGGGCACAGATGATAGGAAATGTTTTACCCTACATTGTGGCACACAAAAAAATGGATTGGGTTTACATCCACTTTAAGAAGGCCAAGAAACATCCAGGTCTTCTCATGTATCACTCCATCAACAAACAGAGTCTATGTCAGACAAATGTGGAATGAAGGCATATCAATGGAGTAAAAAGGAGGGGCTAGAAAAAATGAATAAAAGGAAAAGAAGCACAATAAAATAATAAAAAAGAAGGAAGGAAGAGACATACAGAGGAGAGTGAAGGCTTGAAGCTGAAGGGAAAGAAGAAAGGGTAGTAAAAGGGAGGAAAATTAAGAACTGAAGGGGAAAAGAATAAAAGAAAAAAAGAAGGTAGGGATGATAAGAAAATGTAGGAAATAGAAATGGAAAGAGTGTAGGTAAAAAGGAAAGGGAAGGAAAGGGAAGGAAAGAAAAAGACACACACACACAAAGAAAAAGAAAGTAGAGAGAGAGAGAGAGAAAGAGAGAGAGAGAGAGAGAGAGAGATAGATAAGACAGTGTTGGAGGAGTGGAAGGCATAAGGAATGGAAAGAGAATAAAAAGAGATGTAGTAATGGAAATGAAAGGAGGGGTGTTCAGGAAGGGCAAAGGGTTAGGGATGTAAGAGGTACAGGGAGGAAAGGACAGGAAGAATAGTAGGTAACAAGGGGAAAGCAATACTGAAAAGGAAGGAATAAAAGAACAAAAGAAAAGGAGAGTGTAAATTTAATTTAATATTACAATGTTTGAGAAAAAATGAGATTGAGATTAGGGAGAAAGAAAACAAGTAAATAAAAGTAATAGATGGAAGATGTGATGCCGCGTACACACGATCACTTTTTGTGATGAAAAAAAACGTTGTTTTAAAAAACGTCATTTAAAATGATTGTGTGTAGGCAAAACGTCATTTTATCTCTTTTAAAAAACGACCAAAAAAAATTCGAACATGCTTGAATTTTTTGTGTCGTTTTTCAAAATGTCGTTTTTTGTGTCATAAAAAATGATCGTGTGTGGGCAAAACGATGTTTAAAACGATAAGGAGAAGAGTATAAAGGATAAAAGAAAATGGAAACATAAGGAGAGAGGTGAGAAAATGAAATGAGTGGAAGAAATAGAGGAGAGGAAGTTAAAATGACATAGAGTTAAAAAGAAAGATAATTGAGTTGAAAAAGAATAGTAGATATGACTGGCTGAAGGGAAGGAATGAAGAATACGGAAAGACAACGATTAAAACAGTATTAAACAAAAAAATTAATATATTGTAGTTTAGCAATCATTAAATGTGGTGACTACATTTGTTTTTGATTTTTTGGGGGCTTTTTTTCTTTTATTTTCATTTGGATCCAGTCAGTAAAACACTTCTTGCACATCTAGGGGGAGAGTAGTGTGAGCAGATTTACTAACAAATTGAAGCTAAACATCACAGAAAGTTAAAAAAACAGCATTTCATTTTTTTTTTTTGTGTACACATAATTGGACGATCAATGTAAGCAGAGCTTCACCTCATTCAATAAGTTCAGAGGAAAATTCCCTTGCAAAGTAAACAGTCTACATGCCTTTAGTAAATCAACCCCATTGTTTTGATTGGACATACCCCTAAAAGGTTTGTTCACCTTTACCCAAAAACTGCTTATGACGGTAAATGTGCCTGTAAATAAAACAAATATATAGTTTTTATGTAGATAAAAACCAACTCTGCAGCTTAACTAAAGTTACTGCCTCTGCACTACTGCAACGCAAGAATAGCGAACCACTCATGTGAAGGGGTTTGAATTGGAGAGAGAGTTCAAGTGATGGTGGGAGCAAGCAGTAATGGCTTTGAGTGTTTAAGCAATTTCCCAGCAACAAGGCAGGATAGGGATGATGCCATCTCTGGGAGTTCTTTGGCCAGGCTTCATGGGGTGTGTAAATGGTGGTTCCTTGAAAAATTAGCAACTTTTGCCTCTCAGATGAGTAACCACTGACAACAATGAGATTTTTAGCTACATGTAAGGGGGATTGCTTCCCAATGACCACACAAGTAAGAAGCATTCTTCCCATAGACCATCATACAATATACTGTAAACTTTAGACATTGTATTTATTAGCAGGGGTTCCCTGGGCACAGAAAGTTAATTCAAGGGTCCCTCAATGTTAAAACAGTTGAGAAAGACTTTTCTATAGCAAGGGCATTAACTTTAGTGAGTTGTTTTTTTTTTATCAGAGTTACCTTGCCTATGCATTTTTTTGCTAAAGGTAAACTAACACTTTAAATGTGTCTCTGTTTTATTACTCTCTTTATGATGAAATTGCACTGGTTTAACAAGGCTAATTGAAAAATGCTTACTTTAGACACTAACATTTTACAGCAGGGCACTGTAAGCTGCAAGCCCTCACTCCCCGTTTTCTGTGACTTAATCATAGTTTTCTCTGGTGGCCATAATTTTTAGTAAAGCATTCATTACTGGCTGTCACTGCCTTTGTCTACTGTGCTATTACAGTACAGAGAAAGGGGCACTCACTGATATTTGTCTGACTGCTTTTGAGAACCTGGGAATAACATCCTACTTTACAATATTCTGGTTTTGCCTTAGGCTTGTGTCATTCATAACCTTATATAAATCTATATATGCATTTAATTTGGACATGGCTAAACAAAAAACTTCCCTGAATGCACTGCTACAAAACTACCATAAAATTAAGATGATTCCAGCAGCAACTTTTATTTTGCAGAGAGGACAACCAATATAATAACATAACAGAAAAAATATATCATAATGGCTAATATGTCACAGAAGACAAATGGTGGTCTTGGGCTTTACAGATAACCTCCCCATGTCCATTGTTCAGGCATTTTCTGTTGAATGCAAAGCAGTGAAATAATTAACCCTGCAGGTAGAATTTGATACCTGTTTTTTCAGTTATGACTAAAAAGACTTTTAAATTATCCTTTATATTTTGCCTTTTGCCATGGTGGCCTGTTTACAGCTGACAATTAAGTATTTGCATTGACACAGGCTAGACTTCTATGTGAAACAAACTAACTGTCACTGCCCCTACCTATGACTGGTCTATACAGTAAGGAGCACTGGAAAGGGCGCACGCATGTAAAAAAAAAAAAAAAACAGAATATCTAAGCTCAAACTTACCAACCAATCAGCAACCAACCAAATTCACCGGTCTAACAGTGCGTTTAAAAACAGGGGTTTAGTTGCATGCATTTGCAAATACATGCGTAAGCTGCAGGCCCCGTCAAGGCTCCCTGTGTACTGCAGTCCTAACTCTAAAGTTTAAAGTCTCCTCAGTGGAAGCACATGAATGCTGATGGATAGATAAAGGGCAGATGACTGGAGGGAGCACAGCCCTCCTTAAAGGGGCAGGAGCACACTAAACACCCACCACATAGAAGCAAAGGTGCTAGTGCGTTGCCTGACCACAATGACATCAAGATAACAAACTAACTATGTGTTAGTTGTTCCCAGATGGCAAAAAAATACCATTTCTCTCTAAGACTGAATTATACCCATCACATAGTTATATGTCCAAATATCTCCAATAAGGACGGGTCCAGTGTCCTATCAAGGGGCATCAAGGAGGATTTAGTCCAATTTATAAGCAAACCTAGTTTCTGTATAACCACCATAGCCTCCCACAAAGAGGTAGAGGTACCGTATCACCCAGGAACAGCATGGTATCATCTGCATGTATCATCAGTTTCTCATGTAGGTCGCCATAGTGAAAGCCCTGTATTAATGTTAAGCTCGCAAAAACTTTTCCCCCCTAATAGCGGCTACATTGACCCCTTTCCTAATCCAAATATACACATGACTGTCCAGAAATACTCCCATTAAAAATATGGTATCAAAAGCCTTATGGTCATCTAGGCACCATAATGCACGGCCACCTGGATTATCTGCTGGTGATTAAACATTAAGAAAATAGCTGCTGAAGAATTTTGTGGCATAAACCCTGACTGATTAGAATGGATAACAGAGGAGATAATCTTCTTCAGTCTTACAGCCAAAACCTTTACATCATTTTGAAGGAGAGATATAGGTCTATATGAGCCTGGGTCAAGGGGGTCCTTATTTGGTTTCAACAACAGTACAATATTAGCACTAGTCATGGACATAGGAAGGCAGTGGAGTTCCCTCGCTTCGTTAAATACCTTCAACAATTTAGGCAGTATACAATCAACATATTGTTTATATACTTCGATGGGTAAGCCATCTTCCCCCAGAGCCTTTGAATTGGGAAACAAACTAGTCGCCATCTGCAGTTCCTTCAAAGTAAGGGGAGCATCCAACTGTTTTCTGGAGGAGCTAGACAAACTGGATAATGGAATGGTGCCAAGATAGGCATTTAAAGCTTCTGTTGAATAAGTTTGTTTGGACAGGTATAGGATGAATAATAATCCACAAGTTCTGACATTTATAAGGTCGGTTGAGTTAGTCTCCCATCCAGTATGCGTTCTCAATGCTCTGATGGATGGGGATATTTGTTGTGAATGCGCTATTTTTGTCAAGAGGTGACCAGTGTGTCTACCTTCCTCATAAAATGCTAGAATTCTAAATAAACATTTCCGCTCTGCTAAAATTCTCTTATCATTGAAATGAATGTTTTGTCGTTCGCGAGCCACTCTCAAGACAATCTCTATATCCCTATCGTTGAGCAGCTGAGCCAAGATTGAGCAGGGAGGGTGTCTATGGCCAGTGTGTACAGAAAGCTATGTATATGATGGCAGGGCAGTCACTGGCACAGGCACACCCTCATCTCTCACCCATGGAAAGTTACTGAGTGGATGAAGAATGACCAGTTTGTTATCCCTCCCCTACTAGTGTCGGGCCCCCAAAGCTTTTCAGGTGCCAATTGTTGAACAAAACTGAAGTCAATAAAAGGCAAAGATGAGAGTTACATATTTAGAACTGTATTACATGGTATTTTCTAGCTGTTTTGTGTTATTCCTGTAAGCAATCCTGCAACCTGGCTGAAAACATTCCTTCCGAGCATTCCCCTATCCCATCCTAGTCACTAGGATGGATCATAGGTTGAGCACTTACCCCCAGCATCAATGGAGCTATTCCCCATTTAAAACTAGCTGATGTGAAGTGTCCTCTCTCTCGTCCTGCATTGGCAGCATTGTTGGCATGGTCCTAGCATGTAGGTAAGATGGTTACAATGGGAGCGTTTTGTCCAGGATGTGAAGAATCCCCAACTAGTCTAAGCAAATATTTTACAAGTTACTCAGAGGTTTTTAACCTACTGGAACCCCTGCACAGTGATCTTCATTCAAAAGATGAATGTACCCCTTAATTTTATTTTCCAATATGTTTATTGAGATTTTTTAGTTTTATTACATCACATATTACATTAAAATAAGTTATGAAGATATAATCTTTTGTTATCTCGGTTACTTTAACAAGACATCGTTTTAGTTTAAAATTTTAATCCAAAGATACATTTTAATTCAAAATTTGGTCAATGAATTGAATTTATTATATATATCAATGCTACCCTGTCATTGAGTTACCCAAAACAACACCTTTTAGCATTTTCCTGACAAGTCACATGCTTTAAATTGATCCAATGGTCAGTTTTAACAAGTGCTAAAGGAACAGCACTGATTTATTTAGGGACCTAGAGGTGCTTCTATGTATGGTAAATAAAGCAGAATTCGGAAACTATTATGGGCTTCAGTTTTGTAAAGCAGGGGCCTAGAGGTTGCATGTATGTTAAACTGTACAGCTGTAACGCCACGGGCGGTCCTCTCTCTCTCTCCTCGGCGCTTCCTTCCTCCCCAGACTTCTGCAGTGACAGATGCGTATCACTTCCGGTGCGCACTGTTATGCGTTCCACGCTGGAACGCGGAAGTGTGCCCCGGCGTGCAGCGCATTCTCCCGCGCCGCGCACGCTATTTAAAGCCCCAGGAATGACGGCAGGATTGTTCCACTATTTTGTTGGGCACCTGCCGTCACCTGGGACCCCTCAGAGCACCTCACCTGTTACAGCAAAGGACCACTAGTTGAGCACTGGGTGGAACCCTGCTCCCCATAGACTCCAGCAACCTCCCAGCTCTCATTACCCTGCTTCCAGGAACTTTACACTGCTCTCCATCAAGCCTGCATCTAACCAGCTCCAGTATTCTAATCCTAGGATCCATCCTGCTGCAGCTTCTCTACTGGGGATAGGAGCTGACACTCTAAACATCTGAACCGCAAGTATACTGTGTATAGACTGTGACTACAACCAGGCTAGTGCTGTGAGAAGTTTCCTTTGCTTGAATGCTGTGACTTGAGGCTATTATTACCTATTAGAAACCTTGACTGTTTAAACATACATGCTATGTACATGAACTGTCGTTGAATACAACACTTGATGTCCGACCACTCATGGTCCGAACCTATAGGGTCATACTATTCTAATTACTAGCTTGATTCACCAACTAATTTATACTTGCCATATCTATGCCTGCTTATGATTTAACTGAGAACGCTTCCTTTTGGTTGGTTTCCATATAGAGGTTGTGATGAAATAAACCCTTAACTCTCTGTTCACACAAGAGAGTGCGGTTGTGGTTTATGCTGAGAAACCTCTTTAGCTGGAACTCCGTTAAGTTTATCTAGTGATAACGTGACCGTAACATAATAGTGGAACCTTACTTAATCTAATGGATCCAGCGGAACTTGCCAACCATTTGGTAGGACTGTCACAGCGAGTGGATACTGTCACCAACACTGTGAATGACCTCCGTTTAGAAAACGAGGCACTCCGGAATCATAATTTTGCTCAACCAAGGGATAGACCTGAACCCAAGGTCTGCGCCCCTGAACCCTTTTCAGGAGACAGGAAATGTTTCCGTCAATTTATTAGTTCTTGCCGCCTTATGTTCGAGTTACGCCCCAGTACCTACCATTCTGACAGAGTCAGAATTCTTACGTTAATATCCTATCTCAAGGGGGAACCAAGAGTTTGGGCCGATGCCTACGTTGAGGAACATGGAGACCTACTCGGGACTTTTAACACTTTTCTAGATGAAATGTCGCTCCTCTATGAGGACCCTAACAAACAACTTACAGCAGAGAACACCATCAGAAACCTTAAACAAGGTAAAAGACCAGTAGAGGATTACATCTCCGAATTTAAGTGTTGGTGCCGTGATACTATGTGGACCGATATTTCCCTCAGAAATCTATTCCGTCTCGGACTCTCAGAACCAATGAAAGATGAACTAGCCCGAGTTGAAATTCCCACTACTCTGGAGGATCTCATGCACCTCTCCCTCTCCATTGACCGTAAACTCAGAGAGAGGAAGGCCGAACGATTTAATTCTTATCAGCCTACACCTCCCAGAAGGTCCAGGTCACCACCAAAGGAGGTCCCAATGGAGGTCGCAGCAATCAAAGGCCCACTAACCCCAGAGGAAAAACAAAGACGCAGAGCCCAAAATCTGTGTCTTTACTGCTCTGCCCCTGACCACATTGCCCACTCCTTAAAAGGAGATCTGAAGGTAACCCGCGTAGCATTAATAAGATTACTGTGCCCCGAACTTCCACTAGTAATTATGTTTTTCTTACACTTACTTTACAGTGGGACCAAGATAGAAGTACCATAGATGCGATGGTTGATACCGGTGCCTGTGGCAATTTCATTGATACCGAATTTGTTAATTCAAATAAAATCCCACGTGTGTTTAAGCAACATCCGTTGTCTGTTACTTTTATTGATGGCTCTACTTCCTCATATGGGCCTGTACACACTCAAACTTCACCTTTGTTGGTCACCTGTGGCAATGGCCATACGGAAACCCTTGTGTTTGATATCATTCAATCACCCACATTCCCCATAATTTTAGGTTTACCTTGGTTACTTCTTCACCAACCAACTTTCCACTGGCCTAGTAACTCAATTACGCTTGATTCTTTATTTTGTGAACATACCTGCTATCCTGTATACAATTTACTTTTGACCACTGAACAAAACAATGCTCTCCCTTCCTACTTAAATGATTTTTCCGATGTTTTCAGTAAGACTAATGCAGAGATACTCCCCCCACATCGCATATACGACTGCCCGATCGACCTCATTCCAGACTCCCCCATGCCGACAGCGCGTATTTATCCCCTTTCCCAACCAGAGCTTATCCATCTCAAGGACTACCTCGATGACAATCTGAGGAAGGGTTTCATTAGGCCATCCACTTCCCCGACAAGCGCCGCAATGTTTTTTGTAAAGAATAAGGACGGGTCACTTCGGCCAATCATTGACTACAGGTCCCTCAATAATATCACAATAAAAAATCGGTATCCATTACCTCTTATTCGGAGCTCATAGAACGTCTCCAGACCTCCAAAATCTTTACAAAACTAGATCTTAGGGGCGCTTATAATTTAATTCGAATCCGTCCTGGGGACGAATGGAAAACCGCTTTCAAGACCCGCTATGGACTATTCGAGTATATGGTTATGCCCTTCGGTTGTACAATGCCCCCGCAACTTTCCAAAGGTTCATCAATGATATTTTTCGGGACTTGTTGGACATTTGCGTAGTAATTTATCTTGATGACATTTTGATTTTCTCAGACAACCTCGAAGATCATACCAAACATGTACGATGGGTACTATCAAGGCTTAGAACACACCGCTTATACGTTAAGCTGGAGAAGTGCGTCTTCAACCAAACCAGTATCTCATTTCTCGGCTACCAGATTACTCCCGACGGAATCCAGATGGATCGCTCTAAAGTTGAATGCATTCTCTCTTGGCCTATTCCCCAGTCCAGAAAGGCTTTGCAACGATTTCTTGGGTTTTCAAATTATTACCGCAAATTTATTAAGAATTTCTCAGAAATTGTAAAACCTCTGAATGCCCTAACTAGTAAAAAAACACCTTTTACCTGGACATTACAAGCGCAGAAGTCTTTGGACGCACTCAAACTCTCCTACACCTCTGCTCCTGTTCTCCAACTACCTGATCCACAATGTCATTTCACATTAGAAATGGATGCATCCCACTTCGCCTTAGGTGCCATCCTTTCACAACAAGCTACCCTATCTGAACCTCTACACCCAGTCGCATTCTACTCCAGAACTCTAAATTCCGCAGAGAGGAATTACCCTATTGGTGAAAAGGAGCTTCTGGCAATAAGAGATGCCTTAGCAAACTGGAGACATCTCCTAGAAGGTTCTACGCACCCTGTAATGATTCTCACTGATCATCGTAACTTACAACACCTAAAGGCCTGCAAGACTCTCTCTGCCCGACAAGTTAGGTGGAGCTTGTTCTTTGACAGATTTGATTTCCTTATATCTTACAGACCAGGGACCCAGAATTTAAAGGCTGATTCCTTATCCCGGATCAATGAAGAAGAGGTCATTGAAAGTCCTCCTTCTTCTATCATCCCTTCTAACCGATTTATTGGAATAGCCTCTTCCTTTCGAGAATTAATCTCTCAGAACACACCCAAGGATGTTTCCTCCTTACCCAAAGGAACCTCAAGACAATCAGATGGTGCATGTACTTTTAAGAATAAGTTGTATGTTCCTCCCAGCCTACAACTAACACGTCTTAAACATTTACATGACTCCCCACTAGCTGGCCACCCGGGTATCAATAAGACCATACACCTCCTTAAAAGAGATTATTGGTGGCCCCATCTAGCTAAAATGGTCCATGAATACGTCAATTCCTGTCTCATCTGTGCTAGTAATAAACTCTCAAGGAAACCTCCTTTTGGTCTCTTATCCTCCATTCCAATACCAAACAGGCCCTGGGAGGTCGTCTCGATGGACTTTATAGTTGATCTTCCTCGATCAAACGGCTCAAATACTATCATGGTCACAGTCGATCTTCTTACAAAAATGGCACACTTTATTCCTTTAAAAGATTTACCAACTTCATCCGAAACAGCTACAGCTTTCATCAATAATGTCCTCAGACTACATGGCCTTCCTTCTCAAATCATTTCTGACCGGGGATCTCAGTTTATCTCTAAATTCTGGAAAGCTTTATGTCTTACACTAGGAATTGACCACCGCATGTCTAGTGCTTACCACCCCCAAACTAACGGCCAGACAGAAAGGGTCAATCAGACCCTAGAACAATACTTACGTTGTTATTGTACACACTTACAAGATGATCGGTACCATCTGCTTCCCCATGCTGAATTCTCTTACAATAATGCCACCAGTTCTTCATCCAGATTTTCACAATTTTTTGCAAATTATGGTTTTCACCCACAAAGTATTCCTTCCACTATCCTCTCAAACAAAGTTCCCGCTGTAAGACAGTACCTTTCAACCCTAAAGGACACTCTGCGAATTCTTCATAATAACTTAGTTGCTGCTCAGAAAAGACAAAAACGCTATAATGATGCTCACAGATCAAAACCACCTGTCTACAAGGTAGGAGACCTTGTTTGGTTATCCACCAAGAATCTACGTCTCAAAATACCCTCCAAGAAACTCGGCCGACAATTCACTGGCCCTTTCCCAATATCACATGTGATAAATCCTAATGCAGTTAAATTAACTTTACCAACCGATTGGAAAATCCACCCCTCTTTTCATGTTTCACTTCTAAAACCATTTATACCAAACCCTTTCCCCAACAGGGATTCAGCTCCCCCACCTCCAGTTGACATTTTGGGTGAAGCTGAATATGAAGTTGAGAAAATTTTGGATTGTAGGAAAAGAGGGTCTGTTTTTCCAGTACTTGATACGTTGGAAAGGTTACAGTCAACTCGAAGACTCCTGGGAAGACTCTTCACACCTCCATGCTCCCCGCCTCATCAAACTATTCCATCGTAGGTACCCTAACCGACCATGTCCTACAAAGAGCACTGTGGGTGCCCCCTTGAGGAGGGGAGTATGTAACGCCACGGGCGGTCCTCTCTCTCTCTCCTCGGCGCTTCCTTCCTCCCCAGACTTCTGCAGTGACAGATGCGCATCACTTCCGGTGCGCACTGTTATGCGTTCCACGCTGGAACGCGGAAGTGCGCCCCGGCGTGCAGCGCATTCTCCCGCGCCGCGCGCGCTATTTAAAGCCCCAGAAATGACGGCAGGATTGTTCCACTATTTTGTTGGGCACCTGCCGTCACCTGGGACCCCTCAGAGCACCCCACCTGTTACAGCAAAGGACCACTAGTTGAGCACTGGGTGGAACCCTGCTCCCCATAGACTCCAGCAACCTCCCAGCTCTCATTACCCTGCTTCCAGGAACTTTACATTGCTCTCCATCAAGCCTGCATCTAACCAGCTCCAGTATTCTAATCCTAGGATCCATCCTGCTGCAGCTTCTCTACTGGGGATAGGAGCTGACACTCTAAACATCTGAACCGCAAGTATACTGTGTATAGACTGTGACTACAACCAGGCTAGTGCTGTGAGAAGTTTCCTTTGCTTGAATGCTGTGACTTGAGGCTATTATTACCTATTAGAAACCTTGACTGTTTAAACATACATGCTATGTACATGAACTGTCGTTGAATACAACACTTGATGTCCGACCACTCATGGTCCGAACCTATAGGGTCATACTATTCTAATTACTAGCTTGATTCACCAACTAATTTATACTTGCCATATCTATGCCTGCTTATGATTTAACTGAGAACGCTTCCTTTTGGTTGGTTTCCATATAGAGGTTGTGATGAAATAAACCCTTAACTCTCTGTTCACACAAGAGAGTGCGGTTGTGGTTTATGCTGAGAAACCTCTTTAGCTGGAACTCCGTTAAGTTTATCTAGTGATAACGTGACCGTAACAACAGCATGCTAAAAAGAGTTAAAGTTTTAATAGGTAGGTGCAAGGAGCAGGATAGGGTAGGACCCAGATGTGATCGCAGGAGATTGTCAAGTTGAGAATAACAAGAGTGCCAATGTTTTGGAGGCTCTTATGCCATGTACACACGATCAGTTTGTCTGATAAAAATGGTCTGATGGACCGTTTTCATCAGACTAAACCGATCGTGTGTGGGCCCCATTGGTTATTTATCCATCTGTTAAAAAATTAGGAACTTGTTTTAAAATTATCTGATGGATAAAAAAACGATCGTCTGTAGGCACGTCCATCGGTTAAAAATCCATGCATGCTCAGAATCAAGTCGACGCATGCTTGGGAGCATTGAACTTCATTTTTTTCAGCACGTCGTTGTGTTTTACGTCACCCTGTTCTGACACGATCAGGTTTTTAACTAATGGTGTGTAGGCACGACTGATCATCAGTCAGCTTCATCGGATAACTGATGGAAAAATCCATCAGACCGTTTTCATCGGATGGACCGATCGTGTGTACATGGCATTAGTGTTCTATTCAAGGATAAACATTCAGCGGTAAAGCACCGGTAGCTTTAAGGGCACTTTACCGGCATTTTAGCGCCACTATTTGGCTGCTATCAGGGCACTTTTAACCCCCACTAGAGGCTGAATAAAGGGTTAAAAGCGCCGAAAAGCTCTGCTGCCGAAAGGCTTTTCAGGTGTTTTAGCAGCGCTGCTCATTCATTACAATGAGCAGGGGCGGTGAAAGAGCAATGTATATACCACTTCTCTGCCGTCCAAAGATGCTGCTTTCAGGACTTTTTCTAACGTCCTGCAAGCGCATCGCCCCAGTGTAAAAGCACTTGGGCTCTCACACTGGGGCTGCAGGGGGGTGCATTTTTCAGGTGCTTTACGGGTGCTATTTTTAGCCCAAAAGTGCCTGATAAATGCCTCAGTGTGAAAGGGGTCTAACTGATAAGCCACAGTTTCCATAGTTGGTTCCCATTAAAATTATAACATTTTCCAGATAAGCTATAAGGTAGAGTTATGCTTTAAACACATTTTGTAGCAGTCGGGACTTAGAGGCTTATGGAGGGAAGTGGAGAGGCAACAATTATTTATAATGGATGGTGCAGTGGATTTACAGAATGCAGTAAAGAATGTATTGACTGCATTGATTGAAAACTTGAACAAACTCTAAGCATGTCATTGACTGGATCAGAATTTCTGATGAGGCCACCCTAAATCCAAAGTCAACTTTACAAACAATTATCTGAGAAATATGGAAATCGCCTTTCACTCTGTCCTCGCGTATGTCTTGAACCTGTCACCGCGGAAGGGATTTGTTTTCCATCCCAACTCTAAATAGTGGGAGCTGTCCGGTGCTTGCCAAGGAGCAGGATGGAAATAGAGAGGAGAGAATGGTTTTCAGTTTGTTGGCAGTAATTAGGCTGCATTCTGCGAGATAATTATCTAGCAATCTCTAAGCAAACACCCGGGAGGAAATTGCATACTTACAGCCAGCTTAGCATTAAAAATAAATTATCATATTAATGGCAGTAGGAACATGCACACTGCTAGCTGCTTGCTCTCACTGCTCTTGCTGCTCTCTATTGCAACCTAGTTCGTGTGAAACCTGTGTCTTAGCAGAAAAGGTCTAGACAGCAGGTGTGCAATAAATATGGAATTCATTGTCAAACTGTACTCTAATCTGTTCTATAAAACTTTGGACCTAAATTATAACTTCCCAATGGCAAGAAAAATATGTAAAGCCTCCCCAATAATAGAAAGTAGTAACCCTCAGGTGTCTGTATGCATCTTTCAGTACCTGCTTAATTTCCCAGAATGTGTTGATGTGGTTACAAAGCCTTCTATTTAAAGGGACAATCCACCCAAACTCCAGACAAAGGCAACACAAAAAAATCAATAGTTCATTAAGAGATATACGTTTTGCTTTAATATTCACCTTAAATTTGCTTTGCACAAATTTTTTATCTGTCCTTCAATTTCCTCCATCTAATGGACAGCAGAATTTAACCAACTTTGTCTATGCCCAGGTATTCCTGGACCTGCCCAAGTCTATTATTGAACAGAAATATGGGGTGCAGCACAGTGACTAGCTTATCCCTCTCATCTTATTAATTTTTGATGAGGTATTAACTATTACAGAGCTGCATTGTTTGTGTTGTCTGGAATTCAGCTTTAATAAGCCTGACAATTTCTAATATATCTCAGTGATTATTTTGAGAAAATGCTGCATATGTGCTTATGGACTTGGGCCATTATGAAGCATTCCAACCTCCTGTCTGTATTTTTTTTATTATTTTTTTAATTATGTATTTTTTATGCATTAAATTATGCAGCAAATTATGGATTTGTGTATTCATTTTAAATTATGCAGATAGTAACAGGAGAGTCTGGTACTCCCAAAGGAAGGAAGGTACCCCCTAAATACATTACTTACTCAGGTCAGGTGGGAATTTTGTTGGTCTAATTTAAAGCTTGGTGTATTCTGCTGCTCCTTATTAGTATTATGATACCACATGTGTGAGAGTTTTTCATTGCCTGGACTGGTTATGTACCAGACATTCTATCCTGTGTATCACACAAATCAATCAATTGCATCAAACGTAGTGGACAGAGAATATAGCTTAATGTAGTATCACCTATCGCAGTCCCAGCTCCTATAATAAGATGACCAGATTTTTAAAATGAAATCCCGGGACATATTTTTTTTTACTAGTAATGGCGGCAATCAGCGACTCTCTGCCCGTCGACGCCGCCGCCCACCTCACAGCCTTGTTAAGTCTTATGCTCCGGGCCCTGCCTACCACTGGGTGGGGAGTAGAGGAAGATCACTACGCCAGGGAAGGCCCGGAGATAAGCAGGCAGCTGGCTGGGACTTGGCAGAAGGCAAGGCAGAAGAACATGCGAGTGGAGCTAAATGGGCATGCACTCGAAACTGAAGAAATATTCCCTCCGCTCTGACCAGAACATGATCATCAGAAAGGGGCACAGGTAATGGAAAAAAAATACACCCCCCCTAAGCTAGTAGAAAGCGACAGAGCGGGGGGTGTAATTCAGATTGTTTTTTATTAATTCTGCACTGACTGTCTTTGAAATTGCCCCAGCCCCAGTTCAAATTCAATCCGGGACAAAACTGGGGACAGACTTGGTCCAGGGACAGTGTCCTCAATCCGGGGACTGTCCCTGGAAACCGGGGATGTCTGGTTACCCTATCCTAAAAGCCAAGCAAGCCTAGAGTACTGGTATGTGACTGCCCCCAGGAATGCCATGTTCATTGGCCTGGAAGTACAGGAACATTGATTCTAGCTACGCTGGTCTGGTGACATGGTGGTTGGTGTGGTGGTGATCAGAGAACTGTAACTGGTTGCACTACTAGGGCTCATTCAAATGTGACATTGGGGGGGGGGGAGTCAAATATTGCATTTGAGCTATGGTTTTACCACCCCTCAACCACTACAACCTTTAGGTGCAGAGGCAGTGGCTGTGAAAGGAATTATACCTCTTGTATGCCCACTGATTGTGACCTATTCAAGTGAATGGGGTTGCATCTGCAAGGTCCAAGAAGCTAAAGAAGGTGGTGAGGAGGCAATACAATGCCTCTACACTGCCTGCTAAATGATTTCTGAAGAGTGATCTGAACATAGATGGCTCCGTACATGTGAACAAGTCCTTATGATGACACAATGACTACTGTGGCAGTGATCAGGGACACTGTAACTAGTGTGCCATTGATCAGGGACACTGTAACTGCTGTGGCAGTGATCAGGGACACTGTAACTGGTGTGGTGGTTATAAGGGACACTGTAACTGGTGTGGCGGTGATCACGGAGACTATAACTGTTGTGGCAGTGATCAGGGACATTGTAACTGGTGTGGTGGTTATCAGGAACACTGTAACTGATGTGGCAGTGAACAGGGACACTATAACTGCCATGATGGTGATTAGGAACACTGTAACTGGTGTGACAGTGATCAGAGACACTGTAACTGGTGTGGCAGTGAGTAGGGACAAAATGACTGGTGTGGCAGTGATCAGGGACACTGTAATTGCTGTTGCAGTGATCAGGGATATTGTAAATGTTGTGGTGGTGATAATGGACACTGTGTGTGGTTGGCTATGATCAGGGTTCTGGACTGGTGACAGTAAGTCAAAAGAAAAAAATATATATAATGCACTTGTTATTATACATTTTGTGCATGGACAAGTGTAGAAGAGGCACAGCTAAACGACAGGACCCCTTTCCTGTATGAGAGCCACAGCTTCCATAGCCATAGCACCAGAAGTACATCACTGGCTGTACTATCCAACGTATACAAATGAATAACTTGTACAAAAGGAACGGGTAAATAATTGTGTTTGTTTTTTAATTCAAGAGTGAGTGCAGTCTGAAAGTCAGCCAACGTCGCCTGTGTAAACTTGAGGTCTGTAGAAGCCAGACCTTCGTAGTGCAGGGGCAACTTTGAAGTCACTGTGACTTGAAGTTGCACAGATATGAACGGTACCCATTGGAAATCATATAGTACGACTTTCCATGCGACTTTGCAGTCCCAAGTCGCAGGACAATTTGCATAAGTGTGAAATGGCCTGAGTATTATTGCAGCAGAGAACTTATTTGCTTACTTTGGCCCCAGAGTTTTAGTTTTGAGCTTTCATTTTCCATAGACTTTGGTGTTTTTGGTGTTTTACCTATTTTATTTTTCAGCCTTTATGTAGAAAGTGCCTAAAATTAATGAAAAAGGCAAAGATTAAAGTTAAGGCGAAAAGACAGATGGGGAAGGGTTAACATACATCACAGCATTGCATATTAACTAAGCATTCAACGGAAGTGTGGCAGCACTCTATCTTGCTAATAGGGAATGAGATCAACAGTCATTTGGAATCTGTCACTTGATTTATCAGTGATTAAATCCAAATACCCTGTAGCCCCTGACTTCTTATTTATTCAGTTTATAGAGCAGCAATCTCACCTCCGTGCTAAAATAACCTGCTCCTCTCTGCCCCCCCCTCACCCTTTCTTAAGGCAATCGCTTTGCAGAATCAAAGACTACACAGCTCCTGGAATCCAACCTGGAAGAGGCATGCACACAACCCTGAAGTGGAAAATCATGCCTGAATCCAATTTAACTGAAATCTATGAGCGTGACCTAGTAAAGCCTGTAATTCTGACCTATATTCATTCCCTCATTAATGCTGAGTAAAAGAAATATAGAGTCTTTTTAAAGCTTTCATACATGTGCACGGAATTATTTAAACACAAATATAAGCCAGGTATGTAAATGTTTTATAAATATTTTTCACCTATAAAAATAATACATGGGACCAATTACATGGTCTTGTTACATATAGGGGCTTTGCACCCTACTTGATAATCAGGGACAGTGTTGTTTTTAAAGGGTAAGTGCTCTTTTAGGCAACCTTTTCTAGCCGTCTTTGATCTAAATTGTCTAACTATTTGAATAATACAGCAGTGGCCTGCGATAATATTTAAATTCTAAAGTCAAAAGTCTAAAGTCTTATTCACCACTGGCCATGCTAATGCAGTAAGCCATTATAAACTTCTATTGGCAAAAGTGTTGCCAGCCTACCAGTTTGAAATTTACTGGCACAACGCCCACATTTTACTGACACAGCCAAGTTTTTACTGGCATTTTACAGAAGTTACAAAGTGCAAATTTCAGTATTTGGGCTACAAACAAGCACACTATGCAAATAACATTTAAGGTAAATATTGAGGCAAAAAAAAACATATTTCTGTTATTTTCAATATAATAATAGTCCATCAATTTTTGTTACTTATGTGCAACTGGAGAGATTTCCCCTTAACTTCTGTTTCATAACCACCACAGAAAGTGAAGGTAAATCCCTGGTAGTCACTAGGATCACCAGGATTTATGTCCCCAATTCTAAGGTCCTCCTGTCTCTATCACATCCTGTTTCCATCCCTCCATCACCTCCTGTCTCCATAACACCATCCCTTCTGTCTCCATCCCACCATCACCTTATGTCTCCATCACAATATCCCTCTATCACCTCTTGTCTCCATCACACCATCTTTCCATCACCTCCTGCCTCCATCCCTCCATCACCTCCTCCCTCCATCACCTCCTGCCTCCATTCCTCCATCACCTCCTCGCTCCATCACCTCCTGCCTCCATCCCTCCATCACCTCCTCCCTCCATCATCTCCTGCCTCCATTCCTCCATCACCTCCTCCCTCCATCCCTCCATCACCTCCTCCCTCCATCATCTCCTGCCTCCATCCCTCCATTATCTCCTCCCTCCATCACCTCCTGCCTCCATTTCTCAATCACCTCCTGCCACCAACAACTCGTATCACCATCACGTCCTGTCACCATCACGTCCTATCACCATCGGCTCCTGTCACCATCGGCTCCTGTCACCATCAGCCCCTGTCACCATCAGCTCCTGTATCCATCACCATCACTTCCTGTCATAATCACCACCTGCCTCCATCACCATCAGCTCCCTGGTCTATGTCTCCATCAATCCATCCCACCATCCTTCTGAACGATTGTTGTGAAAAAAAAAATTGCATTGATACATGTCCCCCTATACCCCTTTTATGGCCAATTACTTCCATATAAGCCTTCAAAATGTCCCTTTTGATTTTCCTTGTTTGGCTCAAATAGACTTCAATGGGGCTCGTGGTTCAGCTTAGAACTTTTCCCCCGTTTGGGAGTTCTGCTGTGAACCGAACATGGGGGTGTTTAGCCATCTCTACTTACCATTTGAAGGCCATCTGTTTTTCTGAAGTCTTCTGTCTAGTTAGGTGATGTCATAAGCCCTCTTCATGCTCTGGTGGTGAGGGGTACTGAATGCTGCAAAGAACTCTCATTCAATCACATGAACCATTATCTGCATGTGAGCTTTTGGATGACCCCCACAGTGGATGTGATCATGACAACCTAGGCTCATAGGAAGTAGGTTGAATGATACTGGTCATAATTCATCCCTGAAGGCAGGTGCTGGATCATAGAGCAGTGGGGGACATTGCAGTTAAAAATACCTTGTTTACACTGGCAGCAAGCAAAGGGGAGGAGTTGATGAACACAGGTGGTTGATCTGCATTTTCAACTCCCCCTCCCCCGACCACCCACTTGCAAGTTAACATTGCCAGCAGACATTCAGTGCTGTAAATTTAAGACGTCAAGGTGCTTTTGGCAAGCTGTACTGTCACCAAACGCTCTCCATTCAAGTGTATGAGATTATGTGTGCAGAGTTGCATACCAAAGATCTGTCAAGATCACCTCCGAGCCACCTGTCAACCAAGTGGATGGCCTTTCAGAACTGTCTGTCACATACCTGGTCAGTGAGTCTGAAAAAACATGTAGGTAAATACACCATACAGTAGTTTCCATTAAACAGGTATTCCAGTGGAAGCCAAACCACAAATGTGTTTGAACTATGTGGTCCTACAAATAAACCTTTGTACCAGTAGCCGCTCACTTCCAATATTTCGTTCTCTTCTGAAATAAACAGCAGTGTCTGTAGCAGCTATTCATTCAGATGAATGCTTAACAAACCATAATATTCAGTTTACTACCAGGAAGGTGAAATGCGTCGTCTCCTCCATCTCTAATCAATGCAGCCTCAGCAATTCCTCTTTCATTTAAGCATCCAGTCTCTCACCATTAAAAAAAAAAAAAAAAAACTCCAGCAAGCCTATTAAGAGTTACTGAGCTGGAAAATAGTCTTGGGCCTAATCCTTTTCACTGGGGTCTTAACTGATGTTAGAAATTTGACAGTGTCTCCCCATGCTGCCACTGTTAACAGCGGTATGAAAGAGGCTTGTGGTCTGCTCAGTAACATCCATTGATGGGACTCTCGGTGAGGGGTGTGTATGACTTTTAATACATCGCTCCTGTCTTCTTTTTTCTTTCTTTATAACCCTCCTCCTATATTCAGTTTATAATTTCCTTCTCTCTTTTGCTTTCTTTATGCCCTGCTTACATGGCAGAGCTCTAGTAACCCAGTGATAAGCTGTTGTCTTGAGACAATGCATTATTTTCTGCTTGCAGCTGCATTGTCTGTGACAAAGAGTTTCTGCACACTGGCTGTTAGTGGGGAGCTCTATTTGCCTTTCTCATTATAAGAAGAGGAAAATCAGTGTCACACAAAGGGGGTGCTGGATGAAAGCGTTAGAGTGCTGTACCTTGCACAGTTTCTTTCTTTTTTTGTTAAATTGCAATTTTCACTTTTCATTAAAAGGAATTTTTCATTTCGGGTCATTAACAGAGGAAGTGGTAAAAAAAGCAATGCTGAAATATATTCTAACCATTTCAGTTTCTATTTTTAAATTTCCACTTCCTTCATTGTCACGCAGAAGTAATCTTAAAGCAGAACTCTGGCTAAAAATGCTAAGGTAAAATGAATAAACCATTAAAAGCTAAAATGACAAAACTAGATTTTGCTGTAACATTCACCTGCAATCTAAAGATTTTATATGCAGTACATTGTTTTTTTCTGCCTCTAGATGTCCTTGGTCTAATGTCCACCATCATTTAACTCACTTTGTCTGAACCATGGACCGAAAACATGAATTGATTGGCTCCTTGTACTCTTTCTTCCTCTCACACTCCAGCCCTGCTGTACAGGAGCTGTAAGTGGCTCATACCAGGTCAAGTTTAAGAAAGCATTAATTATTACAGGGCTTCATTAATTTGTGTCCGCATTTTGCTGTAGTTCTAGTTTATCCTGTAATGCCCTGTAGACATGATCAGAATTTCCAATGGGATAAAATCCGATGGAATTTTCCGTCGAAATTCCATTCAAGCTGTCTTGCATACAAACTGTCAGACCAAATTCCGACTGTCTAAAACGCGGTGAGGTAAAACACTACGACGAGCCGAGAAAAATGAAGTTCAATGCTTCCGAGCGCGTGTCGACTTGATTCTGGAGGGCAAAGACAATCCGCGCTAACTTGATTCTGAGCATGCATGTTTTTTTCTTCGTTGGAGTTCCACACAGACGATCGGAATTTCCAAAAGGGTTTTTTTCCATCGAAAAAATAAAATAAAACGTGTTCTATTTCTAAACTTCAATGGGGCCAACACACGGTAGGAATATCCGATGAAAAAATTCCGCCAGACTTTTTTCATCGTAAATTCCAATCGTGTGTACAAGGCATAATAGTGTTGTTGGCAGCTGTGTGTGTAAACACACAGCTCTCGTTCCTGTCAGTGGGGGAAACGCTGATCTTCTGTTCATACAATGTATGAACAGAATATCAGTGATTTCCCCTAGTAAGGCCACCCCCCCATACAGTTAGAACACACCAGGAACACACTTAACCCCTTCCCTGCCCCCTAGTGTTAACCCCTTCACTGCCAATGGCATTTTTATAGTAATACAATGCATTTTTATAGCATTGATCGCTATAAAAATGCCAAGGGTCCCAAAAATGTGTCAAAAGTGTCCGATGTGTCCGCCATAATATCGCAGTACCGAAAAAAACGCTGATCGCCGCCATTACTAGTAAAAAAAAATAATAATAAAAATGCCATAAAACGACCCCTTTTTTGTTAACGCTATAAATTTTGCGCAAACCAATTACTAAACGCTAATTGCGATTTTTTTTAACGAAAAATATGTAGAAGAATACGTATCGGCCTAAACTGAGGAAAAAAAAAATGTTATATCTTTTTTGGGGATATTTATTATAGCAAAATGTAAAAAATATTGCATTTTTTTCAAAATAGTCGCTCTATTTTTGTTTATAGCGCAAAAAATAAAAAAATAAAAAATAAATAAATAAAAATAAAACCGCAGAGGTGATCAAATACCACCAAAAGAAAGCTCTATTTGTGGGAAAAAAAGGACGCCAATTTTGTTTGGGAGCCACGTCGCACGACCGCGCAATAGTCAGTTAAAGCGACGCAGTGCCAAATCACAAAAAGTGCTCTGGTCTTTGGACAGCAATATGGTCCGGGGCTAAAGTGGTTAAAACTATAAATGCGTATGGGTCAGAGCTGGGCTTCATGAAAAATATGAAAAAATTACGGAATACTCCAAAATGGATATTGTTAACCCTTGTAAGGGCCATGGGAGAAGCTGGGAGTTGAACATATAGCTGTTTTCAATACATGATTCTACTGTATATTACCATACATTTCAAGCTAGGTGGAGACTGAAGTTTCTTTTATTTTATTAAAAGAGGACAGAAAGTCTGATGTGAGTCTTTATTATATTATTTACGGCTTTATACCAAGTATGTTTTTCCTTCTAAGCTGATTAATATTTGAAGATTTACCGATAATTTCTTACATGTCAAACTTCAAAAGACCACGAACAACACTGACCATTATCGCGTGTACTTGATGCCATTAACTATACAAATTACACAAAGTTGGGCCTAGTCAGAATGATGATTAAGAACTCATAACGCTAATTAAAGCATTGCTCATTTATTAATAACAACATAATATCTGAGCGCCATAATCAGATACATGATTAGGCAGATTCATAATTTTAATATACTGTGACAATAAGAGATAAAGTAAGTTGACACGCTAGAAAGAAGTGTAGACCGAGAAGGAAGGAAGAAAGAGTGGATTATGGCTGTCAGCAGGTTGTCCAATCAGACACATTTTGCTAGTATGATTAGGATACTATTTATTCATTTACATTCTGGCTAAGGCTAAAAAAGAAAATAGTACATTTTTTTTTCTTATTTCAGGTAAATGGAAGTATTATGTATTCTTCTATCCAGACAGCAGGTATAGCCTTTGGTTCGATCTCCATCTTAATTGTAGATATAAAAGGTAGGGAGGGGGTAGAGTCAGAAGGGTGTGGCAGTTCAGTGGAGTGGTAGTACAATACAGAAGCAAGTACAGTAAAACCTTGGATTGCAAGCATAATTTGTTCCAGAAATATGCTAGTAATCCAAAGCACTTGTATATCAAAGCAAATGTCCCCATAAGAAATGATAAAAAACTCAAATGATTAATTCCACAACCATTTATTCATAAGTACTTTACTGGAATTGGATAACATTTATTCCACTGCGGGGTGCCAGCCATACTGTAAAGACTGTCATTATGCCTTTTCCACAAATAAGAAGAGTTCCAATAAGGAGTGATGATACTGGTTCGGGCAGAGGACTTGTTAAGGGATAAGGGTTGGCTCACCCATCAGTTGTGATGGGTCTCTTGATTGGACTGTGCTCTGAGAAAAATTTGGACCCCATTGTGTTTGGACCAGGTGATAGTCAGCCTCTGACAGACCTAGCCTAGAACCACTGTACTGGGGCCACCCACAACTTCGTATAGTAGTTATGTAGACATCTTGTTGTTTACAGAGCTGAATAGCTCAAACTGTACTTTACACAAAATTAATGATTCATAGCAGTGACTTCATCTTTATCAGATGCAGAACACCTCCTTGTTTCTTCCTCTCCATAACATAAGAAGAATGTGTTAAAGGGTCACTAAAGGATTTTTTTTTTAGCTAAGTAGCTTCCCTTACCTTACTGCAGTGCTGTGTTCATGTCCTCATTGTTTGTTTTTGCGTTGATGTTGCTGTAATTCTGCTCTGATCTCCACACTTCCTGGTTGTCTGTTTCCTTATAACCACAGTGCTGGGAGCTTTCTCACTGTGGTCACTAATCAAGGAGGTGTGATTACTGTGTGTAAACTGAAACTGGGTTGGTGCTAAGGGGTTTTAGACAAACCATCACTGCCCTCTATTGGCTCTCTGGCTCTGTACATCAGAGAGACAGGAAATAACAGCAACAACTAAACTAGAACTGTAGGTTGATTATATGATTGATTTTTTATCTATTTTTAATCATTTTTAAAAGGAATCAGTTAACTTTTATGTCTCTATACCCTGTAAACAGTCATTTCAGCCCAATTTGTTTTCCTTTAGTGACCCTTTAAGTAGTCCAGCAGCAGAGAACTCAGGCAGAGCTGACAACAATGCTTGGGATTTTAGTGAAGTAGTGGCAGCGTCAGCACATATAGGATATAAAACGTGACACTTGTATTCAAGGGGTTAAAGCAAGGTAATGGTGCTGTTAAAGCCACAAGCTTGGTGTAGATTTTTAGAGTAGTTGATGAGCTTTCATGAAAAGGTGATCTTGGTGACTCGTAGCTGGTGTGATCTGTGCTTGATTAGCTGCAATTGAGGGCAGGAGAGGCATTAAATGTATAAAAAACCCATGATGTCTCTATAAAGAGGAGCTGTCACCTGCTCAATGCTGTCACAAACCCACATGTGATAACAATTAAATGAAATTAATAAAAACATAAAAAAATCTATAATAAAATAAATTAAAATCATAAAAAAAATTAAACCCTGCAAAAAAAACTGCAAATATGCAACATAGGATGGGCACATGTGAGGTATCACCAGACATGTCAGAGTGAAAGCAATAATTCCAGGGCCATAATTCAGTGTTAACTCAAAACTAATAACCTTTCAATTCTGTTAAACTGTCACATATGAACAATTTAGGATACCATTGTTTTGTGCAATTTGATGGGCGCGCACAATTTTAAGGCTGGACATATCCACTGTATATGCTTAATGTAACCCCACCTTTTAAATTTTACCCAAAAATGTATCTAAAAATTTGTCTTAGTATCTTTTTTCCTGAAAATATGCATATAATAATATCTGGAAATATTGTGTGACATAAAAAAATGCAATTGCCACTATTTTATTCTCCAGGGTGCCCGCTTTCAGAAAATATAAAATCCCTTACTGGTTTAAAGTAACTTCTAACAAAAGAAAAGTGCAGATTTTAACATGTGTCTTAAAATTTGCCCCAGTAGACAGGTGGTTAAATGATTAAAAAATGAAGAACAGGCGTAGTTCAGTACATGACATTTTTTACAGATTTGGCATGCACTACAAGAGCTTTTTTATGAGGTTCATACTATGTTTATGAGGACCATTTGTGATTCATTTTTTTTCCACCACCAGCAAGCAGCTGCAACCCACAGAAATAGTTGAAGAAAATCTGTAGCCCCACAGGATGCTGGTGTGACACTCTTGTCCTACTGGTGTGGTATGGCACCACATAAATCTACCTTTGCTTAAAAAATATAATCGATCCGTAAAATAGCTCTAGATGGCCACTGAAAAAAAAATGATGGAAACAGAAACTTTTTTCTTTTTTTAACAAAGTAGAAACCTAACTTGTCCCAGAGAAAGTAGATCCTCTCCCTAAATTATCATAAAAATAATTAGTGATTGATAAAGCAGGAAGCACAGGGTACCGTGGTCATTAA
Organism: Rana kukunoris; assembly: GCA_029574335.1. Classification (NCBI taxonomy): domain Eukaryota; kingdom Metazoa; phylum Chordata; class Amphibia; order Anura; family Ranidae; genus Rana; species Rana kukunoris. Next base: position 118,776,654 of record CM056052.1, read on the forward strand.
TCACACTGACAGCTAAAGACAGTCTGAAGCCATTTGCTGTTATGAAGAGCTTTCAAATGAACTGCAGAAACCTCTGACTGAACATAAATATAATTTACTGTGCAAATCAAGCATTCTAAACCTAAAGTGTCAGTTACTCGTTACAAGACAGTCCTTATGGAAATGACATTTTGAAAGTTATTGGTTGAGATTAACTCATATACATGATTCATTTTCCCGTATTGCCACCAGGCGCTAAAGTAAAACTCCAGGAAAACATTTATATGCACAGTTTAAAGTGTAAAGCTGACCATACACTAGATTTCCAAACAAATGTTCATTTTTGTCATGGACCGTGAAATCATACTTCATGTATTACATAAGATGAGACATTATGGATATGACATATTGCAGGATGCCTCTGGACATTATGAGGTGTCTGTCTAGATGGGGATTGAACTGAATCAGACTATTGAGGACTATTGAAAGGCTAAGTGGCTTATGAAAGACATTCATTGTCCAGTGTGTAGAGGTGTTAAGTCAGTCGGCTCTTTGACCTTTCTATTGTGTGATAACACTGTTTTGAGCCTTTTGATTATCAGGAGTATTGGATTAGCATGTCGTTATCTAAGAAAGTGTGATCTCTCAGATGTAGTGATGACCTTCTCTCTATGCGGAGACAAGCTGGCTAGATAACGTATTCTGTTAACTTCACTGATGTCATTGTCTACAGGAATGTCATTCTCTCTGAGGTAGTAAAGTCATGCTAAATACATCGGTGCCGAAATGCCTCTGTATGGAAACCCCAGTGTGTGAAAAGGGGGTGGAGATTTCATTGTTCTTTGATTGATGGAAGCTGTAACCTGTATATAACCAGCTGAGTGTTTCAATAAAGTTGAGTTCTGGTTGAACATTCATACATCTCGTTTGGTGTGTGTTCTTCATGGATCCAATCGGCACATAGTTGTAGGTTGGATCCTGGAATCTTGGATGACTGGACCATCAGATGTTGCAAGCTGCAATCTGATCCGATAGAAGCAGAGGAGTGTCGGGAGAGCAGGACCTGGGCGAGAAAGGGTCTCGTCACAATTTTAAAATTCTAAACATCACATTTGATAATGCCATCAGAGACTCGTCAAATGTTGTTCAGAAGTAAGTTTTTGTTTTTACCATTAGATTTTGGAAGGAATGGACTATGCCGAATGAAATTACATTCCCTTTTACAAATTAGTTAGTTGAAGAAAATGTTTCCATCCTGCGCCTTCAAGTTTTCTCGTCACATCAGTCAAAAACAAATGTAGACTTAACCTTAAAATGACAAAATCAGATGAATGTCCTAAAAAAAAAAATGTTTTAATAAGATTCTACTAGTTAGTGTATGGCTAACTTAAAATTACACTAACAGATTTTTGTTGCATTAACCAATCAGACAAATTCTGCTAATATTATTTAGTAATGTACACATTCATTTATTTATTTTGGCCAAGGCTAAACAAGCAAATTGTAAAAAATTATTTTAATTTTTTCAGGTAAAAGAAGAGTTTCAAGAAGGAACAGAGTGACACTGGCTCAGGCAGGGTACTGGTCATGGTTTGGTTAGGGTTGGCTCACCCAGCGGTTGTGATGGGTCTCTTGTTTGGACTGTGCTTTGAAAACATTTTTGACCCCTGTTGTGTTTAGAACAGGTAAGCAGCCAACCTCTGACAAATCTACTGCCACTTATCATGTTTTTTTTGGTTTTTTTTAAGTGTGTCTTGCTGGAGATATTTTTCTAAATTTCCTGCCCCAGGAACACAACAGAAAATGAGAGCTGATATCTTTAAAATGAAGGGTATTCCCATTGCTGTCACTGGAACATTTATCCCCAGTGAAAGATTTCTCCTCCCCTTTTGCTCTCAAGACAGCTCTAAAATTGTAGATGAATGTGAATATGACTCAGTGCACTCCAAATGGCTTTAGGACCTTTGATAGAACATTACATCTGGTTTCCAGTATTTTATGATGTGTATTTTAGCAATAAATATAAACACTTCTTACAATGCACATTTCAGGATCATTCCTAATTTTAAGATTGCCACTTTCTGAGGTGGTTATTGTCAACCTATATGCAAGTGCTTCAGTTTGTTATGTGAACTTTGGTTATTGAAATCAGTTCCAATTGTTCATCCCATCTCATCATTTTTTTTCTACCCTAAAGAAGGAAGTACTCTTTGAGTAGGAGTGGCATTTTTATTCCATGATTCCTATTTGAGGAAGTTTTTAGTTTCGGTATTGTCATAGTTGCCTAATGAAGAAGTCCTGAGAGGCTTCAAAACATGTATTTGTTTTACATGTGAGCATCAGATTTTTTCTTTCAAGGTACTGGATGTTCTGGTAAAAAACGTTAGCTTTCACTAAAGATTGTCTTTTTTTTTTTTTAAATATCTCTTTATTCGTTTTTTTTTCTTCATACAAAAAAATATATTCCACAACTTACATTTATAAAATTCTACTGACATTCATTTCATTAACACAAAAAAACATTTATACATTAATTTCTTCTCTTTTATTCTATGGTGTGGTTTGCCCCATCTTTTTACCCTATTTATCCTTAAGCCATCATGGGATTCTCTATCCAACTTGTCCATACTCTTTCATATTTCTCCCCCTGTCCTCTATTACAATATGTCTCCCTATACAATGGCAAATTGCTATTTACAACATTTTTCCAATATATCAATGAGGGAGCTTCAACCTTCTTACAACTCAACACTATTGTCTTTCTTGCATAAAAGGGTAATAGGCCCACCTGTGTTCTCTTTCCTCTAGACATGATTTCCTAAAGATTGTCTTTACTTTTTTTTTATTTTGATATGTCCACCCCCAATTTTTTTATTTGTTTTAGTTTTGGATTCAGTTGAAGATAATTGGAACCCCTGCTACACATTAATTGTTTTCCAGTTCTCCATTGAAAGAGGTTGCCCTTGCTGACTGTCACAGTGACAGTTCTCCAACAGTGATGTATTTTGGTAAAATATATGTTTACCTTAGAGGAGCACCTTTTTGGGTGGGGCTAACTATAACAAGCAAGGCCCACTGATTCCTTTTGTATTGAAATATATTTTAACTGTAACTGTAACTATCTGCCTTAATTTTGTAAAGTGCTGCACAAATAGCTGTCACTATATAAATCCTGTTTAATAATAATAATAATAATAATTAAGAAATGAGGGCATCTAGTGAAAAGTGAAAACTTTATGGTAACACAATGCCACAACTTTTCTTTTCAATTATATTTATTTAAGTTTTTTTAAGACAGTTAAAGGGTTAAAAAGTATAACATTATGACAATTAATTGTAATACAATGCAAAATAAACTTTCTGAGAAGGACGGTAACATCACTTGGCCTACACAACTAAAACCTCAGGCTGCCCCAAAACCAAAACATAAAATCGGTCAAAAATGAAAATGATTAATTGAAACAACCTCAGGAGACTGTACCACCCCCTGAGAACAATTATGGGGGAGCTATGGATCCTCCCCTCACCCTGCCCCGAAGGGAGAGAGGGGGGGAAACATCCTATGTGGCAGTGCCAGTGGTCCTGACACAGGCCTGTAGAATATATTCCAAATTGCTACCACTAAAAGACTAGCTGATTATATTATTTAGCATATTAACAATTGAAACAAATGTTCAAATTGTTCTTCAGTACAAGTACATTGTGTTCGGCCTTTATTCACCACCCTTCTACATTCTCCCTACATATTTTTTTCAATACATTGTATAATTGAACTCAAACAGAACAAAATGCATTCTCTGTCAACATCTCTCTTACATCACCTTGACATATCACGCCATGGTTGCTGAGTGGAACATTTTGTTATAATAATTGTCTGTTTGGAACAGTGTCGTCAATCTGTTACAGATCTGTGGTAGAATGAAGAATTTCTAAGGTTTAAACAGATTTTATTAGATGCTTTTCTGTTCTTTTATAGACAGCATTGAAAAAAAAATCAATAGAATTAAAGACCTCAACCTGAATTTATTAAAGGTATTTTGGGTGTGAAGTGATGATGTATACTTACTTGTCTGATCTCCTCAAGTAGATTGAGTACTTTAAAATGCTGCTCTTTTCTTCTTGCTGCCTCCAGTTTTCCCATCTGTCAGTATAAGGTGACATCACCCTCTATTAACTTTGTTCCGAATTCTTGCACAAAAAATAGCAGGTGCAGATGTACTGAACATACAGTCTGTGTTCCATAACAGGGGCCCAAAAGGATTGGTAATTGGGGTAAAGCAAAAGCCATATCAGCAGCAAATAGTTAGGGTGCAGAATGGTCCTTTCTTGTATTCTGGATCATTTGTAATACAGTATATAGGGAATAGACCTTTAGTGGAAAAAGGAAATGCTTTGACAAAGAGGACAAGAACATTCATGAAGCAATAATCATTGTCACATAATTGCATAATTGGTGAGGTTGAAAAAATACATAAGTCTATCAAGTCCAACATGTGTGTGTGTGCTTTTATGTCAGTATTACATTGTATATCCCTGTATGTTGTGGTCGTTAAGGGACTTATCTAATAGTTTTTTTAAATTATCGATGTTCCCGCTAAAACCACTGCCTGTGGAAGAGAATTTTACATCCTTATTACTCTTAGGCCGCGTACACACGATCAAAAATGTCTGCTGAAACTGGTCCGCAGACCAGTTTCAGCGGACATATTCGACCGTGTGTACGGGCTAGCAGACAGGTTTTTCCAGCAGACAAGTTTAAAACATGCTTTAAAACTTGTCTGCTGGAAACCCATCTGTCCGACATGTCCGCTGGTTAGTACGCCTAACCAGCGGACAAAAATCTCCCGCTTGCGTCGAATGGATTCGACGCAGGCGTGGAAGTATTTTACTTCCTGGAGTGGTGACGTGGCGGCGTCAACGTCACCGCGTCCTCAGCCCGAGGGGGTTTTCGTCGACGGTGTGTACATGCCATCGGACCAAAATCCGATGAGACATGTCCGCTGGAAGCGGTCCGTCGGACATGTTTGAGTGGACAGGTTTCATCGTCTGTACACGGCCTAACAGTAAAGAACCCTCTACACAGTTTAAGGTTAAAACGACTCTTCTAATTTTATTGAATGGCCGCGTGTCTTTTTAAATTCCCTTTTGCGGAAAAGTTTTATCCCTGTGATACCAGTACGGTACTTGTACATTAAAATCATATCACCTTTCAAGCGTCTCTTCTCCAGAGAGAAAAAATTTAATGCTTGTAACCTTTCTTCATAACTAAGGTCCTCCAGTCCCTTTATTAACTTTGTTGCCCTTCTCTGGACTCTCTCCAGTTCCAGCACATCCTTCCTGAGGAGTGAGGACTGGTGCTAGAACCGGACGGCATACTTCAGGTACGGCCGGACCAGAGTCTTGTACAATGGGAGAATTATCAATTTAGCTCTTGAGTTAATCCCCTTTTTAATGCATGCCAATATTCTGTTTGCTTTGCTTTGCATGCCATTGCTGAGCCTGTCATCTACTAAGGCCGCGTACACACGATCAGTCTATCCGATGAGAGTGATTGTGTTAGAACGCGGTGATGTTGACGTGTTTTAACACAACAACGTGCTTATAAAAACGAAGTTCAATGCTTCCAAACATGCGTCGACTTGATTCTGACCACGCGCTGCCTTATAACCGATGCTTTTGCATACTAATGATCGGTTTTGACCCATCGTTCAGGCGTCCATCGGTCAAATTTTAAAGCAAGTTCTCTTTTTTTTTGACCGAAGGATAACTGACCGATGGGGCCCACACACAATCAGTTTGGACCGATGAAACGGACCTTCAGTCCGTTTTTATCGGTTTTGACTGATCGTGTGTACACGGCCTAAGACTCCCAGGTCCTTTTCTATCCTAGAGGTTCTCCCCCTAGTGCAGGGGTGTCAAACTGGCGGCCCTCCAGCTGTTCCGAAACTACAAGTCCCATCATGCCTCTGCCTGTGGGAGTCATGCTTGTAACTGTTAGCCTTGCAATGCCTCATGGGACTTGTAGTTTTGCAACAGCTGGAGGGCCGCCAGTTTGACACCCCTGCCCTAGTGCATAGATTTCACTCATATTTTTGCCACCCAAAAGCATTATTTTAAATTTTTCTGCATTAAATCTCATTTGCCATGTAGTTTGCCCACCACATTATTTTGTTCAGATCTTATTGCAAGGTTTCCACATCCTGCAGAGAAATGATTGCCCTGCTTAGCTTAGTATCGTCCGCAAATACTGAGATTGAGCTGTTTATCTCATCCTCCAGGTCGTTTATGAATGAAAATTAAATAGGATTGGTCCCAGGAGAGAACCCTGGGGAACTCTGCTTTCCACATCAGACCTTTCCGAGTTCTCTCAATTTATCACTACCCTCGGAACTCGCCCCTGTAGCCAGTTTTCAAGCACTCACCCTATAGTCCATGCCGACAGACAGTGAACATTGAACATTTATGGGGAACTGTATCAAATGCCTTTGCAAAATCCAGATACACCACATCTACAGGCCTTCCTTTATCTAGATGGCAGCTCACCTCCTCGTAGAAGGTTAATAGGTTGGTTTGTCAAGAATGATTCTTCAGGAATCCATGCTGATTGCTGCTAATGATACCGGTTTCATTATTAGAATCTTGTATATACTGTAGTCCCTTATCATCCCCTCAAAGAGCTCGCATCCTATTGATGTTAGGCTAACTGGTCTGTAATACATAGGGATGTATCTTGGCCCTTTTTTTAATTTTGGAGCTACATTGGCTTTTCTCCTATCTGTTGGTATCATTCCAGTCAGGAGACTGTTTGTAAAAATTAGGAGCAATTGTACATTAACCACTTCAGCCCCGGAAAGGTTTTACCCACTTCCTGACCAGAGCACTTTTTACAATTTAGCACTGCGCTGCTTTAACTGGTAATTGTGTGGTCATGCAATGCTGTACTCAAATAAAATTTGTGTCCTTTTTTCCCCACAAATAGAGATTTCTTTTGATGGTATTTGATTGCTTTTACAAAAAAAATGATATTTTGTACTTTGTGTTATTAAAAAAATCCAATAAACTCAATTTTAGTCATACATTTAGGCCAAAATGTATTCAGCCACATATCTTTGGTAAAAAAAAAGTGTATATTTATTGATTTACGCAAATGTTATAGCGTCTAGAAACTAGGGTACATTTTCTGGAATTTACGCAGCTTTTAGTTTATGCTGCCTATCTCATTTCTTGAGGTGCTAAAATGGCAGGGCAGTAACACCCCCCCCCCCAATGACCCAATTTTTGAAAACAGACACCCCAAGGAAATTGCTGAAAGGCATGTAGAGCCCATTGAATATTTAATTTTTTGTCACAAGTGATTGAAAAATGACACAAAAACAAACAAAATTAAACAAAGCTGTCAATAAATGATATATTGGTCACACGTGCCATGGTTATATGTGGAATTACACCCCAAAATACATTCTGCTGCTTCTCCTGAGTAGGAGGATACCTCATGTTTGAGACTTTTTGGGAGCCTAGCCGTACAGGCCCCCAAAAACCAAACACCGCCTTCAGGTTTTATATGGGAACACATTTTTGATTTCACTCTTCACTACCTATCACAATTTAAAAGGCCAACATAGCACAACACCCCCCCCCCCCAAAATGACCCCATTTTGGAAAGTAGACACGCCAACCTATTGAGAGGCATGTTGAGAGGAATATTTTATATTTTGCCACAAGTTGCAGGAAAATTTGATTTTTTTCCCACAAAGTTGTCACTAAATGATATATTGCTCAAACATGCCATGGGCATATGTGGAATTACACCCCAAAGTACATTCTGGTGCTTCCCCTGTGAGAGACTTTTTGGGAACACATCCCAAGCTATTTGCTGAGAGGCATGTTCAGTATTTTGCACATCTCTATTTTTGTCACAAAGTTTTGAAAAATGAAAAAAGGAAACAAAAAATATATTTTCTTTCTTCATTTTCAAAAATAAATGAGAGCTGCAAAATACTCACAATGCCTCTTAGCAAATTGGGGTTTGTGCTATCTGGACATTTCAGGGCCTCCGAAACTGTGATAGGTAGTGAGGAGTAAAATTACAATTTTACGCCTTTAGAAAGCCAGAAAGCGGTGCTTGGTTTTCGGAGTTCTGTATGCGGCTTGGCTCTGAAAAAAAGGGATTTTTAAATACAGCTTACCTGTAAAATCCTTTTCTTGGAGTACATCACGGGACACAGAGCGGCATATTCATTACTATATGGGTTATATGGAGTACCTTCAGGTGTGGACACTGGCAATCTCAAACAAACAGGAAGTCCCTCCCTATATAACCCCCTCCCCTAGAGGGAGTCCCTCAGTTTTGTAGCAAGCAGTATGCCTCCCAAAATGTTCCCAAAAAGAGGGGTGGGAGCTCTGTGTCCCGTGATGTACTCCAAGAAAAGGATTTTACAGGTAAGCTGTATTTAAAAATCCCTTTTTCTTTCTCGTACATCACGGGACACAGAGCGGCATATTCATTACTATATGGGATGTCCGAAAGCAATGCTTTAATGATGGGAGGGAGACATCTTCCAAAGAAGGATTTAATTTAGAGGTATACTCAAATACTAGTAAATCCAACTTAAACGAGAAATGTAAATCTCAAATCAAATCAAGGGAGCCCCCTCAGATCCTGAGGAGCTTGAATCGCGGCCTGTAGTACTGACTGCCCAAAGGCTGTATCCGCATTCCTTCTTACGTCCATTTGATAAAATTTTGTAAACATGTGGACTGACGACCACGTTGCTGCCTTGCATATTCGAGCCATAGAGATCTGATGATGATGTGCTGCCCAGGAGGTGCCCATGGCCCTGGTAGAATGGGCCTTTGCCGACAAAGGAGGAGGCAACCTCTTCAAACCGCAGGCCTGAACGATTAATTGTTTAATCCATCTTGCGATGGTGGATCAAGCAGCTGCCTGACCCATCTTGGGCCCTTCCGGTAAACCGAACACCACATCTGTTTTCCGAACCTTCTCTGTAGCTTTAAGATAGGCCTTTAAGGCCCTGACAATATCCAACGTATGCAGCAACCCCTCCTTTCTAGAGGTGGGTTTTGGAAGAAGGATGGAAGTACCACATCCTGGTTCAGGTGGAAACTGGATATAACCTTTGGTAGAAAGGAAGAATGAGGACGGAACCCCGCCCTATCCTTATGTAAAATGAGATATGATTCCTTACAAGATAAGGCTGCCAATTCCGATACTCTCCTGGCCGAAACTATGGTGATCAGAAATACCGACTTTCTAGTCAGTAAAACCAAGGTACCTCAGCCAACGGCTCAAGGGGTTGTTTCTGTAGAGTTGACAGAACAAGATTTAAGTCCCATGGACAAAGTGGTGATTTGACCGGAGGATTAACACGTAAGACTCCCTGTACGAAGATCTTAACCAGCGAGTGGGCGGCCAGCGGCCTCTGAAATCACACTGATAAGGCTGAAATCTGTCCCTAGATCGTGCTTAATGCCAGGCCTTTATCCACTCCTAGCTGGAGGAAACGTAATACTCTATCAATGGTATACTTGCGGGAAACCCCTCTCTTAGCCTCACACCAGCCTACGTAGGCCCTCCAAACCCTGTAACAAAATTACCCTGGAGGCCGGCTTTCTAGCCTCAATGAGGGTAGGGATTACCTGCCTAGACAGACCTCTACCCCTGAGAATCAGGGATTCAGCCGCCAGGCCGTCAAATTTAGACGCCGTAATGCAGGGTGGAGGATCGGGCCTTGTGAGAGTAGGTCTGGCCCTAGAGGAAGAGTCCAAGGGCCTCCCGCTGCCAATTTCAGGACTAGTGAGTACCGTGCCCTTCGGTACCAAGCTGGGGCTACCAGGATAACCAGCCTGTGGTATGATCCTGCGCCTCAGCCGGCGGGGTAGTCACTGCAGTGGGGGAAATGCATATAGAAGTTATGATTGATGCCAAGGGCAAACCAACACATCGGTTCCGCAGGCCATAGGGTCCCTCGTTCGAGACATGAACCTGTCTAGCTTCTTGTTGAATCCTGATGCCATGACCTCCACGTCTGGCACTCCCCACTTCTGGCAGATTGTCTGAAAAAACTTGTGGATGCAGAGACCACTCCCCCGGCGACAGGGTTTGGCGACTTAGGAAGTACGCCTGCAGGTTGTCCACCTCGGGAATGAATGTCGCCGATATGCAGGGTACATAAACCTCTGCCCACCGAAAAACCAAGCTCCTCTCACTCTGAGTGGCTTGACTCTTGGTTCCCCCTTGGTGGTTCACCTATATGCCACCGCTGTGGCCTTGTCTGAATGACTTCTCACCGAGGACCCCTGTAATCTGGATGTCTATGCCAGGAGGGCTAGCTGAGCCGCTCAGAACTCCCAGACCTTGATGGGCAGCTGCCTCTCCGCCTCTGCCCAAGTTCCCTGGCGAGTGAACTTGTTCAAGACCGCTCTCCAGCCTTCCAGACCACTGGGCAGAACCAAGCTGCTAGAATTGCTGCCTGTAGGACACGAGCGTGGAAGGGTGTGGTATTGCCTCGAACATGGCCATCGCATACATAGGCGAATAGTTGGCTCTTTTTTGCTTAGAACCAACTGAATCAATCTCTTGATAGCCTCGACCTTTACCAGGGGCAGGAACATCCATCTTCTGTTCTGTGTCTAATCTCGTGCCGAGATATTCCAACTGCTTTGTAGGTTGAAATGCTGATCTTTCCCCGGTTTAGGACTCAGCCGAACCTCTCGAGGTACTGAACCATGAGGGCTACTACGCATTCCACCAAGGAAGCGAGTGATCTTATGATTAAGAGGTCGTCCAGGTATGCTAGGACCGAGATCCCTTGGATCCTTTGGACTGACTAGAATAGGAGCTAGGACCTTCGTGAATACCCGGGGGCCGTAGCCAGCCCGAAGGGGGGCGCCACAAATTGGAAGTGACGCTGTATCACTGCGAAGCGTAAAAACAAAAATATTTGATGTGGCTGAAAGACCTGGTACATGAAGGTAACCCTCCTTTATGTCTATAGAAGCCCGATCCTTCTGGAGTGTGGCGGCTGCTGGCCAAACGGATTCTATCCGGAAAGAGCGAACCCTTAGGTAAGCATTTAAACCTTTTAGGTCCAAAATTGGTCTGACATTGCCGATGAGCCTTGGTATGACAAACAGATTGGAATAGAAACCTAGCCCCTGTTCTTGGGCTGGTACCTCTACCATTATGCCCTGGTAAAGCAGGTGATCCAATGCTGCCCGCATTGAGGCCTTCCTTGTGGAGGAAATTTTAGAAATTCTAATCTGTAGCCTGCGGCCACAGATGATCGGACCCCCTCTGTCGGGGACCGATCCCCAGAGGCCTGTCCTTGCGATCCATTGTTAAAAGTTTGATCGCGCAGGAGGACCGTACTGCCTGAAATTTGAGGGCCCTGGAACCGGGGGGAGCTGCCCTTTTAAACGCAGGACCCCGGAACTTCCTTTGACTGGTAAAAGGGTACTTTTGCCACTTGAAACAGTCTGAATGTATTTATCCAGATCTTTCCATGGAAGGGCAAACCTGCCAGCAGTCTTTTACATGGGGCTCGGCCGCCCAGTTCTTCAACCAAAAGAGCCTTCTCATATGCACTAAAAATAGTGACAACGAGACGCCTGCTGGATGGAGTCCTTTTTATAGCCTCTACCGCAAAGCACAGAGCTCTGGGAATATCCAATAACTCCTCTGCCTATCGGGCAGGGATGTCTAAGCATCTGTTTTGTCTGGTTCCTTAATGCCTGAAAAAAACTCCAATTGTAGCCACTGCTGGCTGTAGCCAGGGATGCTGGAAAAAGTGTCTCTAAACGTTTATCGACCGGGACCTTAAACATTTGTATGTTTCCCCTTAGGCCAGTTAATGATTTATTCACCCATGAGATGGCTGCGTCCACCGTTGGGAGCGCCCCCTTTCTTTAGAAAAATGTCTTTTCCATAGGGTAAATAACAGAAAACCTTCCAGGTGGTCTCCCATCCAGGCACTAACCAGGCCCTACCCTGCTTAGCCTCCGAGATCAGACGAGATCGGGCGCTTTCCGGGAGATGCGGCCTCAAGGACCTCACGGGTAGTTGAAAAGCAGTGCCCGAACCGGGACCTGAACCCTGGACCCTCAGATCAAAAGTCCGATGCTCTACCAACCGAGCCATCCGGGCCCCTTTTAAAGAGCACTTGGTCAGGGGAAAGAGTGCCTGCAAGCACAAATATTTCCTGGCAGACGTGCATAAAGACTACCCTTTCGTCAGCTTTAGGCGGCAGAAAAAAATTCTGTCCGGTCGTCCCAATCCTGGAAAAACCAATTCCTCTAACAGAGGATGGGCCAGAAAAGCTGCGTTGCTTAAAGGCGCTTTTAAAAGAACCCAAAGAGGATACCGCAGGAACCTGAGGCTCTGGAAATGGCAAATTGAATGCCAAGCGGACCATGTCTGTCAAAGACTGGACCCACAGACTCTCCGCCTGGGAGGCTGAAAACGATTCTACCGTGGTAGATCCTCTAGGTTCTGTCCCTTTTGGCGATGGGGATCTAGTCCGCTTCTTGCCAGAAAAAGAGCCAGCGATCATAGCTGTTAACCTCTTTTCTCTAGCCCCCCTAGGGTGACGGCTAGCATCTCCTCTGTGATAACACAGGGTTGGGCCGACCTGGGCCAGCCTCAGCACCAGACCCCCTTAATGGCTTATCCAGGGTGACCCCTATAGGAATAACCTGTGGGGAAAGTATTGGCATATTATCAGAACCAGAGGAGGAACCCCTTTGTCTTTGCCTTTTCTCTTTATTTTTATTTTTTTTTTTTTTTTGATCCTGAACCCTTGGAAGCCATAATACAAAACCGAAGGACTCCGCTTACAACAACAGACTGTTATAGCCAGGAGTACAAGAAAATAAGGTTTTAGGGGACAATAGGATCACTAATGCCCCAAAACCGGTGGGGCTCAGTATGTTTTCTTTTATATATTATTCACCACATACAGCCCCACCCCAACATGTTTGCCAGCATTCAACCTGTTGCCAAGGGGATTTTGGCTTAACAAAAAGTATTGGAGCTGACTCCAGTATGTAGTACCCCTTCTCGCCACCGGGAGTCACTGTGCTGCCAGCTCTACGTCCTCTCTCTCTCCAGCTCAGCTCTGAACTGAGCTAAGAACGCGCCTGCTGTGTATAACAGCAATAAAGGCACGCCCACTCTACACTGCAGTCACACTCCCCCCCCCCCCCCCCCCCTCCCGAACGGCGCGAAATTTTTCTATATGCATGCGCGCGTGCACGCGCGCACGTGCACGCGCGCACGCGACTGTCGGGGGAGGAGAGCCCAGGAGGAGACGCACTCTGGAGCCCAGGAATGCAGGTTGGAGGACGCATCAGGTGGCAGATTTGAATCCCGGCAAGGTAAGGCTAACACAGGCCCCTAAGGAGTCCCTTTAGCCTAGAGACAGATCTTTTTTTTTTTTTTAAAAAGATCTTCAACCAGCGAGCAGCAGGTAGCTAGCAAACATACATAGATAGGTAGGGGGATCAAGTTATGGGGGGAAACATTTCAGGGCATCCTGTCTATCAGACATAGTGACCATGGTGCCAATGCAGAGCATACTCAGGCTACCCCCCTTAAGATCTCCCCTGGAGAGCCTGCTGTCGAACCAAGTCCCGCAGGCTCCCCTCTTACCTGCTCCATGCCGCAGGACGTTTTGCAAAACGGTCCAATCTTCTCCCATCTCCGTGGGTAGCGTAGTAGACCTTCAGGCCCTGGGGTCCTATGAAGGTACCCACTGTCCTGGACCTATATAGCACCCTGGCAAACAGGAACTTATGGTCTTTACGAACTCCAAGTCCTGGGCCCAGGGTCCAGCCCTCCAAAGAGGAGCATTATAGGCAAAACCCCACGGTTTGGGGCCCGGGTACTGTCCACTTTGGCACTGAGGCTCCTTGGACAGATCCGGTTAGCCCGCCCTTAATCCCAAGGATGTGGAGCAAAGCTATTCCGTGACCAACACCTAAGACACTGGCGAAAAAACTGAGGGACTCCCTCTAGGGGAGGGGGTTATATAGGGAGGGACTTCCTGTTTGTTTGAGATTGCCAGTGTCCACACCTGAAGGTACTCCATATAACCCATATAGTAATGAATATGCCGCTCTGTGTCCCGTGATGTACGAGAAAGAAAGTCTCACACATATGGTTTCCCCATACTCAAAAGAAGCAGCATAATGTATTTTGGGGTGTAATTCCACATATAACCAAGCCATGTCTGAACAATATATCATTTAGTAAAAACAAAAAATAAATAAAAAATTCCCGTAACTTGTGGCAAAATATTAAACATTCCACAGACACAACATGCCTCTAAGCAAAAAGCTTTAAGTGTCTTCTTTCCAAAATTGGGTCATTTGTGTTATCTAGATATATCAGGCCTCTGTAATTGTAATAGGTAGTGAGAAAGTGAAATCACCATTTTACACTGTGATTGGTTTTCGGGGTCCCCACATACTCTGGAGAAGCAGCAGAATGTATTGTGGGGTGTAATATCACATATGCCAATGGCATATTTGAGCAATATATCATTTAGTGACAACTTTGTGCAAAAAAAAAAGTTTGTAATTTTTCCGAAACTTGTGGCACAATATAAAATATTTCATGGACTCAACATGCCTCTCAGCAAATAGCTTGGGGTGTCTACTTTTCAAAATGAGGTCATTTGGGAGGGTGGGGGTGAACTGTCCTGGCATTTTAAGCACAATTTTGTGGAGAAAAAAAAACACTTTTTTTATTTCAATGCACTAAAACACACTATATTGCCCAAATGTTTTATGAAATAAAAGAGATGATCTTATGCCAAGTACATGGATCCCAAACACGACATGCTTTAAAATTGCGCACAAACATGCAGCGGCAACAAGCTAAATACATTTTTAAAAGCCTTTAAAATCTTTTACAGGTTGCCACTTTAGAATTACAGAGTCACTCTACTACTAAAATGACTTCCCTTGATCTGACTTTTGGGGCGATACCTTACATGCATGGTGTAATTGCTGTTTACATATGACACCAGACCAACCACGTGAGCACAGGGAGACAAGGGTGTATTTATTTATTTTTTTAACTGTCCCTTTCACTTTTTTTTTTTATATATATATATATTTTTTATATGATTTTTGTTGTTATCTCAGGGAATGTAAATATCCCCTATGATAACAATAGGTAGTGACAGGTACTCTTTTTTTAAGAAAAAAAAATGAATCTTTTAGACCCTAGATCTCTCCTCTGCACTCAAAGCATCTGAGCACACCAAGATCAGTGTGATAAAATGCTTTTCCCAATTTCCAAATGGCGCTGTTTATATCAGGCGAAACCTACCGTATTTTTCGATCTATAAGACGCACCTGACCATAAGACGCACCTAGGTTTTAGAGGAGGAAAACAAGAAAAAAAAATATTCTTAACCAAATGGTGTACTAAAATATTTACCAGTGCCCATAACATTCAGCCAAACCATTGCCAAAGAAATGCAGCCCGACCATTGCCAAAGAAATGCAGCCCGACCATTGCCAAAGAAATGCAGCCAGACCATTGCCAAAGAAATGCAGCCAGATCATTGCCAAAGAAATGCAGCCAGACCATTGCCAAAGAAATGCAGCCCAACCTGTGCCAATAATGCAGCCTTACCTGTGCCATCGCTCGGGCTGCTCTATCTTCTCAGCAAGTGTCAGGACATGTTGGGCTGGCTCCTGTGTGTGGCTGGCTGGTTTCCTGGTGTGGATGGGTAACCCTGGGTGGCTGGCTGGCACCCTGGCCCTGCTGTGGGTATGTCGCTGTAGGTGGCTTTGCTGGCACCCTGCTGCGGGTCAGTGGGTGGCCGGCATGGTGTACCCTGCTGTGGGTGGGTGGCTGCCCTGGCACCATGATGTGAGTCTGGTGGGTGGCACGTGCACCCTGCTGCGGGTGGCTAGTCTGGCTCCGTACTGTGAGTGGTTGGCTGGCACAATGCACCCTACTGTGGCTGGCAGAGGGGTGGGCTGAAAGAGGTGGGCTGACTGTGGGACGGGGGCTGACAGAGGGGTGCTGATAGAGAGGGGGCGCTGACAGAGTGGGAGGTAGAGAAAGGGGGCTGACTGACAGAGAGGGAGCGCTGATAATAAGGGGGGCACTGACAGAGAGGGAGGGAGTGCTGATAAGGGGAGACACTGACAAAGAGGGAGGGAGCGCTGATAATAAGGGGGGGCACTGACAGAGAGGGAGGGAGTGCTGATAATAAGGGGGGACACTGACAGGGAGGGAGTGCTGATAATAAGGGGGGACACTGACAGAGAGGGAGTGCTGATAATAAGGGGGGACACTGACAGGGAGGGAGCGCTGATAATGAGGGAGGACACTGACAGGGAGAGAGTGCTGATAAGGGGGGACACTGAGGCCGCATACACACGATCAGACCAGTCCGTTGAAACTGGTCTGCAGACTAGTTTCATCGGAACAGTTCGATGGTGTGAACGGCCCATCAGACCGTTGTCCGTCGGACCTAAGTTTTAAAACATGCTTTAAAACCAGTCTGATGGACACCTGTCCGTTGGACAGGTCCGATGGTTAGTACACAAAAGCATCAGACCAAAAACCCACGCATGCTCAGAATCAAGTTGACGCATGCTTGGAAGCATTGAACTTTGTTTTTTCCTCACGTTGTTGAGTTCTACGACACCGCGTTCTGGTCTGATCGGATTTTGGTCCGATGGTGTGTACGCTAGTGTTGCTCACGAATATTCGCATTGCGAATATTCGCAACGAATATTGCATATTCGAGTATTTTTCGCGAATAACTCGAACATCGCGGCGAATATTCGCTATTTCGAATATTCGTATTTTTTTCGCAATCAATTTCGCAATCAATTTCGCATTGGTGAAATTTCGCAATTTTTTTTTTTTTTTATAAAATATAGCGAATATTCGTAAATATAGAGTATTCGTGATATTTTATCAAAAAAAAAAATAGCGAAATTTCGCATTGGCGAAATTTCGCATTTTTTTTTTTTTTATAAAATATAGCGAATATTCGTAAATATCGAATATTCGTAAATATCGAATATTCGTCATATTTTATCCAAAATTTTTTTTTTATAAAATATCACGAATATTCGATATTAACGAATATTCACGAATATTCTTTGAAATATTTGCGAATATTCTTTGAAATATTTGCGAATATTCTTTGAAATATTTGCGAATATTCTTTGAAATATTTGCGAAATATCGCAAAATCGAATATGGCGTATTCCGCTCATCACTAGTGTACGCACATCAGACCATCAGACAAGTTCAGAGTTGTCTGATGAAAACGGTCCGTCGGACAAGTTTCATCAGACCGGTCTGATTGTGTGTATGTGGCCTGACAGGGAGGGAGGGAGCACTGATAATAAGGAGGGACACTGACAGGGAGGGAGTGCCGATAAGGGGGGACACTGACAGAGAGGGAGGGAGCGCTGATAATAGGGGGGGACACTGACAGGTAGGGAGGGAGTGCTGATAATAAGGGGGGACACTGACAGGGAGGGTGTGCTGATAAGGGGGGACACTGACAGAGAGGCAGGGAGCGCTGATAATAAGGGGGGACACAGAGAGGGAGCACTGATAACAAGGGGGTAACTGACAGAGAGGGAGGGAGCGCTGATAATAAGGGGGGACACTGTCAGAGAGGGAGGGAGAGCTGATAATAAGGGGGCACATTGACAGAGGGGTGTGCTGATAGAAAGGGGGGCTGAAAGACAGAGGGGTGGGCTGATCGAGAGGGGCTGACAATGTGACAGAGGGATCAGTGGGAGTCCTCAGGATACACAGCACACCAGGCAGAGAGGCGGGACTCGTGCAGCTGTTCCGCTCGCCATATCTGACGGAACACCATGGTCACTCACAGACCAACCCCGCCTCCACATTCGCCATATTTTTGGGGGGAAAAAGTGCGTCTTATAGTCCAAAAATACGGTAAGTCATGAATTACTCTTAGCTTCCAGGTTCTTAGGCCAAAGAGATGATTGTAGCCATTCTGGTCTCCGATTAGGTCTATGGTCAGCTGGCAAAAATCTGTAAAAGCAGTCTAGAGGCTAATTATCCACTAGGATTGCTTTTACATGAAAGCCGACCGCTGGCTGAAAAGAATAATCCAAGATGATACCTAAACCTGCAGGCATCATTCTGGTATAACCACTCAAAGTCCAGCAACATACCAGTATCATGCAGCCTGTGGACTAAATGAAAAAAAAGAGATTGGTGGGTATGAGAGTGGGTATTAGAATACCACCCTTCATCTATCCACTTCTAATGATGGGCATACATGCACTTTTTTTTTTTTTAACTGTAGTGGTGAAATCACATCTTGAGTCGCTGGAGTCTGGAGTCGCTGATTTACATATTGTGGCCTGCCACTGACTGCCCTAACGCGTATTACAGTCACAAATGACACCAATGCAGTGATCAGTGAAAATATGAAAACTGCATCTGGTGACACTGTAACAGGGATTGAAGGGGTTAACTAGGGGGGTGATCGGGGGGTGAAATATGTGCCTATGTGTACTGGTGTTAGTGTAGTGTTGTGCATCTCACATTTAGACGTGCTCTCTCTCTCTCACTGGAAACGAAAAGACTCCACAAGAAAGGATGACATCACTTCCCCTGTCTGTGTTTACACTTACAGACAGGGGAAGCACTTTCATTTATTAGAACGGATCAGCAGGTCCAGGCCATAAATCATTGGCCTGAACCTGAGGACTGATCGGTTTTAATGAATCCGAGCAGGCACGGCATACATACGCCCAGCCATTCTGCCAATGTATATCGGCATGCGGCCATCAGGTGCAATCTATCTGGTCCTGGTGACTGTCTATTTCTAATTCTATCCTCTGTTAGCCATGACTGCATCATGAGGTTGCAGTTTTGGTTACTAAAATAGAGAAGAATAAATTCAATACCATTGCCATCTCTCCATCCGTATTAACCAAATTCCCTTCATCATTCTTTACGGACCAATATGATCTAAACTCCCTTTCTTAGGCCCCTTTCACACTGGGGCGTTTTTGATGCGTTATTCAAGCTCTTTTCGAGCGTTATTACAGCGTTATTCGAGTGAAGCCTCATCTGCAATTCCAATGTGCTGGTAAAGCACCGCTAAGACCCTAAAGTTTTAGGGCATTTTTGCAGTGCCTCGGTGTGAAAAGGTAAGGCGTTTTTACAGCTCCTTTTCAATTCATTTTAATGGAAAGGGGCATTTTTGGAGCGTTTTTTTCAGAGCTCAAAATATGCTCCAAAGATGCTGCTTGCAGGACTTTTCTCAATGCCCCGCCAGTGCAACGCCTCAGTGTGAAAGTGCAAGGCGTTTTTACAGCGCTTTCAATTCATTTCAATTGAGAGGGGCATTTTTAGAGCGTTTTTTTAAGCGCCCAAACGCTGCTCCAAAGATGCTGCTTGCAGGACTCAGTGTGAAAGGGTCCATTGAGATGCACGGAAAGCGTTTTATGAACGTTTTAAGAGCTCTATGTTTAACGCTAAAACGCTGTAAAATCACTTCAGTGTGAAAGGGGTCTCACTGTTTATATACTTAAAGAATTTCTTGAGATTTGTTTTCACTCTCCTTCACTACAGTATGTGCCTTTTCTGTTCTATCTTAGTTGCCCCGATTGCATCCTTACAGTTCTTGTTGCATTTTTTGTAAAGTTGGAATGCTGGTGATGATCCCTCAGCCTTGTATTTGTTGAAGGCCTTCTCCAGGGATCTTCAAACTATGGCCCTCCAGGTGTTGCGGAACTACACCTCCCATGAGGCATTGCGAAACTCTGACATTCACAGACATGACTAAGCATGATGGGAATTGTAGTTCCTGAACAACTGGAGGGCCATAGTATGAGGACCTCTGGCCTTATCCTTTGCTCTTATATGCATTTTCACATTGGCGTTAAGCCACCCAGGACTTTTATTAGCTCTTTTATATATTTTTTTTCCATTGGGATGCATTTACTAATACCCTTATTTAATATGCTCTTAAAGCATACCAATTTTTCCCTCTGTGTTATTTGTTCCTAAGATTTTATCCCATTTAGTATCTTCTAGCAAGGATCGTAGTTTAGGGAAGTTGGCTCTTTTGAAATTCAGTGTCTTTGTTTGCCTTATGTTTCCTATTTGTGTGATTTATACTGAAACTAATTGGCTTGTGATCGCTGTTACCTAAATTGGCCCGCATGTCCACATCCATGATCAGGTCTGTATTGTTGGTAATCAGTAGGTCTAGTAATGCTTTGTTTTTTGTTGGTGCATTTACCATCTGATCCATGAAATTGTCCCGCAAGACATTTAGGAAATGGTGAGCTTTAGACAAATGTGTGGTTCCTTCTGCCCAGTTTATGTCTGGATAATTAAAATCCCCCAGTATAATGATACTTCCCATCCTTGCCACTAATCCAAATTGTCATCGAAGTGGGTCAAAGATAGTCATTATGCACTTACTTGAACCAGGGCCAGATTTCCATCCCTAAAGTCTGTAGGCACACAATTATTGGTGCCTAAAGAAACTTTTCTCACCTCGGATCAGTTCTTTCTCAAGTAACATTTCTTTGCTTTATTCAACCTTATCTGAATTTGGATAATGTGAAAATGTTAAGGTAAGCTTTTTTTGTGAGGTGACTGTATTTCTGCAGATGTTGAGGAGAAATGTATGGGCAATTACTATACATGGTAAAGCAAGCTCTGTTTAAAGGCAAAAGACTTCTGTGATGAATGGATAATTCAGCCTTGACACGGGCCGTTTACTGGTTGGTTCCTTCAATGCAATACAGCCAGGAGTGAGTGCATCAAGAAGAGTAATTGTGCTGTCTGAACGCTGAGGCTTGAATAGTGCAATAATTATAATTTTAAACACAGGCTGCTAAGTGTCACTCCCCTGCAGTGTGTCATCCTTTGACATCACATTCATGGCATGTGTTTGAACCATACTGATTGCTAAGAGCATCCCTGAGCTTACTGACTATTATACCTCCAGAGAATCATAGTGTGAAGAAGGGAACAGTTTTATAAGGGATAGCAGACTGAAGAGGATTCGTGTGAAGATCTGAGACAGTCAGACTCATCTTTACTTCTGGAGCTGTGGGGCTATGTTACTTCTCTGGGGAATTTCTACTTCCTCTTGTACTTCCAATCCAAAAAGTGGCAACTGTAAGACAAAAAAATGTATATTACAGCTGCACCTTGATTATGTTATATAACGCTGTGTTTATCCGATCGTCCCAGTGGTAAATGCCAAGCATAAGGGAGCTCCAATGACTGCTGGGAAGAAAGATTTCTCCTTAGAGAGCTGTACTCGGGATGTTGCAGAGGATCCCTAAATTGAGAATCTAAACTGACAAGGACTTTGATCTACATAAATGTTTCATGTGGTGAGTGCATTTCCTATTGGGCCAAAACATGGAGATGCATAACAATCTAGGCACAGCTGTGATATACATTTTTTCACTTGCTATTCAGACCCAGGAGTAAGCAATAAAGATGTTAACTGTATACAGATCATTTGTAACCACCAGAAGACAAATAAATCTTTTCTGCACCCCATTAAGCAGCAAGAAGAGGAAGTAAAAAGCTTAAGCGGTACATGAGAAAACACTTATAGAGAGTATACTGTATTTAACAAAATCTATATATATATATTTTTAGAGAAGTCCAATCATTTTTACAACAAGAGTTGTCTGAGTTGTCTTTTGTACATATATTTTATAAATAAAAAAACACAGTCACTTCCAGCGCTAATAGGTCTTCCAAGGTGTGATGTAACAGATATCAGATAAAATGGTGGTGTAAAAGGTATATATCAGCCCTCAAAATTTCCACTCGCCTACTAGCATTTGGCGAGTGGATTAAAGCTGGGGGCGAGTGATGACAGGGCTGCATGACCAATCTCTCTCCAATCTGTGCCTACACTTAGAGTCCCGAAGAGATTGGCGGCCGAAGAGGAAAGGTGCATGCTCAGGAAAAGTAGTCTGGCAAGCTGCGCACAGGCAGAGCAGTACACAGGTGCTCTCCTTACAATTCTCATTAAGCCATTGGAGGGCGTGTTTACAGGCGCAATTAGGCGCAGGGCAGTGTATGAATTAGGTGGGGCAACTGGTGGCGAGTAACTCTTGAGGCCTGCCTAGTAGCTCAGGGCTTGAAATTTTGAGCTCTGGTATTATGGTATCCCAAAGCTAGGTGGATGCTGCCTTCCTCAGATGGGGTAATCCGAATGGAACTACAAAAAAACAGAAATGGAAGGCACGCACACCTAGTGCATTACCAGAGATAATTTCATAATAAAAAAAATGGCATAAACACAGTGGATGGACATGCACAGAATATGGGGTACAGCTAACACGTTTCGGGGGGCGCACCCCCTTCCTCAGAGCTAAGCTAGCTAGCTCTGAGGAAGGGGGTGCACCCCCAAAACCTGTTAGCTGTACCCTGTGTTCTATGCATGTCCATGCACTGTGTTTATGGCCTTTTGTCAGTTGCATTTTGTGAGTAAAATACAAAAAATACAAAAAATATTATAAAATTTTCTCTGGTAATGCACTAGGTGTGTGCGCCTTCCATTTCTGTTTTTCTTGTAATATATTTCATAAATATCTACCCTCAAGCCCCATACACACAATCGGTTTTCCCGTTGGAAAAAGTCCGGCGAGAGCTTTTGCCCGGGAATCCCGAAAGTGTGCATGCTCCATCAGCCTTTTCAAACAGAAAAACTGCTGTAAAAAGATAAGGAGCAGGTTCTCTATGTTCCTGTTAGGAAAAAATTCGAAAGGAATTTCATATCGCGTGTACAAATTCTGACGCGCAAAATTCCGACGCATGCTCAGAAACAAATCAACGCATGCTCAGAAGCATAGAACTTAATTTTCTCGACTCATTGTAGTCTTTTATGTTACTGCGTTCTTGGCAGTCAAAAGTTCACAGAATTTTTTTGTGACCGTGTGTATGCAAGCAGGCTTGAGCGGAATTCCGCTCATGTGTACAGGGCATCATAGTCTTTGACCCAACTTACATTTTCTATAGCAGAATGGAACCACATTGAGCATACATTTCTAAAAACTGGTGTAGTGCCTGGTTACTTCCAGGTACTGGTGCTATTTAAATTTAGAGGAGGATCAGAGTGTTAACTGACTTTGATCCAATTAAAATGTTCAAAATCGGGTCTCTGTCTCAGCTTGGCTGTACTGTGGGCTCATTTTATTGCTTCTGGGGTGCTGTTCTCACCCCAGGACGATAGGTGGCAGCAGTGGAGTCGAGGTTTGGGTGTTCTTTCCCAGTGGCCAATCAGGAGGGTTGGCCCAGAACATTTGAGCTTTGGCGGGGAGCCCAGTAGTCGACTGGGTTCCCAATCCTGAATGATCCCAAGCGAGGAAGCTGTTCAGTGGGGAGTCCATCTGAGGGGAGCCAATGAGAGGCTGGCGATCCAATAGGGTCTCAACAAACCACCAGGGATCAAGGTAACTGGACACTGAGGCCGCGTACATACGAGGGGATATGTCCGCTGAAAACGGTCCGATGGACCGTTTCAGCAGACATCTCCGCTCGTGTGTATGGGCTAGCGGACAGATTTCTCCACCCGACAGATTTCAAAGCAAGCTTTGAAATCTATCCGGTGGGGATCTGTCTGCCCGACATGTCTGCTGGTTAGTACACTTACCAGCAGACATGTCGTCCCCCACCGCCGCCGCGCCGCTGCCGAATGGATTCGGCGCATGCGCGGAAGTGTTTTACTTCCTGGTGCGGTGACATGCCGGTGACGCGGCGGCGTCAACGTCACCGCCACGTCACCGCGCCGTCCGGCGGCGGGGAATTTGATCCGATGGTGTGTACACGCCATCGGATCAAACTCCCGATCGGACATATCCGATGGAAATGGTCCGCGGACCGTTTTCATCGGATATGTCCGATCGTGTGTATGGGGCCTGAGAGGCTAGTCACCTATCAGTTGGTAACCTGCAAACCACCTGAAGGAGATCCAGGCTAATTCTGTTAAAGAGAATCACCTCTGTTATCTCAATCCTAAGGAGAGTCTGTGGCAGAGATGTTTCCCTTCAAATTCTGATTGATACTCTGGCTGCCAGGTCAGTGAGAGAGGTCTGTCCAGGTACACTAAGTCCACTCAGACAGGAGTGGCGCAAGAAGTGATAGACGTGGGAGCAGAACTGTTTCCCTATTACTACGCCTGAATCTGCTGTTCTCCTTCTACTTTCAACTCTACCTTTCACCACAAGTTTTATTGTTTTTACCCAGCTGGGTAATAAAGAGCACAGAAAAGACACCCGCGGTTGACATTCCATTACTGCTACATTCACCATATACCCTTAGCAGGAGGTAACATGCCACTCAGAACAATCCAGCAGCTCCTTCGGGGGTAGTGCTACACGGGTAAAACAAAAATCAGGTTAAAACAGGTTAAGTATTCATATCATATATTTAAGATATACTGTTTACAAACTACTTATTTTAACAATCTTCCAATAAGATTATACATTATGTGCATTTAACATAATTTATGCATGTTATTGACCTGTGTAGCACCCTCCTAGGTAGGTGCTAGAAGAGAGTAGAGTTTTGGTATTTTTGCTTACCAGGAAGATGGTCAGGTAAAACTTAGAGTGCTCTCTGCCTTCCAGGAAGCAGGATCTATTGGTTAGATCTGGTCATTGTGCCCAGGTGCAGCTCAGCTTGTCAGACTATCCCACACTGGTCCAATAGGGAGGCATATTGGACAGTGGGAAGGGACCTGTCAAGTTAGTGCACAGACGTTGGTACAGTCCTGGCAATTGGCAGAGTAAAAGTGCTGCGTTGCATGTTGGGATACTGTATACAAGCCCAGGGTACATGTGCTCAGAGTTAATTAAGCCAGAGAACTCAGTTGAGGAGGTAGGGGGCAGCTGCCCTCTTCTTCACAGTGGTGGTTGTATGGCTTTGGGTGGTTGACCAAAGGGCCTAGAGAGAGAAGCTGAACTCAGAGGTGCTGCAGAGCTGACTGGAAGGGAGACACGAGGAGGGATCCGATTTTGTCTACTGTGAGTACAGTTCCATGTCTTTGGGGCCTGTCAAGTGAGGGCCACCCCCTTCAGCTAGAAGAGTCAGTGGACGGGTTTCAGTAAAGAGGATGCTAGAGAGTATCCCGAAGATAATTTAGTGCATCAAGTCTGCTGATAGAGCAAGAAGACTTAATTCCTCCATACATGTGGCAGTATGGTTAAAGCAGTGTGATTGCTACCACAGATAATCCAGTGAGGTCATGTGAGAGTTGTCCGTATTCTTTTCGAATAGTTCTAGTTGGAGTATCCCACTAATCCCTTCTCCCATCCAAGTTCCAAAATAAGACACAAACAAACCCAAACACTTTGGACTGGTCATTGAGTGGAGAGCAAGTGGGAGTAAGGATGAAACAATTGGAAACCCCCAGCACCAAAGTGGAAACCCTTGGCAACCAGCCGCAGGTAACCAGAGAGCAAGGCCTATGAAGCCTATGAAGTCAACACACAGCAAGCCCTACGGGGACAGTGCTACACCTGTAAAACTCTCTTTTGTGTAGACATCCAAAAGCCCTAATGCCGCGTACACACGATCATTGTTTGCGATGAAAAAAAACGTTGTTTTTTAAAACGTCATTTAAATTGATCGTGTGTGGGCAAAACGTCGTTTTTTGTCTTAAAAAAAAAACTACCAAAAAAAATTCCAACATGCTTGAATTTTTTGTGTCGTTTTTTAAAACGTCGTTTTTTGTTTCACAAAAAGTCACCGTGTGTAGCAAAAACGTAGTTTAACCACTTAAGACCCGGACCAAAATGTAGGTAAAGGACCTTGCCCCTTTTTGCGATTCGGCACTGCTTCGTTTTAACTGACAATTGCGCGGTCGTGCGACGTGGCTCCCAAACAAAATTGGCGTCCTTTTTTTCCCACAAATAGAGCTTTCTTTTGGTGGTATTTGATCACCTCTGCGGTTTTTATTTTTTGCGCTATTAACAAAAATAGAGCGACAATTTAAAAAAAAATGCAATATTTTTTACTTTTTGCTATAATAAATATCCCCCAAAAATATATAAAAAAACATTTTTTTTCCTCAGTTTAGGCCGATACGTATTCTTCTACGTATTTTTGGTAAAAAAAATCGCAATAAGCGTTTATCGGTCGGTTTTCGCAAAATTTATAGCGTTTACAAAATAAGGGATAGTTTTATTGCATTTTTATTAATTATTTTTTTTTTTACTACTAATAGCGGCGATCAGCGATTTTTTTCGTGACTGCGACAATATGGCGGAAACTTCGGACAATTTTGACACATTTTTGGGACAATTGTCATTTTCACAGCAAAAAATGCATTTAAATTGCATTGTTTACTGTGGAAATGACAGCTGCAGTTTGGGAGTTAACCACAGGTGGCGCTGTAGGGGATGTGAGACCTAGGGTGTTTGTTTACAACTGTAGGGGGGTGTGGCTGTAGGTGTGACGTCATCGATCGCGTCCCCCTATTACAGGGATGACGCGATCGATGCTGCGGCCACAGAGAAGCACGGGGAAGCCGTGTGTACACAAGGCTCTCCCCGTTCTTCCGCTCCAGGGACGGATCGCCGCACACCAGCGGCGATCGGGTCCGCGAATCCCGCGGTCCCGGAGCTTCGGACCGGGTCGCGGGCGCGCGCCCGCGGGGCGCGCGCCCGCGACCCACGGCTGGGTACTAAAATCAACGTATATATACGTTGATGTGCCCAGCCGTGCCATTCTGCCGACGTAAATGTGCAGTAGGCGGTCCTTAAGTGGTTAAAATGACGTTTTTCAACCCGTGCATGCCCAGAAGCCAGTTATGAAGCGAGCTTCAATGGAAAAGAGTGGTGAACGTAACCTCGCTTTTTGTGAAAAAAACGATGGTGTGTATGCAACATCGTCTTTGAAAAGTGACGTTTCAAAAACGTTGTTTTTTACTTCACAGAAAACGTCGTTTTTTTTTTTCATCACAAAAAATTATCATGTGTACGCGGCATTAGACTGTGGCTGGGAGCCACCATCTTGGATGAAATGTCACCAGCCCCAGCATACTTAGAGCTGTCTCTTAAGTGTAGTATTTCTCTTTCCTCTTCAGAAAGCAGCTTTTTAAAAAGTTATGTTAGGAGGTGAATGGGGGAGATGCTGGGCAAGAACAGAGAGTGATTAGACACTCCAAAAAGAAGAGAGCAATGATGTGCAAGGAGGTAGGGGAATCTGTAATGTGGCTGTGGATTTGGTGTGATCAAATTCCCTAGCGAGTTTCAATGTATACTGCAAGTGAAAAAAAAAAAAATGATGGAAAGGAAAGTCAAATTTCTGTGCTTTTTTTCATGACAGGATCTCTTTTATACTGATAATGAAATTTTCACTAGAATTATTCCTAAACTGAAAACTCTCCTAATTTAGAGAGAATTGAGAAGAACCCTGTCATGGGCCTTAATGTTCAGTTCATGTTTTCCAGAGCTGTTTGTAATCCTGGGTATCACTGGTAAAAAATAAAAGAAACTAGAGATTGTAGACCGTGTAAGTGGTAAAATAAATCAAACAAATATATAGTAGTTGTGAAAAACAGCTGCAGACACACTAAGAAATAACAAATATGCTATTTAACATAAAAAAATTCAAACCATATAAAAGTGAAAATAATGTCCACTTGCAACTCAGAGTTTATGTGATGATCCCATTCCTTACTAGGAAATCAAATAAATCAGCGCATCCTCCACTATTGTGATAAACCATCACCAAAAATGAATGTATGGAAGCTTACCAGAGTTTCATGTCCTCCTAAATTAATAGAAAGGTCATAATTCTCATGGATAGAAGCTCCCTTGCGCACTGTAGGACACGTAACCTGAGAGTAGAACAAATGCAAAGCCACCCCAACATGTCAGATTGTTCTCACATAAAGGGTACAGAGGAAGCCCCGGGCAGGGACACAGGACTTCTTCTGAAGAGAGGCCCGGAGTGACAGGACAAAATGATAATGGAGGGCCGGGCATGACTGGGGTGGAAGATGGCCAACAGAGGGTTAACTCTGGAAGGAGGTGCTTTCAGGGGAGTGGCCGTAGGCTGAAAGAGTCAGGGGGAGGAGCCCTATATATACGGGGCGGGGGAACCCACGAGGCACAAGTTGGGAGGAATTTTACAGGGAGGCAGGTTTTTCCCACTCACCCTCCCCGTTGGTTATGTGTTTGGTGTTGTGCGTTTGTTTGTTTTTCTTTCAGGTAGAAGTAGGGGTTGTCATGACAGCTGTGGCGGTGTCCTTGGTCTCTGGATGGTGACAGTTGACAGATGGAATGGGAAAATGGTTGGGGGCTCATCTTGGGATGGGCCCATTATGGGGTTAGTTGCAGTGGAACGGTGTCCGCTGTAATACGGTTGTGGTACAATGCGGGTTAAAAAGTGGGTGTCTCTGAGCTGGAGTCGGCTGGAGGCCGGACATGGTAATGGTACAGCAGTGTGGTGGTGAAAAAGGTTAATGGGGTTACTGTCAAAAGACCAAGAGACCGGTGTTAATAATAAAAGTGTTAAAATTACTGTTAATAAATAAAAGTTGGATTTTATTGGAAATTATTTAAATTTGGTTAATATATATATTTAATTTGGTTATAAAATAAAATGGCTGTTGTGGCCAATTTTACTCCAATATCTGTGTCGCTCTCGTTAATGGGAAAAAGGTTGGGAGGTTAAGCTAAAGGGGGCTGGGGGGATTAATATAAAGGGTCGTGAGAGGGTTGGTCTTTTTGAACTACACTAGTCATGACAATTTAAACTCCTTTGCATCATAATTACTTTGTTTAGAGCAGCACAGTATTTTTAATTTGTTTGTGACTAAACTGGTTTAAAAATATTGATCATGCTTTTCAGCTGGTAAGGTGAATCTGCCTCCTTTGAGCTTTTACTTTGGCAGGTAAAGCCACCCATCACAGTAACAAAGTAAATAAAAACAACAAACACTTGACTCTATGTAAATTCAATGTAAACAATTACATAAGTGATAATCTTATCATGTGTTCACAATCTAATTGCTTCTCTTCTCCAGAAAGACTGTACAAGGTTCTCATGTATGGCAAAGTGCTACAGTACATACATTCAGTAGTTCAAGTAAAGAATTCAGCCTACATAGACAAGGTCCAACCCATCTAAATCCATCAGCCAAAGATAAACGCAGTGCCTGCTATCTAAAGGAAGCAAGTGTATGTGCACAAAGTGTCTAGGTAATGTAAGAAAAGGGGGGAAAAAACGGTTTCAAGCCTCCCCCCTTTTCCCATGGGATAGCAGCAGGACGGGCAGTTTCTAGTTTCCCTATCTCTGGGGGAGCTAGGCAGATTAGGTCTTCACCTGGAGGCTCACGTGTGCTCAGGAGAGGTACACGTGTGTTTCCCGGTCTTTTTCTTGAATTAGGCGGGAATAAAGTTTATATAAGGCAGGTTTTAGAGTGAGGCTAATCAATTCGCCTCAGAAGGCATCAAGCTGTGGTGTTCCAAGGGACCCCTTCAACTTAGCAACCAGCGTTTTTTCTGCAACCAGAAAATGAGCCTTCTTCGGCGTCTGATTGAGAGAGCTGGAGAAGAAGGAGGGGAAGATTGGATTAAGGAATGCCTTAACCTACCACGGACCTCGAGTCAAGAAGCTCCGGTGGGAGCTGCATCGGCGGGAGCTGAGTCGGCTGTGTCAGCAGCGGATTTCATGACGGCTGGTTCCGGTGAGCGCAGCTGTGTGACAGAGATGTGCCCAGAAGAAGACGAAATTGTCTCTCCAGAGGAAGCAGCTGATCGTGGGAGGAGCGGCAGCGTTAGATCCGAGGTCCAATCCTCCTCGGCGAAGAGGCGGCGCCTTCCGGTCCTCAGGCTTTCGCCCTCCCCTCCGAGGTCAACAGCAGCAAAAAGCTCCGGAAGAAAGGGAAAGGTCGTGGGAAAGGCTCCGGGTTGGCGTCTGCAGGAGAATCGGTGGCGGCGCCTGGAGCAAGGGTAAGAAACACCTCAGCTGTTTTCACAGCTAGTGGTGTTAGTAAGAGCCAAAGGAGGTCCAGGGAGCGGAGTCCTGTTTTTTCACAGGTCACTGAGGCGGTCGGATGGCAGCGGATGGCGGAGCGGGACGAGGATGTCATCAGCCTAGGTGACGGAATTGACAGCGCGATCCTAAATCGAGATGTTCGGGGGATTGCGGAGGCTGTGTCAGCACAGGCCATTTCACACACAGCTACACAAGGTGCGGGTGAGTTTTTTAATGTGCCTGCATTATCTAATATATCCGATTTATTGGCTAATTTAGTTAAGGATGTTCAATCTTTGAAGGAAAGATCTCAGGTATTTACAGCACAAGAGACAGCAAAAACAGTGTGGGCGCCATCTTGTGGGCAAGTTTCAAATGACACGTTACACATTTTAGAATCAAATATTTCATCCTCTTTTAATGCTGCTCGTTCCCAAAACTTGCCGAAACATGTTTAAAAGAGCCAATTCAGTGTGAGATATCCCCTTTAGGTTATCATTTGGCGACAACTGTAAAAGAAAAAATATGGAAAGGGGAATATTTAGATATTTTATCTCTTCTTCCCTCTGCAAAAGAATTTATGTCAAAAGATAAAAAAGAGGATGAAGACAGAAGGAGGCCAGTTACTAAGTCTTTTAATAATTGGCTACAGTCATTTTGTATTTTCTCTGGTGTTTTGTGTGAGCGTTTTCCTGATAAAGGTAAGGGCTTGTTCCAACATCTAGACATAATTCTTGAAGCATATAAAAATTTTGGTGGCACTGCCTGGTTTTCATATGACGAGGCTTTTCGTCAGAAGCTGTCGGTTCATCCGTCGTTGAAATGGGGGGTTAAGGATGTGGGCCTTTGGCTGAATCTTTTTCTCCCCCAAAGGCCCTCATATACAAAGCAGGGTGCACCAGTCGCTCAATCCGTCACATCAACAACATATAAAAAAGGTATCTGTTTTAATTTCAACGATGGACAATGCAAGTGGCCCAATTCATGTCGATATCGACATGAATGCGCCTTTTGTGCGGGACCGCATTCAATATCCAAATGCTTTAAAAAGATGGCTACCACAAATCAGTTGTCAGGCAATGTTTCAAAAGGCAGTAACACCAGTGAAATGGCAAGAAATGCTTCCTTGGCTCAAAATGTACCCAGACAAGGGGAAAGCACAACTCTTAACTGAAGGTTTTCGGGATGGTTTTTTACTCCCGGTTTTTTCTGGATCAGGTTGTACTATTGTTAACAACTTACGATCGGTTGATAGGTATTCCTCTATTGTTGCAGAAAAGATTGAAAAAGAAATCAAGGAAGGTAGGGTTGGTGGTCCTTTTAGTCAGCCCCCCTTCTTAAATTTCAGGATTTCACCGTTAGGAATTGTTCCGAAGAAAGAAAATAACGCTTTCCGCTTAATTCACCATTTGTCATATCCCAAGGAGGACTCTTTAAATGATCAAATTGATGTCAGTCTCTCCTCTGTACAGTACGCCTCTTTTGAAGATGCGTTGGTGCAGTTGAGGGTTTTAGGTAAAAGAGCATTGTTGGCTAAGGCGGATATTCAGTCAGCCTTTCGCCTATTACCAATCAACCCCGTCAGTTTCAACTCATTGGGTTTTTTCTTTCGGAACAAATTTTATTTTGATAAATGCCTCCCCATGGGGTGCTCGTTATCGTGTTTTTATTTCGAATCTTTTTCAACTTTTTTGGAATGGGTAGTCCGTAAGGAGTCAGGTTCCCTCTTTGTAATTCACTACTTAGACGATTTTTTATTCTTAGGAAAAGCGGATACGTTTGAGTGCCTGGAGTTGCTAAACCTATTCTTCAGGATCTGTCACTTTTTTGGAGTTCCATTGGCTTTGGAAAAAACGGCTTTGCCATCTACGTGTTTGGAATTTCTTGGCATCACCATAGATTCAGAGCTAATGGAATTTCGTTTGCCAGAAGATAAATTAGAGAAGCTTAGTGTTTTACTTATTACCATTCTTAGAAGAAAAAAAGTTTGCCTAAAAGAAATGCAGTCTTTATTAGGTTCTTTGGCTTTTGCCACCAGAATAATGCCAATGGGAAAGATATTCTCTAGAAGGATGTACCTTGCTATTTCGGGTTTGAAGTCCCCTTTTTCGCACATACGGGTCACGACGGAATTAAAGGAAGACATATTGGTATGGCTACAATTTCTCCGCGTTTTTAATGGTCGAATGGTGTGGCAGAAGGACTTTATTCTAGACAAGGACCTCTGTTTGTATACCGATGCGGCGGGCTCATGCGGTTTTGGTGCTATATGGCAATCGAGGTGGTGTGCAGATCTCTGGCATCACAGCTGGAAGAAAAAAGGTTTCCTTAAAAACATAGTTTTGCTGGAACTGTTCCCCATAGTGGTAGCTTTGGAACTATGGGGTACAGTTTTTAAAGATAGAAGAATTATCATTAGAACTGATAATAAAGGGGTTCTTTTCGCACTTAATTGTTTAACCTCTAAGTCCACTCCAGTTATTGCGTTACTTCGTTACATACTGTTCAAATGTCTAAGTTTGAATATATGTTTGAAGGCTGTGCATGTGGCAGGTAAAGATAATGACGTGGCAGACTCTTTATCTCGCCTGCAGATGGAGCGATTTTTTCGGCTGTTTCCGGAAGCAGAGCCGACGGGATTGACTTGTCCGCCTCATTTATGGGATCTGGTGTAAGACCCATGGCTGAATTCATTGTGCAGTCGGTGGCTCCATCAACTTGGGCGGGATACCGATCAGCTTGGTTGATGTGGCTATCTTTTCTAAATTCCATTCGAGAGCCGACCGGCGCATTCTCGGAATATTTGATATTGTTGTTTTTGAAGTCTCTGTTTAATCGAAATTACTCCTGGTCATATGTTAACAAAACATTGGCTGGTGTATCTTTCTTTTTTAAACTTAACAATCTACCTCCTTGTTTAAGTTTCTTTTCGGTGCGACAATCGCTAAAAGGTTACAAGAGGCGTAATTTTAACAAAGATCGACGTTTGCCTATTACTCCGGCACTTTTAGAACAGTTATGTTTTATAACAAGCCGGGTTTGTTTTTCTCGTTTCGAGGCTTTGCTTTTTAAAGCAGCATTTTCGTTAATGTTCTTTGCTGCACTTAGGGTGTCCGAATTAAACATCATTCAGCTATCAGACATATCCATTGTGGGTGGGTCGATTCGTTTATTTTTACGGCGCTCAAAAACTGACCAGATGGGGAAGGGTGTTTGGATTAATTTGTCAGCATGCGCCGGTTCCCCTCTGTGCCCTGTTTCACTGGTAAGTCAATACGCCAGTGTCCGTCCAGGCCTTTCCAATAATTTCTTTTTGCACGAATCCGGTCGCCCGTTGACCACTTTCCAATTCAATAGTGTTTTTCACAAATGCTTAAGAGCTATTAATATGGATACAGGTTTATTGTCCTCTCATTCTTTCAGGATTGGAGCTGCTACGGAAGCAGCTAGGTTGGGTTTAAACGAAGCAATGATAAAAAAAGTTGGTAGGTGGAGATCAAGTGCGTATATGTCATATATTCGGCCTAATCAATGTTTTTGATTCATTTTAGGTCCTGTCAGAAATATATGGATTATTGGTCATTCTTTTGTATTCTGGGCTCACCAGAGAGCAATGAAAAGAACCTACTCCAGCAATTTGAGTCTGGATCCACGACAGTTTAAAGTGTTTTGGTTTGGCAGAAAAGGAATGTTATGGGCAGGCCTAATCGGGGAGGTGAGCAAGCTTCTTCAACAATTTTCCCCTCCAGATGTGTTGATAGTACATCTGGGGGAAACGACATTGGAAAACACAGGACATTAGACATTATTTTTAAAATAAGGGATGACCTTAACAGGCTTCAAATGACTTTGCCACATACGGTTTTTGTTTTTTCTGAAGTGGTGCAGAGACTGAAGTGGTTATCTTTTCCCCCTCTGCGCCCTTTGGAGAAAATTAGGAGGCGTGTTAATAGGGCAGTGGCAAAATTGCTTTTGCCACTGGGTATATTATGCTTTAGGCACACCGAGTTGGAGGGTTTCATTCCAGGGCTTTTTAGGGAGGATGGAGTTCACCTGTCCAACATAGGTTTGGACATTTTTAATACTGACTTAAGTTCTTGTATTGACTTGGCCGCGGTTGTGGGTTTTGGTGACAGGTGGACTTAATGTCACCTGTCTTTTGGATGTTTTAAGTTAATAAAAATGTTTATACAGCCTGAGCCGTGGTGGTTCAGTTGTATTTTGTATTATTATCTTTTTAGTATTGTGTAAATAATATTTAAGAAACCAATAATAAAGCAGCCGCGGCCGTTTAAAATCCAGAAAGTTGTCTTTCATTATTAATTTATGTGATAGTTATATTTAATTTATTTATTCATTATGGGCCCTTCTTTTTTACTGCTTGCTGTCCCATGTAAGAAAAGGGGGGAAAAAACGGTTTCAAGCCTCCCCCCTTTTTCCCATGGGATAGCAGCAGGACGGGCAGTTTCTAGTTTCCCTATCTCTGGGGGAGCTAGGCAGATTAGGTCTTCACCTGGAGGCTCACGTGTGCTCAGGAGAGGTACACGTGTGTTTCCCGGTCTTTTTCTTGAATTAGGCGGGAATAAAGTTTATATAAGGCAGGTTTTAGAGTGAGGCTAATCAATTCGCCTCAGAAGGCATCAAGCTGTGGTGTTCCCCTCCCCCCCTCCCCTTAATTGCATTTTGTCGCGAGCTGCTATTATGTGGTCATGTGTCACCTTTGTTAATATATAGGTATCTAAGTATAGGTATATATGGCAAAGGGGGACTAATCTGTTTACGAGTTATTTTTGGTTTTGGATGTTTTAAGTTAATAAAAATGTTTATACAGCCTGAGCCGTGGTGGTTCAGTTGTATTTTGTATTATTATCTTTTTAGTATTGTGTAAATAATATTTAAGAAACCAATAATAAAGCAGCCGCGGCCGTTTAAAATCCAGAAAGTTGTCTTTCATTATTAATTTATGTGATAGTTATATTTAATTTATTTATTCATTATGGGCCCTTCTTTTTTACTGCTTGCTGTCCCATGGGAGATGGTGAAACCAGACTGTCTACTGAGAAGCCTAGTCAATATTTGCATTCCAATGTGACTCAGGATTTTAGGCATTCAAGAGTTTAAAAAGAAACCAGAGTGGACATAAAAAATAGAAGACATTACTAGAACAAGTTCAAGGAAAAGGATCTTTGCAGCTGGGGCTAATAAGTAACTATGACTTCACAGAACCTATGCCCATATAACCCTACACCCCAATGGTGGTGCATCCATAGCGGGTCCCCTCTCGCTCCTGCACTGCCATTGAAAACAATACATAGATTCATGCAGTATTTTGGGGCAATCTGGCGGCATTTTAGGTGCAAACTGGCGGCAATTGATGGGCACAGTGGCAACAATGGCATGGCACAGTGGCTGCATTTGGCATGGCACAGTGGCGACAACTGATGGGCACAGTGGCGACAATGGCATGGCACAGTGGCTGCGTTTGGCATGGCACAGTGGTGACAATTGATGGGCACATCGGCGACAATGGTGTGGCACAGTGGCTGCGTTTGGCATGACACAGTGGCAACAATTGATGGCACAGTGGCGACAATGGCATGGCACAGTGGCGACAATTGATGGTATGGCACAGTGGCAACAATTTATGGGCTCAGTGGCAACAATTAATGGCACAGTGGCTGTGTTTGATGGCACAGTGGCGACAATTGATGGGCACAGTGGCTGCGTTTGATAGGCACAGTGGCGGCAATTGATGGGCACAGTGGCGGCAATTGATGGGCACAGTGAGGCTGCAATTGATGTGTTTTTTTTAGTTTGTTTGCACCCCCCAAAAAAACAATGGAGCACCAGCTGCCACTGCTACACCCACTACTGCAACTCCCTCCTCTTTGGATTACCTTTACATAGACTATCCCCCCTTCAGTCCATAATGAATGCTGCTGGAAGACTCATCCACCTTTCCAACCATTCAGTGTCCTCCACCCCTCTCTGCCAATCCCTCCACTGGAATACCACTCACCCAACAAATAAAATTTAAAGTACTAACAATAATTGACAAAGTCATCCACAACTCTGCCCCCAACTACATCACTAACCTAGTCTCAAAATATCAACCAAGCTACTCTCTTCTGTCTTGCAAAGACCTCCTGCTCTCTAGCTCCCTTGTCACCTCCTCCCATGCTCGCTTCCAGGATTTCTCCAGAGCTTCGCTCCCATGCTTTGGAACTCCCTACCCCAATCTGTCTAACTGTCCCCTAATCTATCCATCTTTAGACAATTGCTGAAAACCCTTTACTTTCTCCATCAGCTCATCCCCCACAGCTATTACCTTTTGTATCAATTGACCCTCCCTCTTATATTTTAAGCTCTAATGAGCAGGGCCCTCTGATTCCCCTTGTACCAAATTGTAATGTAACTGTAATGCCTGCCTTCATTTTGTTAAGCGCTGAGCAAACTGTTGGTGCTTTATAAATCCTGTACAATAATTATATAAAAGTAAATGAATACCCAAATCCAGAAACTTATAATTTTAACTCTGGATAGTATAGGGATTGGTGAGATTCTCTGTCAATTTTTTTATTTCTGCAGTACCTGGGTAGATTTTTCTGTACTTTCTCTCTCGATGATGAGATTTCTCAGATGGACACAAAGACAGCAAAAACAGTTTATTAACTGGTTTCCGACCGCCCGCCGTCATTTTACGCCTGGGCGAGAGCTCGTAGCTATACATCCGCTCTTTTTGCGGCCACTAGGGGGCGTGCATGCCCTGCGGTCCTGTTAGTGGGGGAAATGCTGATCTTTCGTTCATACAATGTATGAGCGGAAGATCAGTGATTTCCCCTAGTGAGTCCACCCCCCCATTCAGTTAGAACACACCCAGGAACGCACTTAACCCCTTCCCCGCCCCCTAGTGTTAACCGCTTCACTGCCAATAGCATTTTTATAGTAATCCAATGCATTTTTATAGAACTGATCGCTATAAAAATGCCAATGGTCCCAAAGATTTGTCAAAAGTGTCCGATGTATCCGCCATAATGTCGCAGTACTGAAAAAAAATGCTGATCGCCCGCCATTATTAGTAAAAAAAAAATATTTATAAAAATGCCATAAAACTATCCCCTATTTTGTAAACGCTATAAAGTTTGCGCAAACCAATCAATAAACGCTAATTGCGATTTTTTTACGAAAAATATGTAGAAAAATACGTATCGGCCTACTACTGAGGGAAATTTTTTTTTTTTATATATGTTTTGGGGATATTTATTATAGCAAAATGTAAAAAATATTGTTTTTTTTTTCAAAATAGTCGCTCTATTTTTGTTTATAGCGCAAAAAATAAAAACCGCAGATATGATCAAATACCACCAAAAGAAAGCTCTATTTGTGGGAAAAAAAAGGACACCAATTTTGTTTGGGAGCTACATCGCACGACCGCGCAATTGTCAGTTAAATCAACGCAGTGCCGAATCACAAAAAGTGCTCTGGTCATTGGGCAGCAATATGGTCCGGGGGTTAAGTGGTTAATAACATATTAACAAGTTTGGACCTCTGTGAGCTTTTTATTGTTGGCTAATTTATCCTGTCCCATTGACTCCTGTTCCCCTAATTTCTTATCTCAGTGCTTCAGGGATAAAAAAGAAGAGAGGGATTCTCTCTAATGGGTACACAGACAGCAGAGGAAAAAAAACAGATAGAGGTTGTAACTTTTCCATGTTCAACTTAAAACTAAAAACAGAGGGCCAGATTCTCAAAAGAGATATGACGCTGTATCGCAGGAAACACCGTCGTATCTCTGTTTTTTGCCCGGGTATCTATGCGTGTGATTCCTAGAATCACTTACGCATAGATACGGCGTAGATCCGACAGGTGTAAGACACTTACACCGTCGGATCTTAGATGGATCTTAGATTCCTTTGCTGGCCGCTAGGTGGCCTTTACATTGATTTCTCATTTGCCTATGCAAATGAGCCTAATACGCCGATTCCCGAACGTTTTTACGCTGCCTCGTCGTCGTTTACGTCGTTTACACAAGTGTAAACCTACCCCTGCTATATGAAGTTCCGTCATATGCCATGTTAAGTATGGCGTCGGGAAAGCGTCGTCTTTTTCCGCCGGTTACGTAATTTAACTAAGTCGTTCGTGAATAGGGAATTGCGTAAGTGACGATCACGTCGTTTTCACGTCGGTTTCAACAACGTTTTCCGACGTGAGCTGGAGCATGCCCTCTTCTTCCAAGTCACAGTAGTGTGACTTGGGAGACAGACTGCTCAAGGGCTCCTACAGCAAGAGACTTGCTATGGGAGCACTCAGCAGAGGGGAGGAGCCAGGGCCAGCAGGGGACCCAAAAAGAAGAGGATCAGGGCTGCTCTGTGCAAAACAAAAACATAAAAATTGCACAGAGTAGATAAGTATAACATATTTGTTATTTTTGTTTTAAAAATAACCTTTAGAATCACTTTACCACTTCTGGGAGTGTCCGGTGCCTGTGACACACACTGAGGTTTTCGGCAGAACTCAGCAGTGGGGTTGGGGGCAGAGAACACAACTATATTGCATGGTAGGGGATACGAGTATTTGGTATTTCCAGAAGTGTTAAATACCAGTGACAGAGAGTGACAGAGCTACAGTGCTAGAACAGAGCAGAAGTAGAAGACGAGGGTCACCACCGAAGTGAGTATTATACCACGTACACAGGACCGTTCTCCGCGATGTGAAAAATGAATTGTTTTTTTAATGTCATTAAAAATGATCCAGGGCATTTTTCGCATTAAAAATTGAAAACATGCTCTAAGTTTTCGCGCCGTTTTTCACGTTGTCATTGTTAAGTTGTCGTTTTTAACGTTGTAGTTTTTAACGACGTAAAAAATGGTTGTGTGTGCCTACTTTAATGACGTGAAAATAATGCACATGCTCAGAAGCAAGTTATGAGATTGGAGCGCTCGTTCTGGTAAAACTAGCGTTCGTAATGGAGATCGCACATTCATCACGCTGTAACAGACTGAAAAGCACAAATCGTCTCTCACCAAACTTTTATTAACAGAAAATCAGCAAAAGCAGCCCAAAGGGTGGCGCCATCTGAATGGAACTTCCCCTTTATAGTGCCATCGTACACGTTGTACTTCACCGCCCTTTGCTAGAGTATTTTCTTTTCACGATTGTGTGTAGGCAAGGCAGGCTTAACAATAATCAGGTTAAAATAAACATTTTTTTCTAGACCATTAAAAATGGTCGTGTGTACGCGGCATAAGAGCTCCTTTTTTTTTCAGGGAACCTTATTTTAGATTGTTGCTACTCTGACAGGTCACTTTAAAGGAGTTGTATAGGATTTTTATTTTTTTGCCTAAAATTAATGTCTGCAAGGTAGACAGCATAGGTGTGTGCACAGGGTGTGCCAGGTGTGCCCAGGCACACCCTAATCACCCTGTGCAGCACAAATTCCACCTACTTCCCTAGCTCCTCCCCTTCTCCAAACAGCGCTTCTGGCTTCCCTCCTCTCCTCTCCCGCCAGATGTTGCTGTGGGGATGTTTTAGAATGAGTGGGGAAGGGGCCGGTAAATATGTAATTTACCGGTCCCTTCCCTTTCTAAATGAAGATCGTGAGTGATCAGTAGTGCGTGTTTGAGCTTTGGGGTGCACACCCTAATGCAATAGTCTGCGAACACCTATGGTAGACAGACAGAATAGTGTAATGATTCTGTAAAAAAAAACAAGTAAATACCTATTAAATTCCTTTATCTATATCACCTGTAGATTCTGTTCTCTTATTCACTTCCTGGTTTCTGGCTCTTGTTCATGTAAGAACTACATTTCCCATTGGGGGACGTGGCCGGACGCAAACAGAGAAGGACGCATTATTGAAGAGCTCTGCTAGTCCCAGTAAATCCACCACCATCCTGGGCCAGTGATTTTCACCTCCTAAACCCCCCATCCAGACTTCTGGGCTCCCTCTGAACAGATCCCTACCTGTATCACTCCCCCCGGCCGGCAACTGGCTTTGTGTTTCGGCCCACAGCCGCCTCCATCCACGGGGGTCTCGTCGCCATTTTGAGGCCTACACTGCCGCGGAGTCCTCGGCCTCAGTTGCCGCGGTTTGCGGTACTCACGGCAACCCCTCCCTGGATCCATCCGAGGCGACCCCTTCCCGCATTACATCTCCCGGTCGGCCGTTAGCTCTGCATTCCGGCCCTCAGCCGGCTTCATCCACGGGAGTCCCGACCCCATTTTGAGGCCTAGTTTGCTGCGGAACCCTCGACCTCAGGTGCAGCGATCTGCAGGACGTGTGAGATCCCTTCACCCTTAATCCATCGAAGGCGGCCTCTTTGTACCAGTGGAGGGAGCGGAGGGGATCGTGGGACCAACTTGCATGGACGGAGCTCTATATGTGGAGGTGAGTGGCGGCCATCTTACTACACCCTCTTTCCTCCAGCAGCCTCCCTGTCCCTCCTGTGCCTGTTTTCAAGCCCCACTGCATATCAAATACACCCTGCCAGCTTAGCAAGTGACCCGGACAGTGCTATATAGTAAATCACTTAATGAAAAACGATTCTGGTATAGTGGCCATCTTGCTGCTCCTGAGATGGTGCTGCTCAGTTCCCTACGTGCCAAGATTGATGTCTACAGTGTCTTAGGAACTGCCCACCTTTTAGATTGCCTCATCTTTTATCCCCCTCACTGCTGTGGGTAACACTACTGTTCACAACTCAGTCAGGAGCAGCCATCTTGCTACACCTTGCATACCTGTCACTCATAGAACCCTATGCAATTGATCTTTACCCTGACAGGGACAGGTGTCTTACCGCCCCACATTTGGTGTCTTTAACCTAGGACATAGGTGTCAGTATGATCTAAAAGACACAATCATGACTAAGTGGGGGCGCATGCAGGGCGCGATGCAGTTCACTATCGATTATTAAGCATCTCATCAATTCAGCGAGGATTTAACTCTCAACGTAAGAAATAATCTCCTTATTTTGTTTTTTTCTTTTACACGCATCCCTATAATCCACACCTGTGCATGCCGTCGGGCAGGAAGGCGTACAATCGCCTTGCGCATCAGCACTCTCTTATCACGTATTCATTGCGCAATAAAGAACTGAAAAAAAAATGGCCCATAAAGGCTCTGGCTCTTTGCCAGTACGGTGCTTTACAGCTACCAATGACCCCCTGCAGAATTCTGCTTCCTTACAAAATAAAAGTGAACTCTATTCTCAGATAACAAAAGCAGATCTGGACTCCAGCTTAACCAAGATTTACGAGAAACTTGTAGACAAGATACAGTGTGAACTCCAAAAAACAACAAACACACTCACGCAAGAAATAGCTTCTCTGGGAGGCCGCAAAGACGTTTTGGAAACAAAACATGATGAGCTATCTCTCGCACATAATGACTTTAGGAAAGATTTTGAACTTTTAGCTGAAAATTACACTCATTTACAATAGCAAGTGGAAGATTTGGACAACCGAAACCAAAGGAACAACCTAAGGATTTGTGGAATTCCAGAGTCGCTCATCGAACTGATGCCAGCAGTTTCTAAACTGTTCCACAATCTCCTTCCTGATGTACCCCCAGCCTCATTTGCATGTACTAGAATTCACAGGGCCTTACATTCTAAACCACCCACAGATAAACCACCACGTGATATCATCCTATGCATGAACAATTTCATCACAAAAGAAAACATTTTAAGAGCATCTAGAAATATGCATAACATCGAACTGGAGGGCACAAAAATTCTAATATTTCCAGACATCTCTCAAGCTACCCTGGAAAGGAGATGTAATATGAAGGAGATAATAACAGTTCTCCAATCAGCCCATATCAGGTACCGCTGGGGTTTTCCTTTTAAATTATCAGTGCCTCACAACGGCATCACCTACACTGTCTATAATGTCTCAGAGGGCAAGGATCTCCTGATGAAATTGGGCCTTTTGGACCCAGGGGTGGTCGCAAGACCTCCTACTACTCCTCATATTTCACCTATCTGGGCTACCCCAGCTACACGTTGTGATCAGAGAAGATGGCGACAACCTTTCAGGAGCCTAGAAGCTTGAGTATTATCACATAGAAACCATGGGCCAGATTCACAGAGCGATTACGCCTGCGCAACAGGAGATGCGCGTGCGTAAGTCGAAATGTGCGCATGCGTTTCGATGCGCGGCATCCCCAGAACGAGATACGCAAAAAATCTACTTTTTTTTGTCCCGCGTAATTTCGTTAGACTGGCGCATCCGTCCGCGCAAAATTGCGCTAGACAGACCATTGATTTGCTAGTCAAATATGCTAATGAGGGACTTACGGGGATCCACAAAAGAACGTTGGGGCAGCGCAGGCGACGCAGTGTGCGCAACAGCAAAATGTCCTGTCTAAAACTAGACCATATAAAAGGTGGTCTAAAAAGAGAAAAAAAGTCTACTTGTTAGATAAAGCAACACTGTTAGTGAGGAGCTCAGCAGTCACACGTGTTGCACAACAATCTGTATGCCAACATGCCAGGGGCATCGTCGCACATAGCTATACTACTGACTTTAGATGAACAAAGAAGGATGAGGGCACTGAGGAGGGCACTAAGGAGGGCACGGGAGATTTTTATTTTTTTTTGCTTATCTAAACTTTACAATTTAATCTAATTTAATTTAATCTAATTTAATACAATATTCTTATCTGATGCAAGCCCCTCACTCTTCACTCTTCACGGGAGAGGATATATCACACACGCATAGACATCTTTGGCATGAGTGATTCTGAGGTGTCTCGCATCTTCAGATTCACCCCTCATGCCATCATGGAATTAACCACAACCCTGCAGGAGGACATCACCAGCCCAACACATGACACCACCCATGACACCCATGACAGCTACATATACAATCAGAGCCCCATCCCCACAGATTTCGAACAGAACATGTATGGGGACAGCTGGCTGGTTGGTGAGTGACATGGGTGGCAGGCATGACTGTCCCTCCCCATGATGCACACATCACAAGGAGTACATGCACTACTAACATCCTCCTGTCTTTTCCCTTCAAGGTGACTCTGCATATGCACTGGGACCCCATCTCATGACCCCATCTCATGCCAGCTCACATATGCATCTTTGCACGTTAAACACACACATTAATCATGGCACAATGAGAATGCATGCATGCACACCACTGTGGTCCCTAGCACACACACCCCACATCCTCATCCATGGGATTGGCACCAGTCCACCATGCAGGACTTGTGAGCTGCAACGCCACGGCTCCAATTATGTCACTGTCACATTCATACACCATTCACACGGACCTGGGGATCACTTCTCCACCACAAATGAGGGTGACACCCCTTTTCCGGCAGGAATATCACCCCCACATTCCAAAATCATACACAAACAGAACCAAAACAATTAAATAAATGACGAGCAAAAAAAAAAAATGCCCAGCAAAAATATATTTTAAACAAAATAACAACAAAGAAAACACATAAAAGACAAAAATCACTCTGCAAAACAGTGCCCAAATATCTCAAAGACACATCACAAACAAACAAACAAACGCTAATAAACAAAAGCACCTTGCTGTATAGGAAGATCCCAAAGGGATGTGCTTTTGCAAAGGAAGTGCATTTGTGTCTGTCTATTTATGCTGTTTGCGTAGTTCACTAAGTTGCCCGGGTCCACTTCCAATTTCACTGATTGTGCCGTTCCCGAGTTGTGAGCATGCGCACAGCGGAGCTGACCATGGTCTCCTTCAAGCGCGCATGCGCGAGCCGGCCGGCCCTTCATTTGCATGGGGTCACGGCTCATTTCAATGTAACACGCCCACGTCCTTCCCAATTTGTATTACTCCGCCTTACGCCTCTGAAAAAATGTTACGCATGCGCAATTTCCTGCGCAAAAGCTACGAGAATAGGGTGATTACGCGGCAAAATTGCGCAAGTCTAACGTAAAGGCGGTGCGCTACGCCAGTCCAATAATGTGCAGATGTACCTGAATCTGGCCCCATGTTTCTATAGAGAAAAATGTTCCCTGTTTTTTGGTCCCAAAGTCTTTTTTCCTGGGTTTTTTGTTTTTTCTCCCCTTTTTTATATATTTTTTTTGTGCATCTTTTTGCAACATTCAAGGATAAGCTATTACTGTTCTGAATATTTGATAGTTTGATTGACTGCACAGAGTTTACAGCTGATTTAATTTTTGATGATTTGCTTGATTTACTACAACATGTACTTACATTTTTGCTTATAGAAATCCTCCCTAAGGCTGTTCTGCTCCGCCTCTGCTAATTTGTTACCCCTACTCACAAAGGACTCCAAAAGCATGGTTCTTCTAGTGGCAGCCCCTCTGCGAATGATCCTGCGTTCCATTATTTTAATGGTGGAGGTTCCATTTGTGAGTATTGGACTTTATTGTCCACAACAATATTTTCTTCGGTCAGATAGTGCTTCTCACTCTGACCCCCGAGTTTAACATATTATTTTCATAGTTACAGTAAAATATTCTATTTTTACAAAATATTGAAAAGGTCTAAAAAAAGTTTTCATTATACTTAATGTATTATGTTGGAGCAGTGTTGTGTAATACAAACCCATTCTTTTCTATGAGTTCATCACTGCTCCGGTTCTATAGTTCAGGTACCCCATTCTTCTTTGCTCATAAGTATATATACAATACTTTAGTTGA
Source organism: Rana kukunoris (assembly GCA_029574335.1). Classification (NCBI taxonomy): domain Eukaryota; kingdom Metazoa; phylum Chordata; class Amphibia; order Anura; family Ranidae; genus Rana; species Rana kukunoris. The sequence continues at coordinate 118,821,306 of CM056052.1, forward strand.
TATAGAAAGGTCAACAAGAAAATTCTTATGTTTGATTTCGATGTATATCTCAATACGTTGTATATGTGGAGACATAGATAATAGTTTGATTATGACTGGATTCTCCTCTAACTCAGGTAATTCCTCATTTTTGGTGTCAACGATGCTTATCTTATTACTACTACCACACCATCTTTGCCTTGTGATTTTCCCTGTGTTCTGGTGCCACTACCTCATAACCGTTATCGCTTTTTACTACTATCAAAATGGGTCTTAAGGTGATATCTCACAATGTCCAGGGCTTTAATTCACCTCACAAGAGAAAGAAAGCTTTTCGCCACTACAAAGGGTTGGGTGCTGATATAATCTTGATGCAAGAAACTCATTTTGCAACAGACAATCACCCTAAATTTTTTGACAAAAGTTACAGCCAATTTTATTGCACTACTTACAATACAAAATCTAGAGGTGCTGCTATATTTGTTACAAACTCAGTGGTTTTTGATGTTCAGAATGTCTTTAGGGACCCAGATAGTCGTTATTTGATTCTGAAAGGCACAATTGGAGGACGCTCTGTCACTATTGCCTCCTTATACGCTCCCAACGATGCCCAATCTAGCTTTTTCAACACATTTTTTGATACTTTAGACATTTATCACTCTACTCACCTAATAGTGGGGGGTAACTTTAATTTAGCTGCTCATTCAGCTTTATACAGAAGCAGAGTGGTCCCATCCTCCAAAGCTTTCCCCAAATCTTTGAACAGAACACTATACAACCACCAATTAGTACACCTGGAGATCCCACAACTTTGGTATCAAATCTTACCGTTTCTACTTTCACCCACATGCCAGCTTTGCCCGCCTTGATTATATCTCTGCACCCCAATCCTACTTGCCAATTCCTCTAATGCAGATATCCACACATGTCCATGGTCTGATCACCACATATTCTCCTTTAACACCTCTCACATAGGTCTAGCCAAAACAACACACTCTTGGTGAATGAACGATTCCTTACTCACAGACCCATCAAGCAATCAACAAATTATTTCTCACCTTGAACAATACTTTACACATAATGTAACACCAGACCTGTCTCCTACAACTATATGGATGGCACATAAAGCGGTAATGAGAGGTCATCTCATAAATAATTCCTCTATTAAAAACAAATCCAAACTCACAGATATTAGATGCCTTACGAAGGAACTGGACCGCTTATATCACAGAAACAGCCAAAACCCATTTAATGACATCTTTAAACAAATACAAGAGAAACGCACTGCCTTAGACACTTTATTAACATCTGACACCGAGAAGGCTCTCAGATGGTTAAGGGTCAGATTCTTACTCAACAGCAACTCTTATTCCACCATGTTCGCCAGAAAATTTTAAATCAATCTGCGAAACCACCCCACACCTACAAATTAAGGAACTCATCTGGAAATATAGTGTCCCATCCCAAAGAGGTCATGAAACTGTTCTCCGACTTCTATAAAAATCTTCTTTTATCGCCACAATCCTCACCTAAACAGTCCTCCTTAGACTGGCTTAACGACATTACATTGCCCACTCTAACTAGAGAACAAATTGAATCCCTCAATGCCCCTTGTACAGATATGGAAGTTAACAGGATTATTGGAACATTAAAGACGTCCACAGCCCCAGGCCCTGACGGCTATTCTACATCTTATTATAAAAAATTTGTCCCCATCATTACTCCACACCTTACTTAATCATATAATAATATCCTGCAGGGAGGCCATTTCCCATCTGAGATGCTTCTGGCCAACATGTCACTTCTTCCCAAACCAAATAAAGACCACTCCACCCCCCAAAACTATCGCCCAATATCAGTTATTGATAATGACCTAAAAATATTTAGCCCTATACTGGCAGACAGATTATCAGCTGTTATCCCCCCATTAGTTGACCCTGATGAAATAGGCTTCATTCCAAACAGACAAATAACAGACAATATATGACTGACTGCAAATATTATTCAAGACTCCAACATACACTCCAAATCCACACTACTACTTATTTATTTATTTTTTTTCAAAACATTTTATTGGGATTACAGGTAAATACATATAATACATATGGTATGAGATGACAATTTAGAGAAAAAGTAGAAATAATAATAATAAAAACATGCAAAAGTGAAAGAAATCAATAATAGGATGGGGACAAGGAGCTAACTTGATCCAAAAATAGAATCTAACCAGTTTACGGGAACTATATGTTGCTGATTAAACAGGAAGGATGAAAAGGCAAGGGAGGGGAAAGAAAAGAGAGAGAAAAGAAAACATAGGGTAGTGAGGGTAGGGGAGAGAGAGGTGGGAGTGGAGGAGGGGGGAGGGAAGTGGCCAATAGAGAGAGAAACGAGAAGATCGATCAGGGGTGGTAGGATGTAATGGGCGACACAGCTGGGAAGACCAAATACAGTATATGTAGCATAAAGATCAGCAGAAGCACCATTCGCTTTGCAGGGGTGGGACCCCTGTTTCAGCCAGCGTTTACCGATCATAGGGCCGCAGGTAGGGGTAAAATCAAGAGTGTGGGGTGCCCGTCTGTACCGGTGGTTCAATATCGAGAAAAAAGACAAAGGGTGAGGATAGCAGAGCTTGTTGCTCAGTTTCAGACAGGCTGAATATAATAAAGGCATCCCATTTCTTGTCAAACTTGTCTCTTGATTGCGTTGGAAAGGACTGTAAGTTCAGGTTCTCCTTGTGTAGCAAGGACTTCATGTGTCTTATTGTTTCAGCCAATGAGGGGGGGTAGCAGATATCCAGTGGTTAAAGATGGTCCTGCGGGCCATTAGAAGCAGGAGGAGGATCCAGTGCTTAGTACCTTGGGGGAGTATGATGAACTCCTCTTCCAATGCAAGGCATTGGGGAGGGCACCCAAACAGCAGAAGGCGGGGATCCTTTCTCAGGGGGTGCTCTGTCACGTCCTGTGCGTATCGAAGTATTGAGGCCCAAAAGGTATCAATGGGAGAACAGGTCCAGAGGCGGTGTAGCAAAGTAGGCCTGTGGGTTAGGCACCAAGGACAAGTGGGACCAATATCAGGAGATTTTGTGGTGGAAAACGGATAGTAGGCCCTATGCATTAGCTTAAATTGCGTTTCTCTCCATATTTCGCAGGGGGTGATAGACCTTGTGGACCTATAGCCTCTTATGATATCCTCAACTTCGATCTGGTCGGGCAGGTCTCTGGTCCAGGAGGCCATGGAAGTGCATTGTAGGGGTTTGACAAACTCCAAGGATAGTGGTCGATATATGTCCGATATAGAGTATTTCTTCTCTGCAATAAGTCTGTCTATGAAGGAGGATTGAAATCTAATAGTTTTGTTTGGGCAAAGTTTGTTGACAAAGTCCACATACTGTAGGGTCTGATAATAGTGGGTAGGGGGTAGAGTGTACTCCCTCGCGAGTTGAGCAAAAGATTTGGAGTTGCCAGCTGAGATTTGGAATAAAGAGCATACATTGACTAGGCCCTTGTCCTTCCATTTTGAGAAGGGTTCATATTGGAGGCTAGGCGTGAACATGGGGTTACGACATATTGGGAGGTGTCTAGAAACGTGGGGGGATAACCCCATTTTTTTCCTTACTTCCCTCCATGCCACGTGTCACGGAAAAGCAGATTTTGCTTGACGGAATTAGACAATTTTTGGAGCGAGCTGTGGAGAAGAGCTGCCAAGTACAAGGGGCCGACCATAGCCGATTCCAGGTCAAAGTTAGAGTATCAGGACAATCTAAGTATCCAGTCCACTCCAACTCTCAGGAGGCAGGCGAGGTTGTACACTCTTATATTGGGGGAGGCCTGCCCCCCCCTCGCTCCCCGGGAGATATAACTTTGACATAGCAATTCTAGGCCTACTCTTTTTCCATATAAATTTGGACAGGGCTTTATTCAATGATTGTACATCCTTGTGTTTCAGGAGAAGGGGTAGGGTTTGTAAAGGATAGAGTAGGCGGGCAAAGCTAATCATTTTGAAGAGAGCGAATCTCCCAAAGAACGGAAGGGGCAAGCCAGCCCAGACTTCCATTTCATATATCAGCTTAGCAATCAGGGGTGGGTAGTTGAGATAGTACAGAGAGGATGGTTCCTTACCAATTTTCAGTCCTAGGTAGGTGATATGTCTTCCCGCTAGCCGAAGGCAGGAGGGGGGGAGCTGGGGTCGTGAGGAGTATGGTCCTATGGATAGAATTTCGCTCTTGGAGAAATTAATTTTTAGGCCAGAGCACTGGCGGAAAGAGTCGAAGATGGTCTGTATGGCAGGAATGTCCGTGTGTGGGGAAGTAGAGAATATGAGTATGTCATCAGCAAATAGAGCCACCCTCATGTCCTCGCATCCAAACGGTATCCCATGTAGTAGGGGGGTGTTGCTAAGGAGGCGTGAGAGCGGCTCTATGGCAAGGTTGAATAGCAAGGGGGAAAGGGGGCAGCCCTGCCTCGTGCCTCTGTATAGCCTAAAGGGGGAGGATTGGATTCCCGCTGCTGTAACTGTAGCAGACGCAGCAGAGTACATAGCCTGGATGAAGGTGTTGAAAGGGCCCACCAAAACCAAATCTTTGCATGTTGTTTATTTATTTGTGTAGTGCTCACGCATCACCCATTTGAAGCACTCATCACTATTTTTACTTTTCTTTCAAATCTTTGCATGACTCGTGACAACCATTGAAAACTAACATTATCGAATGCCTTTTCGGCATCTAGAGTGACTATAACCACTTCTCGCGAGGGATTAGATTTAGCATATTCTAAGGCAGCCATGACTTTACGTATATTGGCAGCCGCAGACCTCCCCTTGGTAAAACCCGATTGGGCGCTGTGTATAAGCGTGGGCATTATCTCGCCTAGTCTCGATGCAACTATTTTAGAGAGTATTTTAGAATCAACATTCAGCAGGGAGATGGGACGATAAGAGCCCGGATCTAGAGGGTCCTTCTCTTTCTTAGCCATGAGTTTGATGTTTGCGAGGTGCCCTGTCTGTAGGTATGGTCCCCCGTCCCAGATGTAGTTATAGACTGACAGCAGTGTTGAGGTGATTTCAGGTTTAAGTAGTTTGAAGAACTCAGGCGTAAAGCCATCCGGACCCGGTGCTTTGCCGTTAGAAAGTCCGCTGATGGTACCTCTGATTTCTTCCAATGTGATGGGGGCATTTAGTCGTGTCAGTTGGCTTTGGTCTATCTGATCCAGGGCAACATCATCTAACCATTTGTCTGCTGGCCCAGCCTCCGTAGAGTCTGGACCGTACAGATTCGAATAGAAATTTTCCAATGTCTTGTTCACTGCCTTAGGTGAAGAAGACATAGTACCGTCTGGATTGCATAACTTACTGATGTGGGTAGGCGTGTAAGTGCCCCTAGTGATCGTCGCAAGAAGTTTCCCGGCCTTATTGCCAAATTTGTGGTACTGAAGTTGGATGGCAGACAGCTTCATTTGTTCCACTCTTTCTGCCCAGGTGTCGAAGTGGTCCTTGGCGTCTCTCCAGGCAGAAAGATGAACATCAGTGTGCTGAGCATTAAGAAGTGATTTGGCCAATCTCACGCGCTTGCTAGCCTCTAGAAAAAAAATTTGGCCATTTTTTTTGTACGCTGAGGTGAAGGATATAATCCTCCCCCTCAGATAGGATTTGCCCGCTTCCCATAGTAAATTAGGGTCGTTCGCATGTTGGGCATTGTTGTGGATGTAGTCCTCCCAGGCCTCGGCTAGCATTGCTTTGAAGCTGTCATTTTGGTTGAGGTAAGCTGGGAACCTCCATTGCCTGACCTCCGAGCGGTGCTGTAGATTGCCTAGGGAGACTGAGACGGGGGAGTGGTCTGAGATCACCAGGTCGTGTATGTGGGTGGATGTTATTTTCGGCATCAGGGAGTGGGTGCTCAGAAAGTAGTCTAATCTGCTAAAGACCCGTGTACAGGAGAAAAGAAAGTGTATTCCCTCTCCATGGGGTGTTGTACCCTCCATATATCTATCAAGTCAAGGGCCTGAACCATATGTGACAGAAGAGTCGGACGATCTGAGCGAGCGGCTGGGGCTCGTGAGTGGGGTTTGGACCTATCCTCCTGGTCACACATAGTGGAGTTGAAGTAACCCCCCACAAGGTGGGGTGTGAGTTCCTCAGTGGCCAACAGGGGTGTTAGTTTAGAAAAGTAGGTTTGGTCCGGGGAGTTAGGGGCATAGATGTTGGTAATCCGTAGTTCACCCGATGGGAGTTTAAGGTGTAGGGAAATGTGCCTGCCCTCATCATCCCTGTCTATGGACAGTATATCATACACTAGGTTTTTATGCAGTAAAATAATTACCCCTGCTTTGCGACCTGAGGAAGCTGACCCTAGAGCCTGCCCCACCCAGATCTTCTGCAAACGGAAGAAATCTCTTTCTTCCAGGTGTGTCTCCTGTAGCAATGCTATGTCAGCTTTGAGCCGTTTTAGATGTCTAAGGATTTTCATTCTCTTAATAGGCGAGCGTAACCCCTTAACGTTCCAGGATACTATGCTAGTCTGTGACATGAGTGTTAAGGGTGAGTATTACTCGACTGATTGTAAAGGAGATAAAATTTACCTGGCGAAAGATGAGCATGTGGACTCGGCGAGTGGGCTTTGTGTCTGTGAGGTCGTTGGGAGCGTCGAGGGAACCATCCTCTCAGTGGAAAATAGGCCACACAAAGGGGGAAGAAAGGGAACAAAGAAGACAGGTACATAACTGGGGAAAAAGGGGAAACACAAAAAACAGTAAGCCATGACTTCTCTTTTTTCCGCATGTTTTCCCACGTCCGAATGAGCCGCCTGACCGCAAACAAAGTATTATATACAATTTCCAGCACCACCTCAAAGATGGGATGGCAGTGATAACAGGGAGTAAGCGGATTCATAAGAACCAAGCGGTTTCCAATCATGGCAGGAGCCATGTCGTAAGGCCAACCCAGTAGTGGGAAAACATGTCATCACTCAATATGAATAAAGGAACAAAGGAACAGGTACCTAGAATGAAAAAGTTAACATAGTAAAACACATAACAGTAATAAAAGTAAATGGCAACGGATCTCATCTCACGGCGGCCTCGCAGCCACGTTCAGATATGTATACCGGCGGCTAAGAGCCTGTGTTGCTGGCCATGATTAAGTAACCATAAAGCAAACAGTCGTAAGGAAGAAGGAAGTCCCGCTCCCACGTGGGGGGGAGTGCAACTAGGCAGCCTTTAAGGTGGAGAGGGATAGCCTCGTAAAACAGAATAAAATGGACCAAAACCAGGGGAGCCACTCCTCAGCTTTCTATAGACCCAAGTCCAGGGGGATCAAGAAAAACTAGGCCAACCAGGATGCAACCTCATTGACAGCCGTAGTGAAGGGGGGTACTGGCTTCACCCGGATCCCAGGTGGTCTTGCACAGGTGTAGCTTTTAGTCGCTTGGGTGGCTCCTTCCTCTGGCTTCTTTGGTCCCTTGGACCCTGCTTTGCCTTGTCAGCATATGTGGGCGCTGTGCCTTGGTCCCCTGGCAGTGAATGTAGATAGGCCCGGGCCTTGTCCAACGACTGGATAGAGAGTTGTTCCCCATCAGGAGTTTGTAAGCGCAGAATGGCCGGATATGCCAGCGAGAAGCGGATGCCTCTCTTGTACAACTCCGCGCAGACCGGTTGGAAGTCTTTTCTTTTGCGAGAGACTTCCGTGGAATAATCTGCAAACAGCAGAATCTTATGGCCACCGATCTCCAGGGAGCGCGATTTGCGGAAGCTCTGCAGTATGTCCGTGCGATCTGCGCAATTTAAAAATCTAGCAATCACCAGTCTAGGGCGGGCACGATCTTCAGACACAGCGCTCATACGATGCGCACGTTCCACCGTGTACACGCGGCCTAGGCCCAAGGCCTCGGGGAGTGTGTTGGAGCAAAAGTTAATCAGGGAGTTTGGTTTGAAGGATTCAGGGAGGCCAATAACCCTCAGATTGTTCCTTCTGAAACGATTCTCGAGGTCTTCCATGCGTTCATGGAGGTGCTGTTGGTCCTGGACGAATCGTTCTAGCGTGGCACTCATGTGGTATTGATCATCCTCCACCGAGGCTATACGTTGTTCGGCTGTGGAGAGTCTTATGGAGTGTTCACCCAGCTCCTTGCGTATCTGGAGCATCCCCTCTGTGACTGCCTTTTCCACGGCAGCAGCAATGGAGGGGGAGAGGAGCGCCGCAACAGCCTTGGCGATCTTGTCATAGGAACTATCATGATCCAAGCCTCTAGCGGTCACGGTGTCCATGTCCTCGGATGGCGAGTCGTCGCTCATAGTGTTGAGCAGAATATGCCATATTCGATTTCGCGATATATCTCGAATATATAGTCGAATATTCGAGATATATTCGCTAAATACGAATATTCGTGATATTTTTTGGAAATTTAATTATTGCGAATTTTCGCTATTGCGATTTTTCGCTATTGCGATTTTTCGCTATTGCGAATATTCGAGAAATGCGGAATGGAGCACTCTGATTGGCTCAGAATATTCGTGATATTTTATAATACAAAATAATTGCGAATATTCGAGAAATGCGGAATGGAGCACTCTGATTGGCTCAGAATATTCGTGATATATTACAATATAAAATAATTGCGAATATTCGAGAAATGCGGAAGGAGCACTCTGATTGGCTCAGAATATTCGTGATATATTACAATACACAATAATTGCGAATATTCGAGAAATGCGGAAGGAGCACTCTGATTGGCTCAGAATATTTGTGATATATTACAATATAAAATAATTGCGAATATTCGAGAAATGCGGAATGGAGCACTCTGATTGGCTCAGAATATTCGTGATATATTACAATACACAATAATTGCGAATATTCGAGAAATGCGGAAGGAGCACTCTGATTGGCTCAGAATATTCGTGATATATTACAATATAAAATAATTGCGAATATTCGAGAAATGCGGAATGGAGCACTCTGATTGGCTCAGAATATTCGTGATATATTACAATATAAAATAATTGCGAATATTCGAGAAATGCGGAATGGAGCACTCTGATTGGCTCAGAATATTCGTGATATATTACAATACAAAATAATTGCGAAATTTCGAGAAATGCGGAATGGAGCACTCTGATTGGCTCAGAATATTCGTGATATATTACAATATAAAATAATCGCGCGATATTGCTATTGCCGAATAATCGCATTACGATTTTTCGGCAATATAAAATGAGCGCTGCAGCTACTCGGCCCAAGGTCTCTAATCATACCAGCAATGCTTTTAGACGTCGATGGGGATCTCTAGGATGTGATCTGTTCTAAAAAAAAAATTGAAAAAATTTGAATATTCGAAATAGCGAATATTCGCCGCGATATTCGTGTAATTCGCGAATACTCGAATATGCAATATTCGTAGCGAATATTCGCAATGCGAATATTCGTGAGCAACACTAGTCGCTCACCCCGGAGCTGTGCGTCTCCTGAGGCTGCGAGGCCTGTATAGGAGGGGGGCCTTGTGTCGTGGCGACCATGTTGCACGGGGCGGCGAGCTCCGTTGGAATGTCCGTGGTGCCGCAGCCTCGGTGTGTCCGCGGCTGTGTGAGGTACCTTTTTTCAATGCGCTGAAGCAACGGTAGCAAGGGGGTGTGGAGAGCGGTGTAATCCGGGGTGATGCCGGGGCTTTATATGCCGATTTCTGGGAGGTCAGAGTGGAGCCTCCGGAGCTTGCTTCCCTCACATGCGGCGCCGGAACCGGAAGTCTCCTACTACTTAGTCTTGACATACACAAAGCTTTTGACAGTGTGAGCTGGTCATATCTTGACACTCTACTCCACAAATATGGCATCATTAATGAATTCCTGCATGGCTTTAAAGCTCTCTATCACAATACGCAAACACGTATTAAACTCCCAGGCAATAACTCTGACTTTTTCCCCCTAACTAAAGGCACTAGACAAGGATGCCCCCTCTCCCCCCTACTTTTCGCATGTGCTATCAGAAACAATCCTGACATTAAAGGATATTTTAAGGGATCCAAAGAGTACAAGCTGAGTCTTTATGCAGATGATGTTCTCCTGTTTATAACTGAACCTCTTATCTCTCTACCTAATCTAAATAAAACCCTAGGCATCTTCCACGACCTGACAGCTCTGGGTGTGAATCTATCTAAATGCTCAACTCTACCAATTAATATTTCCCCAGCCCTAATATCCTCACTTAAAGATAATTTCCCATTCAGTTGCCACGTAGATTCGTTTAGATACTTAGGTATCCAGATTACACCTTTGTACAACACATTATATCAAGCAAATTACCCTCCCCTATTTAACAATATTAAAAATCTACTGAAACTTTGGTCATCATACCAGATTTCATTCTCGGGTAGAATAGTGGTGGTAAAGATGATGATTTTACCTAAACTTTTGTTCTTTTTTAGAGCTCTTCCTCTTATTCTACCTAAGAAAACATTAGATACACTACAAAGAGAGATTAACAAATTAATTTGGCATAACAAGAAATCCAGATTTGGTTACTTTGGTTACTTATGTTCAGGCCTGAATTAAAAGGAGGTCTCGGCATCCCAAACATATTGCTCTATTACTTGTCGGCCAGATTCACCCAATTAGCACAATGGTATGCTACCTCAATTCAAATCCTTTGGCTCCGGTTCGAAGAAGAATCTATCCTACCCTTCAATCTACAAGGACTTATCTGGTCCAAAACCATCCCACCACAAAAAATTAGACCTTTAAACCTTATCACTCACACTCTCCAACTATGGAACAGACAAGCCCCAAAATTCAAGCTGTCTTCCGACACTCCCCCCCTGGCATCTTTTCTAGGTGACCCTTGTTTTTCCCCTCCAAATAATGCCCAAGATCAAAATTTACTGACAGTTTGGAAGTCAGGTAACTTAACGCATTTAAAATCGCTCTCTCATATGAACTAATTTCTCACTTTCTTCAGCCTACAAACAAAATACAATCTTTCTCCTGATGAATTAGAGAACTACCGTATTTTTCGCCATATAAGACGCTCCGGAATATAAGACGCACCCAATTTTAAAGGAGGAAAATCTAGAAAAAAAAGATTCTGAACCAAATACTGTAGTAAAATATTTGCCCCCACTCGTCATCACCATCACACCACCCCCACATTAGTAATAGCCAGTAACATTGCCCCCCACATTAGTAATAGCCAGTAACATTGCCCCCACATAGTAATAATAGCCAGGACATTGCCCCCACATTAGTAATATCAGCCATTAACATTGCCCCCACATTGTAATAATAGCCAGTAACATTGCCTCCACATTAGCAATAGCAGCCAGTAACATTGCCCCCACATAGTAATAATAGCCAGTAACATTAACCCCCACATTAGTAATAGCAGCCAGTAACATTGCCCACACATAGTAATTAGGGTTGTCCCGATACCACTTTTTTAGGACCGAGTACAAGTACCGATACTTTTTTTCATGTACTCGCCGATACCGAATACCGATACTTTTTTTAAATGTCATGTTACAGTTTTCAAAAAACAATACAGACTAAGGATATTTTCTTTAGAATTATGAAGAACTCTAACTCAAGACATTATAAAATAATAAAAATGAGTAAAAATGAATAAGAAAAATGTATTTGCTTGTCACGCAGTAGTAAAAAACTCAAAGAATTTTCACAGAACATGTTGATAAATACAAAAAAAGGTATTCGGCCAGGCATCGGGAGCATTTGCGCGAGTACAAGTACTTCCGCAAATACTCGGTATCGGTCCCAATACCGATACTAGTATCGGTATCGGGACAACCCTAATAGTAATAATAGCCAGTAACATTGCCCCCACATAGTAATAATAGCCGGTAACATTGCCCCCACATAGTAATAATAGCCAGTAACATTGCCCCCACATTAACCTCCAACTCACTGTTGCAGAGGCATTGCCGAATACTGTAGATCGCAGCACACACTCTGGTAGGAGAGATCCACGAGCACCGCCGCCGGGTGTACCAAGATAGCCGACCGCTTCGGAGCTAGGCCAAAGCCGTGGTCTTTCCTAAGGCCGGAACGTGGAACGCGGATCGGGCAGGCGAAAACGTATATTCGTCGTATAAGACGCACCAACTTCCCCCCCCCCAGTTTTGGGGAAGAAAAAGTGTGTCTTATATCACGAAAAATACGGTATACAAAAATAAAACTATTCTTTCAGAAATATTACTCACTTAAACTCCACCCCCCTTACACACAAATTTGAACAAGTTTGCATCTCCTGCCCTCGTGATAGGGGTTTAATCTCCAGAATATACAAAAGGTTGAACGAAACAATCATGCCTGAGAAGTCACATCCCATGTTACAATGGGAATCAGACTTAAATACCTCTTTTACTCCCGAACAATGGGATGCTATTTTTATAAATCTCCATAGATGTACCAATTTCAACTTCAATCAGGGAATCAGCTATTAACCAGTTAAGGACCCCCGCACGCCTATGTACGTCCACAACATGGCTCGTACAGGCACAAGGGCGTAAATTTACGTCCTCGCCTTAGTGCGGTTCGGGGGTCCCATCGGGACCCCCTCCGCGGCGTGCGGCGGTCCCCCTGGCTCTGGGAGCGATCGCCGACGAGCGGGCGGATGTCCGTGTTTTCCGCCCCCCCCCGCGATCGCTCCCAGCCAATGGGAGCGCGCTCCCAGCCTGTCACTTCCTCCTCCTGTGTTTACACAGGAAGGAGGAAATGATGTAATCTCTCATCGCAGCGCTGTTTCCCAGCGCTGCTGATGAGAGAAGACATGCCAAGTAAGTGTGCACCAACACAACACTGACACACACTCACATAGGCATATTAACCCCTTGTGATCGCCCCCCCCACCCCCCTGTCACAGTGTTACTGAATGCAGTGATTTAATCACTGCATTTAGTGTCAGTGTGACAGGCAGTGTAAAAACAGTTAGTGTTAGGTTCAGGATAGCCCCCCCACCCCCCCTAATAAAGTTTTAACCCCCTGATCACCGCCCTAGTTAACCCTTTCACTCCCTATTGCCAGCGTCACTAAGCGATCATTTTTCTGATCGCTGTATTAGTGTCGCTGTTCCCGCTAGGTAGCTATTTTTTTTATTACGATTTTTTTTTTTTACTAAAGACATGTGGCTAAATAAATTTTGGCCTAAATGTTTTACTAAAATTTAGTTTATTTGATTTTTTTTATAACAAATAGTAAAAAAATAGTGATTTTTTTCAAAATTGTCGCTCTATTTTAGTTTATAGCGCAAAAAATAAAAATCGCAGAGGCGATCAAATACCACCGAAAGAAAGCTCTATTTGTGGGAAGAAAAGGACGCAAATTTTGTTTGGGAGCCACGTCGCACGACCGCGCAATTGTCTGTTAAAGCGACGCAACGCCGAATTGTAAAAACACCTTGGGTCATTTAGCAGCGTAAGTGTCCGTGTCTTAAGTGGTTAAATTGCTCTATAGGTGGTATCTTACCGCAGCCAAACTCAATACATTTTATCCCGCACTATCTCCACTCTGCTTCAGGGGTTGTCCCACCCAGAGAACACTATTGCATACGTTTTGGGAATGTCCATATCTAAAGAACACTTGGCAAAAAAGATTCCTCTCACACCCCAGATATGTCTTCTGTTCTCCCCTATATAAGATATCCCTACATCCAGCACAAGGCTCATCCATACATTCCTCAGCTCCATTCATTGGGCCATAGCCTTTAATTGGCGCTCCACGGCGGTACCTTGGCCTCAAATCCTAAACCATATGACGAACATCAAACTTTCCGAGATAATTCACCATACATTATATGATTCTATACCACCTTTATGGTTTAGAATAACTGTCTGCTAACTAAATTTTCCTTGTTTTTTTTTTTTTTTTCCTGTGCAATGTTCACAGTTAAAGATTTTTGTATGCATACTTGTACCTATATTGTAATTTTTATATACTTTGACCTTTTTCCATAATAAAAAACGTTTGTAAACAAAAATAACTACGTTTCCCAGTATGCATTGCGGCTTTTGCAGTAATTCACACCTCCATGAAGTCTCTAAGGCCATGTACACACGATCAGACAGGTCCGATGAAACTGGTCTGCAGACCAGTTTCATCGGACCAGTTCGATGGTGTGTACGGCCCATCGGACCGTTGTTCGTCGGACCAAAGTTTTAAAACATGCTTTAAAATCTGTCTGACGGACACCTGTCCATCGGACAGGTTCGATGGTTAGTACGGCAAAGCATCGGACCAAAAACCCGCGCATGGTCAGAATCCATTTGACGCATGCTTGGAAGCATCAAACTTCCTTTTTTCAGCACGTCGGTGTGTTCTACGTCACCGCGTTCTGGTCTTATCGAATTTTCGGTCCAATGGTGTGTACACACATCAGACCATCAGACCACTTCAGCCTGGTCCGATGAAAATGGTCCGTCGGAGCAGTCTGATCGTGTGTACGCGGCCTCACACGCAGAGAGCGTCCTGCCGCACAGATGTAGTTCCCAGGAGGGGGCGAGCATGTCACTGACCACCGCAGTAAAGCCTCCCATCACTGTGGTGAGTAAAAATCAGACAAGCAGGAAGTGAACAGAATAGAGAAGAAATAGAGAAACTTCTGAGCAAAAACGAACAATGAGGAAGTAAAAAGAGGAATGTCTGCAGGTAAAGGATGCTTATTATGAAAAAAAAAATGTTCCTTTACAACCCCCGTTAACAAGTTTGGATAGAGTTTGACTTTAATTAAAAAGAATAAAAAGTCGTATTAATTAGGTAGCCTGTTGGTGCCAATGTACTCTGCCTAACAAATCTTGAATCCAAAATCCAGATAGATTTATTAGTAGTTTATTATGCCTAAGTACTAACAGCTTTTACATTTGGGTTTCTTGTGTCAGGGTGCTAAACATTAATTTTGTAGTGGGTGATAAACCATGAAGAGTTATCATGGAGAAAATATATGATACATTAACAAATGGAAAAAACAAAGACATCTGATATACGTGCTGTTCAATGTTTGCACTTAAAGTCAGTATCATACATAATTTTTACACAATTCCTTTCAGAATCATTTAGTGCCAGAAACAAGGTTGTAATTCCAATGGCTCAAAAAATAAATAAAAAAAAAACACGAGATTGTAATCTTTGAGTTTTTTTCTTAGCCCCAAAACTCATAAATTACTTGATGCCATAAAAGCTCAGATAAAGCATAACGCAAAGGAACGTTTTATCAGAGCTGTTAAAGAAGCGATAAAAAGCCCCATCAAATGCAAGAATAATTCATTTGCCTTTTAATAAATTGTCATTAAAATGATTTATGTTGTGAGTCAGTTGTAGCTGAAAATATCTCAACGTTGTCACCGGCTTTTTCAAATCGGGTTGATTAAAAAAGAAACCTACAGCTTACTTTATGAATACAGGGATTAGAGACTAAAACCAATTCTTCATCACACTTCTCACCTTTAAATCCTCTCTTCCGGAAGAGATAATCATAATCACTACTGTGTGTATGTGTAGATTTAATTCCTGTAGTTAGATAATTTAGTGGAACAGATTTTTGTATGTCTATACTACAAACATGCAAAATATGCAGCCTGAAAATGTAAGCGCCTAGAAAGTGAAACTTTGCTTAATTGCTGAATTGAACCTAAAACACTGTACAGACCAGTTCTATTATCAGTAACACTGAAAAAGGTTTTGTGCACATTATATTTTAACTTAAAATAAATATATTACCAGAATAACATGTTATTTTTACAGACATACAGTAGCTGTAACAACCATCTTCATGTATTATAGTGTACATTATAGTTAGTAGGTCTGCTAATAGGTGCTTGGTAGTATTTTGTTAATTCTTGCTTAATATAGTGTCCTTCCTAGTGGAAATACGTGGTTATGGTGTAATTTCCAATCTCTCTGTTACTATTGTCTTCTAATAAACAGGAAGGGCTCAACCATGTGTCCAGCACCATCTTGACTTGGAGTCATATCTGCAGCAGCTTTTCAACAGGTTTTGGGCTCAACTACAGTCAAAGTACTAAATACAGCAGCAGAAAGAGCTCAGAAGTATAGCAAAACAGTCTTTAAAAAATAAAATTAGTCAGAAAGCTAATAGGATGGTAGGCAGTTTGCCTACAGAATGTTAATTAAAGGTGTTGTAAAGGTTTGTGTTTTTTCACCTTAATGCATTCTATCCATTAAGGTGAAAAAACACCTGGCAATGATGCCCCCCAGCTCCCCCCTTTACTAACCTGAGCCAGTTCACCTGCTGTGCGCATCCCTCAGGGTCCTCTTCTCCATAGAGTCTAGTCGTTGACTGGAAAGATTGAAAGCAGGGCAGCCATAGGCTCAACAACCCTTTTAAGGTAGTTGGCTGGCCAGGCTACGGAAGAGGTTAATGTTGTGTACCTCTGTTCCTGGGCTTTTTGCATCCAGCCTATCCACCCCATGATAATAACAAGGGGGGAGACCATGTACCAGAGTTCCAGCCTACTTAGGAAGATGTAGTGATTGCTGTATAGCACCAACAAAAAATAACTGCTGCGCCCTAAACCATCTAAAGGCATCGGGAGTCTGGAAAACTACCAAGTCTTGAAGGATGCCACTATTGCCTTGCTGAGGTATGCCCGGGCAGAGTAGTTGAGTTAGTTAATGAATGTTACATTTATATTGTTCATGTTGAACTGTATAACCAAATGTCCAAGTAAAGTTGCATTAACAGTTATAAGCCTGGTCTGAAGTAATTTAAAAGGACTGCATGGTAGTTCCCAGTGTATGAAAGAACTGGGGTCAGTAAAGCAAATGTGTGGCATGAAGCAAAGCAACTACAAAATTCTACTAGGCAAGGCGAGCAGGAGGAGTAAAACAGTAGCTATGGATAACCAAACTAGCGCAAGGCACATTGCAGCCAGTCATGAGGCATGGTACCTGGTGTAGGCATTGATTACTCCAGGAGCGAGAAGGTGGGTGTTCTGGCTCCCTCACCAGTGGTCAGGTTCCCAAAGCAACCTAGACCGAACCTGCATTACAGAGACTTATAGCCTTGGCTGCATGGTGCAGGATTAAAGGAGTTAACTAGTACACTCATGAGATCCATGCTAAGTGCATGCCGAGATCCCATTTTGTCACAGGAGTGAAGTGGCAAAGGTATGCTGGACTGGTGGAGAGGGCACAGGCTCAGTGGTTTTCCATCCAAGTGTAAAATCTATCAAGCTAATGTGTGTAGTGATTAGGGACATAGACAATTCACAGAGGGACTCATTTTCTGCTGCACAGTGCCCGCCTGCTCCCAGGCATTAATAAGCATGCTGCACGTGATAGGTACCTCCAAAGGAAGGGCGAGTGGCTCTGCCCACATGATGGCTTCTAATTGTGTTTCATCAAATTTCCATCAACGTTTTCATTTGCTAATCTGATAAACCAGAGCTGGCAGTCCTGGAAGTTTAAAATTAGGAGCCTGCAAATCAGAGACATGGAAGTGTATGCAAGAGCCCAGACCAACACCCACCCACAGATGAGTAGACAGAGAAATAGCAAAAAGCTCCAAGTACAATAAACCCAAACACAGATAATGATTGTGCATGTATACAAGTGTGAAACTCCAAAGGAAATGTAGGCGGTATTGAAAGTACATGAACTAGAAAATCTCCACAATAAACTGTACTTAAAGTAAAACTAAAGGCAAAACTTATTTTTTAACTTGGATAGAGAAAAGATGGAATAGGACTCCTGACAGATTTGTATTTCTGTCTGTGCATCCATTGGGGAGATTCGCCCTACCTATCTACCCTGTTTGGTAATATCATCAGGAGTGAAAGTGGGGACACTTGGTTTGGTGACCATGATCACAACCAACGATTACCTCACTTTGGAGTGGTTTTCTCTCACTTTCTGTTATTGCTGTGGGCAGGGCCACTGATAGGGCAGTACAACCAGCCCTGTTGTACTGGGCCCCGCCCAGATCAGCTACACAGTGGGGCCCGGGTATCATGACAATTTGTTGCTGCATTTAAAAAAAAAAAAATTCTACACTTTTCCCCACTTCCACTTGCTTACAGAGTGGGTATATTGTTTTCCTGGGCCTCATCTGGTCAACACAGGGGCCCAGGAGAGGAGCACAGCGGAGGGACTATTTCTCTATTTTTGGGGTGCATGTACATCATGCCGCCCCACTATTCTATGAGTCCCGGCTAGCGGAGTGATACAGCGATTCTCCATTCATCTCCTGGCTGCTTCTCTGAAGAGATGTGAAGAAGTTGAGCGGCTGGAGATGGGGAGAGCAGGAGGAGATCGTGGCTGCACTGGACACAGTGAGTGGGGAACAGATGAAAGAATATCGCACAGCAGGTTAGGTTACAATCATCACACAGGCAGCACAGCAGGGTCTCTGTCATGGCTCTGTGTCACATTGCTTTTGGGTGCTGACTTTGTTATGAGAAATGGGGTACTTGGGTCTAAGGCCAAAATTGAATACTTTTAATTTTCCATCTTTATTGTTTATCTGTATATAAGTACCGAAATAGTCCTAAATGGCCCAAAACCCCCCTTTCTTGGCTCTTTGGTCCGGTGACCTTAGACCCAAGTACCCCATTTCTCAAATGCAAGGATGATGGTACAGCTTACTGTACCTTAATACCAATATATCTTACTCTAGAGGCTATCATTTACTGACTTTGTTATGGTTGTACTGTTACAGTCTTTTATATACAATACAGCCATAATAGCCAGCACTCAACAGCCATGTGACATAGAGCCATGACAGAGCCATGACAGAGCCATGATAAAGCCATGATAGAGCCCTTGCTTACTGTGCTGCCTGTGTGATAATTGTAACCTGATGATAAGAAACATGCTACTTAACAAAGGGGGTGAATACATACACACATTCTAATTATCAGTTTTTTTATTTCTATAAAAATAGTTTTATGTATATATTTTTCTAATTTTACTTCACCAGACTATTGTGTTCAGATCCATCACATATAATTCAGATAAAAAAAAACATTGAACTAAAGGCTGTAATGTAACATAATAGGTAAAAAGCCCAGGGGGTGAATACTTTTGCAAGGCACTATATATATATATATATATATATATATATATATATATATATATATAGCAGGCAGGCTAGTCAGTTAAAGTTGTAGGGCAAGATCCACAAACATGTCCCGCTGGCGTAGCTTAACAGAGTTACACTACGCTGCTGTAAGTTCCCCATGTAAATTACGTTTTTTTTTAGTCTCAATCGTTTTTTATTGAAGGTTTCATAAGGAACATACATATGCAAGACATTCGTCTCGTTGCACGAGACAACATATAGAACAGTAAACGGGATGGTACAACAATCAGGTAGTTGGTGGAGTGAGAGGATTACAGCATACACATCTGAGCAGGTAATGCAATCCGCGATACACAGTTCGGGAAATCAAACATATAACATAACATAACATAACATATCCCAGAACTAGGCTTAACACAGTGTTCCAAGGTGGACCTAGATGCAAACACTTATGATATGAGATGAGAGGAGAAATAGGCCCCCCCCCGGACACCCCCATAGGGAGCTAAACTTTGTCCTTAAGAGGGCGCCCCTCCCCCCCCCTAAGTCTGACCTTGGATATCCACATATGTGTCACATATCAAATCAAAGATAAGAATCGAATGATTTGGCTAGACCAGGAGAGGCAGTCCAGTCAGTCCACTGTTGCCAGTTCCGGAGGTTCCGCGTTTTGTCGCGGTGTCATAACGTAAGTGTTGTTTCATTTGTAAAGTGTGTATGGGTAGTATGGATCACATCTTGAAGATCAGGGGGGTCTGGGTCTTTCCATTTCCTAGTGATACTGAGTCGTGCGGCAAAGAGTATATGCAGAATGACATTTTTCGTTGGATTAGGGAAGCGTTCTATAGTCAAGTATAGCAATGCCAAGGCTGGATGTTTGTCTACGTTTAGTTTGGTAACATCAGAGATCAGTTGAAACACTTGTCGCCAAAATAGGGCAAGCTTGGGGCAGTCCCATAGAATATGCAGCAAGTCACCTTTTTTCCCACACTTCCTCCAACAAGTATTCTCAACTGAAGGGTTAAATTTGGACAACTTGTCAGGGGTTAGATACCAACGATATGTAATCTTATATGCAAGCTCCCAAAGAGTGGAGCAGCACGTGGCCCTGTAGGTGGAGTGGCAGGCCTTTTCCCATTGAGCTAGCGTGAAGTGTTGTCCCAGATCGTTCTCCCATCTGGTCAACTGCGTTAGTTAGAGCTAGTGAATTCCGTTTTAGAGCGAAGTAACTGATACAACATAGATATACCCTTTTGGTGAACCTTTGGGGACCTAAAGTAGATCCAAGCTTGTTGGGGGATTTTGCAAGACCAATGTGCCAGAGAGGTAAGGCAGTGTTTGGTGCGTAAGTAGAGGAATGAGTCAGAGTTTGGTAATTGAAATTCTTCTTGTAGTTCAGAGAAAGTTTTGAGTCTGCCAGCAGCAAGCAGGTGAGAAATGTGTGTTATTACTTTGCCTTTCCAAGAGGAGTGGGATGATGAGAACATCAGGTGTCGCAGGACTTAGGAATGGGAACTAATGATTGTATAGGGTGATTCGCGGACATCTGAAAGAAGCGGGTCCATACTCGGGTGGACGCTAGTATAGTTGGAGACAAGCAGGGGGGTACTTTAGCCCCGAGGGTGGTGGCGAGTAACCAGGAAGAAAGGTTGTTGCGCGGAACAAAGGATTCTTTTATTTTTCCCCATTGTGTAGTAGGGGGGGGGGGGGTATAAACCATTCCCTCAATTGCGTAAGAATGGACACCGCATAGTAATCATGGAAGTTAACAAGCCCCAGGCCACCGGCCAGACGGTGTTTAACCAATTGTCCATTGTTACACCTTGCCTTCTTTCCCTGCCATATACATTTTGATAGGATTGATTGTAATGAGTTAAAATAAACCGTGGGAATAGGGATGGGGATGGTCCGGAATAGATATAGCATTTGGGGAAGATGGAGCATTTTAAATGCTGCTAAACGGCCCAACCACGAGAACTCAAAGGTTGCCAGCCTGGAGAGATCTGCTTGCAGTTTCGTGCGAGCCGGAAGGTAGTTGAATATGAACAACGTTTTCGTCAAATTAGTTAGTTGGATCCCTAAATATTGTATGCTATTTTCTGCCCAAACGTATGGGAAGCGCGATTTGAGCCAATCCCTAGTGGGTTCATCCAACCCCAAATTGAGTATGTACAATTTTGTCTCATTTGCCTTGTAAAAAGACACGTCGCTGAACCAGGCCAACGTCCGCTGTATCTCGGGCAGGGAGTGATCAGGGTCAGTGACCATGAGGATCACATCATCTGCGAATAGGCTGATTTTGTGTTCCATGCCCGCTATTGATATTCCTAAGATTTTGTCATTCGATCTTATACTTTCTGCTAAGGGTTCCATAACCAAATAATTAAATATCAAGGGTGATAACGGGCAACCTTGCCTCGTACCGTTGGAGATTCGAAAGGGTGTTGAGAGTGTATCCGCCGAGAATACTCGAGCCGAGGGGTTAGAGTACAGAGCCATGATCGCATCATGTATACAGCCTGTGAGGCCAAATTTGGTTAACACTTCCGAGACGTACCCCCAGTGGACCCTGTCGAATGCCTTCTCTGCATCCAGAGATAGAAGCAGAGAAGGCATTCCCGTGGTCTCGACGCTGTGTATAACATCGATCATTCGTCTAGTTGCGTCCGAGGCTTGGCGCCCTTTGGTGAAACCTGCTTGGTCTGGATAGACAAGGGACGGGAGAAGTCCTTCAAGTCTGTTGGCTATGAGTTTGGCATACATTTTAAATCAGTATTGAGCAACGAGATAGGCCGGAAATTTTTCGGGGAGTCTGGGATTTTGCCTGGCTTTGGTAGAGTCACCACCATAGCTGCGAGCATTTCATCAGGGAAAGAAGCGGTCTTGGCAGCCAAATTGAACGTTTGGCACAGACTGGGGGCTAGGATTTGTTTGAATTGCTTATAGTATTCTCCCGTGAATCCATCTGGTCCAGGGGATTTGGAGAAGGGAAGTTTGTCAATAACTGTCAGAATTTCATTAACCGTGAAATGGTCTGTAACGGTTACCACCGCTTACAACCTTCCATCCATCCACGACAAGCTTATCCGACACACCAACAACCAGGCAGACATGATCCATTCCATTTCCCAGAATAAACGAGACAGCGCTCCGTTCTCTAGTTTCCAAAATGTATGAATATCTTTATTGGTTCTTAGCTTGCTTATATCCAGTACAACAGAATGCAGTTAATCACAGGACAATGTAATCTCCACCCCCCTATTCACTCACTGAGGATAATTCTTTAATTGGTAGCTAGACATGACGGCACCGTATTATCAATAGGGTTCAATTAACCTTGAATAGTAACACAGACATCTAGTTGAATAAGTTCTCTATACAGCTTTGTCACACAATGGCAGTGAGAGTGGGTGTCTTTACATTGAATAGCCAACACCTTAGGATATTTCAATAGCCTATTATACAAAAGGTATGACTCACTGGCTGACCTGGTCATGTCATCATGACTCCTTGTGATATCTCAGTCCTGCAATATGAAGTATTATTAATGTCCCATCTCATGTAATATGAATTATGATTCACTATTAGCCACCCTATACCCAAAAGGGCACAGGGTGGATTTCGACCCAAGAGTTTTTGGTGCTGCTAGCACAAGAGTATCTCTCATCCTTCCAACGTCTCTGGGTGTCACGGGCCATTCTGTTACATCTCTCCCCTTTCAGTGGGAGACGGACACAGGAGGGAACCCCGAACGTGTTGACTCCGAAGTCCGTCAGTAGTTCCCGTCCTCCAATGCTGGTATCCATACTGTACCCCAAATAAATGGCTCCAAACTGAGCATTACTCACCCCGCCAACCTCTGCCTCTCTCAGAGAAAACGCCTGCCGCTGGGGAGAAGGCAGGGTAGCTGGGCTCAGTCCATCATGCTGTTGGGGGTCTGGGCCAACTGCCCCCCCTTCCTGGGGTATACCAGTGGAGACTGAAGTCCCATCCACTGGTGTTTGGTGAAAACCCCCCGGTGCTTGCAAAGCAAAGCAGACATCCTCCTGTCCCAGTCCTGTACCATTTTCTGGGGTTGTGCCAGTGGAGACTGAAGTCCCATCCACTACTCCAGGAACCCCCTCTTCTGTTAGTGAGGAGCAGAGGCCTATGCAGGGCCGGAGTGGGACTCATTTTCGGCCCTGGAGTTTCATGCCTTAGACCAGCCCACTTTAGTTCACGACTATTAAAATAATGTAATTAAAACGTCAAAATATAAGTTAGCAATGGCGCACTGTTTTCTACAACCTGTAATTCATAGTATTTTTCAAACAATATTTCCAATTCAGTGCAAATACAGTTACCTAAGTTTGGCTTCACAGTAAAGATTTATTAGAACAATAAATAACAGGACAGTATCAGAATCTATTTTCTTTAAGAATTAGTATTCATAAATATCCAAACATTGAAATTAAGAAAAAATCTAACAAAAACAAATATATTAAACAAAATAAGACCCCTTTCACACTGAAGTGTTTTTACAGCGTTTTAGCGTTAAAAATAGCGCTCTTAAAACGATCTCCATGCATCTCAATGGACCCTATCACACTGAGTCCTGCAAGCGCTGTAAAAACACCTTACCCTTTCACACTGAGGCGTTGAGAAAAGTCCTGCAAGCAGCAGCTTTTGGGCGCTGAGAAAAACGCCCCTCTCCATTGAAATGAATTGAAAGCGCTGTAAAAACGCATTACCCTTTCACACTGAGGTGTTGAGAAAAGTCCTGCAAGCAGCAGCTTTTGGGCGCTGAAAAAAACGCTCCAAAAACGCCCCTCTCCATTAAAAAAGCGCTGTAAAAGCGCCTTACCCTTTCACACTGAGGCACTGCTAAAACGCCCTAAAACTTTAGAGCATTAGCAGTGCTTTACCAGCACATTAGGATTGCAGATGAGGCTTCGCTGTAATAAACGCTTGAAAAACGCTGTAAAAATTATCGAAAAACGCCCCAGTGTGTAAGGGGCCTTAATAATAAAAGATTTAAATAAAATGTATTGCACTTGCATCTTATTAAAACATTAATAAACGCCTGAGCAGAGCACTGGTCTCTGCAACTTTATCTATAACAGTGTCATTGTCCAAAGACATGAGAATTTCTTTCTCAGTGCAAATGAGCATGAATGCCTCAAGGTTCTTTTGGGTTAAAGTGCTCCTGAGCCTGTTTTTTATGAATTTTACTGTTGAGAAGCTTCTCTCACAGGCTACTTGTGTGATAGACAGTGTTAATAGCAACTTGTATGCGAGTCCAATCACATGGTAGGCATCAGTTAGAAGATTGTACTGAGAGAGAATGAGATGAACACAAATGACACAGTTTTTACAGGAGGAACAAGTTTTGCTCTCCAATTCGACATCCTGCTGCTGTTCCATGAAAGGATCCTCATCACCTCCTTGTGGGATATCACTAGCTGTCCTGACAATGTAACCCTCCAGACGGGACATCTTTAGTCTTTCCCACTGAGATGCAAGGCTGTACAGTTCACCACATAATGTGCCAACTGTAGCCCTGTCATCAAACTTAAGCAGACATTTGCCCATTTCTTCCAGAGCTGAGCTGGGGAGTCCATTTTTCCTCACATGAGCAAAGTTTCTAGGGTCTTTACAGGCAAAATCTGAGCAAAGTTTTGCATTAGCAGAAAATCTCCTTTGGATACTGGCTGTTACTGTGTCTACAATGACATTGTGTACTTTTACCTCAAAGTCAGTATCAGCTGATGCTAACTGCTCATCTTCTGCAAGCTCTCCTGGCATTCTTTTCTTTTTTCTGATCCTTCTCTCAGAAAAGGCAGCCTGCACTACAAGCTCACACTCTTCCTCCCCTTGCAACTTTCCATTTGCCCATGTTACAAACTTATCAGCTGCACACTTAACTCCTTCAAAGTCCCTGGCACACTTCCTGAGACCCTCCTCTGTCCCCTCAACCAGACGTTGAGCTGTGATTATATCCATTCCCTTTGTCTGTAAGTATTTTGAAAGGGGGGAGGTAAGCTCAAAAATGCGAAGGAAGAGTTGAGCAGTGACCACTGTCTCATACTTCAAAAAGCCTTCTAGAAATCCCTTTGCCTTGGTCCTCACAGTTGGCTTTTGTGTACTGTCATCTATAATGGTGTCTAAAGTCATAAGCACTTCACAAAACAAGCCTTCCTGAGGATTCCCGAAGCACCCAAATACTTTACTTAGTGCCCGATCCTTAGCCCACCACCTAGTTTGCCCTATTGGGCACAGTCGTCTGTGATGCTTGTCCTGACTCTTCTCCTCCCACTTCTGCATGCGCACGTATGACTCTCTTAAAAAAACTGCTACATCGTTAAGCAGTGAAAACAGAGAAGCACTTTCCACAACACTGCCTGTTGTCTCTGCCAGTAAAAGATTCAAAAGATGTGCATAACACCAAATATGAACCTGATTGGGGGAATGCTCAGAGAGGAGTGTAGAAAACCCCTAAACTGACCCTGCATATTAGCTGCACCATCTGTTGAGTTGCCCACACATGTGCCAATGTCAATATTAAGGTTCAGTAGCACTTTTTTCAGAATCTCTACAAAATTCTGACCAGGAGATGATTCACAGTCCACCATAGCAATCAGTCTTTCGTGAATGACATCTGTCACATATCTAAGTATGATTGAACACTGGTCTTTGGAGGTGATATCTTGGGTAGTGTCAATTTGAACTGAAAACATGCCAGCTTTTCTCACATCATCTGCTATAGTCACCTTTATCAGTTGGCTAATGACATCCACAATTTTATTTATTGTGTCTTTTGACAGCAGAGTAACTAGAGCTCCTCTGCCTTTTGCACCAGTTTCATGCTGTTTTTTGCTGGTTTCAATGCAAGTGTTAACATGCTGTTGGAGGCAAATGTCATATCTACTCAAGAGTAGAATCAACTCTAGGACATTACCATGATTAACAGCAATGTTTTCTAAGCTATAACCTGCCTCTTCTTTATCTCCCCTGTAGCTAAGGCCACATTTGCCTATGACTTTAACAATGTCCACTATACGCTCCATCACCTGGCGTTTCTTTTTCACTTGCTCAGCACGTAATGACATTTGGTTGCCAGTCAACAGGCTTTTCACATCTGCCTTTTGTATTTTCAGAAAGTAAGCATCTGCACTATCTCTGTGTGTCTTACTTTTTTCATGTTCCACTATCCTTTGGTGAATGTGTTTCCAGTCTTTCATGCCTCCCTTTATGAAAGGGCCATCACTTACCAAAGGTGCAAATGCCAAACAAACTGAACAGTATAGAGCTTGGTTTTTTTCACAGTAAGTTAGCCACTTGCGGTTTGTTCCATCTTTGCTATTGAAAACCTTTGGTATAGGAACATTTGGGATTTGTTGAGGATGATAAGAAAAAAATGTATGTATATCCTGATACTGAGGTCGAGTAAAGTAATCAAAACTCTCAACAGAATCCTCTTTATCTGCCTTGTTCCTAGCTTGTGGTTCTGGGTTCTGCTGCTGAGTTGCTGCCTCTGCTATCAGTTCCTGAGTCGACTCTACTCTCTCTTTCACACTTCCTTCTGTATCCATAGACTCAAGTGCACCTGTATATTTAATCATAATAAGCATATTGTAATCTTTAACATATTTGCTCTTAATTACTAAAAAAAAATACTATTAGTTCTTCTGAATGACAATCCTACCTGCCCATTCTGGTGTGTTGGGCTCATGACTGGAGCTTGGTAACATTACTGGGCCTTGCTCTTCACTGTTAGCAGCAAACCGGACTAGAGGCGGCTCCTGCTGAAGAGCTACAAAAAAAAGTTTGATAGACAACGTTGTTTTGCAGTTGCACGGTCACTAGCATCTTGCACTGCTCCTAACTAACGTTAGCTTACCGGCCATCTCATCATCGTCTTCATTTGTTTTCTTTTGGAAAAATGTGCTCAGCTTGGAACATTGGGCCGCGTCAGTTTCCAAAGCCTTCTTCTTTTTTATTCGGGCCTTTTCAGCACCGCCTTTACGCTTTCTGTTATCCATACTCCTCGTGTACTGGCAGAGTACCCCTTATCAAAGAACATATTGTCATTATACTCCTATCTGTTTGGTGGCACTGTTTTGTGTTATTTTCAGCTTGCATTCTCCACCCCCCTCCACCTCCCCCCTCCAATACAGTCAATTATTTTCTTACTTGTTATACACTTCGTTCTGCTGCAGTCCTGAGTCCAGGGTCCAGACAGTAGCAGCACTAGGAAGGAACTGTAGACGCAGGCTGAGCTGAGGGCTCCTCTTGACTTGGGCTTCTTTCCTTTCCTTTTTTTTTTGTCAGAGAAGGCAAGCTGAAAATAACAAACATTTTTTTAAACTGCTATTTTTTATTAAAACAATTATGGGCACAGTGGCGACAATTGATGGGCACAGTGGCTGCGTTTGGTAGCACAGTGTAGCTGCAATAACATTTTTTTTTTAGTCAGAGAAGGCAAGCTGAAAATAACAAACATTTTTTTAAACTGCTATTTTTTATTAAAACAATTATGGGCACAGTGGTGACAATTTATGGGCACAGTGGCTGCATTGGTGGCACAGTGATTGCATTTGGTGGTACAGTGGCTCCGTCTGATGGGCAGTGGCGACAATTGATGGCACAGTTGCTGCGTTTGGTGGCACAGTGGCGACAATTGATGGCACAGTGGCTGCCTTTGGTGGCACAGTGGCTGCCTTTGGTGGCACAGTGGTTGCGTGTGATGGGCAGTGGCGACAATTGATGGCACAGTGGCTGCGTTTGGTGGCACAGTGGCTGTGTGTGATGGGCAGTGGCTGCGTTTGGTGGAAGAGTGGCTGGGTTTGGTGGCACAGTGAGGCTGCAATTAATGGGATTTTTTTTAGTTAGAGAAGGCAAGCTCAAAATAACACAAAAACATTTTTTCTGCCATTTTTTTATTAAAAAACTGATGGTCACCTCAGTCCAACAGTTGAACTGAGGTGACCATCAGTTTTTTAATTTAAAAAAATGGCAGGAAAAAAAAGTTGTTTTTGTTATTTTCAGCTTGCCTTCTCCACCCCCCCCCTCTTCCTCCCCCTCCCCCCTCCAATACAGTCAATTATTTTCTTACTTGTTATACACTTCGTTCTGCTGCAGTCCTGAGTCCAGGGTCCAGACAGTAGCAGCACTAGGAAGGAACTGTAGACGCAGGCTGAGCTGAGGCTCCTCTTGACTTGGGCTTCTTTCCTTTCCTTTTTTTTTTAGTCAGAGATGGCAAGCTGAAAATAACAAACATTTTTTTAAACTGGTATTTTTTATTAAAAAAATTATGGGCACAGTGGCGACAGTTGATGGTGGCACAGTGGCTGCATGTGAAGG
The DNA here is from genome assembly GCA_029574335.1 of Rana kukunoris. NCBI lineage: Eukaryota > Metazoa > Chordata > Amphibia > Anura > Ranidae > Rana > Rana kukunoris. The sequence continues at coordinate 118,849,653 of CM056052.1, forward strand.
CACAGTGGCGACAATTGATAGGCACACTGGCAGCAATTGATGGGCACAGTGGCTGCATGTGATGGCACAGTAGCGACAATTGATAGGCACACTGGCAGCAATTGATGGGCACACTGGCAGCACACTAGCGGCAATTGATGTTTTTTTTTTCTTTGCTAGTCAGAGAAGGCAAGCATGGCTCAAAATAACACAAACACTTTTTTTTTTATTTGCCAATTTTTATTAAAGTGCTGGTCACCTCAGTCAGCCTCCTCCACCAGCACACTGGTGGAAATTGATCGGGAAAACTGGCAGCACGCTGGTGGCAATTTATGGGCACAGTGGGGCAAACTGGCAACAATTGATGTTACAGTGGCTGCGTGTGATGGGCACAGTGGCTGCGTGTGATGGGCACAGTGGCTGCGTGTGATGGGCACAGTGGCGACAATTGATGGTGGCACAGTGGTTGCGTGTGTTGGTACAGTGGCTGCATGTGATGGCACAGTGGCTGCATTTGGTGGGCAGAGGTGACAATTGATGGCACAGTGGCTGCGTTTGGTGGCACAGTGGCGACCTTTGGTGGCACAGTGGCTGCGTGTGATGGGCAGTGGCGACAATAAATGGCACAGTGGCTGTGTTTGGTGGCACAGTGGCTGCGTGTGATGGGCAGTGGCTACAATAAATGGCACAGTGGCTGTGTTTGGTGGCACAGTGGCTGCGTATGATGGGCAGTGGCTGCATTTGGTGGCACAGTGGCTGCGTTTGGTGGCACAGTGAGGCTGCAATTAATTTTTTTTTTTTTTTTAGTTAGAGAAGGCAAGCTCAAAATAACACAAAAACATTTTTTTCTGCCATTTTTTAAGAAAAAACTGATGGTCACCTCAGTCCAACGGTTGGACTGAGGTGACCATCAGTTTTTTAATAAAAAAATGGCAGAAAAAAATGTTTTTGTGTTATTTTGAGCTTGCCTTCTCCAACCCCCCCCCCCCCCCTCCAATACAGTGAATTAATTATTTTCTTACTTTTTATACACTTCTGCTGCAGTCCTGAGTCCAGGGTCCAGACAGTAGCAGCACTAGGAAGGAACTGTAGACGCAGGCTGAGCTGAGGCTCCTCTTGACTTGGGCTTCTTTCCTTTCCTTTTTTTTTTAGTCAGAGAAGGCAAGCTGAAAATAACAAACATTTTTTTAAACTGCTATTTTTTATTAAAAAAATTATGGGCACAGTGGCGACAGTTGATGGGCACAGTGGCTGCATGTGATGGCACAGTGGCGACAATTGATGGGCACAGTGGCTGCATTGATTTCAATTGATAGGCACACTGGCGGCAATTGATGGGCACACTGGCAGCACACTAGCGGCAATTGGTGTTCTTTTTTTTTTTTTTTTGCTAGTCAAAGAAGGCAAGCATGGCTCAAAATAACACAAATACTTTATTTTTTTTTATTTTCCATTTTTTATTAAAGTGCTGGTCACCTCAGTCAGCCTCCTCCAACAGCACACTGGTGGCAATTGATCGGGCAAACTGGCAGCACGCTGGCGGCAATTTATGGGCACAGTGGGGCAAACTGGCAACACTTGATGGTTACAGTGGCTGCGTGTGATGGGCACATTGGCTGCGTGTGATGGGCACAGTGGCTGCGTGTGATTGCACAGTGGCTGCGTTTGGTGGCACAGTGGCAACAATTGATGGCACAGTGGCTGCGTGTGTTGGCACAGTGGCTGCATGTGATGGCACAGTGGCTGCGTTTGGTGGCACAGTGGCTGCGTTTGGTGGCACAGTGGCTGCGTTTGGTGGCACAGTGGCTGCGTTTGGTGGGCAGTGGCGACAATTGATGGCACAGTGGCTGCGTTTGGTGGCACAGTGGCTGCCTTTGGTGGCACAGTGGCTGCCTTTGGTGGCACAGTGGCTAGGGGTGATGGGCAGTGGCGACAATTGGTGGCACAGTGGCTGCGTTTGGTGGCACCGTGGTGACAATTGATGGCACAGTGGCTGCGTGTGTTGGCACAGTGGCTGCATGTGATGGCACAGTGGCTGCGTTTGGTGGCACAGTGGCTGCGTTTGGTGGCACAGTGGCTGCGTTTGGTGGCACAGTGAGGCTACAATTAATGGGGTTTTTTTTTAGTTAGAGAAGGCAAGCTCAAAATAACACAAAAACATTCTTTTTCTGACATTTTTTAATTAAAAAACTGATGGTCACCTCAGTCCAACGGTTGGACTGAGGTGACCATCAGTTTTTTAATAAAAAAAATGGCAGAAAAAATTTTTTTTTGTGTTATTTTGAGCTTGCCTTCTCCACCCCCCCTCCCCCCTCCAATACAGTAAATTATTTTCTTACTTGTTCGTTCTGCTGCAGTCCTGAGTCCAGGGTCCAGACAGTAGCAGGCTAGCAGCACTAGTCTAGTAGGAAGGAAGGCAGTGGCACTGACTGTAGCAGCCACAGGCTGAGCTGAGGCTCCTCATGGCTTGAGCTTCTTATTTTCCTTGCCGCCGCTGAGCGCTCCCTGCACGAGTCCTCCTCCTTCTCTCACCTCGCCGTGCACGCCGGGGAATGAACCAACTCTCCTCCATGGGGGGGGGGGCGAGGAAACGTGACAGGACACTGAGGAAAGGGAGCCAGGAGCGCACTCTGCAGCAGTGAGTCGGCTCCGGCGGGGCGGGCGGCATACATTTTCAAATGTGACTGCACTGCGCTGCGCTGCCTGTCTGACACACACTACCGGCCCCCACCCCGACCAGCCCACCGGGAATTTTCCTGGTTCTCCCGATGGTCCACTCCGGGCCTGGGCCTATGACACTCTGCTCTGTTGCCAGCTCTTCCGCTCGGTTGCTGTGAGTGGAGACCATAGTCCCATCCACTACCACAGGATCCCCCTCTTCTGTTAGTGAGGAGCAGAGGCCTATGACACTCTGCTCTGTTGCCAGCTCTCCCGCTGGGTTGCTGTGAGTGGAGACCACAGTCCCATCCACTACCACAGTGTTCCCCTCTGATACTGGTCCTCTATGCTGTATCCGCATCTCTTGTACCCTTCTTTGGAATTCCTCTTCCATGGAGACTGGTATCTGCACCTCTCCTCTCTCTTTAGTTGGTGCTGCTGTGACTTCAGCTGCTGCAGCACTTCTCCTCTGTAGCAAGGTGGCATTCAGAGCCGCTATAACTCGGTCCCTGATCTCCGGTGAAGGGTTAGGACCATAATGTGTCAGTCTTATGTTAACAGCCCGATCAAAACTTGCTTCTTCGGGTGTCCTGTCTGCTACGGCGGGCCTTTTAGCTCTATCCATTTCGACCAGTTCTGCGATAATGTCCCTTTTCTTACGGTTGCTGGCCGGTCTGCCCTGGCTCTCCAGTAAGTCCATGAGGGAAGAGAGCTTCATCCGTTCATACACCGTCTCCATTGTCATGTGTCCTTGTAGCCGTCCTTCTGAAGATGGAATCATCCCACTGCTGTGCCACCAATGCAACGGTTACCACCGCTTACAACCTTCCATCCATCCACAACAAGCTTATCCGACACACCAACAACCAGGCAGACATGATCCATTCCATTTCCCAGAATAAACGAGACAGCGCTCCGTTCTCTAGTTTCCAAAATGTATGAATATCTTTATTGGTTCTTAGCTTGCTTATATCCAGTACAACAGAATGCAGTTAATCACAGGACAATGTAATCTCCACCCCCCTATTCACTCACTGAGGATAATTCTTTAATTGGTAGCTAGACATGACAGCACCGTATTATCAATAGGGTTCAATTAACCTTGAATAGTAACACAGACATCTAGTTGAATAAGTTCTCTATACAGCTTTGTCACACAATGGCAGTGAGAGTGGGTGTCTTTACATTGAATAGCCAACACCTTAGGATATTTCAATAGCCTATTATACAAAAGGTATGACTCACTGGCTGACCTGGTCATGTCATCATGACTCCTTGTGATATCTCAGTCCTGCAATATGAAGTATTATTAATGTCCCATCTCATGTAATATGAATTATGATTCACTATTAGCCACCCTATACCCAAAAGGGCACAGGGTGGATTTCGACCCAAGAGTTTTTGGTGCTGCTGGCACAAGAGTATCTCTCATCCTTCCAACGTCTCTGGGTGTCACGGGCCATTCTGTTACATGGTCGTTTAATTTGGAGAGTTGTGTAGGATTGACGGATGGGAGATTGACACTGTCCAAGAACATTTTAATCATAACAGGGGAGGGTTGGGTGGTAGAGGGATCGTCTTTAAGATTGTATAGATCCTCAATAGTACTTACTAAAGGCATTCGCTATTGAGTGGGGTTTAAGAAGTTTTTCATTGGAATGTGGGTGGTATAGGTATGTGATTTTAGTTTTGTTTCTATGACCCTTGACTCGAAGGGACATCGCCTTACTGGCTTTGTTCCCTGTAGTATAGGAAGTGTCTTTAAGTAACCTGAACAACTTTTCATGTTTTTCAAGAAGAAGGGATCGTAGTTCCTGTCTTAAAGAAAAAATTGTGGCTTGTAAGTACGGTGAGGGACTAGTCTTATTTTGGGCCTCTGCGGAGACTATGTCAGTCGTGAGTTTGTCAAGTCTTTGAGTCCTCTGTTTCTTTGCTCTGGCTCCCATTTGGAGGAATACCCCTCTGATCACTGCCTTATGGGCGGTCCACACCACCAGCGGGTCAGACACTGATGTTTGATTGAGAGAGAAATATTCTTCAAGGTGGTGTTTGATGGGCGTAGAGTAGCAAGGGGTGTTGAGGAGGTAATTATTACCTCTCCACGAGTCGTCTGAAACAGAGATACTAACAGGGGCATGGTCTGACCAGGTGGTGGCGTGGATTGTGGACTGTGAAATATTTTGTAGCAATCTTTTATCAGTCAAAAACAGATCTATTCTTAAATAGGTGTTGTGACGCGGCGAGAGGAATGTATAGTCCCGCTCGCTCGCGTGACAACACCGCCAAACATCATACAAGTCAATGGCAGATATAAAAGCATCCAAGGAAGGCGTGCGTCTCTTGGAACCCCCTGTGGAGTCCAGCGTGTAATTTGGGACCATATTGAAGTCTCCACATAATAACAAGTGTCCTTGTTGGACCTTTCTGGCAGCCTTCAGAGTTTTCCTAAGAAAGGGTAGTTGCCCGTAATTTGGTGCGAACAGAGACACTAGAGTATATGGCACATTGTTAAATGTACAGTTCAGAAAAATGTACCGACCTTCTGGATCCATGACACATTGCTGAAGTTGGAAGAGAACAGAGTCCCTGACGGCGATCATCACTCCTCGTTGTTTTTTCGAGAAGGAGGCTTGGAACACGTGTGGAAATTATCTATGTTGGCATTTAGGGGATGCGTTCAAGGCGAAGTGTGTTTCCTGGACGCATAACACATCACAATTAAGGGCAGTCACTGTCTTCCATAAAGATGCATGTTTTACTGGATGGTTTAGCCCTTTGGCGTTGAGGGACAGGATGTTGATTCCCATGGTTCGTGAAAAGGTGGCAGACCGGAGGAAGCTGGATGTAGTGGGTTCAGTGGACGGAGACGATCCTTTAGCAGTACCAGAATCGCGGTATTATCCGATTACCAAGGAGGTTCAAGGCAAAACGGGTGATAGCCCGTTGGATACAATACAATCAGATGTGTGTGCTCAGGACAAGATATTGGTAGTTCAACTGTTGTCGAGAACTAGAAAGGGAAAACAATAGAAAAAATGCAAAAATAGAGCATGCACAGAACAGGTGTGTCAGCATCGGGTGGCTCAATTGAGCAGCTGACCAAAAAAAAAAATGAGGGAAAGTTTAGCAAGCAAATGAAGAAGTTCACAACCAGACCGGACAAGGTACAGTTGCTCATTGACGCGGTGTCGGGTGTTGCTTTGTGTGTTTTTCCCTGCTGAGACCAAAGGTGAACAGGTTAGGAACTCCGGCAGGGCCAGGATGGGTATCGGGGGGTTCTGGGAGAATTCCCCAGGAGTGCAGAAGCTTCATACCTCCTTCCAAGGTGGAGACGGTGTGAGGAATTGTAAGTGACCAAGATGGTAGCTGGATGACTCCACTTATACATGATTTTGTGATTATTTAGAGCTTTCGTGATGGACTTCAGCTGTCTCCTCAATTGAAGTGTATAACGGGACAGGTCTGCATAGATTTGAATATCTGAGTATTGCGCTGGAAGTGGGGAGAGATCTCTCGCCTTCATAAGAATCTGCTCTTTAGCCTGGTAAAAATAAATCCTCAGGAGGACATCACAGGGTATATCTGCATCGAGATGGCGGGGTTTAGGAAGTCTATGGATACGGTCAATAGTCAGCTCAATTGGAGAAAGCTCAGGGAGCAGGCTGGAAAACATTGTGCTGGCAAAATTGAGCAACTCTTTGGGTTGGACGGACTCAGGGATCCAGCGGATTTTAAGGTTATTACGTCTGGAGCGGTCCTCGAGGTCCGCAAGTTTCGCTTTGATCCACAGAGTGTCATCTTTTTGTTCGGTATAAGCATCTACCAACTCATTAACCGTTTCAGTGCATTCCTCCATTTTGGTTTCTATATGTTGCACTCTATTATCCATATGCTTCATTTCCAGTGAAAACGTATTCATCAGCGATGACAAGTTAGACATGAGGGAAGACTGCAACGTCACCAGCATGTCTTCCATAGTCGTGTCCAACACCGGTTGCCCCGTGGTTGGAAACTGTGCTATAGAAGACTGCAGAGAAGATATGGCAGATTCGCCATGCAGACCAGTGCTCACTGCGGTCAGGGCCTGATCAGGGAGGTCCATCCTCATTTTGGATTTGCCGGACTCTGCGTTCCCGGGGTAGCAGAAGAGGAATCAGATGGAGGGGAGTGCTAAAACGTGGCTCGTGATGCCTGTGGATGGGTGCCAGGGAGGCCCGTGAACTCCAGTAGCTGCCTCCGGCGGCGCCATTTTGGGGCTTACGGCGAGGTTGAAAGGAGAACGTTTCCAGCTTTTTGGGGCCACGGTCCTGTGACCGCTTGCGAGTCATCGTGGCTGCGGAGCTCAGGGGAAATGGGGTAGAGTTTGTCACACTGTTAGCGGAGGTAATGGCACCCGGTTGTCGCTTCTTGTCCGGTCGGGTTTGCGGAGTTCACATCTCACGTGTCCATAGTCGTGCGCGAGCGGTTCACACTTCGAATTCCGCTATAAATTGATGGAACCAGGTCTTGTGTGTGTAGGTACCAGTAATCTGACTCAAAGGAAAGTAAGTGTGCTACAGTGTGCCACGGTATCTGACCTGCATGTGACCAAGACAGGAGGTCTTCTTGTAGTCCTACAGTATCCGGACGTGAAGGGTGCCCCCTGGTTTGTGAGTGGGGTCGATAGCCAGAAGAGCCAGGTATGAGGAGGCCTATGGAGCCTGTTGTAAATGTGACTCTAAATTACGTTTTTTTTTTTTTTAACGGCGCATGCGCCGTCCGTGGAGATATCCCAGTGTGCATGCGCAAAATCACATCGCAAAACATAAATGAAAACTACGTGAATGTAACTTCCGCAAATCCCTATTCACGAACGGTTTACGCAAAATTTGACTCTGGCCCGACGTCCATACTCAACATTACGTATGCCTCTATACAGCAGGGGTAACTTTACGCCGGACCTACGCTTACGTAAACGACGTAAAAAAACACTGCCCCGGCCGTACGTACGTTCGTGGATCGGCGTATCTACCTCATTTGCATATTCAATGCAGAAAATATACAGAAGCGCCCCTAGCGTCCAGCGTAAATATTACACTTAAGATGGCGTATCTACGCAAGAAACCGGCGTATCTTGTTTTGTGGATACAAAACAAAGATACGCCAGCGCAGATTTGAAATTACAGCGGGGTATCTGGAGATACGCCGCTGTAATTGTTTGTGGATCTGGCCCACAGTGTGTAGAGGATATATATGCATCCCAGGTGTTGTATATATATTTATATAGGGCCAGATTCTCATATATTTTTGGCGGCGTAGCGTAAGCCATTTACACTACGCCGCCGCTGCGTGCTAGAGCAAGTGCTTTATTCTCAAAGCACTTGCTCCGTAGTTTGCGTTGGCGTCTCGTAAATCACCAAGCGTAAACCCGCGCAATTCAAATGGGGCGGCTTGTATTTAAATTAAGCCCGCCCCTGCGTCGAACGAACTGCGCATTCGCCGGCCGGGGAAAAAGCCCAGTGCGCATGCTCCAGCTCACGTCGGGAAGCATCGTTGAAACCGATGTCAAAACGACGTGAGCGTCATTTACGCAAGTCCCTATTCGCGAACGAGTTAGTAAAACGACGTAAGCGACGGAAAAAGCCGACGCTGACCCGACGCCATACTTAACATGGCGTCCGACGGGACCTCGTAAGGTTACTCCACATAGAAGCTGGGGTAACCTTACGCGAACGAAAACGACGTACGCGACGACGGGGCGGCGTAAAAGCGATCGAGAATCGGCGTACTACTTCATTTGCATATGCAAATGAAAAAACAACGTAAAGGCCACCTAGTGGCCGGAGTTGTCATTACACCTACGATCCGAAAGTGTAATGCTTTTACACTTGTCGGATGTAGAAGCGTATCTATGCAAAAGTGATGCTAAGCATCACTCGCATAGATACGAGGACAAAAAAAAGGCGTTACGACGGGGTATCTGAGATACTCCGTCATAACGCCTCTGAGAATCTGGCCCATACTGTATAGTTTAGCTAGATGCGCTCTTCCTAATTTACTGACAGGCAGACAGGTGATTGTGCTAGCTGCAGTATTCTCACGTGGTGTACTGTCTGTGTCCTCTGCAGTGTGCACCTAAAGCTACGTGGTGTGTGTACTGTCTGTGTCCGCTGCACATTGTGCACCGAACGTAAAGCTAGTGTTTCTCATATTTACTCCTAGAAGCAGGGATCTGCTCATATTAATACTACAGGCAGAGTATATTGCTGCAAGTACTTTCACGTGGTGTACTGTCTGTATCCTCTACAGTGTGAACCTAAATCTACGTGGTGTGTGTACTGTCTGTGTCCTCTGCACATTGTGCACCTAACGTAAAGCTGGTGTTTCTCATATTTACTCCTAGAAGCAGGAATCTGCTCATATTAATACTACAGGCAGGGGATATTGCTGCAAGTACTTTCACGTGGTGTACTGTCTGTGTCCTCTGCACATTGTGCACCTAACGCAAAGTTGGTGTTTCTCATATTTACTCCTAGAAGCAGGGATCTGCTCATATTAATACTACAGGCAGGGGATATTGCTGCAAGTACTTTCAAGTGGTGTACTGTCTGTGTCCTCTGCAGTGTGCACCTAAAATTACGTGGTGTGTGTACTGTCTGTGTCCTCTGCACATTGTGCACCTAACGTAAAGCTGATGTTTCTCATATTTACGCCTAGAAGCAGGGATCTGCTCATATTAATACTACAGGCAGGGGATATTGCTGCAAGTACTTTCACATGGTGTACTGTCTGTGTCCTCTGCAGGCCATTGGTATGTCTGGAAGGACAACAAGGAGAGGCAGAGAGTCACAAGCCGATAAAAGAGGGCAAGCAGGCTCTGTGTCTAGAGGCAACAGAGCTGGTCGTGGACACGGTGCATCCTCATTAGCACGTGAGACACGCTTGTCCTTTTTTTCGTCAGCTGGCCGCGTTGAGCCGCAACATGCCGAAGACTTGGTAGAGTGGATGACCAAGCCGTCCTCATCCTCCTCATCCACTCTCAGCCAGGCTCAGGGTACTTTGTCTGGCAAAGCAGCTGCCAACGCGGCCTCTTCCCTCTGCTCAATGGTATCAGTCACTCCTTCCCTAGCCCCACGATGTCCTCCTGAGGAGTCTCCCGAACTGTTTGACCACAGTGTTGGGTACATGAGGATGTGCAGCATTTTGAAGGCTCCGATGATGGTACACAGCTAGAGGAAGGCAGTAACATGAGCCCAGAGAGAGGGGGTGCCCAAGAAGGACAGCAATCTGGCAGGCATGTTCCCCCAGCTGCAGAATACTGCCAGAATTTCTACAGTGATGAGGAGGGAGGGGATGATGAGGTCACTGACTCTACGTGGGTGCCTGATAGGAGAGAGGAGGAGAAGACACATCTCCAATGAGGCAGGATGCCCTCCAGGGGCCAGCTTAAGGGCAGCACAGCGACTGCATTACAACGCATAGCTACTCATGTGCAGGGCGCTGCTGTCTCTCAGGCCTCGTACACACGAGGGGATATGTCCGCTGAAAACGGTCCGATGGACCGTTTCAGCAGACATCTCCGCTCGTGTGTATGGGCTAGCGGACAGATTTCTCCACCCGACAGATTTCAAAGCATGCTTTGAAATCTATCCGGTGGGAATCTGTCCGCCCGACATGTCTGCTGGTTAGTACACTTACCAGCAGACATGTCGTCCCCCACCGCCGCGCCGCCGCCGCCGCCGAATGGATTCGGCGCATGCGCGGAAGTGTTTAACTTCCTGGTGCGGTGACGTGGCGGTGACGTGGCGGCGTCAACGTCACCGCCGCGTCACCGCCACGTCACCACGCCGTCCGGCGGCTGGGAATTTGATCCGATGGTGTGTACACGCCATCGGATCAAACTCCCGATCGGACATATCCGATGGAAATGGTCCGCGGACCGTTTTCATCGGATATGTCCGATCGTGTGTACGAGGCTTCAGAGTTATTCCAAAAGTTCTTTGGTGTGGGCCTTTTTTGAGACGAGTGCATCAGACCACACCGCTGCTTTTTGCAACACATGTCTAAAAAAAAAAAACCCGCTTGGGCACTACATGCTTTATCAGACATCAGCTGGGTAGGATGCAGGACAAGGTACAGTAGTGTTGGAGGTTGTTCCACCACCACGCCTCCAGAATGCTACTACTGGTTGTGACACACCTCTTTCCTCCACCCCCTCTTCTTCCTCTTCCTGTGCTGATGTGTCCTCGGAACCAGCAGTGCTCTGTAGGCGTTCAAGAGGCTATGCAGGTATGCAGGCAAAAGATGCCATGCGGTGCTAGAGCTGGTATGCTTGGGGGACAGGAGCCACACAGGACCAGAGGTTCTGTCAGCTCTGCAGGGGCAGGCTCAGAGGTGGTTGACGCCACACCAGCTTAAGCCAGGAATGGTGGTTTGCAACAATGGCACCAACCTCCTCCCTGCCCCGTGACAGGGACAACTGACCCATGTGCCCTGTTTTGCTCATGTCCTTACCTTGGTGGTGCAGTGGTTCTTAGGCAGGTACCCGTGCTTACAGGATGTCCTGAAGCAGGCCAGGAAAGTCTGTGTGCATTTCCGATGGTCATATAATGCCAGTGCTCAGCTGGCAGACCACCAAAAGGAATACAACCTGCCTAAGAACTGCCTAATCTGTGACATGTCCACCAGGTGGAACTTTATGTTGGCCACGCTGCAGTGGCTGCACACGCAGCAGAGGGCCATCAATGAGTATCTGTGCCAATAAGGCAGCAGGACAGGGTCAGGGGAGCTTGTTTTTTCCCCACGCCAGTGGGCCATGATCAGGAATGAATGAACTGTCCTGTCACCGTTTGAGGAGGCCACGAGGATGGTGAGTAGTGACAGTGCATGCATCCGTGACACTGTCCCTGTTATTCACCTGTTGGAGCACACGCTTTGTGGATTAATGGACAGGTCCCTTGAGGCTGAACAGAGGGAGGAAGAGGAGGACTTCCTTACCTCTCAAGGCCCCCTTTATCCAGACAGTGTTCCTGCTTGCCCGTCTATCACACAGGAAGAGGAGGAGGAGGAGGAGGAGGATTGTGTCAGCATGGAGGTGGAGCCTAGCACTCAGCATCAGCAGCAGTCTTCAAGGGATCAATTGCAGTCCCAAAAAACCCATGGACTTGTACGTGGCTGGGACGAGGTGGCTGAGGATCATGTCATCCTCAGTGACCAGGAGGACTCCGCACCGAATGCCTCAGCAAACCTACGTTGTATGGCCTCTCTGATCCTGCAAAGATTGCGGAAGGATCCTCGTATTCGTGCTATCAAGGAGAGGGATCATGACTGGCTGGCAACCCTCCTTGATCCACGTTACAAGAGTAATGTTGCGGACCTTATCTTGTCAGCACAGAGGGAGCAGAAGATGAAACATCTTCGGGAGGCCTTGCAGAAAGGTCTGTGCAACGTGTTCCCAGAGACTGGGAGGTTACAAAATCCTGGTCCTGGACAACATGTTGCTGAGGCTTCTGTCGGTCACAGAAGGAGCGGTGGAAAAGGTGGCTGTCTGAGTGATGCATTTAGACAATTTTTTGGTCCGCAGCCCCAAGATATGACCGGTTCCAGCAACCATCGCCAGCGTCTGTTTTACATGGTGCGGGAATACCTAGGGGCAAGATCAGACTTGGACACCTTTCCCATCGAAAATCCTCTGGCTTACTGGGTCTTGAGGATGGATCACTGGCCAGAGCTTGCGCAGTACGCAATTGAGCTACTGGCTTGTTCTGCATCCAGCGTTCTTTCAGAACCCACAATCAGTGCAGCTGGAGGCTTTGTGACCGATCACAGGGTGCGCCTCTCCACCGACTCAGTCGATCGACTGACCTTTATAAAAATGAATCAGGATTGGATCACCACCAGCTACCAAGCACCTAATGCTGATGTAACTGAATATTTTTTTTTTTAAATGTCAGATCCCTTCAAGACTGCCTATGCTGATGCTAAGTGACTATCCTGTTATGCTGAGTGACTATCCTTTTCCTCCTCAATGATCATGCTAATAGCTTGTAAGAATATTTTTGGTTCTGGGCACCACCACCAGTGGCAATTTGTCTGCCCCTGTTTAACAGAGGCATGTAATTAAAATGTTTGATGCAATACTTTGCAGCGGGCTCATTCCTGCACTCCAACTAGAGTATCTGTGAGGGGTTGCAGTGTTGTGGCACCAGCACCAGTGCCTAAGTCCCAATTATTCTGCCCCTGTTTAACAGGGGTGTGCAATTACAATTTAAAAAAAAAAATTGCAGCGGGCTCATTCCTGCGCTCCAACTAGAGTATCTGTGAGGGGTTGCAGTGTTGTGGCACCTCCACCAGTGGCTAAGGCCCAATTTTTCTGCCCCTGTTTAACAGGGGCATGTAATTACAATTTTTGATGCAATACTTTGCAGCAGGCTCATTCCTGCGCTCCAACTAGAGTATCTGTGAGGGGTTGCAGTGTTGTGGCACCAGCACCAGTGCCTAAGGCCCAATTTTTCTGCTCCTGTTTAACAGGGGCGTGTAATTACAAATTTTGATGCAATACTTTGCAGCGGGCTCATTCCTGCGCTCCAACTAGAGTATCTGTGAGGGGTTGCAGTGTTGTGGCACCAGCACCACCACCACCACCAACAAAGGCCCAATTTTTCTGCCCCTGTTCAACAGGGGCATGTAATTACAATTCTTGATCTAATATTTCACAGCAGGGCCCATTCCTGTGCCCACCATAAGTATCTGTGAGGACTTACAGTGTTGTAGCGCTAGCACCAGTGTCTAAGGCCCAATTTTTCTGCCCCTGATCAACAGGGCATGCGATTACAATTCTTGATCTAATATTTCACAGCAGGGCCCATTCCTGCACCCACCGAGAGTAACTGTAAGGACTTACAGTGTTGTGGCACCAGAGCCAGCAGCAACAGCCCAATTTTTCTACCACTGTTCAACAATGACATGTAATTACAATTCTTGATATAATAGTTCACACAGCAGGGCATTCCAGCGCCCATCAAGACTAACTGTGAGGGCTTACAGTGTTGTGGCAACACCAACACCTAGGGCCCAAATTTCTGCAGCGTATATATACGGCAGGCCCCTACTTTCAAACATCCAACTTACAAACGACTCCTCCTTGCAAACGGAAGGAGGCAACAGGAAGTGAGAGGAAATCTACCCCTAGGAAGGGAAATTCTCTTCTGTAAGAGGTGTCTCCTGTCCACTGATGCTTTATCACCAATCCTTGTTTCACTAAAAAAAAAACATTTTCAAAAAATCATTTGTCATTGGGACAGAAAGTGAATTGAAATCTTCTGAACAAATGCACACATACAGCAAAACAAATGTTACAGGGGTGATGACACTTCTCTATGTTTTCAGAAAAGCTTAAACATAGATTTTATGGCTGGAGCTACACTTTAAAAAAGTACCAGTTCAAAATTACAAACAGATTCTACTTAACAACAAACCTACAGTCCCTGTCTTGTTTCCACCGCCTGTATACTGCTGTTCAAAGTATATAGGGCCAAAGGGGCTGGTAATGACATGGGGGAGGGGGTCAGGGAAACCCATGCTATTTTTCTCAATGATTTTCATCCATATTGCAGGGACCAGACATTACATTAAAGCCGCAGGCAGTTTTAAATGACTTTTTTCTTATAGTAATCTCATTTTGTACAGGGACAGTTCTAAACACGTGCCACTTAACAGGCATACTATAGACACCCAGCAGGTACGATATTTAAAGGAATTTTTTCACTTTAAGTATCATTAAAATCACTGCTCCACATTGATACATGTTCCCTGGGGCAAGACCTGGGTTCTCAAACCCGTTTTACGACAATAACTTGCATATTAGGCTTTAAAATAAGCACTTTTGAATTCGAACGTTCGAGTCCCATAGACTTCAATGGGGTTCTAAATGTTCGCACAAACTTTTGGTTTGTTCGAAGGTTCTGGTGTGAACCGAACGGGGGGGGGGTCAGGGGGTGGGGGTTCGGCTCATCCCTACTTACAAACAACAAAAATTGTGAAAGGTCTGGGGGATAAAACATATCAGGACGAGACTTCAAGGCACTTAATATGCACAGCCTGGATGAAAGAATGGAAAGGAGGGACACTGAAATGTTTAAATACATCAAGGGGGTGAATAAGACTCAGGAAGTCAGTATTTTCAATATGAAGCTAAGGACAAGAACATGGGAACATGACCTCAAACTAGCAAGAGGAAAGTTTAAAACTAATCTTAGAAAGTATTATTTTTTCGATAAGAGTTGTTGATGCTTGGAATAAACTTACAGCAGAGGTAGTGAATCTGTCAACATTAAGTGGATTCAAATATGCTTGGGGAGAACATAGACGAGACACTTCTACTCTTCTGTCTTCTGGTTCCTCATGGCATCACCGGATTAGCAAAGACACAAGGCAGGATAACAGAAATATATGGTAAGGAACTGACAGTGGTTCATTATGACAGTTTCCCCAGGAAAACATACAGACAGGCTATTCAACATGCAGGTCCTACCTTTACTTTTCCTTCTACTTGCAAATTTAGTACATATCCCCCAAAGCAGTTTGAAACTAACCCACGTTTTCCTACATCTGTTTTTTTTCCACACTTAAAATTTATTTTTTTTGCCAGAAGGGGAAAGGACCTCATTGAGCTGCCGTCATTTGTTTTTAATGATGTTTACATCAGCAGATGGGGTGACAGAAAAAATCACTTTTTAAAAAGAATTTATTACCCACTGGCTGCTGCTTTAACTGTATCTCACGGACAGCCCTTAGTTTCCATGGTGATGCAGGGCCACTGCAAGCTATTGGTTGTTTAACCTCTTCCCTGGCAGAGGGATCATCAATTCATTGTATCTTATATATACAGTATGTAACAAGGCATGTGTCTTGTTTACATGCTTGTAAACCTTATATACTTGTTATGGAGTGGATATTCAATGGGAAGATTAAATCATCTATATAGTGATCTCTCATTGACTTTGTTTATTATATAATCCATATAATTACACAAAAATAAAGACATATACTTCATTGTCATTGATATAAATAGTTCATGAAAACCACACATTTTATACTTAAAGTGATGGATACTATGACCCTTTGTTTAACCACTTAAGACCAGACCTTTACGCAGCTAAAGGACCCAAGGTGTTTTTACAATTTGGCACTGAGCTGCTTTAACTGGTAATTGCGCGGTCATGCAATGTTGTACCAAAACAAAATTTGCGTCTTTTTCTTCCCACAAATAGAACTTTCTTTTGATGGTATTTTGATTGCCTCTGCGATTTAAATTGTTTGCGATATAAATGGAAAAAGACCGAAAATTTTGAAAAAAAATGATATTTTCTACTTTTTGTTATAAGAAAAATCGAATAAACTAAATTTTAGTCAAAAATTTAGGTCAAAATGTATTCAGCCACATGTCTTTATTAAAAAAAATTGCAATAAGGGTATATTTATTGGTTTTCACAAAAGTTATAGCGTCTACAAACTAGGGTACATTTTCTGGAATTTACACAGCTTTTAATTTATGACTGCCTATCTCATTTCGTGAGGTGCTAAAATGGCAGGGCAGTACAACCCCCCAAATGACCCTATTTTGGAAAGTAGACACCACAAGGAAACTGCTGAGAGGCATGTTGACTCCATTGAATATTTTTGTTTTTTGTGATTGAATAATGACAAAAAAATTAAAATAAATTGTCACTAAATGATATATTGCTCACACATGTCATGGTTGTATGTGGAATTGCACCCCAAAATACATTCTGCTGCTTCTCCTGAGTATGGGGATACCACATGTGTGGGATTTTTTGGGAGCCTAGCCGCGTATCGGGGCCCCGAAAACCAAGCACTGGCTTCAAGATTTCTAAGGGCATACATTTTTGATTTCACTCCTCACTACTTATCACAATTTCGAAGGCCATAAAATGCCAAAATAGTATAAAACCTCCCCAAATGACCCCATTTTGTAAAGTAGACACCCAAAGCTATTTGCTGAGAGGCATAGTGAGTATTTTACAGCTCTCATTTGTTTTTGAAAATGAAGAAAGGAAATAGATTTTTTTAATTTTCAAACCTTTGTGACAAAAAGCGAGATCTATACCCCATACCCAATCCCATAGGGGAGTGGGGTGGGATCTGGGGGCTTCCAGATTCAAAAAAACATGCCCGCAGACCCCCAATATATATATCTATATATATATAGATATATATATATATATATAGATATATATATATATATATATATATATATACACAGTGGATATAAAAAGCCTACACACCCCTGTTAAAATGTCAGGTTTCTTTGATGTAAAAATATGAGACAAGGAGAAATCATTTCAGAATTTGTTTTCACCTTTAATTTGACCTATAAACTGTACAACTCAATTGAAAAACAAACTGAGGGGGCGTGGCGTCCGAGCTCCGACATGGACGTGTAGTCTGAGAGCTCCGCTCTGCCACCGGAGAGAAGGGACCATTAATCACGGCCATCGGCAAATACCGACACATCTACTGACTCCCTACACCCCGCAGCACCAGAGGAGATGACTCGCCACCGCAAAAACCAGCAATCTCCGCAGAAGGTGACTGACTTCTTTGCGGCGCGCGGACCTACACAAAATGGCGCTGACTCCAGGGACCCACGAGTCACGCCAGCGCCTGTCTCCCGAGCACAGCAGCAGACCGCGCAGCGGGCTTCCTCCTCTCATAGCGGCGTATCCTCTGGAGACTCCAGCCCCTCTACAAGGAGCCCAGTTAAACAGAAAATGAGGACAACTTCTCCTAACAGGGCACCCGGGGACCCGGACATGGAGGTAAGCAGGCCTCACAGTAACGGAGGGCCGCAGCTGCTACCTCCACCAGACCCCATAGCGGCATTCCCCACCTCAGACAGGCCAGTGTCGGACACGATGCTAAAGGAGATGCTCCTGTCCCTTAAGGCCTCCCTACATGCAGATATGACAGCCGGCATTAATCACTGTCAGAGGGAGGTACAGGCCTTAGGAAACAGGGTGGACCAGGTGGAACACTGCATGAATAATCTCACATCTTCCTTCAACACAATGGTGGATGCCCATAGCAACCATAGCGATGAAATTACATGGCTCAAGAATAAGGTGGCAGATTTAGAGGACCGTTCCAGAAGGAACAATGTTAAAATAAGGGGGGTCCCTGAGTCAGTTCCTGACACGCAGCTCCTGACCTATACACAGGCATTCTTCTCCACCCTGCTGCCATCCCTGCTGCCACAGGATCTTGTTGTGGATCGCATACATCGTGTTCCCAAGCCCTCGTTCCTGCCAGATTCCACACCCAGGGATGTGTTGCTTAGAGTGCACTTTTACCATGTGAAAGAACAGATCATGATGGCATCGCGCAGGGTAGAACACAGGCACCCACCGTACGCTGACCTTCAGCTACTTCCAGATCTTTCCAGACATACCCTGCAGCAACGCCGCCACTTGGCGACCATAACTAAGGCGCTGAGGAACCACAATATCCCTCACAAATGGAAATACCCTGCAAAGCTGACCGCCACCAACAACGGCACTTCAGTCCTTATATCCACCCTAGAAGAGGGTCTGACGGTGCTACGTCAATGGGGCATCCTGCCACCTCAAACGCCATCAACTGCGCAAGTCCAAACCCCTGGCCCTATACAGGATGGATGGCAGTTAGTCACGAGGAAACGTAACGCTAAGGCCAAAACCGGTGGTACCGTGTGAATATACCACACAACAGTTACTTTACTCTCTCCGGGAGTGGGGGTTTGCATATAAATCCTTGCTTTTCACCCTCTAAGGCTAATGCAGCAGTTTTGTCTGCACATGGATCGGTTTATTGATCCCCTTCTTATAATGTTTTTTGTTTGTTCACTTTTCTTTCCACGTTTTGATATGCCACCTACTCTTGTTTATCCTAAGCTCAACAAAAGAAAACCAGATCTATATCTTCGTATCATCCTCGGGGCACCCGGACAAGAACTCCTCCATCGAGCCAGAGACCAGGGCCACAGTGAGTACGCACACCACATAACGCAGCAAACAACCCTCAGACCACCAAATGGCACTTAACTGTTTATCAATCAATGCCCGGGGGCTAAATCATCCCGCCAAAAGGCTTTCTATGTGGTCTGAGGCGGAGAAACACAAGGCAGATATCCTGTGCGTCCAGGAAACACATTTTCAAGAGACTAAAGTTCCCAAGTGCTCTCATAGGGACTATCCTCACGTTTTCCTGGCATGCACGCCAGGGCGTAAAGCAGGTGGAGTGTTGATAGCCCTCAAGAACACCCTTTCATTCCAGTTACGGGAAGTGACCCCTGACCCCAATGGCAGATATATCATCCTAAAGGGAGACATCAATACACGCCCGTATACATTGGTGGCTCTGTATGCCCCCAACAACCATCAGTTACGTTTTATCAACAGACTACTGAAAAAAGCCAAATCCCGCCAATACGGAAACCTTGTTGTATGCGGAGACTTTAACCTCATTGTAGACCCAAAGCTGGATACCTCCACGAAAAACTACACTGGCTATACTCACCTAGGCAAGACGATCCACAGCGAAGAACTGTTCGATGCATGGAGATGTATCCACGCTAATTCAAGGGACTATACCTTTTTCTCTAATAGACACTGCTCATATTCTCGTATTGACTTATTCCTGGTCGATAAGTGGCTGCTACAAAAGGTTTCTTCTACTCAGATTCACGATATCACATGGTCTGACCACGCAGCCATAACCATGACCATAGCTGACCAGGCTGCCTTCCCATCCTCTCCCATCTGGCGTACTAATGTCCGTCTCCTACAAAACCCACAGTTAACGGCAAAGATTGCCCAACACCTTTCAGAATTTTTCCTGAACAATGCAAATTCGGTTGAGGACCCCTTTACCCTCTGGAACGCCCATAAGGCGTACCTGAGAGGAATACTAATCCAACTCGGCGCTAGGGAGAAAAAAAGACGCACAAACAAAATTAACTCCATTCTCGCTGACATACACAACCTAGAACAGCAGAACAAACAGACACCCACCCAAGCCATATCAAAAACACTCTCACAGTTGAGAGAGTCACTGAGAGAAGTGATCGCACAACAATATGATTACCACCTCCGGCGTTTCAAATTGAACTCATACGCTAACGCAAACAGAGCGGGTAAATACCTGGCCAATAGATTGAAAGCAGCGCGCACGAAATCGAGAATTGACCATCTAATACACCCCACGCTTAAACATAAAATTAGCAACCCTCAGAATATAGCTGACCAATTTGCCACATACTATGGAGGCTTATATAATATAAAAGATGACCCTTCCACTCATCAACCGACATCAACCCATATTTCGACATTCCTGCAAAAAATTAATTTACCCTCTCTATCGGATGACCAATTACTCTCCTTGAACTCCCAATTCACTGCCTCTGAGATAGAAACGGTGATAAATACACTGCCTAGTGGCAAATCCCCAGGACCTGATGGGTTCTCTAATGAGTACTTCAAACTGTACAGTTCTCTCCTTACACCACACCTACAGAAAGTGTTCACAAAAGCAGCAAGCACAGCTTCGTTTCCCCCTGACATGCTACAAGCATTTATAGTCACTCTCCCGAAGCCTGGTAAAGACCCAAACACCCCCTCAAACTTTAGACCAATTTCTCTCCTAAATTCGGACATAAAAATTTACGCTAAAGTACTAGCCAAAAGATTAGCCGAATTCATTCCATCCCTCATTAAACGCGACCAGATGGGCTTTGTGCGGGGAAGGCAGACCTCGGACGCAACCAGGAGGGTCATTGACATAATATACCATGCGGAAGCCACCCGAACGCCTTCTCTGTTACTCTCCATAGACGCAGAGAAGGCGTTCGATAGGGTACACTGGAACTACATGCAAATGGCGTTATCTAAATTTGGGCTTATAGGTACTATCAAAGATGCGATACTGGCTTTGTACTCCTGTCCATCAGCAAGAGTGTACACATCCGGTATGTTGTCAGTTCCATTTCTGATAACAAATGGGACACGTCAGGGGTGCCCACTTTCCCCAACCATTTTCAATCTCATGATTGAACCCCTGGCGGAAGCCATCAGGACAAACAACAACATAACGGGGTTCCGAATTGGCTCCACTTCCCATGTCGTAAATTTATTTGCAGACGATGTGATACTGATGCTAACAAATCCGCTCACATCTCTTCCTGAAGTTCATGACACACTGATAGCCTTTGGTAAAATCTCGTATTACAAGGTCAACTTCACAAAATCCTTCATCCTTAGTTTAGGCGTGCCAGCCTTAGACCGCACCCGACTGCAAACATCACTTCCTTATGTATGGGATGACAAACATATTACCTATTTAGGCATTAAACTGACCAACAGCACTAGATCCCTAGCTGACACTAACATGAGACCCCTCCTACATAATGTTGCCACTCAAACTAACAATTTATCCAAAAAAGAATTATCCTGGATGGGTAGGTTAGCAGCCTTCAAGATGCTTATATTGCCACAAATCCTGTATATATTTAGAACGATCCCTATTGCCATTGCCTCACAACACATCAGACAACTCTCCAATATTCAATGGCAATTCCTATGGGGTGCAAAAAAGGCCAGGTGCTCGCGCAAATCCTTACTCCCCCACAAGAGTGTTGGGGGGGCAGGCTTGGTGGATATACGGGACTACCTGTGGGCGACCAGACTTGACCAGCTCAAGTTATGGTTTTCCTCCACTGACACACCAATGTGGGTAGATATAGAGAAATCCTTGGCTCCTACACAAGATTTAATGTTGGTTCTTCTGGGAGATTCATGGATACCATGGAACATATCCAACACACCCCCGACAATCACCACCTCATTACAGACGTGGAGACTTCTCCTAAGTGAGCAACTCCCTGATAGTAGAACCATAGACTACAAATTTCCTATTAGTTGGATTGAAACTCAAATACCAATGTTATCACTAAAAACTCTCAGCGCCCATGGGATACATACAGTTCATGACTTATTGGAAAGTACAAAGCCTAAGACAGTAGACCGCTTAATGCGAGAGTTTAGCCTACCGCCACACCTATTCTTTACTTGCGCAAGAGTGACCCACTTTTTGTGGAAACACCCTCCCCCAGTAATCCGCCTACCAACTGCAATATGGCAACACTTGACAGATGCCCAGTCGCACAATAAAGGTATAGGTCTTTATTACAATACGTTGCAGCTTAAAACAGTTTTTCACAAATCGCAGAAACACACGAAATGGGAAGAAGACTTGGGCTCCACATTCACTGAAGCTCAGTGGAAACTCGCATTCCGCTCTATCCAGAATGCCACTCACTGCACTGGACACTGGGAATTGATGATAAAAATTTTCAACCGTTGGCAATACACCCCCTGTAGGCTCGCACTTATGTTTCCCTCTGCATCGCCTCTTTGCTGGAGGAATTGCGGACATAAAGGCCATCTTTTACATATGCTCTGGGAATGCCCCAGCCTGACCAGTTTCTGGAATCAAACCTTTAAACTTATATCGTCTACCACGGGAATACTTGTTCCCCCCAACCCAACACTAGCTATACTCCACATAGGGATGGAAAGTATACCACATGACATGAGACAAGTAGTATCACACATTCTATTAGCAGCTAGGTCCCTAGTACTTCAAAATTGGAAACACGCTGCCACACTTAACACCACGGACCTTGCTAGAAAAATTCAGCAAAACTACACATTCGAACGACTGCTAGCAATCAATGCACAAAAAGGCAGCGCATTCGACAGAAGATGGGAAATCTGGACTAGTAGATATAATACTAGATAGGATGTATTACTGGATAAGATGCATGTATGCTTTGGATAACGCTCCCTCCTCTATTGTCACCTAAATTTGATATATGATCTCTCCTCAATGTTTTCTCCTCCTTTTTACACTTGTGGCATTGTTACCAATATCCTTGTCAATATCTTTACTGCTATTGATATCTTTATAATCTTCTTTTTCTTTATTACTGTTATTGTAAATTTCAATAAAAAGTACTGATAAAAAAAAAAAAAAAAAAAAAAAAAGAAAAACAAACTGAAATCTTTTATTTTTTTTTGGGGGGGGGGGGGTGAAAAAAAAAAGAATGGGGTTGCATAAGTGTGCACACCCTCTTATAACTGGGAATGTAGCTTTGTTCAGAATTAGGCAATCACATTTAAACTAATGTTAAATAGCAGTCAGTACACACCTGCCGTCATTTAAAGTGCCTCTGATTAACCCTAAAGTTCAACTATTTTAGTAGGTCTTTCCTGGCATGTTCTTAGTTGCATCCCCCAGAAAAAGACATAGGGCCAGATTCAGATACAAAAATGTATCTTTCCGGCGGCGTAGCGTTTCCTCTTTACACTACGCCGCCGCAAATATTATGGGCAAGTGCCTTATTCAGAAAGCACTTGCTCCATAATATTGAAAATAAGTAGCGTAAAGTGCACGGCTTAAGGCCGCGCAATTCAAATTGCTGAAGTGGGGGTGTGATTCATGTAAATGAATCATGACCCCACGTAATTGAGGTTTTTTTTGGACGGCGCATGCACCGTTCGTGGACGTTTCCAGTGCGCATTCGCGAAATTACGTCGCTTTTTCTCAATCTTTTTCTTAATGTAAACTAACGTCAAGCCCCATTCCCGAACGATTTACGCAAACGACATAATCGACGTACAATTCGACGCGGTCCTGACGTCCATACTTAACATCGGCTGTGCCTGCTATAGCAGGGTAACTTTACGCCGGTCTCATGCTTACGCAAACAACGTAAAATACGACGCGCCATCGCAAGTAGTGGCCAGCGTAAATATGCAACTTAAGATACGACGCTGTAAGCGAATTAAGCCGCTCGTATCTTAGAAGAAAGCTGGCGTATCTTCTTTTCTGAATAGCAAAAAAAAATACGCCGGCTATTCTTAGTATTTACGCAGCGTATCTCTTGATACGCTGACGTAAATGCTTTTTGAATCTGACCCATGGTCCGCAGAGAGCTTCCAAAATATCAGAGGGATCTAAATGTTAAAAGGTATCAGTTAAGAGAAGGGTACAAACAAATTTCCAAGGCATTAAATAAACCATGGAACACAGTGAAGACAGTCATCATCAAGTGGAGAAAATATTGCGCAACAGTGACATTACCAAGAACTGGACGTCAATCCAAAATTGATGAAAAGATGAGAAGAAAACTGGTCAGAGAGGCTGCCAAGAGGCCTACAGCAACATTAAAGGAGCTGCAGTAAAATCTGGCAAGTACTGGCTGTGTGGTACATGTGACAACAATCTCCCGTATTCTTCATATGTCTGGGTGATGGAGTAGAGTGGCAAGACAGAAGCATTTTCTTGTGAAGAAAAACATCCACACCCTGTTAATTTAGCAAAAACACTTTAGAAGTCTCCCAAAAGCATGTGGGAAAATGTTTTATGGTCTGATAAAACCAATGTTTAATTTTTTGGCTATCACTGTTCCAGTGACATTTGATATCTTCCCCCACTTTTAGTCTCAATGGTGATGTCCACCAGGACAGAGATAAGGCAAATCTCCCCAATGGGAAACATGAAAATAAAAACCTGAAAGGTATTCTTTACTTTTCCTAGGTAATAATTTACCTGAGATAATTACTAGTTTCTCATTTGCATACTCCCCTGCCTTTTGGAATTGCTGCAGTACCCTACTGTTACCACTGGGTGTCACTGGTCATTAGAGCTATAGTGTTATGAGATAAAAAAACAAATCTTGAGCTATTGAGCATTCTCTCTGGCTCCCACTAGTACTTTTTTCAGAGTTGCATGCTGAGGGTGACTATAAAAGCTTGGGGAGTGGCCTGTTCTGGACAGTGAACCAAACAGTTATGGCTCGAGTCGAACAACAGCTACCACTACTTTTTTCAGCTGAGAGAGGCTATAAAAGCGGCCTGTTCTGGCCAGTGAATCGAACAGTTCTGGCACGAGTCGAACAGGGGGTCGTTCGACCCATCTCTAGTCATTATATTTGTTTTCTGTATACCTGATTTACTTATACTCCTGATCCTCCTCCAAGTGGAGTGTTGCTGTACAGAGGATTGCAAAAGGCTGGTACAAAGTCATATTTAGTAACTTACACTGTTTGCACATAAATATATATTTATGATTTATTAATGGATTAAGGGCTGCATTGAGTTTTGTACATGATATGTGACTTGAGAGCCGGCATTGAGGATGCCTGCCTGAACGAGTAGCTCCGCTCTACACCCGGCTAACAGTGGCTCCACAGCATGCTAAACAGGACATCAACTGCCTGTACCTCATCCCGGCGGGACCCGTAACACTAGAGCGCCATACTCAAATGGAGAAAACAGCAAACGATGCCACAAAAGCTCACAGACTTCTTCCCTCTGGTCGGAGAAAGTCGTAATCAAGATGGAGCCGGCTCCCTCAGCCATGCAGCTCAGCCGTTCCCTCACAACACCAGCGGCGGTCATCAGAGCCCAGGCTTATCCCCAGCTGCAAACTGTGAGTACTCACTGCCCCACTCACCTTCCTCATCCTCCCCTGTCAAATCCAAACCCAGGAGGGAGGATGATGCTCCAGGAAGCGGCCCCAGGATACCCTTTGTATTGCCTCCACCTGACATTCACAACGCAGCAGCCATAGATAACTTCCCTGCGTCTGACCAGTCCATTTCAGAGCAGAATATGAAGCACATGCTGATATCGCTCAAGCAGACACTGTACTCTGATCTTTCAGCTGCAGTCTCTTCACTGGCTAACGTAGTGCAACATCAGGATCAATGCCTGCAGCATATTGAACTCAAAATGTCTGATCTTTTCACTGCTCACAATAAATTTACACTCTGGTCATCATACAAAGCCTACCTCCGGGGAATTTTTATTAAGCTAAGTAAACTAGCGAAACGGCAGAGGACCCAGCAGATTGACGAGGTTATGTCCCATATTTTAGATATAGAAAATCTAAATAAATTGCTCCCCTCCCACAAACACTCAATTAAGCTCTTGGAGCTTAGACAACAACTGTGTGCCCTCTTGCTACACAAATTTGAAAGTAACGTTAAATACTCTAAGGCTAACTTCTACGCACTAGGCAATAGAACTGGATCACTTCTAGCACGTCAAGTCAAGGCCCAACGTACAAAAGCCAAAATACATTCCCTTTAGACACCCCACTTCAAAGCGACTTTTAACTAATCCCCAAGAAATCGCCAATGCGTTTAGCAAATTCTACGCATGCCTCTATAACCTTAAAAATTACCCTCTTACTCCTCAGCCCACGATAGAACAGATTCGTAGCTTTTTAGATCCGATTGTGTTACCTGCGATCTCAGAGGCGCAACTTGAAAATCTCTCCAGACCCTTTACCACTGCTGAAATCCACGCAGCAAACAAAGCCCTCCATCTCCATAAATCTCCGGGAGAGGATGGCTTCTCTAACCCATTCTATAAAAAATTTCCCAAGCTATTGTCTCCCAAACTGACGGACCTCTGCAACGCTGCTGGTTCCTCTGGCTCTCTACCTTCTGATATGCTGCGCTCACTTATCTCAACCATCCCTAAACCTGGAAAGGACACCTCTGTTGCCTCTAGCTTTAGGCCTATATCGCACCTGAATACTGATATCAGGCTACTCGCCAAAGTTATTGCCAACAGACTGATGTCATTTCTGCCAGAGCTAGTTCACCCTGACCAAGTTGGATTTGTCCCGGGCAGGCAAGCACCAGACACAACTAGAAGAGTGCTCAACCTCATCCACCAGGCCGCTCAGGATCGAACGCCTTCTCTGCTTATATCCCTCGATGCAGAGAAGGCGTTCGATAGAATCCACTGGACTTTCCTCCAGGAGGTATTAACTAAATTTGGTATTACTGGATGGTTCCAAACCGCCATCCTCTCCCTATACTCGAACCCAACTGCCAAGGTACTCACTGGGGGGATGCTATCCACCCCCTTCGATATCACGAACGGCACATGTCAAGGATGCCCCCTCTCCCCACTCATCTTCGCCCTGATAATGGAACCCTTGGCCTCTAAAATCAGATCTGATCCGAGAATTTCAGGCTTTTCATGTAGTGGCTCAGACCACAAAATCAGCTTGTTTGCTGACGATTTGGTCCAGATGGTCTCTAATCCCACCCAGTCTCTACGAGCCATACAAAACATGCTCCACCAATTTAGCTCTGTATCTTACTACAAACTTAATGCCACAAAATCCGTAATCATCCCCATACATCTCCCGCCCCACACGACTGCACGCCTGAAAGCCAACTTACCCTACATGTGGGCGAGCACGTCCATCCCCTATTTGGGTATTCAGATCACACCCAACCTTAGGCAACTGATTCAACTGAACCTCCACATCTTCACTCGAAATTTACACACACTACTGAAATCTCTACGAAGTGTAGGCCTCTCCACAGTGGGGCGCATAGCCACCTTCAAAATGATAATACTTCCAAAGCTTCTCTACCTATTTCGGACCCTAAGTTTACCGGTCCCTAGCTCCCTTCTGTCCTCTATTCAGAGCCAATTAACTAAATATATCTGGAACTCCAAACCGCCCAGGTGTTCTGGTTATATACTTACTAGACCCCATAGGAAGGGTGGGGTAGGACTGCCCTACATTGCCAATTACTACTACGCTTCCTTTTTGGACCAGCTGTACTTTTGGTGGCACACTACGCATGAGAAGCAATGGTCTACCATGGAAGCCTCCTATCAGCTGCCCGCAACTCTTCCAGACCACCTCTTGTTAACATCAGCAGGCTACTCCCCAACCCCTCGTTACACTAACCCAATGATCTCCGCCTCTAATATGGCCTGGAAGAAACTTCTCGCTGTATACCCTCCCAACTCACCTAGGAAAACGGTACAGTTACCTCTCAGAGCCCTGTCCTCTTGCATTCCCGACCTGAATCTCTCCCAATGGCACTCTACAGGCATAATAAATGTCAGCGACATGTTACACCACAATGCGCTACATACCTTTGAGGCTCTCCAACATAAATTCAGCCTACCTAGCTCAGAATTCTATACTTATACCCGAATCTTTCATTTCTTAAAGGCAACTAAATTATCCTCCATGGTACAGATCCCAGCACCAATATACCTGTACTACTCCTCATCACAATATCCCTCCAAAGGCATCTCCCAAATGTACTCCTGCCTTAGTGACGCTAGACCCTGCTCTAAAGTGCACTCTTTGAATAAATGGGCAGAAGAACTAAACATTCCTTTTAATCACGACCAGTGGATACAGTCATTTAGGGAAACCCACAAAGCATCCCACTGTTCCAACCACTGGGAAGCTTATCAGAAAACCATTCACAGGTGGTATCTCACGCCCTATTGGTTATCTAAAATGTACCCTGGCCACCCCCCCTCCTGCTGGAGGAACTGCGGAAGTTCGGGCTCCATTGCACATATTGTTTGGTTCTGCTAATCCTTGAGCTCCTTTTGGAATCAAGTATTTAGGTTAGGGTTGTCCCGATACCACTTTTTTAGGACCGAGTACAAGTACCGATACTTTTTTTCAAGTAGTCGCCGATACCGAATACCGATACTTTTTTTAAACGTGTCCCCAAATGCAGCCATGTCCCCCACATATGCAGCCATGTCCCCCCACATATTGCAGCCATGTCCCCCCACATATTGCAGCCATGTCATGTCCCCCACATATTGCAGCCATGTCATGTCCCCCACATATTGCATCCATGTCATGTCCCCCACATATTTAATCCATGTCATGTCCCCCACATATTGCAGCCATGTCATGTCCCCCACATATTGCATCCATGTCATGTCCCCCACATATTGCATCCATGTCATGTCCCCCACATATTGCATCCATGTCATGTCCCCCACATATTGCATCCATGTCATGTCCCCCACATATTGCATCCATGTCATGTCCCCCACATATTGCATCCATGTCATGTCCCCCCACATATTGCATCCATGTCATGTCCCCCACATATTGCATCCATGTCATATCCCCCCACATATTGCATCCATGTCATGTCCCCCCACATATTGCAGCCATGTCATGTCCCCCCACATATGCATCCATGTCATGTCCCCCACATATTGCATCCATGTCATGTCCCCCCACATATTGCAGCCATGTCATGTCCCCCCACATATTGCAGCCATGTCATGTCCCCCCACATATGCATCCATGTCATGTCATGTCCCCCCACATATTGCATCCATGTCATGTCCCCCACATATTGCATCCATGTCATGTCCCCCACATATTGCATCCATGTCATGTCCCCCACATATTGCATCCATGTCATGTCCCCCCACATATTGCAGCCATGTCATGTCCCCCACATATTGCATCCATGTCATGTCCCCCACATATTGCATCCATGTCATGTCCCCCCACATATTGCAGCCATGTCATGTCCCCCCACATATTTCAGCCATGTCATGTCCCCCCACATATGCATCCATGTCATGATATGTCCCCCCACATATTGCAGCCATGTCATGTCCCCCCACATATTGCAGCCATGTCATGTCCCCCCACATATGCAGCCATGTCATGTCCCCCCACATATGCAGCCATGTCATGTCCCCCCACATATGCAGCCATGTCATGTCCCCCCACATATGCAGCCATGTCATGTCCCCCATACCTCCGCCGCCGCCGCTGCTGCAGGGTTAATCCCCGTGTAACACATACCCGCGGCGCCATGTATAGACACGCGATTGGACGGATCCGTCCAATCGCGAGCAAGGGGGGAGTGTCTATGGACGTATCCGTGTATAGACACTCCCCCCTTGCTCGCGATTGGACGGATCCGTCCAATCGCGTGTCTATACATGGCACCGCGGGTATTACAGTTTACAAGGTGCACGGGGATTAGCGGCGGTCGGCGGCGGGTATCTGGTATCGGTATCGGGACAACCCTAATTTAGGTTGATTTTTCTCAATTGTTGGGACACCCTGGTCCCCATCCCCAGCTCTAGCCCTACTACATATTGGTATAGATAAGATCCCTCAAACGGCTAGATGTGTGGTCATTCATTTACTTTCAGTACGTTTTTATTGAAAATTTTCAAGTTGCAAATAACAAGGCTCGAGGCCCATAGCTGATGCAACAGCAACATATATGTTCAGTATTCAGCAATGTAGTCTTAAGTGAGGCGATCTAATACTTTCAATAGACCAAGTGAGCCAAGAAAACATATAAGAGTAATAAAACAAAAGAAAGGAAATTAAAATACCATAAAACAGTAGAAACAAAGTTCAAAAGTAAAATAACCAAACAAGCACAACCCTCCGTCCGCCATCGACCACACCAATGGAGGCAACAGCCAACGCATCGAAGAGCCAAGAGTCAAAATGCTGTAATCTACGAAATTTGGATTCAAGGAAATTTGTACCGCTCGTACCAGTCAAACCATAACTGCCATAGGGGGCGTATTTTATGTAAGGAATTTTGCGTGGAGGCGAATAGTAGTTCATATGTGGCATGGGTGTGGGTGGTCGTAATCACCTCTATTAAAGGAGGGGGATTTACTTGTTTCCAGTGTCGGGCAAGTACTAGTCTCGCACTTAGGAGGATATGTGTAGCTATTGTTCTTTTATCAGGGGGAAGAGACTCAATACCCAACGAAAGCAATGCCATACCAGGCTCCATTGGTAGTGGTAAACCCAGGACATTGAGTATAACTTGAAAGACATCCTTCCAGTATTTAGCCACCAAAGGACAAACCCAAAAAATATGGAACAAAGTTCCTAAATTCCCACACAACCTCCAACAACAATAAATGGGCAGAAGAACTAAACATTCGCTTTAATCACGACCAGTGGATACAGTCATTTAGGGAAACCCACAAAGCATCCCACTGTTCCAACCACTGGGAAGCTTATCAGAAAACCATTCACAGGTGGTATCTCACGCCCTATTGGTTATCTAAAATGTACCCTGGCCACCCCCCCTCCTGCTGGAGGAACTGCGGAAGTTCGGGCTCCATTGCACATATTGTTTGTTTCTGCTAATCCTTGAGCTCCTTTTGGAATCAAGTATTTAGGTTAGGGTTGTCCCGATACCACTTTTTTAGGACCGAGTACAAAGTTCCTAAATTCCCACACAACCTCCAACAACAGTCCGGGGCCTGCGGGGGAAATTTTGCTATTCTAGAGGGGGTCAAGTGACATCTTAATAAGATTTTCTGGTTAAGTTCCCACAAGTTTACACATTTTGTAGCCGTATATGTTATGTTGAAAGCCTTCTGCCACTGTTCAGGGGAATATTCTTTACCCCACTCCCTTTCCCACTCAAGTATTGCTAAAGATTTAATAAAGACCTCTTTATCATTAAGTAACATGTAGAACATGGAGATACCTCTAGTCTTGACCGTAGGGCTGGTGTAGAACAAGGTGACCTGCCATGGCAAAGAGATGGTCTTTTTCGGATGGGCTCTCAAAAGGTGACTAATCTGTAAATAGTAGTAAACATCCTTAGCCGATAAGCCAAATTTCAATTGAAGAGCACAAAATGATTTTAGGGCCGGGCCTACCAATATATCTGTTACATCTCTTATCCCTTTGGCCACCCATTCGTCCAAATTGATATTAGGGATTGCGTTAGTGAGACACTGGATCGGGACAGGTACCTTTGAACACACTTGTTGGTGAAAACTAAGAGAGGTAAGTACAGCCCACCCCTGGAGCGACGCCAGAATCGTCGGGGAGAACTGGTCTCGTTGCAGATTGACGCTATGAGACATTAAGAGGAAAGTATATAGATTATGACCTGGAATCTGATAACTCTCCAACTCCGACCATCTCTTATGCCCCGAGTTTGGAAACCATGCTTTAATTTGGGCTAGGAGAGTTGCTATATAGTAGTCCCTCAGCACCACTATGCCCACCCCTCCCGCCCGCCTAGACTTGATCAGTTTGGAGAATGTACAACGAGCCTTCCGACCTTGCCATAGATATTTGTTGAGAAGTGATTGTGCGGCGTAGAAAAAATATTTCGGTACTGGGATAGGGAGCGTTCTAAATATGTAGATCATTTGCGGCAGTACTGCCATTTTAAAGGCCGCCAACCTACCTGACCAAGATAACTCTGTTTTCGCCAGCTCCTGAAGTTTACTTCTAAGCCTGTCCAGAAAGGGTGTATAGTTAGCCCTGACCAGGGTAGTGGTTGTTGGTGTAAGGGTGATACCTAAATATTTTATCCCCACCCTGTCCCAAGTATATGGAAAGGAATTGGCTAGCTTTTTCTGTAGTCCATTACTTATGTTTAAGCCCAAAATATAGGATTTGTGTTCGTTGACCTTATAATAAGACATTTGGCCAAACCTTTGTAAGGCCTGATGTACCGAAGGCAGGGATTTTTCCACATCCGACAATATCAATATCACATCGTCAGCAAAGAGGCTGATCTTATGTGATGATCGAGGGGTTTTAAAACCAGAGATCTGTGGGTGCTCGCGAATGTAACATGCCAGGGGTTCCATCGCCAAGTTGAAGATCAGTGGAGAAAGCGGGCAACCCTGGCGTGTGCCATTAGTGATTTGGAACGGCGTGGATAAAACTCCAGACGTGAACACCTGTGCCGTCGGACAGGTATACAACGCCATAATGGCCGAGAAAATTGATCCTGTAAATCCAAAAGCACCTAACACTTTAGCTAAGTAGCCCCAGTGTACCCTATCGAACGCCTTCTCTGCATCCAAAGCGAGAAGCAGAGAAGGCGTTCTTGTTCTATTTAAGCAGTGGATAATGTTAATTAAGCGCCTAGTGGCATCCGATGTCTGGCGTCCCATCGTGAATCCAGATTGATCAGGATGCACCAGGCCCGGGAGAACTGTGTTCAAACGAAGGGCCATGAGTTTAGCATACAACTTTAGATCTATGTTAAGAAGTGAAATGGGCCGGAAATTTTGTGGTTCTGATGGATCTTTCCCTGGCTTGGGTAAAGTAACAATCAATGCTTTCAACATTTCTGAGGGGAAAGAAGCCGAGGCAACCGCACCATTGAACACCTCAACCAGGTAGTGAGACAATATTAGTTTAAATGATTTATAATACTCCCCTATAAACCCATCTGGACCTGGGGATTTATTAGACGGCAGAGAATCAATGGCCAAATGAACTTCCTGGGTGGAAAATGGGGAGTTTAGCATCTGGAGTTGATCAGATGTCAAACAGGGAAGTGACATCCTGGACAAAAAATCATCTATCAGGGCTGGCTTAGGTTTATAAGTGTGGGGGTCCTGCTCGAGATTGTAGAGGGAGGCATAGTAGCTGCTAAAAGCATCCGCTATGTCCCTAGGATGGTAATGTTTAACTCTAGACTTGGGATGAATGATGAAGGGTATCTTAGATTTGTATCTATGGCCGCGGAGTCGACAAGCTAAAATGTTGCCTGCCTTATTACTATTAGCGTAAAATTGGGCTTTAAGCCGTCTAGATGATTTCTCAAAGTCATCCAGAAGACACATCCTAAAGTCACATCGTAGCTTTGTGAGTTTGTTAGAGATCAAAAGAGATGGGGCCTGTTTGTTCTGATCCTCTAAAACCTCAATTTCACTGGTTAGGTCTTTGATACGTTTTTGCCTCCGCCTCTTTACCCCCTCTCTAATCTTAATAAATATTCCCCTCATGAAAGCTTTATGAGCATTCCATAAAACAGAACAGTCATCAACTGAGTTCACATTAACCTCAAAGAATCCTTTCAAGTGATCCTCCAAGGAGGCTCTCGAGTCTAGTAGTTGTAGGAGTGTGGGGTTAGCTCTCCATACTGGACATGTGCCCACCGAGAAAGCGTCAGATATTGAGAGAGAAATGGACGCGTGGTCCGACCAGGTGATAGTATTAATGGCCGTTTTGGTAGTTTTGTTTAACAGGCCAAAGTCAACCAAAAATAAGTCAATCCTCGAGTAGGACCTATGTGGGGACGAAAAAAGGTGAAGTCCTTTTCATCAGCATGGTGACACCTCCAGGTATCAAATAGACTGTGTTGTCACATTGTTTGCTGAAGCGAAGGGCCCACACGGGAGGGAGTGTAAGTAGAGTCCATAGATCGATCAGGGACCAGGTTGAAGTCCCCACAGACGAGCAAGGCACCTTTCTTGATACGCTCAACCTTCTTCATAAGTCTGTTAATGAAGCGTAATTGGTGACGGTTAGGGGAGTATACGTTGACCAACGTATACGTAACTGAGTTGATGTCACATATTATGATCAGGAATCTGCCATTGCTATCTCTGATTTCCTCATGAAGTTGAAAGAATACTGAGTCTCTTATAGCTGTGAGGACTCCCCGCTTCTTAATGTCGGCACTTGCCGTGAAAACATGACGAAAAATAGTTAGACAAAAAAAAACAAAATAAATTGAAACTGAAAATAAAAAAACAAGGTTGTAATTCCGGCATTAGAGCCGCAACAAACATTTAACTGAAGAACTGACCAACTGGTCAAGTGAGAACAACAA
This sequence comes from Rana kukunoris, assembly GCA_029574335.1. Classification (NCBI taxonomy): domain Eukaryota; kingdom Metazoa; phylum Chordata; class Amphibia; order Anura; family Ranidae; genus Rana; species Rana kukunoris. Next base: position 118,883,776 of record CM056052.1, read on the forward strand.
TATCTCGAAGTACAGCAGGGAGCTGCTCAGGCACAATTGGGGGAATAACGTTTGTGTTAGAGAAAGCCAAGCCCCCCCTCGGCGGGACTCAATGCTGTGGTGATGTAAGCCAGGCTTTAGGCGTGTTTCTTAGAGTATTTGGTAGTGACCGTCTTCCACTCCTGGGTCACAGGTCTTGGTTTTTTCACAGTGTCAGCAACGTTTGCTGCATCAGGGAGAATATTCCATGCTCTGAGTAAGGCCAGGCCACCATCCAGCGAAGTCACCACATGGTTTCTGCCCTCTTTAGTAATGGTGATGCTGGTTGGAAAACCCCAACTATAGGTTATCTGATGATTTCTCAGTGCCTTGGTTACAGTAGCCAGATTCCTCCATTTTTTCAAGGTGTACTGAGAAAGATCGTCGTAGAATTGCAAGTGCTGATAATTGGGCTGTATGTGATCCTTGGAACGCATGACCGCCATTAACTGCTCTTTAACGTGAAAGAAGTGCAGTCTCAGGATAACATCTCTGGGTATATTGTCGGGAAGATAAGATGGTTTCGGGAGACGGTGGATCCTGTCGATCGTAATGTCGATTGCTGTGAGATCTGGGAGGAGTTCTGAGAACATAGAGGCGGCGTAGGCTTTGAGCTCACTTTGCTGCACTGATTCAGGGACTCCCCTTATTTTTAAGTTATTCCTCCTACTCCTGTCTTCCAAATCTGCCAACTTAGCTTTTACATCCTCCAACTCATCTTCTCCCTGTTCCTGGGCATCTATAAGATCATTGATCGTAGTGGCGTATTCGCCCATCTTGGTTTCGATATGTTCCACCCTCGTTTCCACTGCATGTATGTCTTTGTGAAACTTATTAATGCAGGACATCATATCTGCCTGAATGGTGCTTCTGAGGGAGAGCAGCATGTCCTTCAGCACAGTATCCATGACAGGCTGGTTTGTGGTGGGGAATTTTTAGATCCGAGCTGGGAGTTCCCTTGTGTCATCCCCTGAGTCTGCATCAGGCCTCGGCACTGGGCTGCATTGCGGTTCCTCCTTTCTGAACCTAGCCTTTGCTGGACTGGCTGCTTGTGGAGTGTCTGGACATGATCGCGGGCTGCCCTGGGAACCACTGTGCCTGCCATGTGAGGCAGAGGAGAGGGGAGGAGAGTGAGCAGGGCGCACCGGCGTGGAGGACGAGCCGGCGCCATCCCGCCCATCTCCATGCTGACTGAACGGGAAGAATTCCGTCAGTTTTTGCGGCTTTCTGTCCTCATTCCTCTTCCTCGTCATGGCTGGAGGGCTCCACAAGAGTGTAGGTACTGGTCCAGGGTTGTGAGATCCGCCTGGTCTACTGCTTTGTATTGCTAAGTGTCCCGCTGGTATGGAGCTCTGCACTCAGGCGTCCATCACTGTCCGCGGCTAGCCACTCCCCAAGAGGGTCACCTCATAAGTGGCGATGTCGCTACAGTTGTCAGCGTTTTTTTGCTTCTGGAGTGGGGCGGCGGGGTCACAAAGCCATTGGTTGCATAGTAGTAGCACTCCCCCTGTGCTCTCTAGAGTGGTGTACTACATAACAATTGGTCTAGATGCAAGTGTTCCTGTCAGGCAGTGGTTAATGAATGAGTCCAGCAGTCTATAGGTGACTCCAACAAGGCACTAATCAGGGGAGAGGGGTAGTTGGGTAACTGAGAGGGCTGGGTGTACGTGGAGCAGCAAGATGGCCGCCGACTTCCAGGAGTAGGCCGAAGCCGCAGACTTTCCTGAGAGGGGGGGGGGCGGCTGATTGATCTTAGAGTCTGTGTATGCCCAGTATCACACCCTCAGGCCGCGATCATAACCCCACACCTGGCCGCAAGTTGTTGACAGCCCGGGAGGACAGATGTTCAGGGTAAGGCCGGAGCCTAGTTACTCACTGTGCCCTGGTGGAGGAAGGAAGGGGTCCAGACCGTAGGCTGCAAGATGGCACTGCAGAGCTCCGCGATCCACGGCTGGAATTTCGGGGCTTTATCCCCGCCGAGCAGGCAGGTTGTGACCTCCGGGGGTGCCTCGGCTGGCGGCGTATGCAGTGCTCCCCCCCGGTGTCCAGGATGTAGGCGCCTCGAGCTCTGGAGGAAGCACAGGCCGCAAGATGGCGGCGGCGTGGAGCGGATCTCACTCCGGTCCCAGCCCGGGATTCTCAGCGAACGTGCCTCAAAACACGCCGGGTCAACAGCAGATAGTTTCCTGAGGTAGGTGCTGCGAAAGACTGATGGTTTGGACGTGGATCAAGGCGAGAATGGCAGTGGATTCGCTTTGCCTGTGTGGAGCTCAGCTTCCACACGTCCTCCCTGCTTCACGTCCAGACACGCCTCTCGTGGTCATTCATTTACCACATGCTGCCAAATTGAATATTACTAGACTTTGGAAATCTGCTACTGTCCCTTCCATTTCTAACATCATTGCTGATCTAAACTATCAATGCAAAATGGAGAGGATAGTAGCTAGGAAGAATTTACGTTCTGAGAAATTTAAAATTACGTGGTCCCTTTGGTTGCAACATCCAAAATGTTCTGTCAAATAATGACATTTTGCTCTTGTTTCTTTTTTCTGCTCATGTTGGTGCCCTTCTCCCTCTCCCTCTCCCTACCCCCCCCCCATCCCTCTTCCTTACCACTGGAACCTTATGTTTCAGATTTATGCTCTCACCTTGTTTTCTTTTTTTTTTACTTTCAAAGATTTTTTATTTGAGTAATACAAGGAGTACATAGAGAAATGGAAAAGAGTATGCTCAAAAAATACGTTAGAATATGCGTATCTGGATAACATATACAACCAATTTCAACATAGATATTACATCCAAACAGTTTAAGGATACAAGAAATATCTTCACACTATATATTAGAATAGGCGAAAGGCAGACCATACCAACACCCCCTATGGGAGCTAGCTGTGCCGGCTTGAACCGCCAGACGCCCAAATAGAACACATTGATTCAGGACTGATCCCAGACCATGGTATCGTCATCTGGAAGTAATAGCTAAAAAGACCCATGATTACCAAATATATAGGGAAAAAAAATTCCCAGAGAAGAGAACAGCCCTATAGCATAACCATATCCCGGGCAAAAATAATAGGTATCAAAGATCAACATTGAAAGAGGAAAAAAAAAAAAAAAGAGAAAGGAGCAGAAAAAAAAGATAGAATTAGATAATTGAGAGGAGAAAAGAAAAGAGCCAATCTGTCGGACCCCAATCATGCTATCTATCGCTATATGAACAATTCAAGAAGAGATACCAGGAGTAAGGGAGATGCCTATGAAGCTAGCCCAGGGTTCCCAGACCAATTCAAAACGGTCTACAGTATCCAGCAGAATACTAGACAATTTTTCTTGGGCCATAATCCAGGACATTTTACGCTTAACTTCTAAAAAAGAAACCCTGGGTTGCTTCCAGGCCCTCGCCAGAGTCGTTTTAGCCCCTAATAAAATAAAATGGATTAAGATTCGGAAAAACTTAGACGTCTTTGGGATGCATGCATTAAGGAGGGCAACCTCAGGGGTCCTGGGGACCTGTAGTCCTGTAACTTTGAAAATTAAATTGAAAACTTTCTTCCAAAAGGGCCTGACTCTAGGACAATCCCACCACACATGAGCCATAGAACCTACCATTTCACACCCTCTAAAGCAAAGTGGGTCAGCTGAGGGAAAAATACGAGATAATTTGTAAGGGGTGAGATACCACCTTGTTAACACCTTCAAATTTGCCTCAATCAAAGAGACATTCTGGATCCCCTTATAAGCCTTTAAGGATGCGGATGACCAAGAGTCCAAGTCCCACTGAAGCTGAAAATCATCTTCCCATGCTTTCATATAGTGAGTTTTACTATCCTGCTGGGCAAGAGCTTGATATATGATCGAAATTCCGCCCCTCTGCTCAGCCATCTGCCCACTCCACAGCTCATAGGCCGTGAAACAAGGGGGGATAGGTTTCCCCCTCCAAATCTTATGGAGGAAGTGCTGTATCTGGCTGAACCTAAACAGTTCAGAAGATGGTATTTCAAGTTGCCGCTCACAATATTTCAGTGTAATGGGGCCAGATGCCAAAAAAAAATGTCCAATCCGGTATAGCCCTTTATCCAACCACCACTTGAAAGACTGTATATCCTGACCCGGAATAAAATCAGGGTTATTAAATATATGGGCAAGGGGCTGACATTCCGAAACCAGAGCGGTATTAGATCTTAATCTGTCCCAAAGGGAGAGGGATTGAGATAATATGGGGGCCATTATAGGAGGGCGAACTTTGGGGGAGACCCATAATAAGAAATCTAAAGTGTAAGAGGGGGCCGCTTGTCTCTCAATCTGGATCCAGTCCGGTTTATTAAATTTGGAGTAAATCACAGAGAGCTGAGACAGTCTTGCCGCTTGAAAATACCAATATAGTCTCGGGAGGCCCAATCCCCCTGTCCTTTTAGGTCTAAATAGAGTGTGCCCCGGAAGCCTATGTCCCTTACCACCCCAGATAAACCGATTCACTTTCCTCTGAAGAGATTGTAGGTGATCTGTCCTGATGTTAATTGGGAGAGCCCTAAATAAATATAAAAGTCGGGGTAAAAAGGTCATTTTAATGGAATGAATCCTACCCAACCAAGAGAGACCACTCTTATCCCAAATTTTAAGGTCCAATTCGAGTTTTTTAAACATGGGGGGGAAGTTGGCTGAGTACAAGTTTTCTATCTTGGGGGTAAGATTAATTCCCAGGTACTCCAAATGAGAATCCTTCCATCTAAAGTCAAAAGAATGTTTTAAAGCTGCTACCCTGTCTTCAGACAGAGAGACGTTGAGAGCATAAGATTTTGAATAATTTACAGATAGACCTGAAACTGTAGAGAAATTTTTAAGGACTTTACAGAGGTTGGGAAGAGAGGTGACAGGGGATGTAATAAATAATAACATATCGTCCGCGAAAAGACCACATTTATGGGTCTGAGTTCCACAAGAAACGCCTAAAATATCTGGATTAGAGCGAATCGCAATCGCTAGAGTTTCAATGGCAATAGCAAAAATTAAGGGGGAAAGTGGGCATCCCTGTCTAGTTCCTCTACAAATACTGAAAGGGGAAGAGTAATGACCCTGGAGGCGAATCATCGCTCTCGGGGTAGAATAAAGAGAATGTAGAATACCTAAAAACCTAGGACCAAAACCCCAGTTGTCCATCAGAGAAAATAAGTAGGGGCATTCAATGGAGTCAAATGCCTTATGCAGGTCAGGAGATAGAAGCATTCCTTCCTGTTTGGGACCCCCTGCCCAATTAGATTGCAACAGGGAAACAATATCAATAGCCCTCCTTATTTGGTCTGGACCCTGACGCCCTGGTATAAAACCTACCTGGTCCTTATGAATGTAGCAACTTATAAAGGAAGAGAGGCGGTTGGCTAGAAGTTTGGTAAGAATCTTCAGATCTACATTAATGAGGGAAATAGGTCTGTAATTTTCCACTTCTTCCGGGTTTTTATTAGGTTTGGGAATAATTGTAATGAAGGCGGTATTCAGGTGAGGATCTAGAGGAGTTCCTTTGACTTTCGCATTAAAAAATTTCACCAAATGACCAGTTAATGAGTCAGAAAAAGCTTTATAATAAGGCGCGGGGAGACCATCCGGCCCCGGGGCTGAGCCATTTTTCAAATTCTTAATAACATCCGCTATCTCCTCAACAGAAAAATCCGCCTCCAAGACGTCCCTGTGGGCAGTGGAAATTGAGGGAATGGGGAGGTTCCCAAGGAAATCAGAGACCCGAACAGAGCCGTCTATTTGAGTTGAACTATATAACTTAGCATAAAACTCCTGGAAGGCGGAAACAATCCTATCGGGGTTTGCCGACAGGCCTTGCCCTGCAATCCTAATTTTAGGAAAGAACTGAAAGCGAACTCGAGGGTTCAGCTTAGAAGCCAACATAGCCCCTAAACGGTCCTTTCGGCAGTAAAACTTAGCCCCACTCCAACGGATATCTTTTTCCGCTTTGGCTGTTAAAGCAAGGTTGAGTTCTAGCCTGGTGGCATCTATGAGGTCTGTAAGGTCTTTGGATGGAGATTTCTTATGTTGGGTCCGTAAAAGTGTATTTACATTCTAATTTTTTTATATTAAGCAGCCTTTCTCTTTTGAGACGGGAAGCGATATCAATTATCTTTCCCCTAATTGCTACCTTATGGGCAGCCCAAAGCACTTCCGGTGAAACCTCATTAACATTATTCAATAAGAAATATTCCTTAAGGGAATTATCGATCTCTTTAACAATTGAGGGGTCGCTTAAAATGGACTCATTAAGCCGCCAATGATACCCGATTGATTTGGCAAGGGGACGTTGCATATGAATGCAGACGATAGAGTGATCTGACCAGGAAGATTCAGTGATAGAGGCTTTGGTGATAGAGGGAATAAGATTAGTGGGAACTAAAATGTGATCTATTCTGGCATAGAAATGGTGTGGGGCAGAATAATGGGTATAATCTCGCTTTGTCGGGTTCATCTCCCTCCAGATGTCAATTAAACCCTGAGCGTGAAGGGATCTAGCTATAAGAAGACTAGCTTTAGTGGGACGTGTCAGTTGCGACTTGGGGGGTCTGGACCTGTCAAGGCCCTGATCGAAAGCAGTATTAGAATCACCACCTATAATTAGTTTACCCTCCACCAATGGTAGAAGAGTTTTAAGGAAGGATTGAAAAAATTTAGCTTGACCTTTATTGGGAGCATAATAAGAGATAAAAGAATATATAATGCCTTCAATCGAGCCCTTGACCAGTACAAACCTACCCTCTGGGTCCCTATGAGTAGCTATATGTTGAAAATTGCAATTTTTAGAAAATAGGATCGCAACCCCCTTAGTCTTATTTCCTGCGTTTGCTGTGTAAAAAGTCGGATAAAACGGGTGGAGGAATTTAGGACTAAACCTGGCAGGAAAATGAGTTTCCTGGAGTAAGACAATATCGAAATGTAAAGATTTATAATGGTTAAACGCCAATCTCCTTTTCCTGGGAGAGTTTAACCCTTGAGCATTATGAACCCCCCCTTAGAAGGATCAGTATCAGGCATTGAGACAGAGGATTGGAATGCTATTGACACATATATCACCTACCTTTTGATGGCTTCTTACCATTAGGAAGAAAGGGGTGTGCTGTAGAACTACATGCCGGGTTCGAGAATTCAAAAGCTGTAGGGTCCGCTCGAGGAGAAAAAGAGAAAGGATTAAGAATAGAAAAAAGAATAGAATTAACAATCATAATTATTCTTCTAAGAAGAACCGTGGTTACTGGATCAGAAAAACTGACCAGGAACCTCACAACTAAGAGTCGGATACCTCAATAGAGGTCCGACCGCTCGTCCCACAGAGGCGAAAACCCGCTGCTGAGGGAGGAGTGGAGGCGCATGGGTGTCACCCCAGCCCCAGCAAATAGGCATAAAAAAAAAAACAGGACAAAAACATAAACATTGGTACTGTAAAAACAAATGGAAAAAAAGAAAAACAAACTTAGATTCCCCAGAAAGAAACGGAGAAAATGTAAATATAACCCAAAAACCAGACGAAATCTTTAGTAACAAAACACATCAGTACACCCCACAGGTGGAAATTAAAGAGACATTTCCGTGAGGTAGAGACAGTAAGGCAGGTGGCCCCACTAGAGGGATTAATTAAGGACATAGAGGGTCCCCTCATCTGTTCTGTAAAAGTCTGCCGTCTTTGGTCTTCTTGGCCTTCCCTGTATGCCACATAGGGGAAATCGGACTCGTTGGAGAAGGACGTTTAGAAGAACCCGCTGAAGTAGCTGAAATCTCCATAGGGGCTTCTTGAGATATCAATTTAAGGTGATGTAAGAGCTTCTCACCATTCTGCAGGTTAGAGAAGGAATAGGCTTTACCCTTAATGGAAAATTTCACGGCGAAAGGAAAGGACCAGTAATACTTAATGTCCTGGTTAGACAACACATTCAGCAGCGGTTTAAGAGCTCTACGTTTTTGGATGGTAGAAGGAGCTAAGTCTGCAAAAATTTGTAACTGGAGCCCCCGACATTGAATTTGCTGCTTGAGCCTGCTTTGTTTCATGACCTCATCTTTGGTAGCATAAAAGTGTGGCTTGACCACAACGTCTCTAGGTGAGCCATCATTTCTAGGCGGACCCAGTGTTCTGTGGGCCCGATCCAATTCAAGGCGGTGAGGTGGGATACCAGGTATAAGTTCTTTAATTAGGTCCTGAATGACTTCATGAACATCCGAGACGGATTCGGGGATGCCCCTAACCCTGAAATTATATCTCCTGGACCTGTTCTCAAGGTCCTCAATCTTAGCTAGAGCTGACTCTAGCTGTTCCTGGAGGATCTGAATATGTGCGGCATTCTGGTTGGTATGGGAAACAGTTAAATCCAATTTGTTTTCTATTGCCTCCATCCGTGATCCTAAATTAACAAAATCAGCCTTCATCTCCTTTGTAATTTGGGCCGCTGTATTAGCTAAGCCCCTTTCAAGTAAAGCAGAGAATTTTAGGAACATGTCCTCTTGCAGGGAAACGCTATCATGCTCATGATAGCTTAAAGCAGGAGTCACTGGCATGGAGGAAAGGGCAGGCCCCGCTGGAGACTGAGCATAGCCCTCTATCGTGCCTAATAGGGACTCTGTGGAGGCTGGGGAAGGAGCGGGGGGGACGTGATGGAGACCCTGAGTGGCTTGAGAATATGTCAGCGTGGCTGGGGCGATCACTTGCCTCTGCTCTCCCTTAGCTGCCGCTGAAGCTGTCGCCGCGGCCATCTTGGAAGCTCCGTCTGCTCCGGAGCTGTCGAAAACGGGTCCGAGATCCCGCCTGGCTGACGGTACAGACATCCGCCGATACCTGCCGCCGAGTCCCTGATGTCTCACGGAGGAGTTGGGGAAGGATGGGAAGCGTTGTGCCCAATGTAGCTGTCGTGGCGCTGGGGTGATGAGGAGCTCCCGGTCTAGACAACCATCACGGAGCTCCCGCGCATGCGCTCTTCACCTTGTTTTCTTCACCCAATTTTTTGATATACTTGCACTGAACTCAATGGGCCAGATTCAGAAACCTCTGCCTATCTATAGGCAGGCGTAGCGTATCTCAGATACACTACGCCGCCGTAACTTTCAGTGGCAGGTTCCTTATTCAGAAACTATTTACCCCGAAAGTTATGGCGTCATAGTGTATCTGTGGCAGCGGAAGGCTGCGCAATACAAATTTGTAAGATGGGGGCGTGATTCTTGTAAATGAATCATGACCCCACGTAAGTGACGTTTTTTTTGGACGGCGCATGCGCCGTCCGTGGACGTTCCCAGTATGCATGCGCGAAATCACGTCGCTTTTTCTCAATGTAAACAACGTGAACTTAACTAACGTCGAGCCCCATTCCCGAACGATTTACACAAACGACGCAGTCCCGACGTCCATACTTAACATTGGCTGCGCCTGCTATAGCAGGGGTAACCTTACGCCGCTCGACCGCTTACGCAAACAACGTCAAATATGACTCGCTAGTGTTGCTCACGAATATTCACATTGCGAATATTCATTACGAATATTGCATATTCGAGTATTCGCGAATAAATCGAATATCGCGGTGAATATTCGCTATTGCGAATATTCGTATTTTTTTCAAATGTATTTTTAAAACAGATCACATCCTAGTGATCTCCATCGAAGTCTAAAAGCATTGCTGGTATGATTAGAGACCCTGGGCCGAGTAGCTGAGGCGATCCTTTTATGTTGCCGAAAATTCGCGAATACTTTCTCTGCCCTTCTGTGTTTTGTGTATAAAAAAAAATAAAAAAATAGCTTTAGTTTAGTCATATAAGTTTGTGTAAGTAGAGTTAGTGTTTAGTGCATATTAGTTTAGTAATCCAGGAAATGATCTCCGTTTTCGCGTGTTGACGAGAATTTCGCAATCAATTTCGCATTCGCATTAGCGAAATTTCGCCAAATTTTTTTTTTTGATAAAATATCACAATATTCGATATTAACGAATATTTCGCGAATATTCTTCTATATATTCGCGAAATATCGCGAAATCGAATATGGCGTATTCCGCTCATCACTACGACTCGCCGCCGCAAGTACGTTTCTGAATCGCCGTAAATAGCTCATTTGCATATTTTACGCGAGAAACAGCGTAAACGCCACCTAGCGGCCGGCTGAACATTACATTTAAGATCCGACGGTGTAAGACTATTACACCAGTCGGATCTTAGCGTAAATCTGGCGTATCATGTTTTCTGAATAGAAAACAATGATACGCCGGCAGGAAATTCGAATTACGCTGGTGTATTTGTAGATACACCGACGTAATTCCTTTCTGAATCTGGCCCAATGTCTTTAATTGTGTAAAACTGTTCTGGTGGTGACATCTGTTATGAATACTATTGTCTTAAAGATAACATGTAATGCCTTTCTTTAAAAAAAAACAATAAACATTGGAAAGATATGTGACTTGAGTTCAGCTTTAAAATGAGGTGCATAAGTTAGTATTACAGAACAGTTCCTCTTGGTCAAACTTAAAAAGATTAATTAGATCCCAACTACTACAGCCCAAAAAAGTTTTAGCTGGATATGAGTTTTAATGAATTTTAAAACCCATAGAAAGTAAGGGCAGATATAGGAGAGCTTTCTGGTCAATTAAGGAATTTAAAGATACCTTGTGAAAATAATTTTAGTTTTAAAGACATAAAATTGTTGAAAGGTTTACTTCAAGTATTGTAGAGATTGGATGTCATTCTAGCAAAGCTTGCTGTTTAAAGCGGAACTTTACCCATTGCAACTTGATAAAAAAAAAAAATCTTCAGCAAGGAACATACATTTCACATAATTTTGCTAACAAAATTTGTGTGCGCTGTAATTTGCCTCCACCATTGCTCCTGTTTCTTCAAGTTGGAGGCTGCAATTTTGCTAAAGCCCAGAGCCTCTGAGCAGCAATAAATCTTTAGGCTTTCAGAAGATCGGCCTAGAGAGTAACTGAGTATATTACTGGATTGTAAACAGTATAGGACATTTTTGTTTAAAGTTTTCATAGCTAAACCTGCAAAAGTCATCTAGCAGGATTTAATTTGCGGAATTGCTCCACAAAAAGCCGGATCAACTCTTCAGTGAGACTATCATATTGTCAAGGTAGTGACTAGTGACTAAGCCTATGTAGACCCTGTATGGGATGGAAATGAAAGGCAGTAGCCATACCCAAGGAGTGTAGGCAAGCACCCTTGTTTTGGTAAGGAAAAGCACAATGGAATAATTTAGAATAATTTAGAGCCAGATCTGAGTAGGAACCACTCTGGATTACCCAGGAAAAGGTAAGTGCTGGGAGCAGGATCAGGAACCCCCTGGAAGGAATAAGACCTGGAACTTGGATCAGGATTCACCAAAATACAAGTACAGTTCCACATTAGAACAGGTGACTCATATCTCCCAGGGCTCATAGTTTAATATCTGGCCAATATTCACCAGGGACCCCCTAATAGGGATTTGGAGCTAACTGAGTGCTGACCGCAAGTCATGACTCCATGTTCACTCTGCTCTAAGCACACAGAAAACAAGTCAGGAAGAAACCAGAAAGTAGACCTGGAGCAGATGAATGACCTGCTGGTAACAGTGGGGTGGAGTAGGATACAAGCTAGATTCTAGGGCAGGCAGTCAACACAGATAACCAGAATACAAGCCAGATGTTAAAGAAGAAAGCAGCAACACATAACCATTATGAAAGAAAAGAAAAGAAATCACCGCTCCAGGTGAGACCTGTAGACGATCAAGGATAATTAGATTACCAAGGTGCTGGTGATGCAAATAGCAATGAGGATGAAGAAAAGAGGGAAGGACGGCCGCACTCCAAGGATTTTCAAACGAAAAAAGTTGTCTTTATTGTAAATCCAAAAACATGTACAGTCACAGCAATCACAGAAAACAGGACAGCCGACTCGTTTCGCACTCGATCAGTGCTTAGCCATGACTAAGCACTGATCGAGTGCGAAACGCGTCGGCTGTCCTATTTTCTGTGATTGCTGTGACTGTACATGTTTTTGGATTTACAATGAAGACAACGTTTTTCGTTTGAAAATCCTTGGAGTGCGGCCGTCCTTCCCTCTTTTCTTCATCCTCATTACATAACCATTATGCCTTGGAAAGCTGGCACCCAAATTTCATGAAGAATACATATTTGTTGCAACAATATAAAATAATTTGCGCAGTATAGGTGTAACGGTCACCACCGCTTACGACCTTCCATCCAACCACGACAAGCTTATCCGACACACCAACATCCAGGCAGACATGATCCATTCCATTTCCCAGAATAAACGAGACTGCGCTCCGTTCTCTAGTTTCCAAAATGTATGAATGAATTTATTGGTTTTCTTAGCTTGCTTATATATCCAGTACAGCATAATGCAGTTCATTACAGGACAATGCAGTCCCCACCCCCCTATTCACTCACTGAGGATAATTCTTTAATTGGTAGCTAGACATGACGGCACCGCATCATCAATAGAGTTCAATTAACCTTGCATAACAACACAGACATCTAGTTGAATACGTTATCTAGACAGCTTTATCACACAATGGCAGAGTCTTGTGAGAGTGGGTGCAATCAACACCTTTTCAACGGAATGTCTTTACAGTGAATAGCCAACACCTTAAGATATTTCAATAGCCTATTATACAAAGGTATGAGTCACTGTCTGGTTGACCTGGTCATGTCATCATGAACTCCTTGTGATATCTCTGTCCTGAAATATGAAGTATTAATAATGTCCCATCTGTTGTAATATATGAATTATGATTCTTTGTCACCCTATGGCCCTAGTGGACATAAGGTGACCCTAGACATATCTCAGTCTGTCACGGTTCATTCCGTTACATCTCTCCCCTTTCGGTGGGAGGCGGACACAGGTGAGAACCCCAAACGGGTTGACTCCGAAGTCCGTCAGTAGTTCCAGTCCTCCAATGCTGGTATCCATACTGTACCCCAAATAAATGGCTCCAAACTGAGCATTACTCACCCTGCCAACCTCTGCCTCTCTCAGAGAACACGCCTGCCGCTGGGGAGAAGGCAGGTGGCTGGGCTCAGTCCATCATTCTGTTGGGGGTCTGGGCCAACTGCCCCCCCTTCCTGGGGTATACCAGTGGAGACTGCAGTCCCATCCACAGGTGCCAGATGAAAACCCACAGTGCTTGCAAAGCAAAGCCGACATCCTCCTGTTCCAGTCCTGTACCATTTTCTGGGGTTGTGCCAGTGGAGACTGAAGTCCCATCCACTACCCCAGGAACCCCCTCTTCTGTTAGTGAGAAGCAGAGGCCTGGGACACTCTGCTCTGTTGCCAGCTCTTCCGCTGGGTTGCTGTGAGTTGAGACCACAGTCCCATCCACTACCACAGGGTCCCCCTCTTCTGTTAGTGGAGAGCAGAGGTCCGTGACCCTCTGTTCTGTTGCCAGCTCTTCCGCTGGGTTGCTGTGAGTGGAGACCACAGTCCCATCCACCACCACAGGGTCCCCCTCTTCCGTTAGTGGAGAGCAGAGGTCCGTGACCCTCTGTTCTGTTGCCAGCTCTTCCACTGAATGAATGAATGAATGAATGAAAACTTGTATAGCGCGACACATGCGAACTGAATCGACTCTGGGCGCTTGTTGTTCCTGTCTCCTTTGGTATCAAAAGAGATGAGTCTTGATCTTTCTCCTGAATGCTAGGTGGTTCTCCTCCAACCGAAAGCTGGTTGGTAAAGCGTTCCATTGTCTGGGACCTTGGACCGCGAATCTTCTTCCTTTGGACTTATAGTTTGCTTTCGGTATCTGGAGTAGATTTTGATTGGTGGATCGCAGAACGCGATTGGGATTATGAGCTTTTATTTTTTCGCATTGATAATGGGGAGCATTCCCATGGATACATCTATGCGTTAGACAGAGTGCTTTAAAAGTGATTCTGTCTTTTACTGGTAACCAGTGAAGGGATCGCAGTGAAGGTGAGATTGATTCCCAAGGTTTTTTCCCAGTCACAAGTCTAGCGGCCGTGTTTTGAACGACTTGAAGACGAGCGATTTGGTACTTGGGGAGTCCGAGGTAAAGGGCATTTGCATAGTCCAGTCTGGAGTTCACAATTGCTCCCACCACGACTGCAATGTCTTCCTTGGGAATGAAAGGAATAAGTCTGCGTAGTAGGCGCAGCAGATGGTGAGATCCGCTGACTACTGACCCTATTTGTGCGTCCATTGTCATATAGGAGTCGAATATGACCCCAAGATTTTTGACTTTGGCGCTAGCGGTGATGATTTTGCCCAGAATGGGCGGGGGTGTCCAGGTTGATTCCTACGCTTGGCGTGAAACAGGAGAAGTTCTGTTTTCGCTCCGTTGAGTTTAAGATAACTCTTTGTCATCCAGTCCTCTATCAAAGAGAGGCATGTCTCTAGATTGAGGTGGTGATCCTTTTTGTTGCAAATGCGGAAATACAGTTGCGTGTCGTCTGCATATGAGTGATAGAGCAGTTTTTGGCTGCTGATGAGATCAAAAAGAGGGCAAAGATAGATGTTGAATAACACCGGTGACAGAGGGGATCCTTGCGGGACTCCGCACGATACTGTGCGTTTCTCAGAAGTGAAAGGTCCTAAATTCACTATTTGAGATCGGTTTTCCAAAAAAGAGGAGAACCAAGATAAACCGCCTTCTGCGACTTTAGCTACTTCAGCTAGCCGAGTCAATAGAAGCTTATGGTCTACTGTGTCGAAGGCTGCACTTAGGTCCAACAGAACCAGAAAACAAGATTCTCCTTCGTCTGCGGCCTCGAGAGCGTCGTCCCATATCTTGAGCAGTGCTGTTTCCGTCCCGTGTCCGGGGCGGAATCCCGATTGAAATGGATCAAGTAGGTTGTGGGTATCTAGATGCTGTTGCAGCTGTAGTACCACTGCTTTCTCCATGACCTTGGAGAGAGCGTTTAGGCCTGTTATGGGACGGCGGTGGAGTGGATCCTTGGGGTCCAGGGTGGGTTTCTTCAAGATGGGTCGAATTATGCCCTCCTTCAACTTGGAGGGCACTATGCCCTCACTGAAAGACTGGTTAATAAGCTACGTGATAGGAGGTGCCAGGATGTCGGCGCATTCCTTCAGCAGTTTAGTGGGGATGATATCATTCGGCGCAGTGCTGTTACGCAGAGTTCCGATGATCTTTTTAGTGGCATCGATAGAGATGGGTTCCAGCGTGAACTTACCTGGTTGTGGTGAATTACTGCAGGTGTAGTGTAAATAATTACGGGGGGGGGGGGCTACGGGGGGAATTGTTTTGCTGAATGCTTTGCCAGATTCCCTCGATTTTATTAATGAAGTAATCCGATAATTCATCGCAAAATTCTTGTGTGTCGAAATTGGGGGCTTCAAGACATCCTGGATTCATGGTCTGAGAGACCAGCTTAAAGAGTTCGCGGGGGCGGTTGAGGGCGCTGTTGACAGCCTGAGAAAAATATTTTTTCTTGGCTTCAAAGATTTCTTTGTGGTATTTTCTTGTTATTGCCTTGTAGATGGAAAGGTTCTCATCTGAAGAGATTCTTTTCCACGCGGCTTCCGCCCTTCTGCGCTCTTGCTTCAGTACCGCCAGCTGGTTGTTGAACCAGCTGGAGTTATTTTTACGGATATAGGTTTTACGTTTCGGCGCTATTATGTCAGCTGACTGTAATAGGGCTGTATTTATGTCATCCAGTGTTTCTTCAGCCGTTTGATGCGGCTGAATTTTTATTATTTTTTTCCTTAACGTGGCTTTGAAGAATTCCGAGTGGAGCTTCTTCTGGCATCTAGTCCAGTGTGTTGTCACTGGATTAGATGTTTTAGTTAAGAAGGGGAATTCGGAAATAATGAATTTAATTGCATGGTGATCTGTCTATGGCAATGGTTCATTTCCCAAGATTTTTATTTCCAGATCTTGTCTAAAAATAAGATCGAGCGTGTGACCTGAGGCATGTGTGGGCCCACATACTAGTTGTTGAAGGCCTAATCCTTCCAGGTGGTCAATGCAGGCGTCGGCAACGGGGTCTTGTGGGGAGTTGGCCCAGAGGTTGAAATCCCCGAGCAGCAAAAGGTGTTTGCTGTTCAGGGTATAGGTGGAGATAAAGTCCGTCAATGATGGGAGAAGCTGCGATTTTGGGCCGGGTGGTCTGTAGCAGAGTAGAATCCGGACTGTCTCCTGGGAGTTTGCTTGCAGTTGCAGAGTAAGGGTTTCCATGAATGGAAGAGGGTTTTGACGGACTGGTTTAGTGATCGCAAGATGAGTCTTATGGATCACCGCCAGTCCTCCTCCTCTTTGCCCTGTTCTGTTTTCCGTTATAATACGGTAGTTTTCTGGCACCAATTCTCCTAGAAAGGTGTTACAGTCAGCTGTGAGCCAGCTCCCTGTAATGAAGAGGCAGTCTAAATCGTATTGTAGGAGGAAATCATGGATTTCTAGTCAGTGTTTTACTGCCAATCTTGTGTTGATCAGAGCACATAATATGTGCTTAGGCTGGGTCAAACGGCTGAGATTTTTGATAGTCGATCGTCGATCGATTCTCAGAAGTCGCTCAGTTCGAAGGACTTTTTTAGTGATGGCTGGTAGTATAGCGGCAAATCGCCTCAGCTGCCAAATGGTCTCTGCCGAGTATTGCAGATTAACCATAGTCGCCAAACACCAGAGGGGGGGGGGGCAACAAGGATTAACTAAATCCTCTATCCTGAGTTGGTCCAGAGGAAGGCAAAAAAAACCTGACCGCGCTACGCCAATATGCTATGGCAGGGAAAAAAATTCCTTCCTGACCCCTAGATAGGCGATCGGGTGAACCCTGGATCAAGTAGTAGTGGTGATTGAGAACGGGGAGATGGGGCTGGGTGTAGCAGTATAGCCACCGATCAGGCAGCAGGATCCAGGCTGGTGGACTCCCAGATTGGGTGGATCGGTGCTGCCGTGGGGGCCTGGATCGATGGACAAGGGGTGGATGGTAGTTTCCAGAGGTATGGGGGGGTTTTCTGAGTCGATTAGGGCGTTTGTGACAGCTGCCGGGGGTGAGAAGCGGCGCGCCGCTAGGCCGCGGTTGAAGCCGCGGCCTTTCCTAGATCGCGGCTGCCGCGATTGTTCACCGGCCGGCGCGGAGGTGATAAAAGACGCCCGAAATGACCGAAATTGTGGACGACAGGTGGCGGATAGGTGGCTTGATAGGTGGTAGTGTGGGGGTATAGGAAAGGAGGTATTGAGAGGGGGAGAGCCGAGGCTTTGAGTGAGCTGCAGCGGCTAGTCCTGAAAAAGACGGCCGTCTGCAGCCTCCGAGAAGGGCTTACCTGCTGGTTCCCTAGGAGAGGGGGTGAAGGAGGAATCCGGGGGGAGGCAGATGGTAGAAGCTGGAGCTGGAGCAGGGAGCAGGAAAAATCTCTACCTATCCAGGAGATATGGGCCACACGTCCTACTCCTAGGAACGTGCGCCTGTAGCTACTATCTCCTGGTTCTGGCCCTAGGAGAGAGAGAGCTGACACGTCCAGCAATAGACACCTAAACGTGAGAACAGCACTGAGAGGGGGAGAGAGCACATCCTGCACGTCTTGCTGCAGGCAGAGTCTGTCCTCAACTCAGAAGAGTGAATTGGCAAGCACCAGTGGCCTAGTACATCCACTGGGTTGCTGTGAGTGGAGATCACAGTCCCATCCACTACCACAGGGTCCCCCTCTTCTGTTAGTTGGGAGCAGAGGCCTGGGGCACCCTGCTCTGTTGCCAGTGATTCAGCTGGGGGTAATAGCTTTACCACCTCAGCTTGTTGTTGGAGAGAGGGGCCAACCGCCCCGGCTCTTTGGAACTCCACAGCATCCGCTTTGGCTTTAGGGATGGCAATCTCCATATTTTCCACTGCTGATTCATCAGCCAGGAGTTCACAGTTGTCATATGCACTTTCCTCATAGTCCCAGGCAACGGGAGCCCCACCCTGCTGCTGGGCCGAGTCTAGCAGCTGTTTGTAGGCGACCTCCAGCTCCCATTCTTGAATGGCCAGAAATTCCAAATCTTCCTGTGACCAGTGGCCTCCCGAGATATTCAATTTCTCCTCTCTGTGCTCCATTATGTCCTCCAAGCGCCACTCCCGATCATCCCCGAAGTCTGAATCACTGGACATCCTCCAATACAATAATTCCAGGCCATCATAGTTATGGCCTTCTGTGAGGCTGTCATCTGCTGGCCACGGGCACTCTTGGGCTACATACCACCGGAGGGCTCTGTAGCTCTCGTCTAGCTGCATCTCTGCCCAGATCAGCCTGCTTAACTCAGCTGTCCACTCCTGCTTCGGTTGTTTCCCCAACAATAGCATTCGTACGTCATACTGCGGCCAGTACCTTGCATAGATGGAGGGCAGGACCTTTCCTTGGTGTTGCTGCTCCAGAGCTAGTGCTTCCTTCCAGAGTTGGCACCAAATCACATCCGACCATCCCAACAGGACCTCCTCTGATACGGGTCCTCTGTGCTGTATCCGCATCTCTTGTAACCTTCTTTGGAATTCCTCTTCCATGGAGACTGGTATCTGCACCTCTCCTCTCTCTTTAGTTGGTGCTGCTGTGACTTCAGCTGCTGCAGCACTTCTTCGCTGTAGAAAGGTGGCATTCAGAGCCACTATAACTCGGTCCCTGATCTCCGGTGGAGGGTTAGGACCATAATGTGTCAGTCCTTTGTTAACCGCCCGATCAAAACTTGCTTCTTCGGGTGTCCTGTCTGTTACGGCGGGCCTTTTAGCTCTATCCATTTCGACCAGTTCTGCGATAATGTCCCTTTTCTTACGGTTGCTGGCCGGTCTGCCCCGGCTCTCCAGTAAGTCCATGAGGGAAGAGAGCTTCATCCGTTCATACACCGTCTCCATTGTCATGTGTCCTTGTAGCCGTCCTTCTGAAGATGGAATCATCCCACCGCTGCCAACCAAATGCAGCGGTCACCACCGCTTACGACCTTCCATCCAACCACGACAAGCTTATCCGACACACCAACAACCAGGCAGACATAATCCATTCCATTTCCCAGAATAAACGAGACTGCGCTCCGTTCTCTAGTTTCCAAAATGTATAAATGAATTTATTGGTTTTCTTAGCTTGCTTATATATCCAGTACAGCATAATGCAGTTCATCACAGGACAATGCAGTCCCCACCCCCCTATTTACTCACTGAGGATAATTCTTTAATTGGTAGCTAGACATGACGGCACCGCATCATCAATAGAGTTCAATTAACCTTGAATAACAACACAGACATCTAGTTGAATACGTTATTGTAACGGTTACCACCGCTTACAACCTTCCATCCATCCACGACAAGCTTATCCGACACACCAACAACCAGGCAGACATGATCCATTCCATTTCCCAGATTAAACGAGACAGCGCTCCGTTCTCTAGTTTCCAAAATGTATGAATATCTTTATTGGTTCTTAGCTTGCTTATCTCCAGTACAACATAATGCAGTTAATCACAGGACAATGTAATCTCCACCCCCCTATTCACTCACTGAGGATAATTCTTTAATTGGTAGCTAGACATGACGGCACCGTATTATCAATAGGATTCAATTAACCTTGAATAGTAACACAGACATCTAGTTGAATAAGTTCTCTATACAGCTTTGTCACACAATGGCAGTGAGAGTGGGTGTCTTTACATTGAATAGCCAACACCTTAGGATATTTCAATAGCTTATTATACAAAAGGTATGACTCACTGGCTGACCTGGTCATGTCATCATGACTCCTTGTGATATCTCAGTCCTGCAATATGAAGTATTAATAATGTCCCATCACATGTAATATATGAATTATGATTCACTATTAGCCACCCTATACCCAAAAGGGCACAGGGTGAATTTCGACCCAAGAGTTTTTGGTGCTGCTGGCACAAGAGTATCTCTCATCCTTCCAACGTCTCTGGGTGTCACGGGCCATTCTGTTACAGTTATCTAGACAGCTTTATCACACAATGGCAGAGTCTTGTGAGAGTGGGTGCAATCAACCCCTTTTCAACGGAATGTCTTTACAGTGAATAGCCAACACCTTAAGATATTTCAATAGCCTATTATACAAAGGTATGAGTCACTGTCTGGTTGACCTGGTCATGTCATCATGAACTCCTTGTGATATCTCAGTCCTGAAATATGAAGTATTAATAATGTCCCATCTGTTGTAATATATGAATTATGATTCTTTGTCACCCTATGGCCCTAGTGGACATAAGGTGACCCTAGACATAGGAATATCTCAGTCTGTCACAGTTCATTCCGTTACAATAGGAATATTTGTTTTAAAGTTGGACTCCATCCAAACATCTAAATAAAAAAACACATACTCGTTGCTTTCACTTGGTGGGTATGCAGTTTATTTATCCTTTAATTCTTGTCTATGTACTAGTTTAAACTGGTGCCATGACTCCTGCTCCATTCTTTTTTAGCATCCTAATTAAACTATCCATGATGCTGGGACTAGAGTTGTGTCTCCTTACACTGTGATAAGTTTATTGTTTCCTGGAGTTGGGCTTTAAGGCCAGTACATTACTACTGGAATAGTGGTTTGATGCGACTCACCAAATATTCAAATAAATGAACTTACTGATAGTGATGAGCGGAATACGCCATATTCGATTTTGCGATATTTCGCGAATATTTCGAAGAATATTCGCGAATATTCGTTAATACCGAATATTCGTGATATTTTATGAAAAAAAAAAATTGCGAATTTTCGCCAATGCGAATTTTCGCCAATGCGAATTTTCGCTAATGCGAAATTTCGCGATTTTTTTTTTTTTTTTTTTTTATAAAATATCACGAATATTCGATATTTATATATATAAAAAAAAAAAAAAATTGCGAAATTTTTTTGAGAAATTTGAAAAATGCAAATATTCGAAATAGCGAATATTCGCCGCGATATTCGAGATATTCGCGAATACTCGAATATGCAATATTCGTAGCGAATATTCGCAATGCGAATATTCGTGAGCAACACTACTTACTGATAATAAAGTTGGAGAGTTTTTGCTGCAACTACAAGTACATCCACCACTGTAGATAAGGAGGTTTAACTGAAACAACCTCACTAGGAATATATGCAACGTGACGTGTGAAAGTCAGAGCAGGGTTATTTGTATGAATAAAATTACAGGCTTCTATTGTGAGACCCGATGGTTAGATATAATGCAAGCTGCTCTAAATGATTATTTATTATGACTGACAAGCTATTTTCCTTTCAATGCAGTTTGGATAGCAGAGCGAGCAGCACACAGGGAGTTTTGCAGAATGGAGTGACCAATGAGGGTTCCGTGACTAGACAGTGAGAGGACCATCATAATTATGAGTTGTGCTGACTGCAATAATTAGGAGATCTCTGTTACATTGGAGACCGCCAACAAATCCAAAATATACAAAAAGCTGTATGACTCAAAAACCATATTGGTGAATAGAATGTACCCTTTTGTGCAAATGTAATTGTTAACTCTGTTTAATATTCTATTTGTACCAAAACGTTTTTTCAGATAAGAGACAAACATGAACCCCTGTGTCAAAATGGAAAGGGGTCCCTAATCCCTAAGGGGTCCCTAAATCTTTCAGTATTTTCACAATTTACTTGGTTTAGTTTTTTATAAATTAAAACCTATATTTTTTTTGACCTGCACCATTGGAGCATTGTTTTCTTTTTTTTTCATGTTCGGTGGATACAACGTTTTTGCTGAGTCCCTCCGTTGTGCTTTCTGTTACCCTTAATAGGTATTGTTTACCTGAACCTGCTCAACACTACTTGAAAGTGTTGTGGATTTCCCGGTCTGTTCGTTTCTCCTGCACGTCTGGGATACCAATATCAGAATGACCTTCAGCCGTGGACTGTCGGGTCCATGGGCTACACTCGTGGCTAATACCATCGGGTTTTTTCAGACAACTTGGTCCACATGCCGATTGGGAATATCCATGCTCATTCGATCTGTTGTCTCTGACAGTCGGGTCCAACAGTACCGGTAAGCGTGTTTAGTCATACAATACTTGAAAGGAATTTCCATGTGATGGTCTACACGGCTGTATGATATCCTGACCGTTATATTCTTCATCCCATTGCGATGGACATTTTCACTTTTGTTGTTTTTGTCTCACATGTAGACTTATTATTATAACTTTTTTCACAGTTTTACCCAGTTATTTTTTATATTCAGCGCTACACATTCACTCTCGATACAATCTGGAGACTGACTCCTCTTGGTGAACCTGAAGGACACCTTTAAGATTTGGTAGGAGGGATAAAAGCTGTAGGCATATGTAGTAGGAATGTTCTAAGATGGATACTGTAGACCTGACTCTCAACTTAAAGTCAAGTCACTCACAACCATTAAAATCAACAACTCTGAAAAAATAAGACATTCTGAACATTCTTAAAGTTACGTTTACTTAACTGTAAAAGTGAACTAACATCCCCACTCTTCTACGTCTTCTCCATGCAGTCCTCCTGAGCAGGCAGATAGGCCTGTCCTCACATTTGTGCATATTTTGATTTTGGTGCCATGGTGCTAGTGTGAAGGTACCGTAAGTATTCAAGATATGTTAGAGACCAGTTATGGGTGGTCACACTGTATTTTAGATTTGTTTCCTAGGTGAAATATCCTGTTGAAATGTTCTGCCTCAAGGCCTTCAGTGCCAACAAGTAACATTAGGCACCTGTTAATTAACAGACAGCCTGCCTGTTTTTTTCATGGCTGACTAAATGACCACTTGAAAGATTTGCCCTCATTATTTGTCCTGGTCACCATTGTCACTAGGATGGAAAGTGAGAGAATTCCAGTAATCAGTACATTTTTATAGCACTGATCACGGTATTGGTCCCCAAAAAGTGTCGCTAAGTGTCAGATTTGTCTGCCGCAATGTCCCAATCCCACTAAAAATCACAGATCGCCACCATTACCAGTAAAAAATAAATAAAAAAATTAAAATAAAAGTCCCTAAATCTATCCCATAGATTGTAGACGCTATAACTTTTGAACAAACCAATCAATATACGCTTATTGTTGATTTTTTTTAACCAAAAATATGTAGTAGAGCAGGGGTGTCAAACTCAATTTCGTCGAGGGCCGCATCAGCAGTGTGGTTGCCCTCAAAGGGCCAGTTGTATATGGGTCGCACTACATACAGAGTGCAGAGTTCAGGATTACATCAGGATTATGCTATGTACGGAGTGCAGGGTTCAACAGTGTGCTACGTACAGAGGGTAGGGATTCGGGGGTGTGCTATGTACAGAGTGCAGAAATTCAGGGGTATGCTACATACAGAGGGTAGGGATTCAGGGGTATGCTACGTACACAGTGCAGAAATTCAGGGGTACGCTACATACAGAGGGCAGGAATTTAGGTATGTAAAAAAGGTATGTATACAGAGGGTAGGGATTCAGGGGTACGCTATGTACAGAGGGCAGGAATTCAGGGGTACGCTACATACAGAGGGCAGGAATTTAGGGGTACGCTACATACAGAGGGTAGGGAGTCAGAGGTACACTAGGTACAGAGGGTAGGGAGTCAGGGGTACACTACGTACAGAGGGTAGGGAGTCAGGGGTACACTACGTACAGAGGGCAGGAATTCAGGGGTGCGCTACGTACAGAGGGCAGGAATTCAGGGGTGCGCTACGTACAGAGGGCAGGAATTTAGGGGTGCGCTATGTACACAGGGCAGGAATTTAGGGGTGCGCTATGTACACAGGGCAGGAATTCAGGGATTGCTCTATATCAGGTTGCAGGCTTTTCCTGCATTTTCTAACAGTGCGCCAAAGATGCAGCATGTAGGAATTTTAGTGCGCTTTCAGAAAATGCAGAAAAAAACACACAACCTATTAAAAATCATAGGACTGTGGGTAAAACACAGAAAAACTGCAGATACACCAGCAATGGGCCAAAACACAGCAAGCACCAAGGGACCAAGCACTGCCACAGGCTGATGACACAATTTGGCTGCAGTTATAACAACTACTGCTGGAGAAAAAAGTTTAAAAAACGAGGGGAAGGGAGATAAGAGTCACTGAGCTCACACTTTGATGGTCCCTGGAGGTTTATCACTGAGAGGTATCCTGTGTACCTTCTATCTGCCGGCTGCTCTGTTCATAAAATCCCAGCTGCATGGCTTCTTCACTCACTGCACGGACTTCACACAGGAAGAGGGGAGGGGAAAGGCAGAGCAGACTCAGCCTCTCCCATTTGTGTAGGGGGGAACTGTGCACTGTGACATTGTATTGACCACAGTGAGCCAACACAGATGCAGCCAGACACCCCTACATTTACATGCAGCTTCTCCTGTCCCATAGAAGTTTATGGAGGGACGAAAATCGGGTTTTTACTGCGCTGCTGTGAGAACAAGAGGTGCTGCTGTGCGGGCCACATGACAAGGCTTGGCGGGCCGGATTCGGCCCGCGGGCCTTGTGTTTGCCACCCCTGTAGTAGAGTACATATTGGTCTAAATTGATAAATCATTTTGTTATTTATTTTTTTATGTATATATGTATATATATTTATTATAGCAGAAAGTAAAATATATATTTTTTTTTCAAAATTGTCAGTCTATTTTTGTTTATAGTGAAAAAAATGAAAGGCCCAGAGGCGATCAAATACCGCCAAAAGAAAGCTCTATTTGTGGGAAGAAAAGGACATACATTTTATTTGGCTACAGCGTCGCACAACCGCACAATTGTTAGTTAAAGCGACGCAGTGCTGTATCGGAAAAAGGGGCCTGTCAGGAAGTCGGTAAAACCTTTCGGAGCTGAAGTTGGTTAAACAGCGGTAAAGCGCCGCTAAAATGAGCAGCGCTTCACAGCAAATCAGTGCCCCAGTGTGAAAGAGGTCTTACTGAGTCAAAGAATCATGAGTCTTCATTAGAAAACAGTACACTGAAAGAATCATGAGTCACCACCACAGAACAATACATAATCCATTCCAGAAAAATGCTCATAATCCAAAGCACTCGCATATCAAAGCGAGTTTCCCCATAGAAGTCAGTGGAAACGAAAATAATTAGTTTTGCATTCACTTCAATGGCATGCAATACCGCATGTGGCCAGAGGTGGGGGCACGGGAGAGCCTGGGAAATACTTGTAAAGGCTTGGGGACAGCTAGGCTGAACTTGGAAAACCTCGGAAAGGCTCGGTAACGGGAGTATTTCTGAGTTTTTCCAAGTATTTCCGAACGGCTCCGCCCCAAGGAAAGGGTTAAATACTTGTATCAGGTACTTCTCCAGACTGATCTAATCTATTAGGAGCATCTACTCCACTCTATGTTTGTGTGGAATCGTGGCCTACCAAGGGGCACACAGCCTGCAACTCCAGCCCAGAGGGACAGACTGTCTATGCTAAAGAAGGACACCCTGCAACAGTTCAAGGACTGAATGCCACTGCGACACACCTGCATCTAAGATCGATCGCTCAGAGGAGGACCGCTGACTGTGTACAGGATTTGGTGAGGGGACTTTGCCCAGGAACCTTTAATGCTTTTCATAGAATACCACATCCAAATATTGTCCACAGAGCTCCTACATTGCCGGTGAAGATAATGAACGCAAAGATTTGCCCCCAGGATATTACCGCGGTTGCTCTTAGCCACTTGCTTACTGGGCACATACACCCCCCTCCTGCCCAGGTGAAATTTCAGCTTCCGGCACTGCGTCGTTTTAACTGACAATTGCGCAGTTTTGCAACGTGGCTCCCAAACAAAATTGACGTCCTTTTTTCCCCACAAGTAGAGCTTTCTTTTGGTGGTATTTGATCGCCTGTGCGGTTTTTATTTTTTGCGCTATAAACAAAAAAGAGCGACAATTTTGAAGAAAAATACAATATTTTTTACTTGTTGCTATAATAAATATCCCAATTTAAAAAACTAAAACTTTTTTTTTCTCAGTTTAGGGCGATACGTATTCTTCTACATATTTTTGATAAAAAAAAAAAAAAAATCGCAATAAGCGACTGGTTTGCGCAAAAGTTATAGCGCTTACAAAATAGGGGAGAGAATTATTATTTTTTATTATTTTTTTTTACTAGAAATGGTGGCGATCTGCGATTTTTATTGGTACTGCGACGTTATGGCGGACACATCGGACACTTTTGACACATTTTTTGCGCCATTCACATTTATACTGCGATCAGTGCTATAAATATGCACTAATTACAGTATAAATGTAACTGGCATTGAAAGGGGTTAACACTAGGGGGTGAGGAAGGGGTTAAATGTGTATCCTAGGTGTGTTCTAACTGTGTGTGGGGGGGGTGACTGGGGGGGTGACCGATCTGTGTCCCTATGTACAAGGAACACAGATCGGGCTCCTCCTCTCCAGAGACAGGACGCTGTCTCTGTGTAAAACGACAATGAAAGATGATCTAGGAGATCATCTCTCATTCGCCCACAGATCGCATCGCAAACGGCCACTCTGACTGGCCGTTCGCCGCGATCTGTGATTGGCCGTGTCCAAGGGACACGGACAACACAGGGCTTCCCTGCAGCGCGCTCTACAGCGCGCGCTGGGAACGCCCAAAGGGGCGGCCGTCAAAAGACAGGATGTTGGATATTCAGACCCGCGCTGGTGCCGTCATTTGACGGTAGCGCGGGTCTGAAGTGGTTAAAGAGGACACACCACAGGTATTGAGATAATTTCACTGGGTGTGTACTAGAAGCATCATAGGCCGGCTTGGTGTTCCCCTTCAGCCACAGCATCCCACACACACCAAAAGTTATTGGGGAGTCTATTTAATCTGTACATATTGTTACCTATTGCTTTTGTTGTTTGCATAGTGTTACTGACTGTTTTCTTTATACTGATTTAACCAAGTCCTGGGTACTTACACAGGTCCTGGGTGACTAATGTTAACCTGAATTTTACTTTTCTTCAAGTAAACTACAAGAAGAACTGTGTTGTGTATTCCTGCTGAGTTATTCCATTAATCACATTGCTAGGTGTGCCACAGGGGCTGGGACAGTTCATTGGGGTTGAAAGGCAGAGTAACGGACTAAACAAACAAAAGCAGCTCCTTGGGGGTTTGCTACATACTCTATGGCCGCGTACACACGATCAAATTTGTCCGCTGAAACTGGTCCGACGGACCAGTTCAGCGGACAAATTCGATCGTGTGTATGGGCTAGCGGACATGTCTGACCGGCGGACAAATTTTAAAGCATGCTTTAAAATTTGTCCGCCGGCGACATGTCCGTCAGATATGTCCGCTGGTTAGTACACTAACCAGCGGACAAATCTGCCCGCACAAGCGTCGTATGGATGCGACGCATGCATGGACGTTTTTTACTTCCTGGTGCGGTGACCTGGCAGCGTCAACGTCACCGCCACGTCACCGCGCTGTCTGCCGGCGGGGATTTTGATCCGATGGTGTGTACACACCGCCGGACGAAAATCCCCAGGAGACATGTCCGATGAAAACGGTCCGCGGACCGTTTCCATCGGACATGTCCCTCAGTGTGTACGCGGCCTATAGGTGATGATTTAAAAGCCTGTACAGGACATCCATTTAGAATTAACCATGAATTATATTTCTAGAACTCTTGCTCTCACTCTGACATTTGTTGCGACACCTAACGTGTGAAGCAATAATCGTTTATGTAAACATGTATACCCTACGCACGTTTATTCACATGCATATATCAGGGTGGGTGGGGATGGTTTTATTTTTTCAGTTTTTTATTTATCACTTGTTTTCTTTTACTTAACAAAGATCTGTCAACCTTCTGTGAATCAGAGGCTTATACTTTTAACAAGGTTGATTGTTAGAAGACATGAATCTGTTCATTTCATTGAACACTTCGAAATGAACCGATTTTACATAAAAGATCTGAACTTCCCATCACTACTAGCAGCAGAAGTAAGTAACAACAGTCACTGGACTGTTTTCTTTACTTATAAAATACAGAAGTGGTTGGGTGATCTTGCATTTGTTGTCTTAGGCCGCGTACACACGACCGAGAAACTCGACAGGCGAAACACATCGTTTTCCCCATCGAGTTCCTTGTTCGGCTGTCAAAAAACTCGTCGAGCCATATTTTCCCATTGCCCGTCGAGGAAATAGAGAACATGCTCTCTTTTTGGCTCAACGAGTTCCTCGACAGTTTTCTCGGCGAAAAGTGTACACAACCCGTTTCCTCGGCAGAATACGTCTCCCATCGAGTTTCTTGCTAAATTCTGCAGAGGAAACCGGTCGTGTGTACGGGGCCTTACTCCCTTGTCCTGCTAATCTGAGAAAGTGGCAGCCAAACAGTCAGTACCTGTCTATATTGGTAGGTCACCAATTAAAAGCCAGCAACAAAGAATGCAATTCAGACATTCCCCAAGCTCAGGGAATATAGTGACGTATTAATCTGTACAGCTCTTTTAGTAAACAGATTCTTTGGCTTAATAAAAAGCTGTCCTATTTTTCCTTATTAGAATTTAGATTACTACCTTAGTCATCCGCTGCCAAAGTTTTACACCAAGCTGTGATCTGTATCATTAAGTCGGTTTTACAGCGCTCCTAAGTGGGAAACATTTCTTTGTAATTGTTTATCAATAGTGCATAGGCTACTCTTTTTCTTCCCCTAGTGTTTCTGGATGACTTTTACTAACTATTCATCTGTAAAGTGCCGCAGACGCAGCAAAGTAAACAAACTTATAATAACAATAATTAGTTTGCCCAGAAAGACACTCTTGTTGAGAACAAACAGATCCGATGTCTATAATGTCGACTAAATTCAGAAATGAAAAAATAATTCAGCAGATGATATTGGCAAACTGACTGCTGGGTTTGTAACAAAAGGTATACTGGTAACACAGCACAACTACACTTAAACTGATATTAAACCCAAAAGAAAACATTTATGATATTGCAGCTTACCATTTCTTAGTGTAATGGGATGGCTGCATTAGATTATTTTTCAAGCTTTTTTTCTTCTATTTTCATCTGGTGATTCAGCCATTAAGTCTGCTGTTTTTCAAAAGAAAAAGCTCTCCAGCTGAATGTATTATTTATAGAGATGAACCATTTAATGCTAGCAGGTGTGCTTAAAAAGATCAGCTTTTATTTTTTTATAAAAAACCTTTATCCCAAAAGGAAGAAAAACAAATATTTTTTTCTGGAACTGCTTTTAAAGTATTAGCTGGGGTTTGACTTAAATTTTATAGTGTATTTAAATATTTTAGTACATTTGTCTCCAGCCTGCAGCCTGGGAGCCAGATGCTTGTATCTGGCTCTTGGGGCACTATTTAATCTACTGATACTGACAATCAGCATAATTTACCCCACTGACACTAATGAAGAGGCAAAATTCCTCCCAATGACACCAACGATGAGGCACAGTTTCTCCCAATCACATCAATGATGGTGTACAATTCTTCCCACTGACACCAATGATGGGGTACAATTACTCCCACTGATTCCAATGACGGGGTACAATTCTTCCCACTGACATCAATGATGGGGTATAATTACTCCCACTGACACCAATGATGGGGTACAATTACTCCCAATGATACCAAGGATGGGGTACAATTCTTCCCACTGACACCAATGATGGGGTACAATTACTCTCACTGACACCAATGATGGGGTACAATTACTTCCACTGACACCAATGATGGGGTGGTACAATTCTTTCCACTGACACCAATGATGGGGTACAATTCTTTCCACTGACACCAATGATGGGGTACAATTCTTCCCACTGACACCAATGATGGGGTACAATTACTCCCACTGACACAATTGTTGGGGTCCAATTCCTCCCACTGACACTAATGGTGGGGTACAATTACTCCCACTGACACCCATGATGGGGTACAATTACTCCCACTGACACCCATGATGGGATACAATTCTTCCCACTGACACCAATGATGGGGTACAATTACTCCCACTGACACAAATGATAGGGGTACAATTCCTCCCACTGACACTAAGGGTGGGGTACAATTACTCCCACTGATACCAATGACGGGGTACAATTCTTCCCACTGACACCAATGATGGGGTACAATTACTCCCACTGATACCAATGACGGGGTACAATTCTTCCCACTGACATCAATGATGGGGTAGAATTACTCCCACTGACACCAATGATGGGGTACAATTACTCCCAATGATACCAAGGGTGGGGTACAATTCTTCCCACTGACACCAATGATGGGGTACAATTACTCTCACTGACACCAATAATGGGGTACAATTACTTCCACTGACACCAATGATGGGGTACAATTCTTTCCACTGACACCAATGATGGGGTACAATTCTTTCCACTGACACCAATGATGGGGTACAATTCTTCCCACTGACACCAATGATGGGGTACAATTACTCCCACTGACACAATTGTTGGGGTCCAATTCCTCCCACTGACACTAATGGTGGGGTACAATTACTCCCACTGACACCCATGATGGGGTACAATTACTCCCACTGACACCCATGATGGGGTACAATTCTTCCCACTGACACCAATGATGGGGTACAATTACTCCCACTGACACAAATGATAGGGGTACAATTCCTCCCACTGACACTAAGGGTGGGGTACAATTACTCCCACTGAGTATTATTTTTTCCCACTGACTTTAGGAACTTTTCTGCTCCCAGTGGCCACAGTCCGGCCCCCCGTAAAGTCTGAAAGACAGTAAACTACCCCTTTGTTTAGAAAGTTTGGAGACCCCTGTGCTAGTACATGTAACATTACTCTCCCTCCAGACTAACAATGCTGCTGTCCAAATGTGCCCCCTTTTCTCCTTCATCCAGAGTGGGGGCACTCGAATACAGGTGCTGTGTTACTGTCCAGATCACCCGGTGAAAACAAAAGAGAACAAAGCCTTTGTAACCACCACATCTAATGATTGGTAAAACTTGAGATATACCTTGTACCTACAGGTAAGCTTTATTATAGCTGATATACAATATCACTGATATACCTGTATAATATTGGGGATCACACAAGACTGCTGCTTTTGTATATATTATATTTATACTGGTAAAATAATATTGGGGAAAGGGGATCACACAAGACTTCTGTATATATTTACTGCTGATATAATCACACACTGGTCTGTCTGTCCCCATCTCTTCTCTTGTCTTACCTTCTCAGCTTTACACCATGTGGAACAGCCAAGGACTGTGGGCTCCTCTGCTCTGTTGTGGGTGGGTCTGGAGGAGAGAATGACGTCACACTGAGGCATGCTGTGCTCAGCACCTCATTGACTAAATGTGCCTGGCACCTGTCCTGGAACACTGCTGGCAGGCAGGTCGCAACCTAATCTGGTTCTGGTGGCAGCAAACCGCTGGCCACGCGCGATCACGTTCGAGCGCCAGCAAGGGGATTTATGTGTGTAAACACAAATACCTGTGCTGTCAGGGAAGAGGAACCATATTGTTTGTTCCTACTAAGTAGGAAAAAGATATGTCTCCTCTCCTAGTCAATCCTATCCCCATACAGTTAGAACACACTACCACAGTTAAGAGGGGTTAAAAGTCAAAGTTTAGGTATGACAATTTTTACATGGTTACATTAGTACAGCTTGCACCAATGTTAGTAGGTATGTGCCATACCTATGGGATTCTGGGATACCCATGGAAGCTAAAAAATCACTTCAGTTGGCACACCTACTACAGTGATTGTTGCTAGCATCTGGGCCCTGTGCTGTGTGGCTGTCCTGCTGCTTACTAATACTAAACACATTAGGTCACTCGCTTGGCATTTAAATTATTGTAAAGCATTCTATGATCATGATCACATAAGGTGATGATCATGATATCAAAGCCCAGTGGAGATCACTGTAGTAGTAGCTTACTACAGTAATTTGCAGCTTCCATGGAGATCCCACATACATACTTTCATTGGTCAAAGATGGTACATGCCATACCTAAACTTCAGATTTAAGGCCAAACTATGGACAATTTAATTTTTAAATTGCTCCCTTCCCCAAAAAAGTTTAAAACAAAGTAGCTCTGATCTCAATTCTTACTCCCTCCCCAGTTCTGTGCCCTAAAATAATACCTTCCAAGATGAATAACTCCAATATCATTTGACCCAGTAGACATGCTGTTATTGCAAGGCGTCATGGTTCTCTTCCCCTAAAAAGGTGTTACCATGTCATCCTGCGCTCATATGCACATGGCTGTATGAAACGGGGACCCAGCTTACTTCCACATGGTCAACATGCTTGTGTTCAGCCAAAATCACATACTGTCACATGCACAGATACCAGTCCTAAACATCTTCTGCCTATTGTCCTGCTCATCACATCTTTAATCTCCTTCTGCCTGGAGCACTCACACACATAGCCATGTATTTGACATGTGGACCTGACAGAAGCTCTAGAAGCACAAGCGTTTACCTGGCACCCATGAGACACGGGGGGCCAACTGACACACGTAACATGAGGGTGTTTTTCTCTTCCCATCAGATGGGCACTCTTTTTTCTCCATCCTCTTTTTTTTTAAAGAAGCCAGAAAGGAAAATTGACATTTTTGCTTCGACAGATTTGGCTCCCATAAATTTCAATAGAGTTCAAGTTCAGCAGCCAAACTTTTTTGAAGTTCATCAAGCAACTGCTGGAAATAAACCCAGGGCAGTTCAGCTCATGCCTAATCAGCACCATTAGGACTCAAAGGATGTTTTTCTTCAGAATATTAATTTCAAAGCCAAACTCCCAGACATTTTCTCTAAACTTGCTGATCATTGAGCTTATAAAATGCCAATCTACAGGGAGTGCAGAATTATTAGGCAAGTTGTATTTTTGAGGATTAATTTTATTATTGAACAACAACCATGTTCTCAATGAACCCAAAAACTCATTAATATCAAAGCTGAATATTTTTGGGAGTATGTAGTTTTTACTTTGTTTTTAGTTTTAGCTATTTTAGGGGGATATCTGTGTGTGCAGGTGACTATTACTGTGCATAATTATTAGGCAACTTAACAAAAAACAAATATATACCCATTTCATTTATTTATTTTTACCAGTGAAACCAATATAACATCTCAACATTCACAAATATACATTTCTGACATCCAAAAACAAAACAAACAAATCAGTTACCAATATAGCCACCTTTCTTTGCAAGGACACTCATGCAGCCTGCCATCCATGGATTCTGTCAGTGTTTTGATCTGTTCACCATCAACATTGCGTGCAGCAGCAACCACAGCCTCCCAGACATTGTTCAGAGAGGTGTACTGTTTTCCCTCCTTGTAAATCTCACATTTGATGATGGACCACAGGTTCTCAATGGGGTTCAGATCAGGTGAACAAGGAGGCCATGTCATTAGTTTTTCTTCTTTTATTACCCTTTCTTGCCAACCACGCTGTGGAGTACTTGGACGCGTGTGATGGAGCATTGTCCTGCATGAAAATCATGTTTTTCTTGAAGGATGCAGACTTCTTCCTGTACCACTGCTTGAAGAAGGTGTCTTCCAGAAACTGGCAGTAGGACTGGGAGTTGAGCTTGACTCCATCCTCAACCCGAAAAGGCCCCACAAGCTCATCTTTGATGATACCAGCCCAAACCAGTACTCCACCTCCACCTTGCTGGCGTCTGAGTCGGACTGGAGCTCTCTGCCCTTTACCAATCCAGCCACGGGCCCATCCATCTGGCCCATCAAGACTCACTCTCATTTCATCAATCCATAAAACCTTAGAAAAATCAGTCTTGAGATATTTCTTGGCCCAGTCTTGACGTTTCAGCTTGTGTGTCTTGTTCAGTGGTGGTCGTCTTTCAGCCTTTCTTACCTTGGCCATGTCTCTGAGTATTGCACACCTTGTGCTTTTGGGCACTCCAGTGATGTTGTAGCTCTGAAATATGGCCAAACTGGTGGCAAGTGGCATCTTGGCAGCTGCAAGCTTGACTTTTCTCAGTTCATGGGCAGTTATTTAGCGCCTTGGTTTTTCCACACGCTTCTTGCGACCCTGTTGACTATTTTGAATGAAACGCTTGATTGTTCGATGATCACGCTTCAGAAGCTTTGCAATTTTAAGAGTGCTGCATCCCTCTGCAAGATATCTCGCTATTTTTGACTTTTCTGAGCCTGTCAAGTCCTTCGTTTGACCCATTTTGCCAGAGGAAAGGAAATTGCCTAATAATTATGCACACCTGATATAGGGTGTTGATGTCATTAGACCACACCCCTTCTTATTACAGAGATGCACATCATCTAATATGCTTAATTGGTAGTAGGCTTTAGAGCCTATACAGCTTGGAGTAAGACAACATGCATAAAGAGGATGATGTGGTCAAAATACTCATTTGCCTAATAATTTTGCACTCCCTGTATTTTTGGAAGTCCAAGATAGTTCAATACCGCCTGCTTGTAGAAATGTTTTTCTAGCTGACTAGAACACATGTAAAATCTTCAGTCAATATTCTGGCATGAAAACTTCACTTGTAGAAAGAAAAGAGTTAGTGGCATGAGTCACGTAACAGCCCTAGTAGGAGACCACATAATGCTTTTTGGCCAACCACCATCTTTTGAATATGCCACTAGATGACCACTGAGATTTCACAGGTCTCCACATTAGTCTTAACAATTGGTGATGAACAGAAACTGGCATTTTTTCCCCGATTCTGATACAGGGGGATCAATAGGGGTGCAAATAATGGGAGGCTTACATCTTAAGTACCAAAATCCTTAATATTGCAGTCTGTTGACTGTTCTGCTGTGGTTTCCAAAGCAGGTAGATCCTCTTTAACTGGTGATGTGATAGCAATGTCCATCTGGTCCGATAAAGTGGTGATCAACTAAGATGAAAGGTCACACCCAGTGGCAGGCCCCTTCTTAAAGCGGAGGTTCACCCTAAATATAAGCCCTCCCATGTGATCCAGCATACTGGCGTCAGCGCCAGTATGCTGTTTTTTTTTTTTTTAATCCATGTACTTACTGTATTATGCAGAATTTTATTTTTTTTACCCCGCGGTGGACGGCGCCAGTATAGCGCGTCACATCTTACGAAAGTACCCGAAAAGGACTCGGGTAATCGCGGCGAAAATGCGGCGCCTGCGCACAGACCTAGGAGCTGACTGCGCAGGCGCCGTATTTCTCCGAGTCCTATTTCGGCGTTTTTCGGAGGGCGTGACGCGCCATAGCCGTAGGACTCAGAGAAATACGGCGCCTGCGCAGTCAGCTCCTAGGTCTGTGCGCAGGCGCCGCATTTTCGCCGAGATTACCCGAGTCCTTTTCAGGTACTTTCGTAAGATGTGACGCGCTATACTGGCGCCGTCCACCGCGGGGTAAAAAAAAAAAAAATTCTGCATAATACAGTAAGTACATGGATTAAAAAAAAAAAAAAAAACAGCATACTGGCACTGACGCCAGTATGCTGGATCACATGGGAGGGCTTATATTTAGGGTGAACCTCCGCTTTAATGTTAAATGTGATTATGTAATTCTCAGCTTCCGCCTGCACAGAGATTTTCCAGTTTTCCAGACAACAATCTAAGTGCCTGTAAAATAAAAATGATCAATAATGGGGTCAATTAACCCTGCAGTTATACCTTTACACATACACAATGTTTATAATGAAAAAACAGTATCTGATGTGACAATTCTGACTTTTAAGAAACATCTAGTATACGCTGTCACACCATGACAGTAATATGACTGAGGATAAAATTGTGTAGCCCTCTTAGATGAAACAGGAATTCTTAGGCCGCGTACACACGATCAAATCTATCTGCTGGAAACGGTCGGCCCGACCGTCCCAGCAGACAGATTCAATCGTGTGTACGGGCGAGCCGACGGATTTGGCCAGCCGACAGATTTGAAAGCATGCTTTCAAATCTGTCGGCTGGGAACCCGTCCGCCCGACATGTCTGCTGGTTAGTACGCTAACCAGCAGACATGTCTTCTCGCACACGCGTCGAATGGTTTCGACGCATGCGCGGAAGTGTTTTACTTCCTGGTGCGGTGACGTGGCGGCGTCAACGTCACCGCCACGTCAGCGTGCCATCTGCCAGCGGGGATTTTGGTTTGATCGCGTGTACACGATCAAACCAATACATCCCCAAAAGACAGATTTGTTCAAATCGGTCTGTCCGACCGATTTGAACAAATCTGTCTGCTCGTGTGTATGGCGCCTTAAAGTTCTTGTTTAGTACATTAGAGGTAAAGCTTAAAGGGTCACTAAAGGAAAATAAATGTTTTGCTGAAATGACTGTTTACAGGGTATAGAGACATACAAGTTAACTGATTCCTTTTAAAAATGATTAAAAATAGATAAACATCAATCATATAATGTGCCTGCAGTTTAGTTTCACTTTTAAACTGGTTTCATGTTTCTGTGAAGTAGAGAGAGACATAGAACAAAAACAAACAAATCCAGGGCAGTGTTTTGTTTTTAAAATTAATCTGATTGGTTCTGAGGAGTTTTTGACACACAGTAATGACAGCTTGGACAACAGTGAAAAGCCATGAGATTTTGTATAAGGAGCCAGACAAGCAGGAAGTGTGGAGATCAGAGCAGAATTACAGCAACTTCAAAGCAAAAACGAACAATGAGGACATGAAACCAGGACTGCAGTAAGGTAAAGGAAGCTGTTTAGCTAAAAAAAAAATCATTTAGTGATCCTTTAACCATTTCCTAATATTGTTTAATAAAACAAAGAATTACAACTGCAAGCAAAATATTTACAATAAAAGATAATGCACAACATATACAATAGTAGCAACAGCAAAAGAATTGTAAATAAAAAAGAAAAATACTAAATAAGATGTTGCCTACTCTGTGGTTCCAGAGTCCTAATCAATGTAGCATAATTTGATGTACCAGAGTCATTGTTCCTCAGAATGACTTTTGTCATATCTGTGTTGTTTTGTTAGCAAATGGAATG
This sequence comes from Rana kukunoris, assembly GCA_029574335.1. NCBI lineage: Eukaryota > Metazoa > Chordata > Amphibia > Anura > Ranidae > Rana > Rana kukunoris. The sequence continues at coordinate 118,920,591 of CM056052.1, forward strand.
AAACTGTAGTTGCACCAGCATTTTGTGGAACTTCTAGAGCAGGGGTCTCCAAACTACGGCCCGCGGGCCACATCCGGCCCGCCAGGCCATTTCTTCCGGCCCACAGCTTGAATCCTTAGTTCCCCTGTTAGTTGTGGAACCTGCGCTGCATATTCGTCCCAGGCAATATGCAGCGCAGGTCAAGTAATCCCTCCCGGCGTTTCACTGTGTTGGCTGCTGGGACCACGGCACCCCAGCAGCCAATGAGGTGTTTAGTGCAGACCCGTTGCCCCCTCCCTCCTCCCGCCTCCTGCCTCGCTGTTATCCAGTAACGAGTGTGTAATACCAGCGGGGCGGGAGTCGGGATGTGCAGCAGGTCTGCACAGCTAGTGATGGAGACGCGCTGGACACATGCAAGGAGGGGGGCTGATACACTTGATGACTCTGATGGGGACACAAATGTGGGGGGGCTGACTCTTATGGGGAGACGAATGTGGGGGGGGGTTGATAACTCTTATGGCTCTGATGGGGACACAAATATGTGGGGACTGATGACTCTGATGGGGACACATGTGGAGGGGGGGGCTGATGACTCTGATGGGGACACAAATGTGGGGGGGGGCTGATGACTCTGATGGGGACACAAATGTGTGGGGGCGGGAGCTGATGACTCTGATGGGGACACAAATGTGGGGGGGGGGGGGGGCTGATGACTGATGGGGACATAAATGTGGAGGGGGGTGATAACTCTGATGGGGACACAAATATCAGTGGGGTCTAATGGGGACACAAATGTGGGGGTGATGGTGGCTCTTATGGGGACACAAACATGTAAGGAGGGGAGCTGATGGCTCTAATGGTGACACAAATATGCGGAAGGTTAGGTGATGGCTCTGATGGGGACACAAATATGCAGGTGGGGTAGGCTGTCATGGGGACACAAATGTGCAGGGAGACTTGAATTAATGATGGGGGGGGGGGGCTCTAATGGGGACACCAATTTGTGGGGATAGCCTGATGAGTGATGGGGACAAAGATGGATGGGCACACAGATGGATGGGGACACAAATAAATGGGGAGACTGGGGACACAGATGAATGGGAAGACTGATGGGGGACAGACTGATGGGGACACAGATGAATGGGGAGACAGATAGATGGGGAGACTGATAGGGACACAGATGGATGGGGAGACTGATGGGGACAGAGATGAATGGGGAGACAGATAGATGGGGAGACTGATAGGGACACAGATGGATGGGGAGACTGATGGGGGCAGAGATAAATGGGGAGACAGATGGATGGGGAGACTGATGGGGACAGAGATGTAAGGGGACACAGATGAATGGGGACACAGATGAATGGGGAGGCTGGGGACACAGATCAATGGGAAGACTGATGGGGTGACAGATGGATTGGGGCACACAGACTGATGGGGTCACAGATGGATGGGGAGACTGATGGGGACAGAGATGTATGGGGACACAGATGAATGGGGACACAGATGAATGGGGACACAGATGAATGGGGACACAGATGAATGGGGCCACAGATGGATGGGGTCACAGATGGATGGGGTCACAGATGGATGGGGACACAGATGATGAGGACACAGATGAATGAGGACACAGATGAATGAGGACACAGATGGATGGGGACACAGATGGATGGGGACACAGATGAATGGGGACACAGATGGATGGGGTCACAGATGGATGGGGTCACAGATGGATGGGGTCACAGATGGATGGGGTCACAGATGGATGGGGACACAGATGATGAGGACACAGATGAATGAGGACACAGATGAATGAGGACACAGATGAATGGGGACACAGATGAATGGGGACACAGATGAATGGGGACACAGATGAAAGGGGACACGGGTGAATGGGGACACGGGTGAATGGGGACACGGGTGAATGGGGACACGGGTGAATGGGGACACGGGTGAATGGGGACACGGGTGAATGGGGACACAGGTGAATGGGGACACAGATGGATGGGGACACAGATGGATGGGGACACGGGTGTTAAACCTCATGCACGCTGGAAGTTTAGCCCCGCTGCATGATGCTCCAGCGTTTAGGTGCCAGCAAAAAATATAGGAGCACCATCCAGTCCTGCTGTCAGCAGTAAGTCAAATTCTATTCTTCTTCTACTGTGGATTTTTTTATAAATTATTTTTCCGGCCCGCGAATATGTGTAAAATATAGAATGTGGCCCTTGAAGTAAAAAGTTTGGAGACCCCTGTTCTAGAGGGTGTCACTAAGCCCTTCCCCCAGTTAAAAGAGATAAGGGATGGGAAGTAGGAGAGCTGAAATGTTTTATTCTACCTCATTGATCATTCCTTTACTGTCCTTTTTATAATTAGACTGATATTTCTGAATAACCATCCTTTAGGCCTCGTACACACGAGGCAATAGATTTGTTCAAAACGGTCTGTCCGACCGATTTGAACAAATCTGTCTGTTTGGATTTTGGTTTGCTCGCGTGTACACACGAGCAAACCAAAATCCCCGCCAGCAGACGGCAAGCTGACGTTTCGGTGACGTGGCGGTGACGTTGACGCCGCCACGTCACCGCACCAGGAAGTAAAACACTTCCGCGCATGCGCCGAATCCATTTGGCGCCGGTGCGAGACGACATGTCTGCTGGTAAGTGTACTAACCAGCAGACATGTCGGGCGGACGGGTTCCCACCCGATAGATTTCAAAGCATGCTTTGAAATCTGTCGGGTGGCCAAATCCGTCGGCTCGCCCGTACACACGATCGAATCTGTCTGCTGGGACGGTCTAGCAGACCGTTTCCAGCAGACAGATTTGATCGTGTGTACGCGGCCTTACAGTTTGACAACAAACATATTATAGTCATGACATAACATAGTCATGAGTGGCTTGTATGGCTTCTTTAAAAGGTTTCATTTAGCTTCCTCAAATCCTAATATAGGGGGTCTTGATACCTACATAACTGACATATTCTTAAACATTCAGATATATTCATGTTATTGCTGTAGTGCAACCATGAGTGAATTTTTGGAACTGGGAATTGGAGAGTGAGAGAATTTTTTTAGGTCAAGTAACCCAGACAACCAGTGTGGATTTTGCTCAGCTTTACCATGTCAATTACAACTTAAAGTGATTGTAAAGTATTTTTTTCCTATAAAAATAACAAACATATTTTACTTACCTGCTTTGTTGCAGTAGATTTGCACAGATAAGCCATGATCTTCCTCTTCTTGGGTCCCTCTGCTGTGATCCTGGTCCCTCCCTCCTATTTAGTGCCCCCACAGCAAGCAGCTTGCTATGGGGGCACCTGAGCTGAGTCACAGCTCCCTGTGTCCTTTCAGACACGGCCCCCGACCCGGCCCCACCCCCTCTCTCCACTGATTGGCTAGCTGACTTGACAGCAGCAGGCGCCAATGGCACCGATGCTGTGTCTCAGCCAATCGGGAAGTAGGAACTGGACAGCTGGACAGAGAGGGACCACATGTAAGTGTTAGGGGGCTAAGGGGGGCTTCTGCACACAGAAGGATTTTTATCTTAATGCATTGGGATGAAAAAAAAAAACCTTCTGCCTTTACAACCCCTTTAAAGCGGAGGTTCACCCTAAAAAACAACTATGTACCATGCCATCCTGCATATTAGCATATTATATCAGCTACATTATGCCTATATTTTATTTTTTTACTTACAGATTAATCTATTCATTTGTTTCAGGCTACCGCGGGGTAATAGGCGTTCCTATCAAGAGGGGAACATGATTGATGGCCGGCTATGGCGCGTCACGCGTTCCGAAAATAGTAGACTCGGCTCTTCACGGCGCCTGCGCACAGACTAGGAGCTGACTGCGCAGGCGCCGTGAAGAGCCGAGTCCTACACGGGCGCCTGCGCAGTCAGCTCCTAGTCTCTGTGCAGGCGCCATGAAGAGCCGAGTCCTACTCCGGCTATTTTCGGAATGCGTGACGCGCCATAGCCGGCCGTCAATCATGTTCCCCTCTTGATAGGAACGCCTATTTCCTGCCCGGAGTCTGAAATGAAAAAAACGGATTAAACTGTAAGTACAGGACAGAAAAAAAAAAATAAAGGCATACTGTAGCTCACGGTAGTATGCTGAATGTCAGTGGAGACAAAGATTTTTTTTTTTTTAGGGTGAACCCCCTCTTTAAGTTAAAGGTTTTACAAAATGACAGGTACCAGCTAATGGAATTAATTATCTGCATGCAGATTGTGTCAGAAATACTGTAAACTAACAGTAAGTGCTGAAAACGCTGTGCAGATTACTGCTAAACTGTCTTAATGGCCATGTTTAGAAAAAATAATTTGAAGCCTAACGTAAAGTCAATGGGGTTGATTTACTAAAGGCAAATAGACTTTGCACTTTGCAAAGTGCTCCAGGGCTTGGTAAATGAGTAGAAGCTAAGCTGACTTCCATCATCCAATCATGTGCAAGCAAAAAAACATTTTTTTATTTTACTTGCACATGATTGAGTACTCTTTGCAAAGTGAAGTATCATTTACTAAACTCTGGAGTAACAGTGCTTGCAGAATGCAACTTCACTTAGCAAAGTGCATAGTCTATTTGCCTTTAGTAAATCAACCCCTGTGTGTGTGTATTTTCTTTGATTTGCCTGGACAAGTTGTAAGCAAATCCAAGGGGCAAGGGACATGATCGAGACAAACACGACTTTATTTAGATATAGTGTCGCAGAACTGCAAATTCTCAGGACAATGCTGAATTTGCCACCCAGTTTTTGGGTCCACATATGTCATTATCTTCCCATCTTCCTTCCTCTTTGCGTGCACCATTTGCTAAAATTGAGGCCCTTCAGAGGGTTTATGTGTCATCACCTGGATCCAGTTGACCTGCAGCTCCTAAAGTCAGCCAGAGGTAGTTATTGTGTTCTTCTCCCGACTCTTCCGCCCCCCCACCCCCTCCCCATTGGGAGAACACAATAGCTCCACGTGAGGATTCCCCCCACTAACTGTGTTAATGTGGAAATCGCGCAACTACGGATTGCAGGAAAGAAAATGTCTCTATTTATGGCCGGATTAAATCTTTGAATGAGACTAGAGCAACTCAGGAGAAGCTCATTACATCATCAGCACCTTCTTCAAGGTTTAGGGTGAGTGTAATTTCCAAGCTGGATGGGCAGGCTGGAAACATACTGTACAGTGCCTGCCGACGAGAATGTCTTTTTAGCACGACAGCATCGCGCTGATTCTCGGCGACAGGCTGCCGACATCTCGCACTCGCTGGAATAGTAAAAGCACATTCCAGCGAGTGTGTCATAGAAGCGACGGGGATCCGACGCGGATTCCCGCCAATTCTACACGTGGGCGGAGTTTGTTATGAATCCTGAGAAGGAAGTCCCCGCCGGATTTGAAATAAAAATCCGGCATGGGTTCCTCCCTCAGGAGCATAACGGGCCCTTAGGTCTGAAGCACGCCGGCCGGCCGGTCAGGAAGGGAGTGGGGGCGAGCGAACGCCCCCCCTCCTCCTGAGCCGTACCGGGCAGCATGCCCTCAACATGGGGGGGTCAGGTGCTCTGGGGCAGGGGGCGCACTGCGGCCCCCCACCCCAGAGCACCCTGTCCCCATGTTGATGAGGACAGGGCCCCTTCCCGACAACCCTGGCCGTTGGTTGTCGGGGTATGCGGGCGGGAGGCTTATCGGAATCTGGAAGCCCCCTTTAATAAGGGGGCCCCCAGATACCGGCCCCCCACCCTAAGTGAATGAGTATGGGGTACATTGTACCCCTACCCATTCACCTGGAGGCAAAGTGTAAACACAAATAAACCACACAGGGTATTGAAATATTTTATTAGTTGGCCGCCGGGGGGGGGGTGTATGATCGCTTTTATAAAAGCGCCCCCCTCCGGCGGGCTTCTGCGGGGGGGTGGGTGCCGCTGTTCTTTGCCGCCGTCTGGTTCTCTTCCGCCGCCGGGGGGGCGCTTTGATAAAAGCGACCACTACCCGGCGGGCTTCCTTCGACATCTTCGGCGGCGGGGGGGGGGGGTCTTCTCCCACTCTCCGGGGTCTTCTCCCACTCTCCGGGGTCTTCTCCGGCTCTCCGGGGGTCTTCTCCGCTCTCCGGGGGTCTTCTCCGCTCTCCGGTGTCTTCTTCTTCTTCAGGACTCGCTGCCGCTATCTTCGTGTGTTAGCTCAATTACTAGCGGCGGCGAGTCCCCTTTTCTGTGACGTCGTCTTCTTCTTCTCTTCTCCAGATGTTGACGCAACGCTTCCTTCCGTTGTTATGGCGGGCGCGCGGCTCGCAGCGAGTTATATAGGCCTGTCTTGTGACGTCGCAGTCCCATCATGCTCCGGTAGGTACCACGTGCTACCTACCCACGTGGTACCTACCGGAGCATGATGGGACTGCGACGTCATAAGACAGGCCTATATAACTCGCTGCGAGCCGCGCGCCCACCATAACAGCCGAAGGAAGCGTCGCGTCAACATCTGGAGAAGAGAAGAAGAAGACGACGTCACAGAAGAGGGGACTCGCCGCCGCTAGTAATTGAGCTAACACACGAAGATATCGGCGGCGAGTCCTGAAGAAGAAGAAGACAACGCCCAGGGTTGTCGGGAAGGGGCCCTGTCCTCATCAACATGGGGACAGGGTGCTCTGGGGTGGGGGGCCGCAGTGCGCCCCCTGCCCCAGAGCACCTGACCCCCCCCCCCATGTTGAGGGCATGCTGCCCGGTGCGGCTCAGGAGGGGGGGGGGCGCTCGCTCGCCCCCACTCCCTTCCTGACCGGCCGGCCGGCGTGCTTTGGATACGGGTCTGGTATGGATTGTGGGGGGACCCCCACGCCGTTTTTTTTGGCGTAGGGGGGGGTCTCCTTACAACCCATACCAGACCTAAGGGCCCGTTATGCTCCTGAGGGGGGAACCCATGCCGGATTTTTATTTAAAATCCGGCGGGGACTTCCTTCTCAGGATTCATAACAAACTCCGCCCACGTGTAGAATTGGCGGGAATCCGCGTTGGATCCCCGTCGCTTCTATGACGGCTTTGTCTCCATCACGGCAAGCCAGCTCGGCGCTGGCTCCCGCGATGGGGCTCGCAAGTGCTCAATCTCGCCGAGAAAGGGAGCGAGATTGACACAATATCCCAGTCACCTACTGTAAGTTCAAATGGGCCATAACAACACAAGGCCAGTCCTAAAGGTTGTTGAAAACAAAGGCCAGTATTTAAAAAAACGATATTTCCATTACATCACCTTCCTCCTATTTTTACTAAAACTATGGCAGAGAGATGCACTCTCTGGGTCCAGGATCTTTACCTTGTATTCTGACTCCAACTGTTTTAATAGTGACTTATTGCTGAGACCTCTAAGCCTGGCCTGTATAAGCAGATATAATCACCGTAGACAATCTTTAAAAGATAGCTTGAACTCACCACATCTTTAACATCAGCATAGGTTTTATTGCAAGCAGCAGGTATAGCAGACAACACAATGTGACAGATAATTGAAAGACGGTATCTGCAGGTCAAAACATGGTAATCTTTTCCTGAATACGAGCAGATGGCATGAGGCCTATACAGAAGTGGCCATCTCTTCCTCACGAGAAGCAGGAACAGGAAATACATCAGAAGATGGATGGGGACACAGATAATAAACAGAAAAGGATGGTGCTATAACCAAAATAACCACAATATGGCAGTATATTAACCAATTATATAAACAATAACATAACTATGCATATGAAAAAGAATATAGGAGAAAAAGCGCCCAGTTCCTATATTAACAAGCGCTCCTGGATAAGGTGAAATGAACAAATTAAACAAATTAAATACCATTAGCCAATTAAGGCAAACAGCTGCTACCTTATAGCCTACCCAGGCTTAAACAGATGTAGCACTACCCCCGAAGGAGCTGCTGTTTTTTTTTGGGTGGAATGATACCTCTATTTCTCCACCGTCTAGGGTTCTGGATGAGAGCTGAAACAAAGTCAATGTCCACATGTTGCGTTTCTTTTTCTCGGCTTTATTTATCGAACATGGTAAAAGAACGAACACTATATTGAAGAGGTGAAATAGGGTATATGTAGTGGGTTCAGGTGAAGAACTTGATCGGAAGCACTCCTGCTTCCAGACATGAACTATCGTCGCCACTCTAGTGTGCCCCTGGATAGGCCTCTCTCACTAGTCCTAATAGCCAGGGCGCTACAGGGAACCTTGGTACAGTCTTTGCCACTGACCTTCCCAAAGGTGGAGATACGTTTGGTCCAAAATCCTCTCAATTTATGATTAATCACCTGGATCTCTTCTTAAAGTAGTTACTTGTGAAATCAGGAAACTGACGGGTGATCACTGCTCAGCCTTTTAGTAGTAATGTGTTCTTTAATGAAGTTCAGGCCTTCCCCGAGTGTACCAGCCTTGTGCTGGGTGCTCTACAGAAAGGTACTTCATTCTGTGGCTTCCTCCCTCTAGGATGAATAGCGCAGGACCACTTTGTCAATGCAAACCCAGTCTGGATACTGAGCCTGCTCGGCAAGACACAACTCCAGGCGAACGTGGTCCCGGAGCCAGGAAACTCTAAACACGCACCCCGGCCAGGAGGGCCACTCACATGGGTGGTGGAACAACTGCCCAGGGCATACGACGATGACCCATAACCCATGACGTCTGTCCCTTAAATACTCCTCCCCAGCATGCACAGCGAGGCAACCAACCACCACTGATTGGCAGCTGAGAAAGAATACCCAACACACCTGGATCTGACTGCTGCCACCCTTAGCCTGTGGTGGAACTGACACCCTAGACAACAATAGTGGTTACCTGCAGTACAGCCAAGGCTGGAACAGAGGTCCAAATCTGAAAACAAATAAGTCAGAGGTAACTAATCCTCTGACTAACCTCTAAATTTAAAGCAGGGCCAGCAAAGAAAACAGCTGCCTGCTACACAGATAAAATAACAACACACATAAAAAAGTAGGCAGAGCTAAAATAAACACCTGAAAAGATGTAAACTGGATAACTCAATAAATTAAACATAAATTAATGTAATATATAGTAAACTAAAGAGTCATTAAAGTGCATATATAATAAAGTCCATAAAGTGAATATTGAATGGATGATGAATAGTCCACGGGAATTTTCAAAAGGAGGTTCCTTAATATGGAAGATGCCTAGCCTTTCACCAACACTGCCACACGTGCAAAGAAAGGGGAGTACTCACATCACCCTCTGTATAAACTCTTACCAGAAATAGTAAGGTAATAGGCAGGAAATAATGCTGGTTAACCACTTCCCTACCAGCCCATAGGGGAATCACGTCATGGTGATCCCCTCGCCGATGAGACATGACGTTGCACAACGTCCTGTCTTCACGGCGTTCTAGGGCGCGCGCGTGCGCCGCCGGCGGTGCGCGCGCGCGCGCCCGCGGCACCACCCGCGATCCCGCGCGCGTGCCCGACGGCCGTGATTGCCGCCGGGCACCCGCGATTTCCGGCAATCACGGCAGGAGTGTGGATCTGTGTGTGTAAACACACAGATCCACCTCCTGTCAGCGGTGAGGAGACTGATGTGTGTTCCCAGTACAGAGGAACACACATCGATCTCCTCCCCCTGTGAGTCCCCCTCCCCCTACAGTTAGAACATACTTTAGGACACATTTTAACCCCTTCAGCGCCCCCTAGTGTTAACCCCTTCCCTGCCAGTCACATTTACACAGTAATTAGTGCAGTTTTATAGCACTAATCGCTGTGTAAATGTGAACGGTCCCAAAAACGTGTCAAAAGTGTCCGATATGTCCGCCGCAACGTCACGGTCACAAAAAAAAAAAACGCAGATCCCCGCCATTACTAGTAAAAAAAAAAAAAAAAAAAATGCCATAAATCTATCACCTATTTTGTAGACGCTATAACTTTTGCGCAAACCAATCAATATACGATTATTGCGTTTTTTGTTTTTTTAACAAAAATACGTAGAATACGTATCGGTCTAAACTGAGGGGAAAAAAGTTTTTTTAAAAAAAAATATTGTGAGATGTATTAAATAAAAAGGAAAAAATATTGTGTTTTTTTTAAAATTGTCGCTCTTCTTTTGTTTATAGCGCAAAAAAAAAAAAACGCAGAGATGATCAAATACCACCAAACGAAAGCTCTATTTGTGTGGGGAAAAAAACATAATGATTTAATTTGGGTACAGTGTTGCACGACCGCGCAATTGTCATTCAAAGTGCAACAGCGCTGAAAACTAAAAATTGGTCTGGGCAGGAAGGGGGTGAAAATGCCCTGTATGGAAGGGGTTAACAATCCTGTGATATCCAATTTAAATCCGATTTCCTAGGACCAACTTTACCAAAGGGGCTTGATTAAACATAGGATCACTGTGTCCAATCATAAGAGGAAAAACAGAAACATATCCATAGTGTAATTCTGTAAAGAAGATCTTTATTTTCCTCTAAAAAAAAAAAAAAAAAAACCTTTTAGGAATTACACTTACAAGAATATAAATACAATAGGCATTAAATTAAGCAGTTAAACAGTTGTGACAGCCAGATACAAACCAAGGAATGTCAGGGTATCTCCTACCGCAAGCAGCAATGACAGCAGTGATAGTGAGATCCGTCTCTCCAGTTAGCGTACTGAGACTGTAATGTTTGATCGTCGCTGAGACAACCCTAACGTTTCGTCGTAATCGTCATCATCAAAAGACACGCCCTCTGATGATGTAGATTATGACAAAACGTTAGGGTCTGGAGGCACTAAACCTTGTGAGTGAGATTTTATATTTTACAATAAAAGTTGAAACATACTATGCTATGATTAGTCCCTTGTTTTACAAGAAAGAGTAATAACCAGGAAGACTATGAGAGGACTGTTTGGAGTACATTGGTGGAGGTGGATTGCGCATTGGCCGCGGGGAGAGGAGAGATCTACCTAGGATAATACTACAGGTGTACTTCATACTTAGTTCTGGTGAGTACCCACATCAGAAGTTGGTGACGGTGGCACGATTTGGTGGAGTAGCAGTCACATATTTGTTACAGCACGGAGCACTATATTATTGGATTTTCTTTATATTATTGGACTTTCTTTAATTTCATTTCTATTCTTAGTACTGACATTTATTATCACTTGTACAGGACGCCAGGGTTGGGTCCTGGATGGACGCTACATAGCGCCAATTTTTGGAATCTGGTCGCTTTAAAACGATGGTTCAGGAGGTCACCCAGAGGGGGTGAGAGGTTCCGGAAAGTTAAAATAGATCCAGAGAGGACGAGCTAACGGTCCTCTCTGTTTTTTCTTTATGTTATTTGAGGGTCCGGAATTTCGGAGGCTCTGAAGTGACAATTGGGAGGGAAGAGAGCCTCCCCTTCTGACCCCTGGCTTTAGGTACACAAGGAGTTAACCTTATCCAGGAAGTCAGTTAAAAGGAGAGGAAGTGCTGACAGAGGGTGGAGGAGTGTGGAATCAGAAGTGTCTGCAGAAGCTGTAAGCCTGCTGAGAAGGACTGGGACACTCACCAAACTGTATGTGCCTGTACTTTGTTTTTGTTTGCTGTACTAAAAGGAAAACAGACTTTTCATTTGTGCTGAAGATAAACAGGACTTTTGTGTTGATGATTTTCCCCATGCTGAAGTAAGCGTTGTTTTTGGTTTGGTTTTTCAAATAAAAACCCTTTCGTTTCATTATCACGGTTTTAGCACTTGTCTCGCTGAGCTAAAGAACCCCCAAAGTTCACAACTGGTGTCGAATGCGGGCAAAGTGCATTTGCAGGCGCAAAAAAAAAAAACGTTTAAAAACTGACATTTAAAGAGACAGTGTACTTATGGCATGTCTTGGGTGAAGTCAGCCCAGACATTACAAACAGCACGCAACGACATGGAAGAGGTCATTAGGGCTTTGGCACAAGCCACCGTGACCCAGCAGCAAGCGTCAGCAGACGCCAACCGTCGCCATGAGGAAGCGATGGCTCAGCAGCAGCAGGCCCTGGCACAGGCTATAGCTGCGCAGCAGGAAAACACACGGCTGCTAGCCGCCCAGTTTACAGCCCAGCAGGAGTCCACTCAAGCACAGGTGACTGCCTTGCAGGAGGCAGTACAGAGGCTGGCTCAGGGACAAGAGCAATCGGCCGTTGCCGTTAGCAACCCAGTTTCTGTTAGAGCCAGCCATTTCTTGCAAAAATTAACACCCAGCGATGACGTAGAAGCCTTTCTTACCACCTTTGAAAGGATAGCAGAGAGAGAAGCATGGCCCCGGGACCAATGGGCCGGCATTGTTTCCCCTTTTCTCACTGGTGACCCACAAAAGGCCTATTTTGACCTCCCAGCTGAGCACATCAAAGACTATGAACATCTAAAAGCTGAGATCCTGGCCCGCCTGGGGGTGACCACAGCTGTCCGGGCTCAGAGGGTGCATCGCTGGCGGTACAAGTCGGACCAACCACCCAGGTCCCAAATGCATGAACTAATTCAGTTAGTTAAAAAATGGCTGCAGCCGGAAAAGTTGACAGGCCCACAAATGGTCGAACGGGTAGTGATGGACTGGTACCTACGGTCCCTACCAGATGACCTACAGCGCTGGGTAAGCCATGGAAACCCCACTAACGCTGACCAGCTGGTTGAGCTGGTCGAACGGTACACTGTGGTGGAGGACCTGCTTGGGCCTGCCAAGCGTCGGGAACTCATGCCAGTGCATCCAGACCTGGACGTACCCAGGGGTGCGTTTGGCACCGCCCAGTTACAGGACCCTACCCTGGTCAACGCTCGAGAGCAGGTTTCTGTCATTGATGGGGTTTCACAGATACCAGATGCAGATCAGAGGTTTCCTCATTTTGCATTGAAGGGGGACCTAGTCTATCGTGTGGTTGAGAGCCGAGGGGAACCCATAGAACAGTTGCTGGTCCCTCAACCGTATAGGCGGATGCTCCTTGATCTAGCCCACAACGATGCACTAGGAGGACACCTGGGGGCGGAGAAAACGGAGGCCAGGATAACCGACCGGTTTTACTGGCCAGGGGTGAAGGCTGAGGTTAAAAGATATTGTGAGTCTTGTCCTGTTTGCCAGTTAACTGCCCCGGTGCCTCGCTATAGAAACCCCCTAGTACCCTTGCCAATTATTGAGGTCCCGTTTGAGCGGATCGCTATGGATCTGGTAGGACCCCTGGTAAAATCGGCAAGGGGGCACCAATACATATTGGTCATCCTGGACTACGCCACTAGATACCCAGAAGCAGTCCCGTTGAGAAAAACGTCCTCTAAGGCCATTGCCCGGGAGTTATTTCAAATGTTCTCACAAACTGGGTTCCCCAAGGAAATATTAACGGATCAGGGCACCCCTTTTATGTCAAAGGTGATGACGGACTTGTGCAGGCTGTTTCAGATTAAGCAGTTGCGGACGTCCGTCTATCACCCGCAGACCGATGGCCTAGTTGAGAGATTTAACAAAACTCTGAAGTCTATGTTAAAAAGAGTCGTCCAGAAAGACGGGAAAGATTGGGATATGTTGCTCCCTGCCCTATTGTTCGCTATCCGGGAGGTACCACAGGCATCCACGGGTTTCTCACCATTTGAGCTAGTGTACGGACGGAGGCCCAGGGGGTTGCTTGATTTGGTAAAGGAAACATGGGAAACTGAGTCCTCCCCGCACAAAACTGTGGTGGAACATATTTCTCAAATGCGAGAAAGGGTGGCTAAGGTGATGCCGCTGGTAAGAGAGCACATGCAGAAGGCTCAGGATGCCCAAAGAAGGGTATATAACCGGTCGGCTAAGGTGAGACAGTTCCAAGTAGGTGACAGGGTAGCTGTCCTAATACCCACGGTAGAAAGCAAGTTCTTGGCCAAGTGGCAAGGTCCGTTTGAAATAGTGGAGAAAGTGAGTGAGGTAAACTATAAGGTACACCAACCAGGGAAAAGAAAACCCTACCAAATTTATCACATAAATTTGTTGAAGCTCTGGAAAGACAGAGAACCGGTGTCCGCAGTGGTGGCGGTACAGTCAGGGGACCAGGTAGGGATCGACCTGGTGCAGGTTGCGGCTACCCTAACTAGGCCCCAAACCCAGCAAGCAAAGGAGTTCCTGCAAAGGAATAGGGACATGTTTTCAGGGTTGCCAGGACTCACCAGTGTCATCGAGCATGACATTGTGACCGAGCCCAAGGTGACAGTCCGGCTTAAACCTTACCGTATCCCAGAAGCTCACAGGGTGGCAGTGTCTGGAGAGGTGAGAAGGATGCTTGAACTTGGGGTCATCGAAGAGTCGCAGAGCGAGTGGTCCAGTCCGATCGTATTGGTGCCCAAACCCAATGGTACTCTCCGCTTCTGCAACGACTTTAGAAAACTCAACGGGGTCTCCAAGTTCGATGCATACCCCATGCCACGGGTAGATGAGCTGATAGAGAGGTTGGGTCCTGCCAGGTACATTACCACACTGGACCTCACAAAAGGTTACTGGCAGATTCCCCTAACCAAAGAGGCCAGAGAGAAAACAGCTTTCTCTACCCCGGAGGGTCATTTCCAGTACAAGAGAATGCCGTTTGGTTTACATTCCGCCCCCGCCACATTCCAAAGGGTCATGGACAAAACTTTGCGTCCCCACCAACGGTATGCCTCCGTTTACCTGGATGACATTGTCATTTTCAGTACGGATTGGGATTCCCACCTTCCCCGAGTACAGGCAGTGGTAGACTCCTTGAGAAGGGCAGGGTTCACCATCAATCCGGAGAAGTGTGCGGTTGGGGTGGAGGAAGCCAAGTATCTAGGATACATTGTAGGCAGAGGGTTAGTGAAGCCCCAAATGAGCAAAGTAGAGGCCATACAGGGCTGGCCCCGCCCCCTAACAAAGAAACAGGTCAGAGCGTTTTTAGGCCTAGTGGGGTACTATAGGAGATTTGTCCCCAACTTTGCCACCCTTGCGGCACCGCTGACTGACCTCACCAAAGGCCGAAAGTCCATCATGATCAAATGGAATGCCGAGGCTGAAAAGGCATTTCAAAGGCTTAAGACGGCACTATGCCAGGACCCGGTGCTTGTAGCGCCGGACTTTTCTAAGGACTTTATAGTGCAGACAGATGCCTCAAGTGAAGGGCTAGGAGCAGTTCTGTCTCAAGATATCAACGGAGAGGAGCATCCAATAGTTTTTCTTAGTAGGAAACTGACGCCAGCTGAGAAAAACTATGCGGTGGTGGAACGCGAATGTCTTGCCATCAAGTGGGCTTTGGACTCCCTACGGTATTTTCTCCTAGGTAGGAAGTTTCGCCTCATATCAGACCATGCTCCTCTTACGTGGATGAGACAGAACAAGCACACCAATGCCAGGGTAACTAGGTGGTTTCTGTCTCTGCAGGAGTTTAACTTTGTGGTGGAGCACAGACCCGGGAGACAGCATCAGAATGCCGATGCCCTCTCCCGAGTCCACTGTATGATGGCGAGTGGTGCCTCCAACACCTCCGCGTTGAGGCAGAGGGGGGGGATATGTACAGGACGCCAGGGTTGGGTCCTGGATGGACGCTACATAGCGCCAATTTTTGGAATCTGGTCCCTTTAAAACGATGGTTCAGGAGGTCACCCAGAGGGGGTGAGAGGTTCCGGAAAGTTAAAATAGATCCAGAGAGGACGAGCTAACGGTCCTCTCTGTTTTTTCTTTATGTTATTTGAGGGTCCGGAATTTCGGAGGCTCTGAAGTGACAATTGGGAGGGAAGAGAGCCTCCCCTTCTGACCCCTGGCTTTAGGTACACAAGGAGTTAACCTTATCCAGGAAGTCAGTTAAAAGGAGAGGAAGTGCTGACAGAGGGTGGAGGAGTGTGGAATCAGAAGTGTCTGCAGAAGCTGTAAGCCTGCTGAGAAGGACTGGGACACTCACCAAACTGTATGTGCCTGTACTTTGTTTTTGTTTGCTGTACTGAAAGGAAAACAGACTTTTCATTTGTGCTGAAGATAAACAGGACTTTTGTGTTGATGATTTTCCCCATGCTGAAGTAAGCGTTGTTTTTGGTTTGGTTTTTCAAATAAAAACCCTTTCGTTTCATTATCACGGTTTTAGCACTTGTCTCGCTGAGCTAAAGAACCCCCAAAGTTCACACACTATTATATTTTTTATTTTTTTTTGCATATATAGCACGAATGTTTACAATTATATTGGGTTCACCATCACAATAATACGGTTGTAGGATTGGCTCAGTAACACAATTTTTCACAAATACATAAAACCTGGCCTGTTAGGATAGGTTTTATGTATTTGTGACCAAGGACAGGGTTGATGACCACTGATGTATGTAAAATGTGCTGCTTTATACCTGCTTTAAAGTGGATGTAGAGAATATGATTTCCTATCATCTGTGCCCAGTCTTGCCACACAGAGTTAATTCTGCGCTGAGCAATCCTCTTTTTATTGTTCAGTGAAATAAAACAGACTTCCCTATAAAGACCAAAGTCCTTGCTTGAGTGACAGGCTATTTACATAAATGGTGCACTAGCTTGCAGACATGCACAGCTTCTTGTCTATGTATATTCTGATGGCTGTGGCTCACCCCATATTTTGAAAACATTTAATCAAAACACAGGAAAGACAGCCATTCCTGCGAGAGCTGGAGGGGAGAGGAGAGGAGGAGAGGGGGATGTGAATTGTGCACTTTACAGAAGATGTGCATGTCTGTAAGCTAGTGTTCGAGATATGTTAATAACCTGTCACTCAAGCAAGGACTTTGGTCTTTATCTCTGGAAGTCTGTTTTATTTTACTGAACAATAAAAAGAGGATTGCTCAGCGCTGGATTAACTCTGTGTGGCAAGACTGGGCACAGATAATGGGTAATCGTATTCTCTACATTGTGACATAAAAAAAAAAAATGTTGGGTTTACATCCACTTTAAAGGGAGAACAGAGAGATTGTTTCCTCTATACACAGCCCTGTGTTGATTGATCAGCAGGTCCCAGTCATGAATCATTAGCCCGGACTTGCCGAGTCCCACTGTGTACAATCATAGTGGGTGTCAATGAGGGGAGGGGGTGCATGTGCGTGCCCTAGATGCAGAAACAGGCAGTGACATACCAGTACATCTTTGTGCCTGTACAAGCTATGTTAGAAAATTCCCGCATTCTCTTTGTGTACTTTCCAAGTATGTTCCAGTTATAGTAAGTGGATCTTTTTTCCCTCCTTGGAGATGACAAATCTGCTGATCTGCTGTGAATATTTTGATCACTTGTTTCTAGATCCACTGAGCAAACAATTTGTGTATTTTTCTATAGGACTATGTCATCAGCACTGCAGGGTCACATTGGGGAATATTATTCATACCTTCTTTGATCAGTTCATAGTGACATACGTTGCACCTTTTCTGGTCCCCTCTGGTTAACCAATGTGGTGGATTTGAATATAACTTATCATTAGGGATGAGCTACGCATTCGATATGAATTCGATACGAACGTATGTTTGACTCGAACATTGTCTGTTCGTACGTTCGACGAATTCGAACAAAGCGGGTGGTTCGCGCCAAATTCGAGTGATGCGCAACGGCCCATAATTCACTGCGGCATTGCGCGCTGATGATTGGCCAAACATGCACTATGACCCTGCATGCTTGGCCAATCACAGAGCGCAAAAAACAGAGAGCCATAATTGGCCAAGGCCAGGGTGGCTTTGGCCAATTATGGCTCAGGGCTTTAGCACACGCCCCACACTATATAAGGCCGCCTGCTGGGCGGCCTCTTGTAGTGTTTTGTGGTTGTTAATGAGAGCAGTCAGAGAGATAGTCTTTTTATATAGCTAGTTAGAGCAGGCAGGCTAGTCAGTTTAGCTTAATTTACAGTGTGTAGAGGATATATATACATCCCTAGGATTTGTACATATATTTATACACTGTATAGCTTAGCTAGATCAGCTATTCCGAATTTACTGGCAGGCAGGTGATTGTGCTATTTAAAGACATTATCACAGGTATAGACACCCAGCAGGTACAATATTTAAAGGAATTTTTCATTTTTTTATTTTTTATTTAAGCATCATTAAAATCACTGCCCCTGGAACAGTGATTTTAATAATGTTTAATTTTTTTTAAAAAAATGAAAAAATTCCCTTAAATATTGTACCTGCTGGGTGTCTATCGTTTGCCTGTGAAAACGTCTTTGAGAACCCGGGTCTTGCCAGACGGAACATGTATCAATGGAAAAAAGTTTTAAAAACAGTCTTTTTTTTCAGGAGTCCTGCTCCTGAAAAAACAACAGTTTTTTAAACTTTTTTTCATTGATACATGTTCCCTGGGGCAAGACCCGGGTTCTCAAAGACGTTTTTCAACAATAACTTGAATATTGGTCTTTAAAATTATCATTTTTGAATTCGAACGTTCGAGTCCCATAGACTTCAATGGGGTTTTAAATGTTCGCGCGAATGATCGGTCTGTTCGACGGTTGTGGTGCGAACTGAACACGGGGGTGTTCGGCTCATCCCTACTTATCATAGTGCTCCACCATACAGTTGGGTGGGTATTGCATTGACATTGATTTATTTGTAAATGGGGTCAATTCATTGGGCTCATTTGTAATTATTGTACAATTGTAATTTGTGTCCATGATTTTTTCTTTGTGAAATTATTAAATGTGTTATTATTACTTAGAGTTCAAGGTTCTCCCTCATTCTTCCTGAACAGGGCGCTCCCACAAAATGCTTTAATGTAAATAACCCCCTGTGTAAATATCCCTAGCCCATTAGCTCACACTTCAAGCTAGTATATTGCTATTTACATTAGAAAAAATAGAGGAGAGATTTACAGGACTTTTCAGGTGCAACATAATAAGTAACAAAAAAAAATCTGTATTTTTTGGATAATTAGGTAAAATAATGTATCCATATAAAACCATACACAATCATGACCCATTCCGTACGGTCCTTATGTTCATAGCAGTGTTTCGCCAACTGGGCTTTTTCAGGTTATATATTCTCCCTGCTATTTACAATACTTATCAATCCATAAATATGTTTGGCGTGGGATATTTTTGGGGACTTGTGTGAAAGGATTTTTTTAACATGTCTGTGAGCAACAGGTTATTTCATTATTTTAATTGCCTTATGTTTTTATTTTGTAACAATATTGTAATACGTTTGTACTGTTTTAACTGTTGTGTCGTGTCTGGGAACCTTAAAAATCCATTCCTATAAAAAAATAAAAGAAAACGATTGAATAGTAAAAGCCTACTTATTAGGATATTGCGTAGAAGAATTCCTTTGGAAAAAAAGCAGCATATTAAAGCAGCTTACGCTCTCTTTGTTGTTACACAGGAGGGATATTTTCAGGAATGGAAGATCAGCAATAGCAGTTCCCTGAAACAGCATCCTTGTCTTATGAATACAAATTGGCAATGTTTTGTAGGCCTCTCTTGTATCGGAGGTATTAATAGAATTGTTCCACAGCTGCTGGGATGCAGCATAGCAGTCCTAGAGGTCTCTCTGCAGCTGCCACAATCCATCTGACTAGCAGCTTGGATCCCTTTCCTGCACACCCCATAGACACATGCTGTCCTCAGTGTACGCTGGCCGTGCAGAGCGCCGGAGCAGACAGGGGCAAGGGTTAAATGCAGCAGTCTGTCTGTTTCTGCCTCTGGAATCGATGCTGCAGGGTACAGTCCATCTATCTTGTTTTGACAAGCCATATGAGCAATAAAGAATGGTAAAATATATATATATATTTATTTATATATTATTGATAAAAAATAAAGTGAATGTGACTGTGCCTCAAGTGGCTTTAATCATCCATCAATGACAAACATGCAATGTGACACGTCTCATTCCCACACTTCTGCTATTCAAGCTGTACCACCACAGTAAGACATGCTGTAGCTACATGACTACGCTTCATGTAAAACAATGCATTCTTCCCTCTGAGAGATGTACCATGTAAGTCCGCAGGGCCAGCCACAGACTGAACATTTTCTACCATGCACCCCAATGGAAAAGCTATCTTTGCTAACTCTCCTTTTAACTGTTACCATTAAAGCTGACATCAAGAAAACCATCTTCTATGTGGAATTCCTCCACAATCTCTAATACACAATAACATGATTTATATCATTGAGTACACAATACATGTGTCAGGGTGAGGGGAAGAACATTTATAAAGAAGAGCAGAGGAGGAGATGGATGTTGGGAAGTGGATGTCTCCGCTGAAAAAAATGGGATGGGGTGCAAATACAGTTTTAGGTTCTTTGTGTGACCACAAGTTACAGTTAAAGTGTATAGTTATAGTCAAAGTGGTTGTAAACTTGCCGTGAATATCTCCTAAACTTGCACTGTTTAGCAGATATTCACTGTATCAGCATGTGCGGACGTCATCGGCACATGCGCACTGAATAAACGGCTCGCTGGTGCCGTTTCTTCAGCTGCTGTGCCACTACCGGTGGCTCCCGCTATGCATACTAGCTCATTATGCCTTTGGCTTGCAGGTTTTTTATTTATTTTTCTGTGGGTTTACAACCACTTTAAATCTGCATGATTTATTGTTAAGAATCAAAATCATATTTTTTTTCCCTTCCTGATCATTAAAACAGCATGTCACAATTTTTCTAACAAGTGCAGCGAGTTCTCACAGCTGGGAAGAAAAAATAAAGGCATTCTGCCAAGTTTTATCACAATATTCGAATAACTTGAAACAAAGTATCTCTTCATTCTTATATTAAAGGAAAGAACTTGTGTGTGTAGATGAAGGAAGTTTAACCATTTAAAGACAAAACCTTTTCTGACATTTGTTACTTACAGTAAAAATAAATTATTTTCTGCTAGAAAATTACTTGGAACACCCAAACATGATTATATATATTTATATATAAAAATATATATATATATTTAGCAGAGAATAAAATGGTGGTTGCTGCAATTTGTTTTAAATACACTTTAATGAATAAAAAGAAACTCTAGACCTCCTGCTCTCTAGCTCTCTCATCACCTGCTCCCATGCTCATTTCCAGGACTTTTCCAGAGCCTCTCCAAGCCTATGGAACCCATTACCCCAATCTGTCCATCTATCTCCTTCTCTATTAGCTTTTAGAGGATCCCTGAAAACCCTCCTCTTCAGATAAGCCTATCCTACCCACACCTAACAACTGTATTTTCATTTTGTCCATCTGATCATCCCCCACAGCTACTACCCTTTGTTTCACTTGACCCTCCCTTCTAGACTGTAAGCTCTAACGAGCAGGGCCCTCTGATCCTCTCTTGTATTGACTTGTATTGTGACTGTACTGTCTTCCCTAATGTTGTAAAGCGCTGCGCAAACTGTTAGCGCTAAATAAATCCTGTATAATAATAATGATAAACAGTAAAGTTAGCCATTTTTTTTTTGTATAATGTGAAAAAAGATGTTACACCGAGAGAATCGTGATCTTTATTCTAAGCAAAAAAATAGTGATTCTCATTTTAGCCAGAATCGTGCAGCTCTACCTGTGAGACAGCCAGTAACACACTTTCTGCTTTAGGGTGACTCCTGTTTTATGGAGGAGCAACAGAGACATGCACAGAGAGTGGCAATATCAACCTGTGAAGAGAGTAGTGTTAGATGCACTAGCAAATTTGTATGGACTTGACTGACACATTAAAGTGGTAGTCAAGTCCCATGTTGCACTTGTACCTACAGATAAGCCTATAATAAGGCTTACTGTAGGTACAGTAAATATCTCCTAAACTTGCTCTGTTTAGGAGATATTTACAGGGGATGTACATATACAAGATATTTTTTGAGCATCTGCCTTTAGGACCCCAAATACATTTTAGAATTTTAGACTGAAGGGCCTGGACCTGCGATTTCCTGAGAGGGATAGGTAGAGACCTGAACAGGTAGAGGAGATGGGGTAGGAAGGTCATCTTAATTGCATTTATGTGGCCCAACCAAGACAGGCCAAGTTTAGACCAGACAACTAGATCTGTCAACAGTTTGTTAAAAGCGTCCGGGTAATTAGAGGAGTATAGGGAGTCTATGCTAGAGGAGAGATTGACCCCCAGGTACAGGATCATAGTAGGGCAACAAGTGAACGGAAAGTAGCTTTGTAAATTACCCAATAGGTTGGGGGGGACAATGATGTTTAGTGCTAGTGATTTTGAGACATTAACTCTTAGACCGGAAATTGTGCCAAATTTATCAAGCAGGGAAAAAATGTTGGGCGTTGATATCAGTGGGAAAGTGACAAAAAGGAGCAGATCATCGGCAAACAACGGGCACCTATGCTTTTGAGTCCCACAGAGCACTCCCTTAATATCGGGATGAGATCTAATTGCTATGGCAAGGGTCTCAAATGCTAAGGGGTTAGAGAGGGCAGCCCTGCCTAGTGCCTTTTATTATGGTGAGAGTGTCAGAATAACAGCCTTGCATTTGAACCTGTGCACAAGGGCTAAAGTACCGGGCTGGTAACGTCCCCAGAAAGTGAGGGCCAAAACCCCATCTCTCCAGTACGTTAAATAAGTAGGGCCATGTAACTGTGTCAAAAGCCTTTTATAGGTCGATTGAGAGTAAAAAAAAATCCTGAGGAAGCCTGCCATCCCAACGGGAATTAAGGAGGGAGATAACATTCACCATCCTCCTTATCTGATCCCGGGATAAAGCCTGCTTTGTCCTTGTGAACATAAAGAGCAATACAAGATGAGAGTCTATTGGATAAAACTTTAGTTAAAATTTTGAGATAATTATTAATAAGAGAAATTGGACGATAATTAGAGACCAAGGTCTTACTCTTACCAAGCTTAGGAATGACCAAATCGGAGAGAATTAAAAAATGTAACCATGTACAGGGTGAGGGTAGCGGCAATTTTTTTGTACTAAACGATTGAAAAACTGTCTGGGCCTGGGGCTGAATTTGGTTTAAGCCATTTATGACCTCCAAAACTTCTGATTCAGGGATCGGCTCATCCAGAAGGTTAGAATGATCTGTAGATAATTTTGAGAGAGTGATAGTATTTAGGAAGTCGTCCAAGAGAGTCTGTGGGGTCCCACGCTCATGTTTATACAGGGAGGTGTAAAATGTATAAAACGTTTCCATGTTGCGGAGGGGGTTTTGTGTCAGTTCACCCATCGAGTCTCGGATCTTAGGAAAAGTATGGGTTCAGGGGTTTAGGGGAAAGCTTAGCTGCGAGTTTGGCTCCTATTTTGTCTTTTTGAGAGTAGAAATGTGCTCCCAACCATCTTAAATGTTTCTCACCTTAAGTGGTGAGGGCTAGATTCAGGGACGCTCTGGTGGATTCAAGGGATTTTAAAGACTCCCTAGTTGGGTTGTGTTTATGAGCTTTACTTAAAGATTGGAATTCCCTGGAGAGCTTGTCAATATCTGCCTTGCGTTCTTTTTTAAGCTGGGATAAAAAATTGCATAATCTTTCCCCTAATAACTGCCTTATGTGCAGCCCATAAAGATTCTGGGGAAATAGAATCGCTGTTGTTCAGGAGAAAGTATTCTTGGATATTCCGTGTGAGAATCGTGCATTGAATTGGGTCACTGAGAAGCCCTTCGTTAAGGCGCCATGTAAATTTTGTGCAAGGGTTATAAGTACACTGCAGAAATAAGAGAACCATGGAGTGGTCCAATATAGCAGTATCTCTGATAACTGCCTCAATTGTCAAAGGGATATTGTGGTATTGCATAGAAATGTGGTAAATTCTAGTATAAATTTGATGCAGGTCCAAGAAATTTGTGTAATCTCTGGATTTAGGGTTCAGTTCCCTCCAGATGTCCACAAGACCCAAAGTATAGTGTAGAAGCTATCTTAGTACTCTGCCTTGGGGGTTTCCTTGAACAAGGAGGGCCAGACCCTGACTGATCAAGAGATTGATCAAAAGGGAGATTAGTGTCACTGCCCATTATTACTTTCCCTTTGAGTAATAAACCTAGTGTGGACATCATGGAAGAAAAGAACGTTGCCTGTCTTTTTGTTTGAAGCACTGTAAGAAATAAATTAGTATTGTGTCCCCTCAAGAGAGCCTTTTACCAAAGAGTATCTACCTTCCTTGTCTTTAATAATGTCTGAAGGGGAAAACCTCAAAGTCTTGGAGAGGCAGATAGCTACCCCTTTTGTTTTATTACTTGCATTAGAGAGAAAAACTGAGGGTATTGCCCATGAAGGAAGGAAGGGTTGTATGATGATGGGAAATGAGTTTCCTGCAATAATAAGACATCAATTTTTGGGGATTGATATATTTTGAAAAGTTTTCTCCTTTTAACTGGGAAGTTTAGTCCCTGAACATTGTGTGTGACCACACAAAGATTAAGAGGTGTAGTGGTGTCAGACAACATGGATCAGATGGGGAGAGGACTGCATCAAATAGGGGTATCTTACCCGAGTTTCCCTAAGATTTCTTAGGGACACAGCCTCTGGTGTCAGCAGGATATGAAAAGACATCTGTAGGTGTCAAAACACACCTCCGGTTGACCCAGAAATGGAGAAAGGAAGAGTAGGATGCAGGGAAGAGAAAGCGACCCTGAAGAATATAGGTACAGCATGTTAAATATAACATATAAACTGCTAATACAGGCACAAACAATAAACAACAAAAGTAAGACCAAAGTCTCCTTGCGGGGGAAGGGAGCCGCTACCGTTCCCCCGCTGGTTTTCCCTAAAAAATAGAGAAAAAAAACCCAACCAGGGGGGTTGTTTAGGAGTCACTGAGTGGAGGAAAAATGCCACTTCGAAACAGGTGGAGGTGCAGTGCAAACCACTCCAGCCTAGCTGCTCAAAAGCTATATAATAAGAGGAAGGCAAATATAACGGTGTTCAAAAAGACACAGATCAAATTGGGCAAAACAAAAGGAGAAACCGGCCCTTGAGAGCCTAAAACAAATTTCCTTCAGATCTAGCATACCATTCTCCCCCCACACGGCTAAACTCGGCAGGAGGAAGAAGGGCAGCCCATAGAGAGTAACCAGCAGTAGGGGAGGCATTTAATGGATTGTCTGAAGAAATTTTTCTTCCCTAACATTAGGGATGGTCGGGATAACCAGGGAAGTCCTGACACCAGTCGGTGGAAACCCATCGTAAAATAGAAAGAGGGAAAAAAGCAGTGTGGTGTAGAGTTCCTCTTAAGGTGGACGACTATCTTTGGATCTCTTTGCCTTTGCCATAAGGGTTTGATGGGGCTCACAGGGGAGGCCTTTTCGAGGAGACGGGGATCTTGGGGTCCAGAGAGGAGTCAGAAGAATGGGAGATGAGACCCAATTGGAGCAGGAGGCGTTCTCCATCTGAAAAGTTTGTAAAGCCATACAGTTTGTTAGAATATGTGAAATGGAAAAGCCTATCTGTAGGTGATTGATTTTTATGTAAGAACTTGCAGGAGAGGCTTTAAGGATCTTCTCTGTTGTATTGTGTAAGGAGAGAAGCCATCGAAAACCTGAATTGGATGGCCCTGAAAGGTGAGATGTTCAGCTTACCGGGCCCTACGCATGACCTCTTCTTTAACCTTGAAAAAATTAGGCTTTACCACGACATCCCTGGGTAGACCATCATGGGGCGGGGGTTGGAGAGCTCTCTGAGCGCGGTCTAGCGATGGTCAGGTAGGTCAGGGATCAGAGATTTGATGAAAGCACAAACAACTTTATCAGTTTCCTTAAAGGATTCAGGGAGGCCTCTGAGTCTGAAATTATACTTTTGATTTCTGTTTTCAAGGTCATCAAGTTTAGAGTGTGCAATGTCCTGTTGTTCATGTAAGTCCTGAATTCTATAAGTGTTCTGTTGGGCCATGGCGACAGTCTGGTCAGCTTTAATTTCAATCGCCTTAATCCTGGTCCCCAGGTGCTGCAGATCAGCCTGTATAATGGATGTAATTTGTGAGGCATTTTGGGCAGGGCCTCTGGATAGCAATTTTGAGAAAGTCTCCATCAAAGAAGCAAAGTCTGTGGGAGTGGAAGGGAGAGATCCAGGAAGAGACCCTGGATGGTTGGGGGTATTGGCAAAATCCTCCATAGGTGTGAGAGGAGAGCCACCAGGGTCCTGCCCAGAAACGATTCCGTGGATGTGGGGGATAATAAGGATATCTGATGGTTACTCACTGCAGAATGAAGCTGGCCCGTAATGTGTGAGTCAAGCGGCGATAGATCAGCAATGGATTTGGCCAGATCCTGGTGCAGGCCTTGTGTGGATGCTGCAGCCGCCATCATGGCGGAAGTCTCAGCTGAGAGATCCAGGGTAAGTTGCCGGATCAAATTGCGCCTAGCAGTGTTCCCGAACTAGCAAGCGAGTAGCCTGGAACCTCAGCGGGTGTTAGGGTGCCGTGCCGTGGATTCCTCCTCTGCTGTTCATTGTGGCGGGGGAAACAGGCTGGAGCGGAGCTCTCTGGACCTGCGACCGTCCATGAAGCCACCGCGCATGCCCAGTAGCTTCTTTTTGAGACAAGGATTCTACAGACTTGTAGGTCAGTAGGAAGAACCGATGAAAGCTGTGGAGGATGCAGAAGATTATTGACACTTCTGGAAGTGTCAGTTTCCCTACAAACTTTGGGGGACATTTTCTCAGGATCGAAGAGTGACATGGCTGGCAGGGAGGTAAGTATGTACTCTCTTCTTTAACAGGTATGCCTTGCCTGAAGAACTTCAGTATAGCGACAGTTTCACTTTAAGGCTAATTATGCATGTACCTAATATTTTCTCCCAACACGTTGTTTTCACAGTGAAGGTTAAAGTACCCTGTAGTTTTTGAGCAGATCATGGATTGTAAAAAAGAAGGATGGGGAAGAATACTTTGGAAGTGAGATTTACAGCCAAACCTCTGCTAATGATCAAAGTGAATCTCTCTTTAGCTTTACAAGTCTGCATGAATAAATTCATGACATTTCACAAGATACAGAAACAGCATAATTTTATAAAAAAATCTCTATATTTTAATTATTAAAAAAAGAAATCTTGGAGCTTCAGGCAGTGACTTTGCAAGACTGAAGGATAATATAACCAGTCTGCTGCAGGCAGGATTAAGTAGTTCTTCAGTCTCCTCTCACCCAGTGTGATTATCAGACTACAGCATTGTAACTTTGTAGTCAAAAAATTGAGAGAATGCTGCAGATGTTGATCTGTGTCAGATATTTGTGAACATAGGCAAGAGTAGCGCAGGAACCAGAATGTATATGACTGTGTCATCTCTGTGCCAGCATCTGGGTCCAGGAAGTGGATGCTAACCCTGAGTGATGCCTAAACCAAGATGATGCCATTCGCCAAGAGTGAAAAGCAGGTGAAGGTATTTTGTAGGGGAAGCAATGTGATCTTTGTGAGACATAATACCTATAAGCGCTACACTTACACATTACTTGTATGAACGCATGCACTAAACATGAAAAGATAAAGTTTAGGCCTGACATTCCGCAACTGATGGGAACTCATAGGCGGCACTGATGGGCACTCATAGGCGGCATTGGGCACTCATAGGCAGCACAGATGGGCACTCAGGGGCAGCACTGATGGGTACTTATGAGCGGCACAGATGGGCACTGATAGGTGGGCACTGGGCATGGATGGGCACTGAGGGGTGGCATTGATAGACACTGTGGTGTGGCACTGATGGACACTGAGGGGTGGCAATGATGGATCCATGTTGCCAGTCAGTGCCCATTTGTGGATATTTTTTAACTTTTATTTTTTACTGATCTTTTTATTTTTTGCCCTTCCCTGGTGGTCCAGTGTTGACTTTCCTAGCGGTCCAGTGTGGGCATCCAAGTGGGGGCTGCGCTGATAAACAATCAGCACGAACCCCCCCTGTCAGGAGAGCCGCCGATTGGCTCTCCTGTACTCGCGTCTGTCAGATGCGAGTGAGGAAGAGCCATCAACGGCTCTTCCTGTTTACATCGTGATCAGCCATGATTGGACATGGCTGATTACGTGGTAAAGAGCGCTACCTTAAAAACATAAATAAATGCAAAAAAACGAATAATATATAAAAGGGCTGGCTGCTGAATCGAAAAAGTAACCAATGATGGCCGCTGTACAATACACAGTCACCTCAAAAACGTTATTATACTGTATTTTCGATAAACCAAAAACAAAACACATAGCAAAAGAGACACAGCTGATATAATATGTGTAACGCTCAACTGAGTGTGGCTTGATTTATACACAGTCCAAAAAATTGACAAATAAAAAGTCCATAAGTGAAGATTGAATAGACGTGTCCAAAAAACAAAGGGCCAGATTCAAAGAGCCATTACGCTGGTGTTACAGGAGATGCGCGGCGTAAGTCTAAATTTGCGCATGCGTTTCGATGCGTCGCATCCCCAGAACGAGAAACGCAAGAAATCTACTTTTTTTGGACAGGCGTAATTTCGATAGACCGGCGTATCCGTCCGCGCAAAACTGCGCTAGACACACCATTGATTTGCTATTCAAATATGCAAATGAGGGAGTTACGGGGATCCACAAAAGAACGTTGGTGCAGCGCAGGCTACGCGCTGTGCGCAACAGCTGCACGTCCTGTCTACAATTAGACCATATAAAAGGTGGAATAAAATTAGACAATCCGTCTACATGTCAGCTAAAGCAACACTGTTAGTGAGGAGCTGAGCAGTCACACTTGCTGGACAACAAACTGTATGCCAACAGGCCAGGGGCATCCATGCTCATAGCTATACTACTGACTTTAGATGAGCAAAGAAGGAGGAGGGCACGGAGGAGGGCACGGAGGAGGGCACGGAGGAGGGCTCGGGAGAGGATTTTTTTTTTTTCCAAAAACTTTTTCTTTGCTTTTATAAACATTTTTACAAAAAATATACATACATATATACATCAATACATAACATACATACAAATTACAAACACGGTCTCACTATCTTTCAATAGCCCTTTAAAACCTTGATGGATATAATAATCTAATCTGATACAAGCCCCTCACTCTTTACTTGATATATCACACACGCATAGACATCTTTGGCATGAGTGATTCTGAGGTGTCTCGCATCTTCAGATTCACCCCTCATGCCATCCTGGAATTAACCACAACCCTGCAGGAGGGCATTACCAGCCCAACACATGACACCACCCATGACACCCATGACAGCTACATATACAATCATAGCCCCATCCCCACAGATTTCGAACAGAACATGTATGGGGACAGCTGGCTGGTTGGTGAGTGACATGTGTGGCAGGCATGACTGTCCCCCCCCCATGATGCTGAAATCACAAGGAGCACATGCACTACTAACATCCTCCTGTCTTATCCCTTCAGGGTGACTCTGCATATGCACTGGGACCCCATCTCATGACTCCTATCCGGAACCCCCCATGGTACCCTGTTGTATTCCCCAAACTTTGTATGCCAGATCATCGGTGCATGTTGCATGCTGCACAACTTCGCAGTGAGAAAGGGCCTGGAGATTGACATAAGTGATGACCTGACCCCTGAACCAGACAATCCCCCCCTAACCGAGGCTACCCCGTCTTCTGAGGGAAGAGCGGCCAGGAGCCAGCTTACATTAGGCATCTTTGCACATTAAACACACACATTAATCATGGCACAATGAGAATGCATGCATGCACACCACTGTGGTCCCCAGATCACACACACCACATCCTCATCACATTGGATTGGCACAAGCCCACCATTCAGGACTTGTGAGCAGCAACACCACGCCACAGCTCCAATTATGTCACTGTACATTCATACACCATTCACACGGACCTGGGGATCACTTCTCCACCACAAATGAGGGTTACACCCCTTTTCCGGCAGGAATGTCACCCCCACATTCCAAAATCATTCACAAACAGAACCAAAAAAGAAATAAAAAATGCCCAGAAAAAAAAAAATGCCCAGCAAAAATATAATTTAAAAAAAACAACAACAAAGAAAACACAGAAAAGACAAAAATTACTCTGCAAAACAGTCACCAAATATCTCAAAGACACGTAACAAACAAACAAACAAACGCTAATAAACAACAGAACAAAAGCACCTTGCTGTATAGGAAGGGATACAAAGGGATGTACTTTTGCAGAGGAAGGGCGTTTGTCTCTGTCTATTTATGCTGTCTGCGTAGTTCACTAAGTTGCCCTGGTCCACTTCCAATTTCACTGATTGCGCCGTTCCCGAGTTGTGAGCATGCGCACAGAGGTGCTGACCATGGTCTGCTTCATGTGCGAATGCGCGATCCGGCCGGCCCTTCATTTGCATGGGGTCACGGCTCATTTTAATATAACACGCCCACGTCCTTCCCAATTTGAATTACTCCGCCTTACGCCTCGGAATTTACGTTACACCGGCGCACATTTTTGCGCAAATACTACAAGGATACGGTGATCGCGCCTCTACATTGCGCCAGTCTAACGTAAAGGAGGTGCGCTACGCTGGTCAAAATATGTGCCAATGTACGTGAATCTGGCCCTCAGTGTCCTCCACCAAACTTATGAATTGGTCTCTTACCAGAAACCCACGATCCCTTATAACAGGGGATCAGAAGCAGCATATAGCGGGTCCCAATCACCTGGCATCAGGTCTGCGGTCCTGGTGGATGTCGTACCCCAAAGTGTTTCAGCAATATGGATGCCCACCATGCAAAAAAACATCAATGGCTCCACATAGTGTGTTAAACGTATTAAATGTATTAAAATAATTAAAAATGCACTTACAGTCATGCAGTATAATAAACGCCTTGATTATTTCATGTGCCGGCCGAAAAAAAAAAATCCTCAGGCTCTCGTCCACTGGTGGAACATACAGGAACTTGGGTGACAACAGCGCGTCGCTTGAGGAAGCACGGGTGTTCTATCAATCTTCACTTATGGACTTTTTATTTGTCAATTTTTTGGACTGTGTATAAATCAAGCCACACTCAGTTGAGGGTTACACATATTAAATCAGCTGTGTCTCTTTTGCTGTTTGTTTTGTTTTTGTTTTTTCAAAAATACAGTATCATCACGTTTTTAAGGTGACTGCGTATTGTACAGCGGCCATCATTGGTCACTTTTTCGATTCAGCAGCCAGCCCTTTTATATATTATTTGTTTTTATGCATTTATTTATGTTTTTAAGGTAGCGCGATTTTACTTGGGGAGAGCACACTGTAATTTTGTTGGAGTTCTCTTTATTTTTGCATTTATTAATTTTAGCGCAGTTTCTTTCTTCTTTCTAATGTCAGACTGACACCCTGCATCACCGATCGCCACGCTGCGTACTCCCACGGGCGCGCGCCGGCATGAAATCCTGCAGAACGTCAATAGACGTCCAGTCAGGATTTCAGAACCACTTCCCAGACGTCAATCTGCTATTGACTGGGCAGGAAGTGGTTAAGCTAGTGCATTGTTGACTCATTTTTTCTTTTCCTTCAATTTCCCTTCTAAATGTTTTTTTTTTCTTTGTTTTCTTTGTCTGAATTTCTCACTTCCTGTTCCTCCTCAGTAAGCTGTTCAGTAAGCTGTTCTGACTGACTTTCCACCGCTCGGATGATGGTGGAAAGCTTACTGAGGAGAAACAGGAAGTGAGAAATTCAGACAAAGAAAAAAACATTTAGAAGGGAAATCAAAGGAAAAGGTAAGTAACCCAACAATGCACTAGCTTAAAGGAACCTATTTAGAAAATAAAAAACTAGCCTTTACAACCCCTTTAAGTACAGACATTTAGTACAGTGAAGATGGGTTAGGACACGTGTCAGGTTTTCATTGTCCTCTGTGTCTTTGGGACCCAGCAAAACCCCAAATTACACATTAATAAAAAAAATTCTCACCTATCGATGCCTAAAAACGCTGATGGAATGTCTATTCTAATTAGCCTGTGGGGCATCTGAAGCAATGCCAGAATTAACATGTGGGGCCAAACAACTACTATTGCTCCTAGCCATAACAAGGATTTTGTGAAGTAAATAAAAACACAATTATGTTAGCTGTTTTTACAAAGTAGACTGAGCCTGGGGAGAGTGGGAAGGGGGGAACCAGTGCACTGTAGAGTGAATCCCAACGGTTCAGCTTTAATGTGATCCTTATGGACATATACTCTTTTTTTAAAACAAATATGTAATCTACAAAATACAATACAAAAACATGAGGAGGATCATATACAGCTAGTCCATCCGAATATAAGATTTTTGGAGTCAGTAGCTCAGGACAGGCCTCTTGAGGGGAGTAAAAGCAGTCTCAAAGGAACTATCTAAAATAAAGAGAAGATGCAGAGGCGCGTCTAAAGCCCCGTACACACGACAGAGAAACTCGACGGGCGGAACACATCGTTCCGCCCGTCGAGGTTCTATGCCGGCCGTCAGAATCTGCGACCCACCCATCGGGAATGGCAACCAGCCATTTATCCCGACGGGCCGTCGAGCAAATAGAGAACCTGTTCTCTATTTGCTCGACGGGTTTCCCGACGGGCAGGGCGAGCAGAGAGCATACACACGGCCGAGGTTCTCGCTGGAATGCAGCTCCCAGCGAGGTTCTCGCTGGTTTCTGGCGAGAACCTCGGCCGTGTGTACGGGGCCTGAGTCTAGACTGTTATAAATGTTATTTAGTAAAAATGATAACAACATCTTACATTTGGGTCAGGTAAAACATCTGTGGATCAGCACTTGCGCTGTTTGTGATGGTATCATCGCTCAGCTGGGTCCAGAAGCTGGCTCCATGTGTAAATAGATCCAAGAAAGAGGGCTGGAGCACTCGTGGAGTGCAGTGCCAATGCGCCAATGTTCAGAAATGAGTCCCGGAATGTCTGTTGACGTCATTGCGATTGACGCTGCGCTCCATGAGCGTTCCATTCAGACCTCTTTCCTGGATCCTTTCACACATAGAGCTGACTTCAGGACCCAGTTGAGCGGCAATCTCAAACAGTGCAAGTGCTGATCCATGAATGATGGACTATTCAATGTGTCTGTTTACTTGACCCAAATAATAATAATAATAATAATAATGCAAGTCTTATATAGCGCTGTCTTACCCTAACTTGCCAGGCAAGCTTATGAAGCCAGGCGAGCTTCTTGCAAGGCAAGCTTCTGAAGCCACAGCCGAAGCTGTAGCTCATCGGGTCTCGAGGCGTTTTTATAGTAACATAGTCACTATTACCCAAATCAATGGTACTCATTTTACCGACCTCGGAAGGATTGAAGGCTGAGTGGACCCCGCCGGGATCGAACCTGCGACCCTGAGGGCTCAGGTGATCACAGATGGCTGCAACAGAGCATTAGCCCGCTGAGCCATCTTACCAGCTGTACCAAATGTGAGTTATTCTTACATTTTTTGCTGAATACAATTTATAACAGTCTACACTTAGAGGCAGCTCTGCATCTTCTCATCCCTTTATTTCAGCCAAGCTATGAATCCTCTTCAGTCTTGTCCCAATCAGGAGGAATTTTCATTAGCCCATGAGGACAGCGATGAAAACTTGAGAAAAGTTCTGACTCTTTCCCAAACTATTGAAAGCTGAAAAAAAAAAATAGTCCATCTGTTTTGCCTTAAATAGCAGATTGGACAGATTTGAGACCAGCAGGTAACTTCACATTAAGAGAACCCATCTACTGTTTTTTTTTTTTTTTTTTTGCATTCCATTAAACTTATTTAGCATTTCCTATTGAATGAGTAAAGTATAACAACATAGGAACTACAGGCTGGAAATCTCTTTGCTTTGTTTCATTATCTGTGCATGATTTATCATAATATTTATTCAGCTAAATCATATGGCTGCTCTCACTGCTATTGGCATCTATTAAAAATAGTGCAACTGCTATAATCCAAAATAATAAATTATATTATGCTCTTTAAGTGAAATTATAAAATGTTCCAATTTATATGTAAAAGCTCCCACACCTACACAGTAATTGAGATATTTGACAATTAAATAACTTCCTCTGCAGCATAGTTGGTAATTTACTTGCATGGGATTTCTACACAGGACGCCAGTTGTGTGTTGGAAAACACTGATCGCCATGCAGCCATCTAGGCTTATATAGCTTTTCTCCTGATGATAACCTCCTAAATGTGTGCATATTTATCTATAATTGGTTTGTAAAAAGTATACAGCTTGGACACGTGGCTTCTTTACTCCACATTTCTCACAATATCATTAGGCAGTGTGGGTCAGTAGCTGCTTTTGGCTGCTAAGAGTTTGTCTGCTAGGAGTTCTCTCTTGCTCTACCACTATTTTTTCGTCAGATATCTGATGAAGCTGACTTTCATCAGTCTTGCCTACACACCATCAGTGAAAAATCTGATCATGTCCAAACGTGGTGACGTACAACACTACTACGAGCCAAAAAAAATGAAGTTCAATGCTTCCAAGCATGCGTTGACTAGATTCTGAGCATGCATGGATTTTTGTCCGATGGAGTTCCATACAGACGATCATATTTTTCTATTGTTTTTTTATCCATAGGAAAAATTTAAAACATGTTCGATTTTTTTACACCGATGGAAACAAAATCGATTGGGCCCACACACGATCGGTTTGTCCGATGAAAACAGTTCATCAGTCTGTTTTCAGCGGACAAACGGATCGTGTGTACACATCTTTAGGCTGAGAGAAGTAGTAACAGCATTGTAAATCCTCCTGTGAGATAACAGAACATGCAACTAATTAATGCTGGATAAAAAGAACGACCTGCCGACTGTGCTCTTGCCTCCCCCAGTTCTCCACGGTAGCTATATACATTCTGTACCTAAAAACTAAGAACAAACCCAAGTGCAGTAGCCACCCTTCACACTGGCCTGGCAATAAAGGTCAGTCTTTGTTTCCATGCAGCTCTGTAAAAAAGGAAGGCAAAAGGTGAAGGGGTGGGAGAGAGATACTCTAAGGCCAGGTACACACGATCGGTCAAAACCGATGAAAATGGACTGAAGGTCTGTTTTCATCGGTCAAAACCGATCGTGTGTGGGCCCCATCGGTCAGTTATCCTTCGGTCAAAAAAAAGAGAACTTGCTTTAAAATTTAACCGATGGACGCCTGACCGATGGGTCAAAACCGATCGTTAGTATGCAAAAGCATCGGTTAAAAAGCCGCTCATGCTCAGAATCAAGTCGACACATGCTTGGAAGCATTGAACTTCGTTTTTTTCAGCACGTCGTTGTGTTTTACCGTGTTCTGACACAATCGTTTTTTTTAACCGATGGTGTGTAGGCACATCAGACCATCAGTCAGCTTCATCGGTTCTCATCGGATGGACTGATCGTGTGGACGCGGCCTTACTGTTATCGCCACTTTTGTCGCTGTTATTGTCATTGCAGCATACTGTCATGTTTGCCCATTTGCTTCCCATGTGTTATTGCAGTTGCCCATTTCCTGCCCATATACTGTATTACCACAATTTCCCTTTTGTTGACTGCATACAGTATTGTCATAATTGCCCATTTACTGACTACATTTTGTCACATTTGCCTATTTGTTGCCCTTGTGTGGTCACAAATTTCATTGTTTTGACTTTGTGTTGGCACAATTACCTATTTGTTGCCCTCGTATTGACATGGTTGGCCATTTGTTGCCTGTGCATTGTTAAAATGATGTGTTTATTGCTCCCATATTATCACACATGCCAATTAAAGTCTGTATATTGTCAAGATTGCCCATTGGTTGCACATTTGTATTCCAAGTATTTTCAGGAATTCCCTTATTTTTGCTTTTACATTCTCAAGTCAATACTGTTTGTTCCAAGGGCCATAACATATTCCCCTGCAGAGTTGTCACTATCAAACCAAAGCATGGTTGGTTTCATATTTGGCCTTGGTAAACTATGCGCACCACTATTAAATAGTTCCTTCATTCAGTCAGTCACACAGAGCCTCCAGAAGAATCTTAACTGTAAAATTAAAAAAAAATCCTCCTTATATATGAAATATTGTGGCATGAACTGCTACACTCAACAGCACAACACTAAATAGGGTTGAGGATGAAGGTTTCCCTTCACATTCTCTTAGCCAAGCACTGCAATATTTGGAGATCTGAGTGGGAGAGGGAGGTTAATTTGCATGGCAATTCTGGAATCAGGTCACACATGGCAAAGGCTAGCAATGTTTTCAGCTACCACATTGCCCCATCCCCAGATTTTA
Source organism: Rana kukunoris (assembly GCA_029574335.1). Lineage (NCBI taxonomy): Eukaryota > Metazoa > Chordata > Amphibia > Anura > Ranidae > Rana > Rana kukunoris. Next base: position 118,956,474 of record CM056052.1, read on the forward strand.
CAAGAGAAACTCTTGCCTTATGGCTGATGGGCCTCTGTATCTGTCAAGTCTGATGTCACTTTTATTGATTAATGAAAAGGTGGATATAAAAGAAACTATACAAATTAATATGCTGTGAATGGTTTTCATTGTATGTTGTATCTGCTCAAATATACACGTAAAGTACAACTAAAGACATTTGTATTTTTTTTGTTTTGGATAGAGTGGACAGGGATTAGAACACCTGCAAGTTTTTATTGCGGTCTGTGCCCCCGGAGATTCACCCTCGCTATTTATCCTGCTTGCCATTATCATTGAAAGTGAAAGTAAAATAAATTCCCTAAATTTTGGGTTGTCCCCAGAAAAGTAATAGAGGGGAAATCTTCCAATTGGTACACTAGTTCTGGTGGCCTGGGGGGTTCCCGAGGAATTCCCTTTATTTGCAGAGATTTCCTCTTACTTCCTGTTTGGCTATGGGAAAGGAAGTGAAGGGTGCCTCAGATCTCACACTGCAGATATACAGCTATGAGACTCCAGGTACAGGTGTACCCATGCACCCTTGTGGACAGGTTCAAATTGTATTATGATGTACTGTATGTGTAAGTTGCTGTTGATAGCATTGTTGTGGTTTGTTTGCTGCTTGGCCTGTTGAGGTTCAGGTAGTTGTGGTATTTAAGCATAAGAACACTAGGGCCCAGATTCAGAGAGAGTGGGCGCACATTACGCCACCATAGCGCAAACGCTGTACGCTACGCCGATGCAGCGTGGAGAGGCAAGCACTGCTTTCAGCAAGCTATTGCTCCCAACGCTGCGTGGTGTATTTTTTAAAGGCGCAGGCTGGCGTAGGTGAAAGTGGCAGTGACCCCATGCAAATGATGGTCCGAGCATGGTGCAGTTTTTTATGCCCGGCTTATCACAAACTGCGCATGTGCGGTGACGTTGCCGTGACGTGGACAAATGAGACAGCACCCTTATGTGCATGCTCACAAACACGCCGGCACAAATGCCTAAGCTACGCCGGATCTACACGTACGCCATGAACGTAACGTACGTCCAATACGCCGGCCTGTGTTCTCTGGTGCAGACCTTTGCATGTCTGTTGCTGGGTTGCGCCTCATATATGCGGAATGACTTTACGCCGGATGTACAATTTACGCGCACCTCGCGTAGCATGCGTCTGGCGCACGTACGTTTGTGAATTGCCATATTTCCCTCATTTGCATGTTTGAAAGCCTAATCAATGGGAGCAGCAACATGCGTCCAGACGAAAAGTGTGCCCACGCTACGCCGGAGTATGTAAGCTACGTCGGCGTAGGCTGTCCAGTTTTTAGGTGTATGTTGGTTTGTGGGTCTGGCGCACAGATACACGGGCACACATTTGCGCGTATTGGTACAAATTTGCACTTACGTCGGCGTAAGTGCTTTGTAAATCTGGGCCTAGGACTCTTCTTTGGAGATTGATCATGAGAAGGAGAGGTACTATGACAGAGAAGCACTAAAGCGGGTCATCTCTAGGTGGGATTCAGAAGTAGGGTTATTAGCAAGCCATATTACCTAGGATAGGAACTATGAGAGGCTAAAAGCATAGCCCAAATCCTGCCTAAAACTTAAAAGCGAACACTGACCTTGTGATAAGCTATTAAATTGACATGTGAGTGCTGAAACCAAAATGTCTGTAGAAGTTTTGTATGTTTTGCCAACATGATTTAGTAAACGGAATTGCTGGTAAAGTGGTTGCAATGGTTAAAAGTTGTTTTAACTTAATGCATTGTCTGCATTAAAATGGTTCTAAAGGCTGAAGTTTTTTTTTTTTACCTTAATGCATTTCACAAAAAAACGAAAAACTCCTAAGTGTAGCTTCCACCCTCAGCCCCACCTTATACTTACCTGAGCCTGATCTCGATCCAGTGCAGTGGCTCTCCTTCTTCATAGGCTCAGAGATAGCAGTGGGGGCCATTTACATCTGGTGTGGAGTCTGAAGTAGCAAGTTATAAGAGGACATTAACTCACACATTAAGTGTTACCATCAAGCAAACACTAAAAATTCTTAAATGGTTGTAGCATGCTGCTTGCTCCATGCTACCGACACAACACCCTCACATATCATGAATTGCACAGTTGTTTTTTTTTTTGGGGGGAAGGACTGAAGACAAAACAATTATTTCTGGGTACTGCCTAGCTTAATAAACATTCCTATATGTTCCCTATAACATAGAAAAGGTACATGTTCTAGTCCAGGTCCACTTTAATGAACTGTTGTTTTTAGTTGACATGACCATTTTAGAAATGCTCTGATGTAACTTACAAAGCATTTGACTGTTATTGATTGTATAACACAATCACAGTGTGTCATGAACACAATGTACTGTATGTCTTCATGGTTAAAGGCTGTGAAATGGATCAATAAATAATATTCTTGCCTTGGAAGGCTGTCAAATAGTGTGATTTTTTTATATGTATGTATTTTTCATCCCTGCCCCTCCCGTGACATAAGTACACCATACCACAACCTCTGTCAAAAACGAAAGGAGGCAAAAGAAATGGATTCAGTAGGTTCCAGTGATAGTTAAATATATTGCCTAGATATACACTTTGAACAATATATAGTTCGCACTGAAACTATGCTATAACAGAAAAACATTGCCAGGCAAGATAAATATATTTTCTATCTGATTGTCCCAAGTAATGTAGGAGGCTTTTTGACTGCTAGAGATTTTATACAGAGCACAAGTGATTGTCCACTGATTGTCCATTGTGATTGTAGAGAAGGGTCAGTGGATGAGAATAGTGAAGCAAGGATTGAAATTGTCCATTAATGCCCCCAGAGGCTCTCATTACAAGACCTTCGTCAGTCCCTAACATTATAGCCAAAGGGTAGAATTCTATAGCGGCATATAAAAGCTTAGTTCTTGCTTCCTCTGAGAAATAGAAAGTGGCAATGACGAAGTTCATTTTGAAGCCATTTGCCCATTAAGAGTCTAAGGAAAGCAGTGTGATGTTAAATCACATAGAGCATTCACCCTTACAAGCCTCTATTCATCATCCTCTGCACGGGACTCACCAAGCTTGTCGCTGGCTGCCACCAGCCACAATTTATTGAATCCTTCAAAGATAATAAAGCAAATTGATGCGCTGCTAATTAGCCAGGCTGCCACTGACTTGCCATAGAGAAGGGAGCAAAGGAAGGCCATGAAAAATAGCAACATTCAAAGTCAATGAAAGGACAGCAGTTTAAAGCATTAAATAGAAAATTTACAAGAAAACTTCACAACAAAGGCTGTTTTTTTCTGAATTTAGTTTGGATTTACTTTGCGTACATTTGGAGAGAAATAGATTTCCAGCTACAGTACCTCAAAAGAAGCCCACGTAAAATCAGAAAGTTCTACATTGAAATCCATCAATGTTACCCATTAGTCGCTATTCCCAATGTATACTTACTTAGGGTTCCATCTTAAAACAAAACAGCCGAGCACCACTACCTCAAAAGTGAGTTTGATAGGGAAGGATGCAGCTATAGAGCATTGAACATCGCTTAAGTTTAATGAGAGGGGATGAGGGGTGGAGTCTTCAGCTGGGAATTAACATCACAGGAGATAATGGAATGAGAATTCTCACCCCCTGTGATCTAGATGGTAAGTCATGAAGCCAAAGGATCTGCAACTGATATTTGTAGGAGGTCAGAAATGGCAGTGGCATTTTATCACCACATTTTCCAGGGTTAGCAGCAGCCATTTTAACTTGTCCATCTGGCTTACAAATATTTTTTTGTTGCCAGTTGCCACCCAAGGCAACAAAATCAGAATTTTCCAGTGCCTCGCAGTTTTCCTCAACGTCAGAAATATCAACAAATACTGTATTTCACAACTCATTTCACCAGTATTCTGGAGGGGAATCTCACAAAGTGGAGTGGTTGTCCAACATGGCAATGTCACTAACTACTAACTCCACTGGCACATGATCCTCTTCCAGACCCTGTCCCGACACTTAAACATCATTATATATTTTCACCTTTGGGTTGATGACCCCCACCACACCACATATACTTGTGCCCTCTGGCACTTACGCCCAGATTTCTGTCCTGTCCAATGGTACTCCAGAGTGCCTCTCATACACAACCTCTGTATGAAGCAATCCAGCACACTGTGAGACAACTTTCCATATTACCACCACCGATTGCAATAAATGCTTCCAACATTGCCAATCTGGCAATCTCCGCACAGTACAGCCTGTAATATCCAGCTCCATTTAAGCAAACCCTGTTGTAATAGTTCTATAAATGCAGAAGAGGACAGCAAGATATACACCGGCTGTACAAGCCAACATTCTAATATTTCTCTCAGCATATGTTTCAAAAAAAGGCACTGTAATTCTACACCTAAGACCTTCCTTCGTTGTCCTGGAGACGTGGACAGACTCATTTACCGATGCCTTAGTGGTGGTGCTTCTTAAAGGGGCTTCCTCCCCGCTGGAGGTATCCAATGCAATAACCTGGTGCTCACCTAGAGCGCCACCAAGTGCAGGATTCACCACAAAACTCTCAGGCGCAGTGCCAATGATCTATTCCATGATCTATGGATGACATTAGTTTGGTACACCATTATATGTTTTTCTAAGTTTTACATTGCATACCATATTAGCGCGCAACTACCTCTATTTTCATTAGTTTGGTACACCACACCATTAACTTATATATGGGTTGTGGGAACGATTTCTGCTATGTGCTCAATCTCACTTGGCCCTTTCATCTCCTGAGGAATATCTTTTGCAGCAACAAGTGCACCCTGGACTATAAGTTGCTCTGCAGTCCCTCCATTCAGCACAGCAGAAATTGTGTCTGCTCCACTGTTACACACTGAGACCTCTTTCAATAATGCCAACAGACTTGTTGTCCAAGGAGATACAGTGGCTCCACAGCAGACACTTTGCACATATCACTTTTGTTTAAACTATACTGTGGCAATACATTTTTAAACACAGCAGGCTGCAATACCACAACTTCACCACCCGGGTGGCGCTTCATTAAACTCATGAACACTTTTGCTGTCAGCAGTGACAGACCACAGTAATCCATTATCATCACAATTAATTTCAGATGTAGCAGAATCTCTAACCTCTTCCTGTTTAACCACTTCCTTACCGCATCATTGTCAAATGACGGCGGCAGGAACCCCTCCTCGATCCGGGTGGACGTCATTTTGACGTCCTTTGTTCCCGGCGATCTAGGGCGCGCGCGCACATCCGCGGCACCACCTGCGACCTTGCGCGTGTGCCCGACGGCTGGGATTGCCGCCGGGCACCCGCGATTACCGACGATCATGGCAGGAGTGAGGATCTGTGTGTGTAAACACACAGATCCACCTCCTGTCAGTGGTGAGGAGACCGATGTGTGTTCCCAGTACAGAGGAACACACATCGGTCTCCTCCGCTTGTGAGTCCCCCTCCCCCTACAGTTAGAACACACTTTAGGGAACAATTTAACCCCTTCAGCGCCCCCTAGTGTTAACCCCTTCCCTGCCAGTCACATTTACACAGTAATCAGTGCAGTTTTATAGCACTAATCGCTGTGTAAATGTGAATGGTCCCAAAAACATGTCAAAAGTGTCGCCGCAATGTCACGGTCACAAAAGAAAAAAAAACGCAGATCGCCGCCATTACTAGTAAAAAAAATAAAATAAAAATGCCATAAATCTATCACCTATTTTGTAGACGCTATGGGCCAGATTCACAGAGCGATTACGCCGGCGTAACAGGAGATGCGCAGCGTAAGTCTAACTGTGCACGTGCGCTTCGATGCACGGCATCCCCAAAACGAGATACGCAAGAAATCTACTTTTTTTTGTCCAGCGTAATTTCGTTAGACAGGCGCATTCGTCCGCGCAAAACTGCGCTAGACACACCATTGATTTGCTATTCAAATATGCTAATGAGGGAGTTACGGGGATCCACAAAAGAACGTTGGTGCAGCGCAGGCTACGCGCTGTGCGCAACAGCTAAATGTCCTGTCTAAAATTAGACCATATAAAAGCTGCTCTAAAATTAGACAATCCGTCTACATGTCAGATAAAGCAACAATGTTAGTGAGGAGCTGAGCAGTCACACATGTTGCCCAACAAACTGTATGCCAACATGCCAGTGGCATCCATGCTCATAGCTATACTACTGACTTTAGATGAGCAAAGAAGGAGGAGGGCACTGAGGAGGGCACTGATGAGGGCACTGAGGAGGGCACGGGATTTTTTATTTATTTTTTACTTTTTTTTTGCTTATATAAACTTTACAATTTAATCTAATCTAATACAATATTATTATCTGATACAAGCCCCTCACTCTTCAGTTGATATATCACACACGCATAGACATCTTTGGCATGAGTGATTCTGAGGTGTCTCGCATCTTCAGATTCACCCCTCATGCCATCCTGGAATTAACCACAACCCTGCAGAAGGACATCACCAGCCCAACACAGGACACCACCCACGACACCCATGACAGCTACATATACAATCCTAGCCCCATCCCCACAGATTTCGAACAGAACATGTATGGGGACAGCTGGCTGGTTGGTGAGTGACATGGGTGGCAGGCATGACTGGCCCCCCCATGATGCACACATCACAAGGGGCACATGCACTACTGACATCCTCCTGTCTTTTCCCTTCAAGGTGACTCTGCATATGCACTGGGACCCCCTCTCATGACCCCATCTCATGCCAGCTCACATTATGCATCTTTGCACGTTAAACACACACATTAATCATGGCACAATGAGAATGCATGCATGCACACCACTGTGGTCCCTAGCACACACACACCACATCCTCATCAAATTGGATTGGCACCAGTCCACCATGCAGGACTTTTGAGCAGCAACGCCACGCCAAGGCTCCAATTATGTCACTGTACATTCATACACCATTCACACGGACCTGAGGATCACTTCTCCCTGGTCCTGGGGAACCCTTCTCCACCAAAATTGAGGGTGACACCCCTTTTGCCGCAGGAATGTCACCCCCACATTCAAACAGCATTCACAACCCAAAAAAAAAAAATGCCCAGCAAAAACAAAAATTTTCCAGCAGGAAAAAAAAATGGCAAAAAAAAAAAAAACAAGCCAAAAAAAAAAGGGGAAAAACAAATGAATGCCGTTGACGTGAGCCACGCCTGGGGCGCCCACGGCCCCGGCTCCTCAGGGGAGACTCATGGGGGAGGGGGTAAACCGGGGAAGGAGGAGCAGCCCCTGGTCTCTGCCTACCTGGCGGCCTGCCCTCCAAGGCTACGGCGATTCTGTCTAGGCCAGCACTTAATGAAGCCGTATTGGCCTGGATAGCCTGGGTGAGGGCCCTCACATCCGGCCCAACGCCTGCTGTTGTGGTCTGCAGGTTGTTTAGGCAGTTTGTAAGAACCCGGGAGTGGCAGTCCAGGTCCCCAAGCGTATCCTTTATGGAGGACAGGCTCTCCTCCATCCGCCCCAAGGTCTGGCTGACCTCTCCCAGATGGCGGGTCTGAAGGAACTGGTCCTTTCTCAGAGTGGCGGGCAGGAGATCGGCCAGCCCCCTGGTCTTCTGAGTCGCCTTCCTGCCTCCAGCTGATGCTTGTGGCCGGGGAGAAGGGGAGGCCCTTGGGAGAGGAGCCCTGTTGGGGGAGGAGTGGGGGGGGGGCTACCCCTTATGGAGGGCTGGCTGCTGCCAGCCAGAGGGGAAGAGTCCTCCAAAAACAAAAGTCCAGGTCCTGACATGGACTCCTCCTCAAACTCCTCCTCCTCAACCTCCTCAACCTCCTCCTCTTCAACCTCCTCCTCTTCAACCTCCTCCGAGGACTCCGGCCATGTCGGGGGGTCCTCATCAGGCTGCTGTCCTGGGGATGGTGCAGTCAGCCCAGATGGCCCAGCACCCTCCTGCACATCTGTGGATGACACAAAACATTCACAGGTTGGAGGATCCACACACTTGCCACATATTCCCATTCACCCCCTCCCCCACACATGCTACACACCTGATAGGGCCAAAAAACCTTACCTGGCATCACGCCTTCATGACTTGAAGCATAGCCGGGCAGGCCCTCCACTTCTTGCCTATGAAAGGTCTGGGCCACCGCATGCTCCTCCGCTGTCAGCCTAACAGGGCATGGTGGGCCCCCTCCTGTGACCCTGGCATGGGCTAGCATTTTGGCCAGCTTCTTTTTGACCAGACGCCGGAGGTCATTGATTTTCTTTTCAATCCCCGACCGTGTCCAGGTCTCCCCCCCCGATGCATTCACCTGGTCAGTAATCCTGTCCAAAATCTCTCTCCTCCTGGCCAGGGTGGTGTTGGCACTCTCCGGGCCGTGGAGGTAACGCCCATATTCGGAAATGGCCCGGGCAAGAATTTGTTTCTCCCCAAAAGTGAAATTTAACTTCCTCTTTCTCTCCGTCATACTCAGACAAAAACTCACTCCCAAACAGTCAGCAAAAATCAGTCACAAAAACACAAGCAGGAATAATCAGTCACAAAAACAAGCAGGAAAAATCAAGCAAGAAAACAAGCAGGAAAAATCAAGCAAGAAAATAAACGCACAAAAAACTAACAACCAAAAACTCTCACAAGCAGTCACCAAAAATCACTTACAAATATCTTCTAACAAACACAAGATCACACAGTCCACAAATATCACAAAGACAAACCACAACGCAACTAACAACAGAACAAAAGCACCTTGCTGTATAGGGAGGGATACAAAGGGATGTACTTTTGCAAAGGAAGTGCGTTTGTGTCTGTCTATTTATGCTGTCTGCGTAGTTCATGATTTTGCCCTAGTCCACTTCCAATTTCACTGATTGCGCTGTTCCCGAATTGTGAGCATGCGCACAGAGGTGCTGACATGGTCTGCTTCAAGCGCGCATGCGCGAGCCGGCCGGCCCTTCATTTGCATGGGGTCACGGCTCATTTCAATGTAACACGCCCACGTTCTTCCCAATTTGGATTACTCCGCCTTGCGCCTCAGAAATAACGTTGCGCAGGCGCTAATTTCTGCGTAAAATCAACGAGAATAGGGTGATTGCACCGCTACATTGCGCCAGTCTAACGTAAAGGCGGTGCGCTAGGCCGGTCCAATAATGCGCAGATGTACCTGAATCTGGCCCTATAACTTTTGTGCAAACCAATCAATATACGATTATTGCATTTTTTTACCAAAAATACGTAGAAGAATACGTATCAGTCTAAACTGAGGAAAAAAATGTTTTTGTTTTAAAAAATTGTGATATTAATTAAATAAAAAAGTAAAAAATATTGTGTTTTTTTTTTAAATTGTCGCTCTTCTTTTGTTTATAGCGCAAAAAATAAAAACCGCATAGATGATCAAATACCACCAAAATAAAGCTCTATTTGTGTGGGGAAAAAAACATAAAGATTTAATTTGGGTACAGTGTTGCTTGACCGCGCAATTGTCATTCAAAGTGCAATGGCGCTGAAAACTAAAAATTGGTCTGGGCAGGAAGGGGGTGAAAGGGGTTAATTGGAGCCTTTGAGGCCACAGACCGCTGACATCCTTCAATATGTAAAACAGTATCTAACCGTTCCTCAAACAAAGTTCCTTTTAGACCCTGGAAGGGCAACGCTCTGTTCCACCATTTAAAACAATGAATTTGACAAGTTAACACTCTGAAAATGCAGGTAAATTAATAAAACAGCTCCCGCTATGTGTGAGTCTGAACAGTACAGATAATATTATCAGAAGGGCTCAGTGAAATTACCTAAAGTATACAGTACCTGTTAGAACCTGATACATTTTTTTTATTGCAGAGTTTTTAGGTACCCACCAATACAACTTTACATATGCAGCAACCCCCCCCCCCCCCCCTCAACTTTCAGGAGGCATTGAAGTTTCCTTAGAGACAGGGAAGGCTGACATTTTAACTCAAGGTGTAGTTTTTAGGGAAGAGTACATATGTGTGCATATGGGAGGAAGTCACTTTTAGATGAGGACAGAAGGGAGTTTATTAGCTCACACCCAAATTCCAGGCAGAGAGGGGTAAGGAATTCAGGACACCCAGTATTGACCTGCAGATTCAGACTACAATAATAGACTCCAGTACAGGAAAAAGGGTCTTGAGTCTCAATCCAGCAACCTGCACCTATCACATCTTCATTAGCATTAGCAGCCTTAAAGAGTCAAGACGCCCACTAACACACAGCTCCTTTCTCTATCTGCAAGGAGAGCATCCTGACTCTCCCATGGTCCAAGGGAGGGGGCTAGCACAACACTTCACACCAGGGAGAATGCCTCGCATTACTGTGTGGAGTTACAGACAGAAGAACTGGAAGTGAGGATTTCTCAGATGAACTAATGACATTTAAAAGCAAAATTAAAGGATGAGGTAAGTGAAGGAGGACTGCACTAAGGTAAATGAAGTTATTTAGGGAAAATTGTACCTTTACAACCCCTTTAATGATCCCATGTTGACGCTTGCCTAGGCTCTCTACAAGTTCCTCTTCCATAGCACATTAATCAGCAGGGTCACCTCTGGTACTGTACTTCATCTCAGACATCATCTCTTCCTCTCCTGTTCTCTTGCCAGGGCCTCAAGCAATGGGAAACGCTAGACAGTCAGGCTGCTTCTGCTCCAGGCACACTCAGCTGCTCCTCACACAGCCTGTAGGGATGAGAGTGATCATGTAACCTCCCCAAATATTTATAGTCTCCCCCAGCACGCCCCAGTGTCAATAACCCTCCTACTGGTTGGATAGAAGAAGCATGAATAGTCATTGCTGAATTTGCACTGTAGCTTCTCACACTATTGCCAGAGGTACCAATGACAACTGACAGCAGAGAGAAACCCCCTGGAGTCCACAATTATAAAAATATGTGATTGCAACATGTTGTATCAAAATATATTTTGGTAATCAAAACATGTAAGAATATGCATACTTTGTTATTATTGATGTATATAGTATTTATATGTAATGCTCACCCCTCAAGGGACCACTGAGAATTTACCCAGATCACCATTTCCAGTACAGAGGCTGCCTGTCACAGACACAGTTTCATTCATACCGACAATACAGGCTCAGTCTATGGGATTTTGTCTTGTGACTCCATCTAGCACTAGTGATGAGCGGAATACGCCATATTCGATTTCGCGATATTTCGCGAATATTTCGAAGAATATTCGCGAATATTCGTTAATATCGAATATTCGTGATATTTTATAAAAAAAAAAAAAAAAAAAAATTGCGAATTTTCGCCAATGCGAATTTTCGCTAATGCGAAATTTCGCGATTTTATTTTTATTTTTTTTTATAAAATATCACGAATATTCGATATTTATGAATATTCGGTATATTTTATAAAAAAAAAAAAGCGAGATTTCACATATGCGGTCGCGAATATTCGTTAATATCGAATATTCGTGATATTTTATAAAAAAAAAAAAATTGCGAATTTTCGCCAATGAGAATTTTTTGCGAAATTTATTGCGAAATTTGAAAAATGCGAAATAGCGAATATTCGCCGCGATATTCGAGATATTCGCAAATACTCGAATATGCAATATTCGTAGCGAATATTCGCAATGCGAATATTCGTGAGCAACACTATCTAGCACATGTACACTTAGAATCCTAAGCAAGGTCCTACTCACAATATCCTTGGAGAGCTGTTTGCCACTCAGCATTCACTTAATTCATTTCAGTGACAAAACATCCTTCTCCAGACCAGAGTCTCTTTGTAATCATAAGATATAGTGTTGCCAATAAGGATGACCCTAACACCCCCCGGTTCGGTTCGCACAAGAACTTGCGAACAGCCAAAACATTTGTTTGAACACACAAACACTGTGAGGCCGCGTACACACGATCGAACATGTCCGCTGAAACTGGTCCACAGACCAGTTTCAGCGGACATGTTCGATCGTGTGTATTGCCTATCGGACCGTTTTCCAGCGGACAAAAGTTTCAAAACATGCTTAGAAACCTGTCCGCTGGAAACCTGTCCGTCGGACATGTTCGATGGTTAGTACATGAAATCATCGGACCAAAATCCTGTGCATGCTCAGAATCAAGTCGACGCATGCTTGGAAGCATTGAACTTTGTTTTTTCATCACGTCGTTGTGTTCTACGTCACCGCGTTCTGGTCCGAGGGAATTTTGGTCCGATGGTGTGTACGCACACCAGACCAACAGACCACTTCAGCCTGGTCCAATGAAAATGGTCCGTCGCACATGTTTCATCGTGTGTACGCGGCCTTAAAGTCTATGGGACAGAAACATGAAAAATCAAAAGTGCTAATTTTAAAGGCTTATATGCAAGTTATTGTCATAAAAAGTGTTTGGGGACCTGCGTCCTGTCCCAGGTGACATGTATCAATGCAAAAAAAAAAAACATTTTTAAAAAGGGCAGTTTTTTTCAGGAGCAGTGATTATAATAATGCATAAAATGAAACAATAAAAGTTAAATATTCCTTTAAATTTCGTACCTGGGGGGTGTCTTTATTATGCCTGTAAAGTGGCGCATTTTCCAGTGTTTAGAACAGTCCCTGCAGTAAAATGACATTTCGCGGCTGTAATGAATAGTCAAGTCCAGGCAAAATAGATAAAACTCATTGAAAAAAACGGCATGGGTTAATTAATTTAAAAATGTAAAAATTGCGTGGGGGTCTCCCCAAATTCCATACCAGGCCCTTGCCCTTCAGGTCTGGTATCAATATAAAAGGGGAATCCTGCGCCAATTTTTTTTCCAAAAAATGGCGTAAGGGTCCACCTCAAAATCCAATACCAGAACCTTAAGGTCTGGTATGGATTTTAAGGGGTACCCTGCACCAAGATAAAAAAAATGGCATAGGGTTCCTTCAAAAAATTAATACCAGACCCTTATTTGAGCACGCAGCCTGGCATGCTGCAGCAAAAGAGGGGGTGCTTTGGAGTCATCCCCAAAGCACTATGTACCTATGTTGATGGGGACAAGGGCCTCATCCCCACAACCCTTGCCTGGTGGTTGTGGGGGTCTGAGGGCGGGAAGCTTATTGGAATCTGGAAGCCCCTTTAACAAGGGGACCCACAGATTCCGCCTCCCCTATGTGAATTGCTAACTGGGTACATTGTACACCTACAGTACCATTTCACAATAAAAGTGTAGAAAATGTAAAACAAAAAACAAGAGACAGCTTGGGACAAGTCCTTTATTGAAAAAAAAAATAATTCCAGCGATGTAATCCATCTCGGGACGCGAACAAAAAAAAATGAAAAGTTCCGCCTCCATGTGACGTGTCTGCCAAGTGACACTACTCCTGCTGTGACAGCTGTTATATAGCTGACGTGTACTGGTGACCCCACAACCCTCTGACGCCACAGCGGTTTCCCATGGCATCAGAGGGGGTGGGGTCACCAGTAAACTTCTATGGGTGGCCCTGAAGCATATCCCCATGGTGTCAGAGGGGGTGGAGTCATCAGTACACGTCACCGGGTGGACCCGCCGAGTGACGCTACTCCCACCGTGACAGCTGTTATATAGCTGTGGGAGGGGCCACTGGTGAAAAATAAAAATTCCAGCGATGTAATCCATCTCGGGACGGGAAGAAAAAAAAATGAAAAGCTCCGCCTCCATGTGACGCGTCTGCCAAGTGACACTACTCCTGCTGTGACAGCTGTTATATAGCTGACGTGTACTGGTGACCCCACAACCCTCTGACGCCACAGCGGTTTCCCATGGCATCATAGGTGGGCAGGGTCATCCGTGTAGTCATTGGGTGGCCCCACCCTCAGCTATATAAGAGCTGTGACGACGGGAGTAGTGTCACTCGACCGGAACCTCCTATGGAGGCATCAGTAGCGGCTTTTTTATTTTTATCTTTTAATCAATGACTTGTCCCAAGCTTGCTCTTATTTAAATTTTTTACACTGTTTTGGGTGAAATGGTAGGGGTACAATGTACCCGTTACTAATTCACATGGGACATGGGGGTCCCCTTGTTAAATGGGGCTTCCAGATTCCGATAAGCCCCACATCCGCAGACCCCAACAACCAACGGGCAAGGGTTGTGGGGATGAAGCCCTTGTCCAGACCCCCAAGCATCCTCCCTATGTTGAGGGCATGTGGCCTGGTACAGTTCAGCAAGGGGGGCACTCTCTCGTCCCCCCTCTTTTCATGTGGCCTGCCAGGTTGCATGCTCGGGTAAGGGTCTGGTATGGATTTTTGGGGGGACCCCTACGCCATTTTTGTTATTTGGGCGCAGGGTTTCCTCTTAATACCCATACGCGAACAGAAGGGCCTGGTATGGAATTCGGGGGACCCCCACGCAATTTGTTTTAATTTTAGTTTGGGGGTTCCCCTTAATATTCAAACCAGACCTGGGCCTGGTAATGGACTGGGGGGGGGGGGGACATGACATTTTTTTCAATTAGTTTTATCTGTATTATCTGAAATTGCGAGACTTGACAATTCATTACAGTTTAAAATTACTTTTTTCCTTTAGAAATGTTTTTTTGCTGCAGGGACTGTTCTAAACATGGGGAAAATGTGACACTTTACAGGCATACTATAGACACCCCCCAGGTACAAAATTTACTTTTATTGTTTCACTTTAAGCATTATTAAAATCACTGCCCCCGACAAAACTGCAGTTTTTAAAACTTTTTTAATTGATACATGTCCCCTGGGGCAGGACCCAGGTCCCCAAACACTTTTTATGACAATATCATGCATATAAGCCTTTAAAATGAGAACTCATGATACAGGAGGTGGACAGAGGCTGCACACATGATACAGGAGGTGACCAGAGGCTGCGGATGTGATACAAGAGGTGGACAGAGGCTGCGGACATGATACAGGAGGTGGACAGAGGCTGCGGATGTGATACAGGAGGTGGACAGAGGCTGCAAACATAATTCAGGAAGAGGTGGACAGAGGTTGCAGACATGATACAGGAGGTGGACAAAGGCTGTGGACGTGAAACTGGAGGTCGACAGAGGCTGCGGACATGATACAGGAGGTGGACAGAGGCTGCAGACATGACACAGGAGGTGGAAAGAGGCTGCAGACATGACACAGGAGGTGGAAAGAGGCTGCAGACCTGATGAAGGAGGTGGACAGAGTCTGCAGAGGTGGAGAGGTTGGGGACATAATACAGGTGGAAGAGAGAGGCTGCGGACATAAAACAGGAGGTGGACAGAGGCTGTGGACATGATACAGGAGGTGGACAGAGGCTGTGGACGTGATACAGAAGGTGGACAGAGGCTGCGGGCATGATACAGGAGATGGACAGAGGCTTGCGGTGGTAAAGAGAGGCTGCAGACATAATACAGGAGGTGGACAGAGGCTGTGGACAGGATACAGAAGGTGGACAGAGGCTGTGGACATGATACAGAAGGTGGACAGAGGCTGTGGGCATGATACAGGAGATGGACAGAGGCTTGTGGACATGATACAGGAGGTGGACAGAGGCTGCGGATATGATACTAGAGGAGGACAGAGGCTGTGGACGTGATACAAGAGGTGGATAAAGGCTGAAGACATGATACAGGAGGTGGACTGACTGAGGCTGCAGACATGGTAGTGCCCTTCTCTCCTACCTTCATATTACCTCTCCGCATCAGTGTGTCCTCCTCCTGTGCCCCTTTGACCTCTCCATATGGCAGCACATCAGTGTACTTCTCTGTCCCTGCACGGCTTCAACCCCCCCCCCCAGTATCCTCCTCTGCCCCCCTTTTTTCTATACCCCCACACAGTGTCACACTCCTCACCCCTCTTTGGCTCCTCCTCTGCTGTAGCTAGTGCACGAGGGGCCAGCGTGGCACCGCCAAGAACGAGTGGACTGGCTTCTATTCAAAATGGCACCAGTCGGCGCCATTATGTTACTGCACATATGCCGCCCAGCTAAGCGCATATGAGCTTTCCCAAGCCCAGCCGGCTTGGGAACGTTGCATGCACAGTTGCATGGTCGGCTTGCGGCCATCTTTTTAGGGCAGCAGTGCCCCGAAAATGGGCTTAAATTTACAGGTTGTCTGTAAATTAATGGGCAGTTGGCAGCACTGATGCGGTATCCCTTACACAACAGTTTATTACGTTATTACGTTGAATTACTAGCATCCTGTTACAAACCTGGGTAATTTAGACTACAAATATGACAAAAATGTATAAGCGGAGAAAAACCGCCTGAAAACTACGGCCCAGATTCACAGAGCGATTACGCCTGCGCAACAGGAGATGCGCGTGCGTAAGTCGAAATGTGCGCGTGCGTTTCGATGCACGGCATCCCCAGAACGAGATACGCAAAAAATCTACTTTTTTTTGTCCCGCGTAATTTCGTTAGACTGGCGCATCCGTCCGCGCAAAAGTGCGCTAGACAGACCATTGATTTGCTAGTCAAATATGCTAATGAGGGACTTACGGGGATCCACAAAAGAACGTTGGGGCAGCGCAGGCGACGCAGTGTGCGCAACAGCAAAATGTCCTGTCTAAAATTAGACCATATAAAAGCTGGTCTAAAAAGAGAAAAAAAGTCTACTTGTTAGATTAAGCAACACTTTTAGTAAGGAGCTCAGCAGTCACACGTGTTGCACAACAATCTGTATGCCAACAGGCCAGGGGCATCGTCGCACATAGCTATACTACTGACTTTAGATGAACAAAGAAGGATGAGGGCACGGAGGATGGCACGGGAGAGGATATACCGCACCCGCATAGACCTGTTTGGCATGAGTGATTCTGAGGTGTTTCGCATCTTCAGATTCACCCCTCATGTCATCCTGGAATTAACCACAACCCTGCAGGAGGACATCACCAGCCCAACACACCGCTCACATGCAGTGCAGCCACTGGTCAAGGTCATGGCAACACTCCATGTCCTTGCCAGTGTCTCTTTTCAAAGAACAAGTGGAGTGGTGGCTGGGATGTCACAATCCTCCATGAGCAGATGTGTGCACCAGGTTGTCCCTGCAATATTCAGACGCATGGCCAACCAAATCATCAAACCCACCACTGAGGACCTGCGGCTGAAGGCAATGACAGATTTCTACAGAATTGCCAGATTCCCACGCACTGTGGGGGCCATTGATTGCACACATGTGGCACTCCAGCCCCCCCAGGAGACAGAGCACATGTACCGCAATCGGAAGCATTGGCATTCCATCAATCTACAGGTGATAGTCGATGCCCAAGGCCTCATATGGCACGTCCGTGCCAAACACCCAGGGTCCAGCCATGACAGCTACATATACAATCAATGCCACATCCGAATGGAATTCGATCAGAACGTGTATGGGGACACCTGGCTGGTTGGTGAGTGACATGGGAGTCAGACATGACTATCCCCTCCCATGATGCACACATCACAAGTGGCACATGCATGACTAACATCCTCCTGTCTTTTCCCTTACAGGTGACTCTGCATATCCACTGGGACCCCATCTCATGACTCCTATCCGGAACCCCCAAACTCCAGGAGAGGAAAGATACAATCAAGCACATGCCCAAACACGAGCAGTGGTGGAGCGCACCTTTGGCCTCCTGAAGTCACGTTTCCGATGCCTGGATAAGTCTGGGGGGACCCTCTTGTATTCCCCAAACTTTGTGTGCCAGATCATCGGTGCATGTTGCATGCTGCACAACTTTGCAGTAAGAAAGGGCCTGCAGATTGCCCTATGTGATGATCTGACCCCTGAACCAGACAATCCCCCCTAACCGAGGCTACCCCGTCTTCTGAGGGAAGAGCAACCAGGAGACAACTCACATTGGGCATCTTTGCACGTTAAACACACACATTAATCATGGCACAATGAGAATTCATGCATGCACATCACTGTGGTCCCTAGCACACACACCCCACATCCACATCAAATTGGATTGGCACCAGTCCACCATGCTGGACTTGTGAGCAGCAACGCCACGCCAAGGCTCCAATTACATTCATACACCATTCACACGGACCTGGGGATCACTTCTCCCTGGTCCTGGGGAACCCTACTCCACCAAAATTGAGGGTGACACCCCTTTTCCGGCAGGAATGTCACCCCCACATTCAAACAGCATTCACAACCCAAAAAAAAATTACCTGCAAAAGCAAAAATTTTCCAGCAAAAAAAAAAAGAGGAAAAAACAAATTATTGCCCTTTGCGTGAGCCACGCCTGGGGCGCCCCCGGCCATGGCCCCGGCTTCTCAGGGGAGACTCATGGGGGAGGGGTAAAACCGGGGAAGGAGGAGCAGACCCTGATCTCTGCCCACCTGGCGGCCTGCCCTCCAAGGCCACGGCTATTCTGTCCAGGGCAGCACCAAGTGTTGCCGTGTTGGCCTGGATAGCCTGGGTAAGGGCCCTCACATCCTGCCCAACGCCTGCTGATGTCATCTGCAGTTCGTTTAGGCAGGTTGTGAAAGCCCGGGAGTGGGAGTCCAGGTTCCCCAGCGTATCCTTGATGGAGGACAGGCTCTCCTCCATCCGCACCAATGTCTGGCTGACCTGTCCCAGATGGCGGGTCTGGAGGAACTGGTCCCTTCTCAGAGTGGCGGGCAGGAGATCGGCCACCCCCCTGGTGTTCTGGGATGAAATCCTGCCTCCATCTGATGCTTGTGGCCGGGGAGAAGGGGAGGCCCTTGTGAGGGGAGCCATGTTGGGGGAGGAGGGGGGGGGCTCCCCCTTAGGGAGGGCTGCCTGCTGCCAGCCAGAGGGGAAGAGTCCTCAAAAACCAAACATCCAGTGCCTGACATGGACTCCTCCTCCTCATGATTCTCCTCCTCCTCATGATTCTCCTCCTCCTCTTGAACCTCCTCCGCGGACTCCGGCCTTGTTGGGGGGCCTCATTAGGCTGCTGTCCTGGGGTTGGTGCGGTCAGGCCAGATGGCCCTGCACCCTCCTGCACATCTGTGGATGACACAAAACATTCATAGGTTGGAGGATCCACAAACTTGCCACATATTCCCTTTCACCCCCTCCCCCACACATGCTACACACCTGATATTAAAAAAAATACTTACCTGGCACCACGGGCTCCGGACTTGAGTCAAAGCCGGGCAGGCACTCAACTTCATGCCAATGAAAGGTCAGGGCCACGCTCCTCCGCTGTCAGCCTAATACGGCATGGTGGGCCCCCTCCTGTGCCCCTGGCATAGGCATGCATTCTGGCCAGCTTCTGTTTGACCAGACGCCGGAGGTCATTTATTTTTTTGTCAATCCCAGACCGGGTCCGTGTCTTCCCCTGCCCCGCTGAATTGACCTGCTCAGTGATCATATCCAAAATCTCCCTCCTCCTGGCCGGGGTGGTGTTGGCACTGTCTGGGCCGTGGAGGAAACGCCCATACTCGCTAATGGCCCGGGCAAGAATTTGTTTTTCCCCAACTGTAAAATTGAGCTTTCTCTTTCTCTCTGTCATACTTCCCAAAAAACTCACTCCCAGTCAACAAAATTCACTCACACAAACAAGCACAACCAATCAAGCAAGAACACACACAAAGAGAAAACTACTCAGCAAGAAACAGTCACAAAAAAACAAAACAAAAAAACAGCAGGAAAACAAACGAACAGAAATATATCAATCAAACAAACAGTCTCTCAAACACTTATCAAAAAACACTTTCAAAGATCTACTAACAAACACTTGATCACACAGAAAACTAATCTGACAACTACAAAACACACCGCAACGAACAACAGGACAAAAGCACTAGGTTAAATGGGAAGGGACAAAGGGATGTACTTTTGCAATGCAAGTGCGTTTGTGTGTGTCTATTTATGCTGTTTGCGTAGTTCACAACGTTGCCCTAGTCCATTTCCAATTTCACTGATTGCGCCGCTCCCGAGTTGTGAGCATGCGCACAGCGGAGCTGACCATGGTCTCCTTCAAGCGCGCATGCGCGAGCCGGCCGGCCGGCCCTTCATTTGCATGGGGTCACGGCTCATTTCAATGTAACACGCCCACGTCCTTCCGAATTTGTATTACTCCTCCTTACGCCTCGGAAAAAACGTTACGCATGCGCAATTTCCTGCGCAAAAGCTACGAGAATAGGGGGATTACGCGGCAAAATTGCACAAGTCTAACGTAAAGGCGGTGCGCTACACCGGTCCAATAATGCGCAGATGTACGTGAATCTGGGCCTACATGTCTAAATGGTCAATAAATTTGAATTCATAGAAAAATTTTGACTTCTCTTTCAAAGTCATTTTTGGTCCTGTCCCCTTGTATACACTGCTTGTCACATTAAAGGAACATCTGGAATAGGTGGAAGATGGAAGCAAGCCCACTTTTAAAGAAACATGGAGATTTTCATAAGAGATGTCCTTAGATCTGCTGATCATTTTAGAATGGTAACTTCATGTTCATGTATTTTTTTCATTATATAATAGGAATAAATAGACTAAATTTGCTACAGGTTTACTTTAAAGATCTAAAGAAGTATTAATAACTAAAACTTTGCAAATGTCGGTATGTGGCAGGTTTCCCTATTAGTTGAATCTACTGCAGTCTTACTATGCAGTAGCAAAAAGCATTAGCCAATATTAAAACAAATAAACGGCTCTCAGGTATGAAGTGTAGACAACTAAGGCTGCCCTACATGGCTCAGTGAAATTTCTCTCATTCAGCCCATGGGCTAAATAAGAGAAAAATCAATAGATTGCCCTATCCATGCTTACAGATTATGTGCTAAGATACAAGGGGGGTTATTTACGAAAGGCAAATCCACTTTGCACTACAAGTGCAAACTACAAGTGCAAAGTGCACTTGGAATTGCACTGAAAGTGCATTTGGAAGTGCAGTCACTGTAGATCAGAGGGGGACATGAAAGGAAAATAAAAAACAGCATTTTATCTTGCGCATGATTGGATAATACAATCAGCAGATCTACCCCTCAGATTTACAGTGATTGCATGTCCAAGTGCACTTGCAGGGCAATTTCAAGTGCACTTTGCACTTGTAGTTTGCACATGTAGTGCAAAGTGGACTTGTCTTTGGTAAATAACCCTCACTTTACAAGTTTTTTTTTTTTTTTTTTAACTATTAACCTTAATCCTTAATCCCATCACATTCTATCAGGACATAGGATCTTCATCTTTCCCAGGATTCTATAAGAAGACCCTGTGATGTCACCCTCACCTAGGTGAGCTTGCTGGGAGCCAAAAAGTAAGGTAAGTATTTTTTATGTTTTATTTTCAGGACCCATTCACAATTAAGGGTTCCAATGAGGTGCAGTATTGCATTGCCATGAAACTATGTTATGGCAGATGTTAACATGTTTTTCATTAACCACTTGCTTACTGGGCACATAAACCCCCTTCGTGCCCAGGCGAAATTTCAGCTTCCGGCACTGCGTCGCTTTAACTGACAATTGCGCGGTAGTGCGACGTGGCACCCAAACAAAATTGGCGTCCCTTTTTTCCCCACAAATAGAGGTTTTTTTTGGTGGTATTTGATCGCCCGTGCGGTTTTTATTTTTTGCGTTATAATGAAAAAAAGAGCGACAATTTAAAAAAAAATATATATTTTTTACTTGTTGCTATAATAAATATCCCATTTTTTTTTTTTTTTTTATATTTTTTTTTCTCAGTTAAGGCCGATACGTATTCTTCTACGTATTTTTGTAAAAAAAAAATCACAATAAGTGACTGCTTTGCGCAAAAGTTATAGCACCTACAAAATAGGGGACATAATGATTTTTTTTTTTATATTTTTTTTTTACTAGTAATGGCGGCGATCTGCGATTTTTATTGGGACTGCGATATTGCGACGGACACATCGGACACTTTTGACACATTTTTGGCGCCATTCACATTTATACAGCGACCAGTGCTATAAAAATGCACTAATTACAGTATAAATGTGACTGGCATTGAAGGGGTTAACACTAGGGGGTGAGGAAGGGGTTAAATGTATTGCCTGGGTGTGTTCTAACTGTATGGGGGGAGGGGGGTGACTGGGGGAGGTGACCGATGCTGTCTCCCTATGTACAAGAGAAACAGCATCTGTCACCTCACTGACAGGACGTGAAGCTCTGTGTTTACACTCAGAGCTCCACGTCCCTGCTGTCTCACCGACGATCGCGTGTACCTGACAGACATCGCGGCCGCCGGGTACACGCATCGGATCCTCGGTGATGCGTCGGGACTGTTTTTCCCCGCCGCGCGCCACCCTGTGGCGCGCGCGGGGAATTACAAGCAAATCACGTCCAAAGACGTGACCCCGGCGCCTCAGATCCGCGCTGTTCACGTCTTTGGACGTGATGCGGTATTCAAGTGGTTAAGGCAGCTCATTCATTATAAGTAGGGGTCAACACACCACAATGGATGAAAAAATATACATGCTTTAGAGTTTTGTAATTAAGGGATGTGGCGCTGCCATATATGTGGACCTTGTGTTTTACGGTCTACTTTAACAACATAGACATTAAGGCTGCAGCAGTTACTTTGTTTTAATGTACATGTTTTCTCAGAGAAGGTGTTTTTGTAAGTGGATGCAGAATCGTTACTGAATCCCTGGATACAAAAATGGATGTATTCCCATTTGAATCGCATTGTTCATGTCAGAAAATAGGCGTCTTACAATTCAGTCTATTTCACTCACTTTGAGGCTGGGTTTACACTAGTGGGAATTGGATGTGGTTTCTTCTCTGCATCCAATTCGCATGACAGGAGATTGTGACTGGCTCTCAATGGAGCCAATTCACACATTTCCATTACAGTTGCAGAGTGGCTTACACAGGAGTTCTGAGCATCATTGGCTCAGTTTTAGGTCCAAATTCAGGCAAACATTTTACCCTAATTTCGTCCCTGAAACAGAGAACAGGGACGCACTTGACTCCTGCTGAGAGCCGCATCCATTGTTAGTGTAAACCCAGCCTAAATGCATACTTCCTGGTCTATGTACACAGTTGGCGGAAATTACCGCTTGTTGTTTTGAAAAGTGAAACCACTCAATACCATTTTATTAGTTCTCTTTTTCCTTAATATTCTTTGTCTACAAAGATGTAACATGTACCCATGCTTAAATCAGATATTTTTAAACCTGTATTAAATAATATAACTTGAAAATCCTTACTAAGGCTCTGTCCACAGTGCATGTAGGCAGCCCATATATTTTAACATAGCTCCCAACTGTCCCTGATTTGGAGCAATGTCCCTCTGTCCCTTATTCTTCCTCATGTGTCCCTCATTTTGGTCTGATCCATATAGTTGTATATAAAAT
Source organism: Rana kukunoris (assembly GCA_029574335.1). NCBI lineage: Eukaryota > Metazoa > Chordata > Amphibia > Anura > Ranidae > Rana > Rana kukunoris. Next base: position 118,979,591 of record CM056052.1, read on the forward strand.
GCACTTTTTAGCTTTCAAAAAGTGTTTCCAACTACTAGACCTTTCATCCAAATTCTAAATTGCTGCATTTGCAAATTTTATAAGCCAATATAAAGGAAGTAGTAGTGGGGGGGGGGGGAAGCCCTTGTGGATTTATTTAACCTTTTTATTGGTTAATTCTCCTTTAAGGGGTGTGGCAGGGTGTGTGTCCTATGCCTACATTTGTTTTCTAGTAGGTGTCCCTCATTCCCATCTCAAAATGTCGGGAGGTATGATTCTAATGAGCTGCCTACCCACAGAAACACAGGGGAAAAAAAAACCTGACCGTTTTTTTTTTTAAATCACACCACACCAAGCTGCATGGTGCTGCAGTATCATTTAGTTTGGCGCATGTGAAAATTTGGCACATTTGCTTATGCATGGGGATGCCAGAGCAGCGTGTTTGCCTGAGGGTTTGGAATGTGCACAATTTTGCCCGACCTGCAATCATGTAAATCTTCTGCCATGCAAATGCAATTTGTTGTTGAAGACTCCATTTGTATGCTCTTGCCTTGCTTGTCAGCTAGCAGAGCATAAAGCTATGGGTCTCTCCTGTAAGAACGAAACACCTATTGAGAGGAAGCAATAAGAGACATTATCCACACAATAGATGTCAATAGTGTTTAAGTAAAGGGCCATTAGTAAGAACATATGGACCCTCTGGAAGCATGATAGGGGTTATTGGTTTGTCTAATGCATATCAGCAGACTGCTATATTAACTTATTCATAAAGTTCACATGCAAGCTGGCAGGTTTACAGACACTGATGGCAGGTCTGGGCTAAAAGGCCATTAACTTTCAAATCACGGTCTACTTAAAGGTGTTGAATGACGGCAAATGTATCTGTACGTAGTAAAGTTATTACAGTGTACAGTATTTAGTTTTCCACTTTATTGCACATTGTTAACAAAATGTCATCACTGTGATGAAAAACAAAAAAAAAAAAAAAAAAACACATGTAACTTTACCTATATTTACCATTGTTGGTGATTAGCCTTCTGCATACATGTTTTAATAAAATTCTTTATAAAAACTCCAGACAAAAAAACATTCAGTAAATTCTAGCTTTGTATCTGTATGTACTGTATGTAGAATCCATTATTTATTTTTCAATACATTCAAATGGTATTCTAAGTGGAACGCCCACTTTTGGAGAAAAGTAAAAATGTCATTGCCAATACATTAAACAAATAAAAAAAAAACATGTAGTAGTTACTGTAATACTTAAAGTGAAATTCCAGCTTAAACCTAACTACTTCTAAAACTGTGCACTCTCTCTTTCTAACACCTATGCCTACTAACATGTGTAACAAAAATGTACAGTATTTATACTTATTATAAACTTATATTTAGTATATACTTACCTATTTTCAGCACGATCCAGTTCAGCCACATGGCCTGCCCTAAGCTAGAGAAGAGAATGCTCCAACAATGGCTAGTAAAGCCTGGAGCGGTGACGTCACCTATAGGCTCCCATAGCCCATCCATTGTCGGAGCTCCCTCCTCTCCTCTGAAGTCACACTGGCTGACATAGGGGAGATCACATAATTGTACCAGAGCAACCTGAAAATAGGTAATTATATATATATATATATATATATATATATATATTCTTACAAAGGTTAGTAAGCATAGGTGACAAGGGGTAGAGGACAGTTTTAAGAATAGTTAGAGTTAAGTTCCATTTTAACTTGTACCCAGCAGAGTCTCCATTCAGCACTAATGGGCATCTTTGGGATTCAATGATGCTGGCTGTCTAGGCCAGGCCTCCATTGGGTTTATTAACAATGTCTTTGAGTCAAAACGACCATAAATGCCCATCCATTACACTGACTCTAGCTTACAGTTGCCGGGCAGGCACTGGAGTTGAGCGTTTAATGTTTTATTTTTGTTTGTTTTTTATATCTGCCTTCAGCTTTTAAACAAGCTTGTGTGTAGCACTCATTAAGAGCTGCTGAGATGTGCTGGGTTACATTGCCTTTCCCAGTGGTGACCCACCCTTAACTGGACCTGGCAACCCGCTGATTTTGGGCTTTATTGAAGCAGAAATAAATCTTGTAATGCCGCGTACACACGATCGGTTCATCTGATGAAAACGGTCTGATGAACCGATCGTATTTGGGGGCCCCATTGGTTTGTTATCCATCGATGAAAAAACTAGGAACTTGTTTTAAAATTATCTGATAATTAAAAAAACGATAGAAAAAACAGATCACACAGATGTGGGGAAATCCATTGTTAAAAAAATCCACGCACGCTCAGAATCAAGTTGACGCATGTTCGGAAGCATTGAACTTTATTTTTTCTGCACATCATTGTGTTTTACGTCACCGCGTTGGATACGATTGTTTTTTTAACCGATGGTTTGTAGCCACGACTAATGAAAGTTAGCTTCATCGGATATCTGATGAAAAAATCCATCAGACCGGTTTCATTGGATGCTCAGTAAACTGTTTTACCAATGTCAGGATTATCCAAATGTCAAATATTGGAAAAATAACAAGTACATTGCACATGATTCCCATCCCTAGCTGCTTGTGTAAGGGCATTACCAGAATACATTAGGTGAGCAAAAGGGAATGACTCACAGAATTGTAAGCAGTAAGAGAGGTAAATACCCTGGCAATGTAATGTAATGCAGTGCTGTGAATAGTACAGCCTAAATAATATGTATAGGTCAATCCTAAGGTTAGACAGTGATGATGTCTTGAGCTGTGTGGCTCACTGTGGTTAAATGGTCTACCAGTCAGGGCTACAGTACATGTGTTTTACCCATGTAGAAAGAAGTAACAAATTCTCTGGAATGACCTTTCCTGCACTACCCTGCCACTTCAGCCTATAGAGTGAAGAAAATATCCAGTACTTCTGGGTATGGGGTAGGTAACATGTGACTCCCTCCCCTTTATCTCATACAACAAAGTTGGCATTTGGCAGATGGTCACTCAAGCAGCCAGCAATGTCACTTTGGGTGGGGAGAGTATCCTAAAACCTGAGTAAATTCCAAGTCATTGTGACCAAATAGATTGATTTGTGGGAAAGCAAAGGAAAGAAAAGTATATGGATGTGCAGTTAGTGGGGTTGGCATTAGAGTAGGGTGACCAGACATCCCCAGTTTCAGGGGACAGTCCCCTGATTGAGGACACTGTCCCCGGACCAAGTCTGTCCCTTGTTTTGTCCCCTGATTAAATGCAATAGGGGGAGGGGCAATTTCAAAGACAATCAGTGCAAAATTAAAAAAAAAAATTAGAATTACACACCCCTGCTCTGCCGTGCCTACTAGCATGGGGAGGTTGTATTTTTCCAATTATCTGTGCCCCTTTCTGATGATCATGTGCTGGTCAGAGCAGAGGGAATATTTATTCAGCTTTGCTCGCATGTTCTTCTGCCTTGGCTCAAATCCTGGCCAGCCACCTGGCTATCTCCTTGCCTTCCCTGGCGGAGTGATCTTCCTCCGCTCCCCACCCAGTAGTAGCCGGAGCCAGAAGAGTAAGGGCTCTTTCACACGGGGCGGATCAGTAATGGTCCGCCCCGTGCACCTCTGTTTGCTCAGCGGAGATCGCTCCGTTGATCTCCGCTGAGCTGCTGGATGACAGGGCGGTCTCCGCACACTGTGCAGGGACCGCCCTGTCTTTTCTTCGCTCTCCCCTATGGGGAATCGGATGAACATGGACCGTCTGTCCGTGTTCATCCGATCTGATCCGCCAGACGGAAGGAAAAGTAGGTTTTTCCTCCAGCATACTTTGGCGGATCGGATCGGATGTCAGCGGACATGTCTCCGCTGACATCCGCAATCCCATAGGGATACATGTATGTCCGTTTTTCATCCGATAACGGATGGATGAAAAACGGACATACGGAACGTCCGTGTGAAAGAGCCCTAAGACTTGAGAGGCTGTGAGGTGGACGGCGACGGGCAGAGAGTCGCTGATTGCCGCCATTACTAGTAAAAAAAAAATATGTCCCCGGATTTCATTAAAAAAATCTGGTCACCTTACATTAGAGTGCATATGTTGCTTTAAGTTGCACAAGAAAAGCACAGATTAACATTAAAATCATTAAACATACATGTACTGCAAGCCTTTGGCTATGCACAGTCAGGCAGGTGTCTCACTGAAAACAACAGGAGTTAAGATATCTGCATGTCTTTTAAGCCTGTTGCTGCTCCCCATGGACCTGTCACAATCTCCTGTGCAACCTGGTTGACGGGTCTTAGCTAAGGATGTGTAGTGATACTCTGCTTTCATTTTTCCTTATCATGCAGAGATAACAAGCATTTCCAATGGGTTGCCTTAGAGTGTTAAATAAGGCTGTCTCAAGTTTATGAACTACTTTAGGTGAATAAATAGTTGATACGTTAGCCCTTTAATTGATTAGGCCCCAATTATTTTGAAAAAAATTAGGTTTATACGTTAATTGGTTTGTTAACAAAATTACATTGACATGTAAAATGACTTAATCTACAAACTGATTAAATAGGAAAATATATTCCCTTTTTTTTGAGCACAGTATTCAATTTTTTTTTACAAATACATACCACTAAATTTAAATGTTTGCTTTTTTATTTGTGGATAGAAATATAAGAAAAAAAAAAACCTGCTAATTTTGCAATGTAGTCCTTGATAAACTGTAAAAAATACTGAGAATAGTTTATAGTTGTTGATGGTTATTTCTTTTTTGGAGGTTGGAGGTGCCCCCGACCTTTTAAACTATACCAGGCCATATACCCCACATTAGGGTGCAGGGTGCCTTCTTGGTAGATGTTGGGGAATAAAAAAGACCTCTTTAAAAAAGGGGGCCCTAGATATCCAACTTTTTCCCTGCGTTAATGAGTAAAGGGTATATAACAAGGTTAATAAACAGACATCATAGAAAAATTCTTTAAAAAAACAGCGATGTAGATCTTTTGCCAATCACAATAAGCATTGCTCTGCTGGTGCAAAATTGATGATGATGATCCCCTCTCTTTGCACCACCATTAAAAATGACAGCTGCCTGCAACAGTCAACAAATCAGTCAGGGATCCTGCATAACATTATTAATCGTATATATGGGTGAGTGATGTCACCTGGGATGCCCACCAGCTTGTTCACAGTAGTCTAGCTGAGGCTGGGTTCACACTATACTACACAACAGCAGTATGACTTTCATCTACTACGCAGACTTACTCCCTTTATCCCCAAAGAAGACGTAGCAGTCGTGGTGGGAACAATTGTTAACTCTAGACTGGACTATGCAAATGCCCTTTACCTCGGACTCCCAAAGTACCAAATCACTCGTCTGCAAGTCGTTCAAAACACGACCGCCAGACTCGTGACTGGGAAAAGACCCTGGGAATCAATCTCACCTTCGCTGAGAACCCTTCATTGGTTGCCAGTAAAATACAGAATTTCTTTTAAAGCACTCTGTCTAACGCATAGATGTATCCATGGGAAGGCCCCCCAATATCTGTGCGAAAAAATAAAAGCTCATAATCCCAATCGCGTTCTGCGATCCACCAATCAAAATCTACTCCAGATACCGAAAGCCAACTACAAGTCCAAAGGAGAAAGAAGATTTGCGGTCCAAGGTCCCAGACTATGGAACGCTTTACCAACCAGCATTCTGTTGAAGGAGAACCACTTAGCATTCACGAGGAAGATCAAGACTCATCTCTTTTGATACCAAAGGAGACAGGAACAACAAGCGCCCAGAGGCAATTTAGTTCGCATGTGCCGCGCTATATACGTTTTCATTCATTCGTTCATCCTACTTTGCTCTGCAACATCTGTCCTACATTGGTCCTACATTGATCCTACATTGGTCCTACATCCATCTGACTTTCATGAACAGGATACTACTTTGATCCGACTTTGTCATAGTCTGACTTGTTCCTTGATCAATCAAAACAATCCCAGAGTGAGATAAATTCCCTTTACTGCTGCTGTAATCACAGTGTTGGATATCAAAAGTTGGATGGTAAGGACAAGGATCCTACTTTGGTCTGACTTCAATGATATTCAATGGGCTGAAGTAGGATCAATTTTTGGACCAAAGTAGTACAGGGAGCATTTTCAAAGTCGGACCGACTTGTGTTGGACCAGTTAAGATGGCTCCCATAGGGAAACATTGATTTTCACACGTCATGCGACATGAGCTCCCAACGTCAGAGCGTTTGTCGGACAAGTGTGAACCCGGCCTCATGTTTAGGTTTAGGTAGATACAGTAGATGTTTAGGTTTGGGTAGATGGGCAAACAGGCCATTTAGTTCACCTGTTTGGAAAACTGCAAACATCTTGAATTTGGTTGATAGTCACGGTTGATGACAATCCGAAGCTTGTCCCTATTGGTGAGATCTCTGTGCTTGAGTTCCAAAGTTTGCGCACCTGTATTGGTATTCATGAAAGGGGCCAATTTCTATGTTGAATTTCTCATTTATTTAATTTAATGGGTAATGCATCAGAAGTCGCCAGAACAAGGAAATGTGTATGAGAACATCCACACCTAAAGAGACAAAAAACAGAGTTCAGAATTTTGTTGTGACAATCTCACTATTGGAGTATCCAAAACACATACAGTAGGACGCCAATGGCTTTATAAAATATAATTTTTGAATGAACTGGTCCTTTAAAAATTAAACATTTGTACACTTGTTTATATTTTGCACTTTGGTTCTGCAGGCTCTTGTTATAACACAATCAATTCCATCACTACTGGGTATTATTCTGGCATGATATAAAGTAAAAGATATTTCATTGACTCCTAGAATTCTTGGATCAGCAACAAGTACTGATGGTTTGTGAGGTGTACTGCTAGGGCATCGCTCTAATGCAACAAGAGATCAATAGTGTGATATAGATTGCATGTGATGCTGTGATGATGTATATTCTAGGTCAGTGACTACATTCCAGAGCAGTGAATGCTTTGGCTGTTTATGATTGGCAGTTTGCAGTGAAAGATTCCTCACAGGATAGGTCAGGCGTGTTCGGACTAGTATCTAAATGTGTCCGAGCTCATCCCTACTCAAAGCGTATCCTAAACTTTCCAAATTAAAGGAAAACTTCACTGAGGAAAACATTGTGACTGCAAATTCTTCTGCAAATGTTAACTATCTTTCTGTCAGCTGCAGGATTCTTGTTCCTGGTAAAAACAGAAACAGACGTTTTTGGAAGTAGTTCAGGAAATGACAGTCTACATGTTTCACTTAGCACATGTTTCCTAATAAAAAGAAATGTTTTGAAAATAATGTTGACCAGTGAGTCAAACTTACCTGGGTTCAGTTTGGGGCTGGTCCAACAAACATTACTGAAGTTTGCGTGTAGAAACGTAACCCCATAAAAGTCAATGGGAGCCGATTGATAAAACCCAGTAATGGCCATTTTCTAGTGTAATATGCAATACTTAAACAAATGGCATGAGGGATGGGGGGGGGGGGGGTCTGTGCACTTCAATAGAGGACATATTTCAGAGCAAATACATTTTGTCAAAAAATTCCATTCCAGACAATGATGGGCAATCATTTGTCCCACATTGTCTATTTTTTTGCATCTGCAGAACACACACTGTGTTAATTGGCTTCGCTCTGATCTCTTCATACCCCCTGTGTGCCTTTTTTTTAACAATCCGGCATTCCCACTAGGTCTACAAACCCAAGAGTTTTAATTGTGGCTTAGTAAAGGCCACTATCGCATTGGACACTTCCTTGATCATAGAGGGCTGCACCTCGCTTCATATTTCACCCAACAGCTTGGCATGCTGGCCTCAGAGGTTTACTGCTTACAGCAAATATTACATTTTTTCAGGTCTGTGCACAAGCTTAGGCCTGATATCTTGACTCGTACAGCCTTCAAAATCAGGTGTAAGGTAAATTGCCCTACATGTTTGCTTTGGAAGAGGATTAGGGGATGGACATTTCTGAGGAGGAATGGAAGGAGTGGTCTATGCAGGCATACAAAGGCATTATGAATTGTCTCTTGTTGGTAACTGTTTTTTGCATGCCTCCACAGAATGTACCCACACTCATGGGCCCTCTGTTTTAGAGGTTGTGGACAAGTGGGCTCAACGTTCCACATGTGGTGGTCTTTTGCTAAAGTTAAGGAGTTTTATATCAGAGTTCACAACTTGATATACTCTGTTACAATCAGTGTTAATTTTGTCGACTAAAATTACTAAAACATTTTAGTTGACTAAATGAATACTATTTCAATCTACTAAAATACAACTAAAACTAAAACAAGTGAGATGACTAAAATACGACTAAAACTAAAATGCCATTTTAGTCAAAAGACTATGACTAAAACTAAATTGAAATTTGACTTCAAAATTAACACCTGTCTGTAGTTCATACCTCAATACCATAAATAATAACATATTCGATTTTTTTTGATTTTTCACTCCAGTAGTATATAATGAGTTTGGAAATTGTACAGAAATGTTAACTAATGCATTACAATTTAATTACACCCATTCGATTTTAGACGACTAAAATTTGTTTTTTCCCCAACTAAAATGTACTGGAGATTTTATTCGACTAAAACGTAGGACATTTTAGTTGACTAAAATGTACTGGAAATGTAGTAGACTAAATATAACTAAAACTAAAACAATTGCAGAAGACTTAAATGGGACTAAAACAATGTTGGTTCATCAGGGTTTACTTCCTCTTCTCCCCAAGTTCTGTTAAAGAGACAATGAAATCTCTTTGCATTTAAAAATGTCTGGTGCCCACTATTTCATCTTACAGTACACCCACCATACCTTGTAACCCAATCTACCCAGACGAATGTCAGCTGTCCCTAACTCTGAAGGTCACCCTTAGGCCTTAGGGACTCAGGACTTTGCTAGTGCTACACACATACTGTACACTTGTTGATAAGAAAAAAGTCCCACATTGTAAATCCATTGTCATTCATGTTGTCCAGTAAAGCAGATCCACATAAATCACAATGGATGATACCGAACCCCTCCAAAACAAACAATACACAAATACCCATGGCACCCATGACAGCTGAAATGTCAACATAGTGATGGGGATGGTTGCTGATGTCATTGAACCAATATATGGCAATGGCCATTAGCCAAATATTGTGATGTCTATTTTTGGTTATTGATGTCAGCCATCCACCCCCACCCCATTTGTTTACATTTCAGCTAGCAGCTGAATGGGCAGGTAAGTTGACTCACGGTTATTAGGAAGCCAGCTGCAACAACATCCAGGTAAGTGACATGATCTTTGATAGCATGACTAGCTTCAGTGTTCTGTTGTCAATGAAGTTTGTTGCAAATTTGGAGAAAAGAGAGACAATTGATCCAGCATGAGGGGAAGCATGTGTGATGCAAGCCACTAAGTGGCCAAGATGCATATCCAAAAAGTACTGTGGTCAATAATTTCACATAACTTGCTTTGAAATTATCTTTGATAGATGTTAGTGATTGCAATTGTTAAAATTATATAAGAATAATATCATACAGGAAACTTTTTTTAAATCAGGAAAAATGAATAGTTCCATATTGAATGGAGTGGCTTAGGGTTTGTGTTATGGTTGTTTTAGGATTATGTTGCAATAAAGTATTGGTTTTGTCCAGGGCTTTTTTTCAGGGGGAACTTGGGGGAACTCAGTTCCACCACCTTTGGCTTAGACCCTTTGTCTGGTTTCTGTGTTTACAAGTGACAGCTCTGCACTCTGTGTGTAACCCCCTGAACTCTGCACTCTGTATGTAATGCAATCCTGGTATTTAATGCCCCTTTAAGACCCTTCTACTGTTTGTGAAATCTGATCGGGGTCGTAGTTGAGTTCCTGCACCTATTTTCTGAGAAAAAAAGCTATATAATTGGAAAACTGACTAAAGACATTGCAGCTCATTTTCAAAGCCATAGTGCTACCTTAGGTTTAGGGAGATCTTATAACTAACAGGTGAGGTAAAGAAACAATACATCAGCACTCAAGTATTGCACGAAAAGACAAGATATCGTTGAATTAAAGAACTAGATGGCCAATCATATACATTTGGTGTCCAAGTCCACTCTAGGCTTTTATTTCTAAATGAATAAAAAATGAAAAAAAAAAAACACAAATAAAATCTTGGAAGACAACTCAAATTTTTTGGGGGGCGCAAACAAACGAAAAAAAAAATCATCAATTGCAGCCTCACTGTGCCCATCAATTGCTGCCACTGTGCCCATCAATTGCAGCCACTGTGCCCATCAAACACAGCCACTGTGCCATAAAATTGTCACCACTGTGTCATAAAATTGTCGCCACCTTGCCATGCCAAACGCAGCCACTGTGCCCATCAATTGTCACCTCTGTACCATGCCATCAAACGCATCCACTCTGCCATCAGTTGTTGCCACTGTACCCATCAATTGTCGCCATTTTGCCCCTAAATTGCCACCAGATTGCCCCCCTTGTCTGGCACTTACCTTTCTTGGTCAGCCATCCTCGGATCCTCCTCCACGATCCCTCAAAAGTAGTCCCACCCTCGATGTAGCTTCAGCCAATCAGGTTACCGGTAACCAGATCTGGTGAACCTGTTTGGCTGAGATGCGTGTCAGTGTTAACCAGGGAACACACACCCCGTGCGTCCCCTGGTTAACTATTTGGAAGCTGATTACAGCCCTCAGGCTGTAATCGGAAAGCCTATCAGAACCGCTGGCTCTGATACACACTTCCACAGCCAACCTGCTGCCGTTATTCAGATGGCCGGAGCTCACCAGGGGACTGGCCATCTGAATAGTAGGCAGCGGCGACAATATATGGATTCATGCAATGCATGAATCTATGTATTGCTTTTCAGTGGCGGTGCAGGAGAGAGAGGGGGCGGCGCTCCTGCGCCCTAGATGGACACACCGCCACTGCATTTAGGTCAGCGTTTAAACCATGGAGACCTTCTAGAACTGAGGGGGGATAGAAAAATCCTCCATGGGGAGATTCATTCAGGAATGCTATGGGCATCATGTGTTACCTATACTGTAAGAAAAATTACATAAGTGTACATAATTCTTTTTCTTTTATAACAAAAATCAGTCTGCTGCTTGCAATTATGGAATACCTTCATGACCTCTAACAAAATTGTATATTACAGTGGGGGGTTTATTATTGTCATTGCTTGTACTAATAATGATAACACTGACTGATTCACACTCTGTCACACTATACATCTCTGTGAGAGTTCGGACGTGCTCCAACTTGCAAACAAACAATAGGACATGGTTGCTCGATAAGTGATGGCCATTATCACTGGAGTGGAACAAGCCGCAGTCTTTGTTTGCAGCAGGAGTAATTATCTGCTTTCAGTTGAGCTCAGACATCTTGTAAGGATAAACTGTCCTCTGAAGCAATGGCTCTTGGCCAGTTCATTGCCAAATGGTCATCAGCACATTCTCACTACAGCACTGCAGAGTTAGCCGAGAGGACAAGAGCCAAGCATATGCAGGAACGAAAGGTGCATCTTTCTCTGACTACTTGAATGTAATGGTCTGTGCAAAACCATATGGCCTAGCATCAACAGCAGCAGCAATAAAGGCCATCGCATATTTCTACAATGATGATGATGGTCACAACCTCTATCTCTCCAGAATGCCTACTGAAAAGTATTCCTAAGAAGATTTGTGCAGCATGTTGGGAGCTGTAGTTACATTTGATTTTTATTTTCAAAAAAATGTACACTTACCTGTCCAGGGTGCCCGCGATATCAGCAGCTGAAGCAGTTCAATCGTTTAGCTCTCAGCTTCCCCCACTGCCATCCTCAGTGAGGGAATCAGGAAGTGAAGCTTTGCAGCTTAACTTCCCGGTTCCCTACTGCGCATGCGTGAGTCACGCTGCACGTCCCTGCTGTCTTCTGGGACCTGTGTGTTTCCCAGAAGACAATGGGGGGGACGGGAAGTGATGCAGATTCTGTGGGAGTCTATGCCTGGAAGTGGGTGCAAATACCTGTATTATACAGGTATCTGCTCCCCCTTCCCCCTGAAAGGTTCCAAATGTGACACCGGAGGGAGGAGGGTTTCCGAAAAGTGGAGGTTCCATTTTTGTGTGGACCTCCGCTTTAAGCAGAACTTTAATTAGTTAATTGTGAGAGAATAATGTCATCATACAAACAATGAGAGAAAAGTTGGGAAATAAGTTGGGAAATATGACTATCATGAACACAGTTCACTTGAGTTTGGCCTTTCGTACACACACAGCTTTCAAAATCCACACAATGTATCACTCCTAACATGGGAGTGATATATTAATAAAAAATATACAGTATATATATAAAATATTGGTTTTGTAGGTAGTAGATGCCCCTACTGTATAACATAAAGTGTAGGATGCTAATAGTACACAATAACCTTTCTGAGGGGAGTATACAGTAGGTGACCGCGATAGTGTCAATCTCGCTCCCTTTCTCAGCGAGATTGACCACCTACGAGCCCCATCGCGGGAGCCAGCGCCGAGCTGTCTTGCCGCGATGGAGACAAAGCTGTCATAGAAGCGACGGGGATCCGACTTGGATTCCCGCCAAATCTACACACGGCGTTTAGTATGTATCATGAGGGGGAACTCCACGCCGGATTTTTAAATAAAAATCCGGCATGGGTTTCCCCCCAGGGGAAATACCAGGCCCTGGTAGGTACCACGTGGGTAGGTACCGGAGCATGATGGGACTGCGACGTCACAAGATAGGCCTATATAAGTCGCTGGGAGCTGCGCAGCCGTCATAACAGCGGAAGGAAGTGTCGAGTCAACATCTGGAGAAGAGAAGAGAAGAAGAGAAGAAGAAGAAGTGACAGAAGAGCGGACTGGCCGCCGCTAGTAATTGAGCTAACACGAAGATAGCGGCGGCCAGTCCTGAAGAAGAAGGCGGCACCGCAGAGAGTCGAGTCAAGAGCGGAGACCGGGAGGAGACCCCGGAGAGCAGAGAAGACCCCGGAGAGCGGTGAAGACCCCCCGGAGAGCAGAGAAGACCCCCCGGAGATCGGAGAAGACCTCCCGGAGAGCGGAGAAGACCCCCTGGAGAGCAGAGAAGACCCCCCGGAGAGCGGAGAAGACCCCCGGAGAGTGGAGAAGACTCCCGGAGAGCGGGAGAAGTCCCCCCTGGTAAAAGAGCTAAAGAAGACAGGAGGAGCCGTCCCGGAGCTGTCTAATAAAATACTTTAAAAGCCCTGTGTTGTTTATTTTGTGTTTACACTTTGCCTCCAGGTGAATGGGTAGGGGTACGATGTACCCCATATTCATTCACCTAGGATGGGGGGCCGGTATCTGGGGGCCCTCTTATTAGGGGGCTCCCAGATTCCGATAAGCCGCCCGCCCGCAGACCCCGACAACCAACGGCCAGGGTTGTCGGGAAGAGGCCCTGTCCTTATCAACATGGGGACAAGGTGCTCTGGGGTGGGGGGGGCCACAGTGCGCCCCCCTGCCCCAGAGCACCTGACCCCCCCCATGTTGAGGGCATGCTGCCTGGTATGGCTCAGAAGGGGGGGGGGGGCGCTCGCTCGCTCCCACTCCTTTCTTGACCGGCCTGGCGGAGTGCTTTGGATACGGGTCTGGGCCAATTTTTTTCGGTGTAGGGAGGGTTCTCCTTACAATCCATAGCAGACCTTGGGGCCTGGTATGTCCCCAAGTCAGATCCCCTTCGCTTCTATGACGCGCTCGCTGGAATGTGCTTTGTCTATTCCAGCGAGTGCGAGATGTCGGTACCCTGTCGCCGAGAATCAGCGCGATGCTGTCGTGCTGGAAACACATTCTCGGTGACAGGTACTGTATATAAGATATACCTCATGATTAGTCTCTGTCAATCCTTGACTTGATTCTATGTAATAATATGTTGTGTGTGGGCTTCAGAGCATTTTTCGGGTTATGAAAAACGGACAATTTTTTTCTCGAACATGCTCTATTTTTTCACAACATTTTTTTTTTTTTCAAAAACATTTTATTGGGATTGCAAACAAATACAAGCAGTACCACAATTGACAGATGTGTTAGAAATTATACATAGGGGAAGGGAGGGGTACAAGGAACTAGCCGCATCTGGAAGTACAACCAATACAGTTTTCAAGAGATAGACGTAGGCGATCAAACCAGTAGAAAGGAGGGAGGGATGGGGGGGGGGTGTGGTCTGTAGATGGCGGAGTAGAGACACACTAGCTCCAGAGCTCCTCCGCCCTCCCGCCGACTAACTAGAGAGAGAGGCTGAAAAAAGTCCCTACAGACTGGGGAGACAAGTAGGCTAAATGCCCTAGAGAGGAAGCGGGAAAAACAGCGGAAAAACAGCTCGGTGTAGCTGGGATGAAGAACGAAGGGAAACTGCCTAAGACCAGGCTACAGCCCGAGATACAGCAGTTCTTCCCACAGACTAGAGCGGCAGCAAACCGGAGCAGAGAGATTGAATCACGTGGGGAGGGGACGTGCTGGGAGTCCAGCGTACGGGCAGAGAACAGCACGGAAGCCCGAGGAATGTCCGCCCCCGGAGCGAAGGAGACGCCGAGTACGCACGAGGAGCAGAGGCAGCTAAGCGACAACTTGCGAGAGGGACAGGAGCTGTCGGAGCTAGGAATGCTGAGAATGCTGCTGCATTCACTGCCCACTCGAGCGGACATACAAGCTCTCCCCACGCGTGCAGATATGGAGGCGTTAGTAGCAAGGATGGAAGAGACGCATCGCAGAGACCTGGAAACTGTACGGGGAGAAGTACAGCAACTAGCAGATAAGTGCACCCGTATTGAGACGGACGGGGGGAGGTTAGAGGAGCGGGTCAGCCACCTGGAGCGTATCCAGAGGACACATACCTCTCAGGTAGATTTCTTGCAACTTAAATTAGAAGAAATCGAGGACCGTAGCAGACGTAAAAACCTGAGATTTAGGGGGATACCCGAAACGATTGATAAAGAGGTACTCCAGAAAGCTATAGAGGAAATATGCCGCAAATTAGTGGACTCCCTCCCCCCTCAACCTCTTGAGTTTGAAAGGTTGCATAGAGCACTAGGTCCCATATCAGTAAATCTGAATAGACCAAGAGATGTGATCGGCTGCTTCCAATATTTTTCACAGAAAGAACTTATAAGCCGGAAAGCGTGGGAAGCAGAGGAGATCACATATGAAGGCTCTCGGATACAAATTTTACCAGATCTTTCCCGGGCCACGCTACAACGGAGGGCAATGTTGCGCCCAGTGCTGGACAAAGTCAGGAAGGCAGGAGGGACATATCGGTGGGGATACCCGATCGCTGTTATAATAAAGAAAAACACACAGTCATTTCATTTACAACAGCCCCTGGAGCTCCCCGAACTGTTTGAATTCATGGAGATGGAAATAATGGAGGTCCCGAATTGGCTACAACATCTCCCAGGCCCAACAAGAACAATAGGCGCGACAGGAGTGAGGGGGCAAACCCCCTCTAAAGACGGGGGGAGGAGGGGGGCTAATGGGGGCTTAGTAAGGAAGTAATGAGTAATGAGTAGTCCGTGAAAGGAAGGGAGTAAAGGAGGGAAAAGGTCATTTCCTATTTTTATTTTTTATTTTTATTCCCCCTTTTTTTTTTTTTTTTTCTCTCACTATTCTGGCCGTCCCTTATATAAGTGGCAGGCCTGATTGACATGTAGTTCCCCCCCCTCCCACCTCCCGCCCCCTGCTCCCCACCCCGGGTCTCCCCCCCCCTGTACTCTAGATGGGGAGGATGGCCGGGGTCGGATAAGTCTGTGCCCCTTACAGATAGATGAGGGTGCTCAGTCCCTACAGGCCCCTAAATTAATGCAATATGTACCCCCCTTTTTTTTTTTTTTTTTTCTTGTTCCCTCTCCCCTCGTCCCCCCCCCCCCCCCGTCTGCCGCACCGTCCCGCCCGGGGCCCCCGCCGCCCAACGGGAGTCTCTGGTGGGGGAGCCCCATTTTTTTTTTTTTTTTTTTTTTTTTTTTTTTTTTTGACCACCCCCCCCTGAGAGGGGATGGGTCCTTATGGGTATCACAGGTTGAGACTAAATTGTCACAAGGGACTCACAGGGGGACTGCACAGTGGAGATTGAACACTGTATAAGCACTGTAAATGAGTGTAATTGTAAGCTATAAGGATTCCTTATGTATTTTTTTTTTTTTTTTTGTGTGTTTTTATATATTTTTATTTATTATGATTATTTTTATTTATTATTACTTCCATTTTCTATTTTAATTTTTTTGGGTGTTTACACTGTGCATTTGTTAGAACTTTTTTAGAATTGGTAACACGATCACTTTATCTTAAACAGAATGGTATCAATGGGGCACAAGGGGTAGTAATGCACGGAATAAGAACTAGGATGTATGATATAAGTTGTACCCGCAACCCACAATTCATAGGGAAGTAAAAGAGAGGGAAGTATTTAAGAGAATGAAGGGGGAAGCGGAAGGAAGGAGTGGAACACGGAAAGGGAGGAGGGTAGTAGTATGCCCTCCCCCCCATATATATATATAAAGCACAATATTTTGTTTTTATATTTTATTTTTATTTTTATTTTTTTTTATTTTTTTCTCCCTACTTCTTGGGTTTCACTTAGTTTTTAAGTCTCAATAGACTAAGAAGCACTTATCCCTTTTTTTTTTTTTTTTTTTTTTTTTTTTTTTTTTTCCTCCAGCCCTGGAGGGGGGCTCGGGGGTGGGGCGGGCGGGGGGAGGGGGCGGGGCGGGCGGGGAGGGGGGGAGATGGAGACATAGTTCTGGGATGGGGGGGGGGTGAAGAAGAGGGGGGGTTAATAGAGGGAATATAGCTACCAAGATGCAGGTTCAGGAGGCAGGTCTTGTAAAGGAAGGAGAGAAGAGGAGATCTCTGATTAAGTTTGGATAGAGGATATAATATGTAAGGTGCAACCTGGAACTGTAATGTAATGCAATGGGAGATGGGGGGTGGGGGAAGTAGGGGTGAAGAGGGATTGTATACAGAGAGGTGGATCGGGTAGTGGGGGGGGTGGAGGGGGGGGGTATGACTTGGAGTAAGAAGGAATGATTATTGTGTTTTTTTTTTGGTTGTTTTAGATTTGTGTATTTATCTGTGTATTTATGGATTTGTACTCCCCTCCTAACTTGGAGATAAAATGACAAATAAGGATTTTGAGAATCCGAGAGCTGTGAAATTAAAGGACAAACGGAAGGATAGAGAAGGGAACAGATAAAGATATGGATATGGATTAGAAAAGAGAAACTGTAGGGAAACAAATGAGTCGGTGGGGAGGTGGGAGGGGAACAGGCCGGAGCTATCTTAACCTAACTGACCAGCCCCTAGAATAGGAACGCACGTCGGACCATTGGGAGGCGGTTGAAGGCGAGCGATCCCCGTTGGGGTATAGAGAGGGATAGGTAGGGAGGGAGGGAGGAGGGTGGTACATTTAGAAGAGGGAGGGATTGGGTAAGGGTAAGTGAAGAAGGGGGTTTTTTTTTTTTTTTTTTTTTTTTTTTTTTTTTTTATATATATATATTTTTTTTTTTTTTTTTTTTTTTTTTTTTTTTTTTCTCCCTCAAACACAGAGATGGAGGGAATAAAAATAACATCATTTAATGCGAAAGGGCTAAATACCCCAGAAAAACGTAGGATGTTGCTGAATGACCTAAGAAAGACAGAGACAGATATCGCATACATACAGGAGACACACTTTAGGAAAGGAGGATTTCCATTCCTTCAGAATAGATTCTATCCATGTGTATATCACGCAACTAATCAGGAAGCAAAATCTAAGGGTGTCTCGATTCTGATCTCTAACAGAATTCCCTGGACATTAGAGAATAGTTACCTAGATCCAAAAGGAAGACTGATTTTTTTGAAAGGGAACATCGGGGGAATTAAAGTGACTCTGGCCACGATGTATGTGCCGAATGTACACCAAGATGTGTTTATGAGGCAGGCACTGTCGAAGTTGTTGGAATTCTCAGAGGGGAGGTTGATCCTCGGGGGGGACTTCAATATCTCTTTGGACCCAAGAATAGATACCTCCAGGGGTACCTCGTCAACACCTGAGGGAGTAAGGAGGGGAATATTGCGGAAACTACAGGAAACCCAACTAGTGGATGCATGGAGGACACTCCATGGAGAGGAAAGGGATTATACCTTCCTCTCCAATCCACACCAAGTTTACTCACGTATAGATCTGTTCCTGATACCCCATTATCTAGTCTCTGAAGTGAGAGAGGTGTCCATCGGTAGTATAACGTGGTCAGATCACGCCCCGGTTAGTATGCACCTGTCACTGTCTGGTGGGGCTCTAGCCCAAGAAAGAAGGTGGCGTTTAAATGAAAGCCTATTACAAGACCCTGAAATCAGGGAAGAGGTGGCTAAAGAGATCACAGCCTACTTTCAAATAAACGACACACCCGGGTGTGACCCGGGAATGGTCTGGGAGGCGCACAAGGCAGTGATCAGGGGGGTTCTGATTAAGTTTGGATCAATTCGGAAAAAGAGGAGAGAACATCAGGTCAAAAAGTTATTAGAAGGGATTCAGAAACTGGAAATCCAACATAAAAAGACATTAGACCCCCAAACAGGAAGTGAGATAGGCCAGATGAGAAGACAGATCACAGAAATCTTACGATATAAGGCAAAAGCGATAATACAGAGGGGAAGGAGAGTAAATTATGAACTCGGAGACAAATGTAGCAAACTTCTGGCTGGGAAACTAAAGGAAAAAGGTCTTTCCACGTATATCCCACAAATTAAGGGGAGTGAGGGGCAACTAAAGCGGAAGCCAAAAGAAATAGCAGAGGAGTTCGGTAAATACTATTCTACCCTGTATAACCTGGTACAAACACCGACCGCTATATCTAAAATGGAGGAATATCTTTCCTCAGT
Organism: Rana kukunoris; assembly: GCA_029574335.1. Taxonomy (NCBI): domain Eukaryota; kingdom Metazoa; phylum Chordata; class Amphibia; order Anura; family Ranidae; genus Rana; species Rana kukunoris. The sequence goes on from CM056052.1 coordinate 118,998,373, forward strand.
AAACTTACCGAGGCTTCCATCACCGGCCCGAGCCAGTTTAGAATCCCCCATTACAATAGAGGAACTGAACATAATATTAAAAACAGTAAAGACAGGGAAGGCCCCGGGACCGGATGGCTATACAATAAAATATTATAAAGAATTCGCTAATTTACTGAGCAGTCAGATAATAAAGGTCTTTAATGCGATCGGCCTGGGCGCAGCATTTCCGCCGGACACATTGTTAGCCCACATTACGGTAATTCCAAAAGAAGGGAAAGATCCGGCGGAGTGCGGCAGCTACAGGCCGATCTCATTGTTGAACACCGATCTAAAACTGTTTACGAAGATATTGGCAGCCCGGCTGCAGACATGGCTCCCGGAATTGGTAGATTTAGACCAGGTGGGATTTGTCCCAACTCGTGAAGCAAGGGATAACACAATAAAAGCGCTCAACCTGGTCCATTTTGCTAGTGAGGGGGACATCCCTTGCGTGTTCCTGAATACAGATGCCGAGAAGGCATTTGATAGAGTAAACTGGTGCTACCTTTTCTCCGTGCTGCGGCGCGCGGGGCTGGGTGAACGTATGATTAGATGGATTAGGAGTGCATATACGACCCCACGCGCCGCAGTGAGAGTGAATGGAATATTTTCAAACCCTTTTAAAATCACGAATGGAACGCGACAGGGATGCCCCCTTTCACCCCTATTGTTCGCATTGTCCCTGGAACCCTTACTAAACAGAGTGCGTCAAAACTTGGACATACAGGGAATACAAATAGGAGAGCAGATGCATAAGGTCTCCGCCTATGCAGATGATCTGTTGTTTTCTATATCCAACCCACATATTTCACTTCCTAACCTTATGAAAGAGATTGATAATTACGGTGAAATATCAAACCTAAAAATAAATCAGACTAAATCTGAAGCGATGAATGTGGCAATGACATCGCAGATGAGTAAGATTATACAACAGAACTTTGGGTTTAAGTGGAAGAACGAGTTAAAGTACCTGGGTACCCAGATTCCAGTAAATTTAAAGGACACTTTCAAAAAAAATTTCCCCCCACTTTTTAACTCTATTAGATCGCTGCTGGAGAAATGGCAAACTGGGTTACATTCATGGTTTGGACGAATTAGTATATTTAAAATGAGTATCCTGCCAAAAATGATGTATTTGTTCCAGGCCCTTCCAATAAATATACCAGTGGCGTACATCCAACAAATGAATACCCTAATGACGAAATTTATATGGTCAGGCAAAAGACCAAGAATAAGAAGGGAGTTGATGAAGATGCCCAAATGTATTGGCGGGATGGCAGTGCCAGACATTGCCAAGTATTACCAGGCGGCCCATCTGACAAGAGTGGTAGACTGGTGTAGACACGGACAGTATAAGCGGTGGGTGGATATGGAACAACAGATCAGTAAGACCCCCTTGCGGAGAGCCCCCTGGTGCTATAGGTTATTACCAAGCAGAGTGAAGAAACATCCCACAATTGGCCCAACGCTGCGAATTGCGGCTAAGGTATGTCAGAATTCAAAATTTTCAACAAATCAGTCGCCCCTATTCCCTGTAGTAGGAAACCCCGGTTTTACACCAGGACTAGAAGGAGATGTATTTAAGAAATTAAAAGGAAAAGGTATTGTACAGGCCTCACACTTTCTGCAAACAGAAAGTTGGCCATCAATTGAGGACCTAATGAGACCAGGGGGAAATTTTGAATTAAGTTTCTGGCAGGCACTTCAAGTAAAACATTATCTGAGGTCGCTGGGACAGCCGTCCAATTTTCGGAGACAGTTAACAAAATTTGAGACATTTTTTGAAGAGGAGGAACCAACATCGCGTGTGGTTTCTAGGATGTACAGAATGTTGATATCCCCTCAGGGGGATTACGTAATGCCTGGAATCAGGAGATGGGAAAGAGACTTGGGAAGGACTTTCTCGCCAATACAGGAGAAAAATATTATACATTTGGCATTAAATTCTTCTGTTTGTACGCGAACACAGGAATCTAACTATAAACTCTTAACCCAATGGTACTATACACCAGTAAAACTGCATAAGCTCTCCACAGAAAACTCAGAGCTCTGTTGGAGATGTGGATTGGAGAAGGGAACTATGCTGCATATATTTTGGTCATGTGCAAAAGTAAGACAATACTGGTCAGAAGTACAGAGAATCTCTCAAAAATTCACGGAATACCAGATACCAGACGACCCAGCTTTTTTCCTTCTCCATTGCACACATATACCAGTGCGGATATATAAAAAATTAGCCCTATGTCACATGATAAACGCTGCTAAAAGCGGAATAACCTTACAGTGGAGAGACACTAGACCACCCTCAATTAGGAGATGGCTTAATAGAGTACGAGAGACAGGAGCAATGGAAGATCTAGTCCTCTCAGCACAAAATAAAAGAGAACAGTATGTAGAAATCTGGACAAGATGGAATACATTTATGTACTCCGAAGAGGGGAAGAAATTGTTGGAGGAGGAGAGTGAGGAGGACTAGGTGAGGGAGAGAATATAGAAGAAGGAGCAGTAGGAAAGAAGGGAAGTACCTCCGTCTCTTGAATGAGGGGTTTTGGTTGGGGGGGGGGGGGGTGGGGGGGTTGTTTTTTTTTTTTTTTTTTTTTTTTTGGTAGGGAATGGGAAGGGAAGGTATAAAAGGACAAGGGTACAGAGAGGAATCAGGTGAGGGAGATATGTATGCCAATTTAGAGAGTGGGACCGGTGGGTTCAGGATGTTTGACTCACCAGTAGAATGCGAGGAGGAAGGAGAGACACGAAGAGGTCCTCCGGAGGGTTTATTCCCCCAGTGGCATTTTGTTTAGTAATTGGATGATGGATATAGATCTATTGTTTATTGTTAATTTGTTAATTGAACCTTTTTGTTATGTTGATTCCTCTTTGAGACCTTTGATATAAAATAAAAATAAATAATATGAAAAAAAGAAAGGAGGGGCGAAGTAGGGGGAGGGTGGGAGGAGAAGAGGGGGGGTGGGGAGGGAGGCATATATGAGTGGGAAAAGCGACAAGGTCAGTCAGGAGTGGTAGGATAGAACAAGATGAAATGGACAACAGCACAGGAGATTCTAACTTGAGTACATACAGCATACATTATACACCAGTAGGAGCACCATTAGCTAAGCGGGCGTGGAGATGTGGTACCAATATTGGACAGGGTTTACTACTCAGGGGCCTGCAGAAAGGCAATAACATAACTGTGGGATGGCAAACAGGGCTAATAGATCAATTCAGATAAGCAAAGCGTGAGGAGAGCAGAGCACGCTGCTCGTTCTCAGACAGAGTAAATCTAATGAAGGCGTCCCATTTCTCATCAAACTGGGCTCTCGGTTGCTTTGGAGAGGACTGTATATCCAGGTTTTCCCTGTACATCAAAGATTTCATATGTCGTATTGTTTCCGTTAAAGAGGGGGTAGTAGCGGAGATCCAGTGATTGAGAATGGTCCTGCGGGAAATTAAAAGCAGAAGGAGGATCCAGTGTTTAGTTCCTTGGGGGAGTATGATGAACTCCTCATCCGATGCTAAGCATTGGGGAGGGCAGCCGAACAGCAAAAGGCGGGGACCTTTCTTCAAGGGGTGTTCTGTCACATCTCTTACATATTGGAGAATCGAGGTCCAGAAAGCATCAATGGGGGGACAGGTCCAGAGGCGATGAAGTAGCGTGGGCCTATGGGTTAGGCACCAAGGACAGGCGGGACCGATGTCAGGGGATTTTGAGGTAGAGAACGGGTAGTAGGCCCTATGCATAAGTCTGAATTGTGTTTCCCTCCATATTTCACACGGGGTGATAGACCTCGTGGCTCTATAGCCCCTTATGACCTCTTCAACTTCGATCTGGTCAGGTAGGTCTTTGGTCCATGATGACATAGAAGTACAATGGAGGGGTTTGACGAATTCCAAGGATAGTGGACGGTAGATGTCCGATATAGAATACTTCTTCTCTGAGACAAGGTTGTCTATGAAGGAGGATTGAAACCTAACAGATTTATTGGGGCACAGTTTGTTGACAAAGTTTACACATTGCAGGATCTGATAGTAATGGGTAGGGGGCAGAGCGTACTCCCTCTCAAGTTGAGTGAAAGATTTGGAGCTGCCAGCTGAGATCTGGAATAGAGAGCACACATTGACCAAACCCTTGTCCTTCCATTTTGAGAAGGGTTCGTATTGTAGGCTAGGCGTGAACATGGGGTTACCACAGATAGGAAGGTGTCTAGAAATATGGGGGGATAGACCCAATTTTTTTCTCACCTCCCTCCATGCCACAATAGTGTCACGGAAAAGCAAATTCTGCTTGATGGGGTTGGATAATTTTTGTAGCGAGCTGTGTAGAAGAACTGCCAAATCTATGGGGTCCACCATGGCCGATTCTAGTTCAAAGTTAGAATAGCGAGAAGATCTTAGTATCCAGTCAACTCCAACTCTCAGCAGGCAGGCAAGGTTGTACGCTCTGATATTGGGGAGACCCACCCCCCCTTCGCTCCCCGGGAGATGCAACTTTGAAAGGGCGATTGTAGGTCTACTCTTCCTCCATATGAATTTGACAAGAGCTTTATTCAATAATTGTATATCTTTGTGTTTCAGCAAGAGGGGTAGGGTTTGTAATGGATAGAGTAGGCGGGCAAAGCTAATCATTTTGAATAGTGCGCATCTCCCAAAGAACGAGAGGGGCAAGGCAGCCCAAACTTCCATTTCATTAACCAGTTTGGTAATCAGCGGAGGGTAATTCAAATAGTATAGAGAGGATGGTTCCTTGCCAATCCTAAGACCTAGATAGGTAATATGTCGTCCTGCTAGCCGGAGACAGGAGGGGGGGAGCTGTGGTCTTGAGGTACATGTACCTAGAGGGAGGATTTCACTCTTGGAGAAATTTATTTTTAAACCAGAGCACAGGCGAAAAGAGTCAAAGATGGATTGTATAGCAGGGATGTCAGTATGAGGGGAAGTGGAGAATATAAGTATGTCATCAGCGAATAGAGCCACCCTCAAGTCCTCGCGTCCTAATGGTATCCCATGTAACAGTGGGGTAGTGCTAAGAAGACGAGAGAGCGGCTCTATGGCAAGGTTGAACAGCAGGGGAGAGAGGGGGCAGCCCTGTCTCATGCCCCTGTACAGCCTAAAGGGGGGGGGGCTGAATTCCCGCTGCCGTAACTGTGGCTGATGGGGCAGAATACATATTGTGAATAAAGGTGCTGAAAGGGCCCACAAGACCAATTTTGTGCAAGACCCGTGCCAGCCACTGGAAGCTAACATTGTCAAACGCCTTTTCGGCATCTAAAGTGACTATCACTACTTCTCGCGAAGGGTTCGATTTCGCATACTCTAGGGCTGTCAGGACTTTGCGAATATTGGCAGCCGCTGACCTCCCCTTGGTAAAACCCGATTGGGCGGTGTGTATAAGTGTAGGCATTATCTCACCTAATCTCGATGCCACTATTTTGGAGAGTATTTTAGAGTCTACGTTGAGGAGGGAGATAGGGCGGAAAGAACCCGGGTCGAGAGGGTCCTTGTCCTTCTTAGCGATAAGCTTGATGTTTGCAAGGTGACCCGTCTGTAGGTAAGGTCCCCCTCCCCAGATATGGTTATATACCGATAGTAACGTGGGGGCAAGTTCGGGTCTAAGCAGTTTAAAGAATTCAGACGTAAAGCCATCTGGACCCGGAGCTTTGCAATTGGAAAGCCCGCCGATGGTGTCCCTGATTTCTTCTAGGGTGATGGGGGCATTTAAGCGCGACAAATGACTTTGATCGATCTGGGCCAGGGCAACCTCGTCTAACCATTTACCCGCCGACCCAGCATCAGTGGAATCTGGACCGTATAGAGCTGAGTAAAAATTTTCCAGCGTCTTATTAACGTCTTTCGGAGAAGAAGACAGTGTACCGTCCGGATTACGCAGCTTACTGATGTGGGTCGGCGTGTAAGTGCCCCTAGTTATCCTCGCTAGAAGCTTCCCGGCCTTATTACCAAATTTATGGTAATGAAGTTGCAAAGCAGATAACTTCATTTGTTCCACTTTTTCTGCCCAGGAGTCAAAGTGATCCTGGGCTTCCTTCCAAGCAGAAAGGTGATCTTCGGTGAGACTTGCGGTGAGAAGTGATTTGGCTCCCTTACTCGTCTGCTAGCCTCTAGAAACTGTTTCTGGGCGTTTTTTTTGTACGCTGAGACGAAGGATATAATCCTCCCCCTCAGATAGGCTTTGCCCGCTTCCCACAATAGGTTAGGGTCGTCTGTGTGTTGGGCATTGTTGCGGAGGTAATCCTCCCAAGCCTCAGACAGCATAGTTTTGAAAGTTTCATTCTGATTAAGATAAGCTGGGAACTTCCACTGCCTGAACTCCGGACGGTGTTGGAGATTGCACAGGGAGACCGAGATAGGGCCGTGGTCTGAGATAACTAGGTCATGTATGAGCGTGGATGACACTTTCTGTAATAGAGAGTGCGTACCCAAGAAGTAATCTAATCTGGCAAAAGACCCGTGCACAGGAGAAAAGAAAGTGTATTCTCTTTCCATGGGGTGGTGCACCCGCCATATATCTATTAAGTCAAGTGGCTGGACCATATTTGACAGATAGGTTGGGCGCTCAAGCGAGCGTTGGGGGCCCGCGGTCGAGGGTTGGATCTATCCTCCAGGTTACACATGGTCGAATTGAAATCACCCCCCACAAGGTGAGGTGTGAAGACGTCGGCAGCTAATAGGGACGTCAGTTTAGAAAAGTAGGTTTGGTCAGGGGAGTTAGGGGCATAGATGTTAGAAAGCCGCATTTCACCCGAGGGGAGTTTAAGGTGTACTGTGATATGTCTGCCCTCGTCATCTCTGTCGATAGACAGCACATCATACATTAAGTTTTTATGTAGCAGGACAATTACTCCTGCCTTGCGGCATGAGGAAGCTGCCCCTATGACCTGTCCCACCCAGAGTTTTTGTAAGCGAAATAAATCTTTTTCCTCCAGGTGTGTTTCCTGGAGTAGGGCTATGTCGGCCTTAAGTCGCTTTAAGTGTCTAAGGATTTTCATCCTTTTGGCTGGTGAGCGTAAACCCTTCACATTCCAGGACACTATGCAAGTCTGTGACATGAGTGGTGTGGGGGGGGGGGCTATTTGATGAAGTGTGCATAAAGTGTAATTTACCTGACATAAGAGGAGTATGCGTGTCCTGTTGGTGAACTGTGTCTCCGTGAAGTCGCTGAAGGCTTTGTAGGAACCATCCTCTCAGTAGAAAAGAGTCCCGCAGGGGAGGGTGGGAGGGAATAAGGAAAAGAGGTTAATAACAGGGAGAAAAGGGGACACACTAAAAATAACAGTAAACCATGACTTCTCTTTTTTCCGCATGTTTTCCCACATCCGGGTGAGCCGCCTGACCACCCACTAGATATTAAACCCTGATACCAGCATCACCCCCTAGACGCAACGGGAGTGACCACAAAGGGTAAGTGAAAACAGGGGGGCTGAGCGGACCCCTGCACAGTAGGCGTCACGTCATATGGTCAGCCCAGCGGTGGGGAAACACATTGTCGCTCCTTGCAAATATAGGAACAGCAACCTCAGGTTGGAGCGGTTAAGAAAAAAGAAGAAAAAAAACACAAGAAAACAAAAACAAAAAAAAACAAAGCTAAAACAACAACATTACAGTTTGGTATATGTTAACCTGTTAACCTCGCAGCCATACTCTCAGACGTATGCCAGCAGCCGGGGGCTGGCATGACCGGCAACAGCCGGACAGGAAAAAGAGCAAAAAATAATTAAAAGAAAAGCAAAAAGTACCGTCCCGAGCTGTGGAGGGATGGATAAGTCTAGGCGGCCATGAAGCAGGGGGAAGGTAGAGGCTCAGTATAATATAAAAATCAAAAAGACACATAACTGGGGAGGTCATGTCCTAGTACGCCACAAACCCCAGGTCGGGGGGGGTCAGAAAATGTATGCCAGCCAGGGAGGAATCCCAATGATAGACATGGTGCAGAGAGGATCTGCCTCACCCCAGTCCCAGGAGGGGTTGTTCAGGTGCGGATTTTAGGCGCTTGGGTGGTTCCTTCCTCGGACTTCTTTGGTCCCTTGGTCCCTGCTTCGCCTTGTCAGCATACGAGGGCGCCGTGCCTTGATCCCGCGACAGAGATTGAAGATAGGCGCGGGCTTTGTCCACCGATTGGATATTGAGCTGCTGCCCATCAGGAGTCTGCAGACGTAAGATGGCCGGGTACGCTAGGGAAAAACGGATGCCTCTCTTATACAGCTCTGCACAAACCGGTTGGAAGTCTTTCCGTTTGCGAGAGACCTCCGCTGAGTAATCAGCAAACAGCAAGATTTTATGGCCAGCGATCTCCATGGGGCGCGACTTGCGGAAGCTCTGGAGTATGGTCGCACGGTCCGCATAGTTTAGGAATCTTGCGATCACTGGTCTGGGACGGGCGCGGTCCTCGGCAAGAGCACCCATGCGATGCGCGCGTTCCACTGTGAAGCCGCGGCCTATGCCCAAAGCCTCGGGTATCACGTTAGAGCAGAAGTCCATCAGGGAGTTGGGTTTGACAGATTCCGGGAGGCCAATAACCCGCAGATTATTCCTCCTGGAACGGTTCTCGAGGTCCTCCATGCGTTCATGTAAGTGTTGCTGGTCCTGAGTGAACCGTTCCAGCATGGCACTCATGTGGTATTGGTCATCCTCCACCGAGGCGATACGTTGTTCGGCCGTGGAGAGTCGCAGGGAGTGATCCCCCAGCTCCTTGCGGATTTGATGCATCCCCTCAGCCACCGCCTTCTCAACAGCAGCAGCAATGGAGGGAGATAAGAGCGTGGCCACAGCCTTGGCAATCTTGTCATAGGAACTGTCATGGTCCAGGCCCCTCGCTGCTAGAGTGTCCATGTCCTCGGGAGACGGGACCGTCAATGCTCCCTGTAGTTCCCGTATCTCCTTGGGCTGCGAGGCCTGTACTGGAGGGGGGCCGTGCGCTGCGGCGGCCATATTGGACGAGGCCGCGGGCTCCGTCGGAATGTCCGTGGCGCCGGAGCCCCGATACGTACGCGGCTGAGTGAGGTATCGTTCCATGCGCAGATGTTGCGGTAGTCCGGGGGTGTCGAGAGCGGAGCAATCCGGGGCGATGCCGGGGCTTAGTATGCCGATTACCTGGGGGTCAGAGCGGAGCCTCCGGAGCTAGCTTCCCTCACATGCGGCGCCGGAACCGGAAGTCTCACAACATTTTAAACTATGCCGTTTTTCAGGTTGTACGACATGAAAAAAACGTGCATGCTCAGAAGCAAGTTATGAGATGGGAGCGCTCGTTCTGGTAAAACTACCATTCATAATGGAGGAAGCACATTCATCACAATGTAACAGACAGAAAAGCACAAATCGTCTTTTACTAACACAAAATCGGCTAAAGCAGCCCAAAGGGTGGCGTCATCCGAATGGAACTTCCCCTTTATAATGCCGTCATACGTGTTATACGTCACCACACTTTGCTAGAGCATTTTTTCTCACGATCGTGTGTAGGCAAGGCCGTTTAAATGATCGGGTTGAAAAATGTTTTTTTTTTTCTAGAGCCTGAAAAACTTCATTTTTTACAACCCAAAAAATGGTCGGCATCAGTCATGCCCTCTTGATACACTCTTATGCCGCGTACACACGATCACTTTTTGCGATGAAAAAAACCGATGTTTTCAATCATGAAAAAAACCGACGTTTTTCAAACTTCATTTTCCAAAACGACATTGCGTACACACCATCGTTTTTCTACAAAGCTCTAGCAAAGCGTGGTGACGTACACCACGTTGGACGGCACTCTTTTTCATTGAAGCTCCGTCTCATAACTTTCTTCTGAGCATGCGCGGGTTTAAAAACGTTGGCCCAGATTCAGATAGAATTAGACTATCGTAGAGTATCAGAAATACACTACGCTGCCGTTTTTTACCTGGCTCTACGTGGAATCCAGGTAGATTTTGTCCAGTAAACGACGGCGGCGTAGTGTATTTCTCCCGTCGCAATCCATCTAGACGAGTAGGGGGCGTGAAGCATTTAAAATAGGCGCGTTCCCGCGGCGATCGAACTGCGCATGCTCCGTTCGCAAATTTCCCGCCGTGCATTGCGTTACGTTACGTCATTCGTTGTTTGAGTAGCGTCGTTTACGGACAATCCTAGTCCCGAACGAGTTACGTAAAAAATTAAAATAAACAAACAAATTTGACGCGTGAACGACGGCCATACTTAACATGGCCTACGTACCGTTAGACCAGCAAAAAGCTGGTCTAACAGTACGTAAAAAAAATAGACGAAAGCGATTGCGAAGACCACTCGTATCTTCGTGGATCGCCGTAAAAACACATTTGCATATCCCGACGCATCAAAACGACGCGAACTCCTCCCAGCGGCCGCAAAAATAATGCAGCGTAGATCCAAAGGCTTACGAAGACGTAAGCCTCTCGGATCGAAGCCCGAAGCCGCCGTATCATGGTTTGAGGATTCAAACTAGTGATACGGCGCGCGAAATTTGAAATTACTCCTGTCTAACACCAGTTAGACAGGCGTAATTGCTTTCTGAATCTGGGCCGTTGTTTTCAACGTCGTTTTGCCCACACACCATCACTTTTTATGACACAAAAAACAATGTTTTGAAAAACGGCACAAAAAATTCAAGCATGTTGGAATTTTTTTTTGGTCGTTTTTTTGAAGACAAAAAACGACCTTTTGCCCACACACGATCAATTTAAATGACGTTTTAAAAAACGTCGTTTTTTTTCATCGCATAAAACGACCGTGTGTACGCGGCATTAAGGTTTCATAAGAACTGGTGCAGTTGAAGCTCTTCTTTTCTATCAAAATGATGCACACATGCCAAAAGTCATTCTGAAGCCCCATACACACTATCAGTTTTCCTGGCGGTTTTCTCTTCAGGTTTACCGAAACCATCTAATATGAGGTCAAACCTCAAGAGTTTCAATTTGTATGCAATCAGGCAGGCCCTTGTACTACATGGTTTTGGTAAACCTGATGAGAAAACCATCAGGAAAACTGATAGTGTGTATGGGGCTTCAGAGCCATTGACTCTGATACATTGGATTAGGGATGAGTCGAACACCCCCCTGTTTAGTTCACACCAGAACCTGTGAACACACCAAATGTTCATGTGAACTTTAGAACCCCATTAAAGTCTATGGGACTCGAACATTTGAAATCTAAACTGCTAATTTTAAAGGCTAATATGCAAGTTATTGTCCTAAAAAGTGTTTGGGGACCTGGGTCCTTCCCCAGGGGACATGTATCAATGCAAAAAAAAGTTTTAAAAACAGAAATATTCCTTTACATTTCGTACCTGGGGGGGTGTAAAGTATGCCTGTGAAATAGCGCATGTCTCCCGTACTTATAACTGTCCCTGCACAAAGTGTCATTTCTGAAGGAAAAAAAATCATTTAACCTCCCTGGCGGTATTCCCGAGTCTGACTCGGGGTTAGATTTCTGTGCTACGATCGGTAACCCCGAGTCAGACTCGGGCTCGCCTTGCAGCATCCACAGAGACTGTTTACTTACCTTCTTCGTGGATACAGCAATGCATCCGCGCTGTGTGAACGTTCCCGTGTGTCGCCGATCTCCGTTCCCTGCGACGTTACGACGCACGGGGACGGAGAACGGCGCCAAATTCAAAAATGTAAACAAACACTATACATACAGTATACTTATAGATTATAGTACTGTATGTAAAAAATACACACCCCCCATGTCCCTAGTGGTCTGCCCTGTGCACTACATGTCCTTTTATATAATAAAAACGGTTCTTTCTGCCTGCAAACTGTAGATTGCCCATACAGTGCCTGCCGCCGAGATTGTGTTTTTAGCACGCCAGCATCGCGCTGAATCTCGGCGACAGGCTGCCGATATCTCGCACTCGCTGGAATAGTGAAAGCACATTCCAGCGAGCGCGTCATAGAAGCGACGGGGATCCGACGCGGATTCCCGCCAATTCTACACGTGGGCGGAGTTATGAATCCTGAAGGAGAAATCCCCCGCCGGATTTAAAAAAAAAATCCGGCATGGGTTCCCCCCTCAGGAGCATAACGGGCCCTTAGGTCTGTTATGGGTTGCAAGGAGACCCCCCTACGCCGAAAAAATGGCGTGGGGGTCCCCCCACAATCCATACCAGACCCGTATCCAAAGCACGCCGGCCGGCCGGTCAGGAAGGGAGTGGGGGCGAGCGAGCGCCCCCCCTCCTGAGCCGTACCGGGCAGCATGCCCTCAACATGGGGGGGTCAGGTGCTCTGGGGTAGGGGGCGCACTGCGGCCCCCCACCCCAGAGCACCTGACCCCCCCATGTTGAGGGCATGCTGCCCGGTACGGCTCAGGAGGGGGGGGGCGCTCGCTCGCCCCCACTCCCTTCCTGACCGGCCGGCCGGCGTGCTTTGGATACGGGTCTGTTATGGATTGTGGGGGACCCCCACGCCGTTTTTTCGGCGTAGGGGGGGGCCCGTTATGCTCCTGAGGGGGGAACCCATGCCGGATTTTTTTTTAAATCCGGCGGGGATTTCTCCTTCAGGATTCATAACTCCGCCCACGTGTAGAATTGGCGGGAATCCGCGTCGGATCCCCGTCGCTTCTATGACGCGCTCGCTCTCCATCGCGGCAAGCCAGCTCGGCGCTGGCTCTCGCGATGGAGCTCGCAAGTGCTCAATCTCGCCGAGAAAGGGAGCGAGATTGACACAATATCCCAGTCACCTACTGTAGCAACCAAAAGTGTCCCTTTATGGCAAAAATAGTTTTAGAGCAGCTAAAAAACAGCGATAATAAATTATAATCACTTGCAGAATTTAGCGATAGCGATTTGTGGGGAAATACGTCATAAAAAAAAAAAATGACAGCAAAAATTCTGCAACTGAGCAAATTTCAGTGATTTTGATTTGATTACACTATTGAATAATTTTTACTATAATTATATTATTATTTGTTATAATTTTTTATAATTATTTATTATATTATAATTTTGAATAAAAAAATAAAAAAATCATACCCGGGATGCCTATTAGACTCTTGTTTGGATAGATTTAAGTGAGTTATTCCTAAGAATTACAAGCCTACAATATAAAACACCAAATTTCCTTGCAAATAATGGTACCGCTTTCAGCACCTAAAATCTGAAAGAATCATACCGCCAGGGAGGTTAAAAATGACTCGCTGCTATAATGTATTGTCGGCTCCCGGCAATTGAGAGAGAATTCATTCATACACTTTGTGCATGGACAGTTCTAAGTACAGGAAACATGCGCTTTTTCACATGCATACTTTACACCCCCCTAGGTACGAAATTTAAAGGAATATTTCACTTTTATTGTTTCACTTTAAGCATTATTAAATTCACTGCTCCCGAAGAAACGGCTGTTTTAAAAACTTTTTTTGCATTGATACATGTCTCCTGGGGCAGGACCCGGGTCCCCAAACACTTTTTAGGACAATAACTTGCATATTAGCCTTTAAAATTAGCACTTTAGATTTCTCCCATAGACTTTAACAAGGTGTTCCGTGGCTTTTCGAATTTGCCACAAACACCCCAAATTGTTTGTTGTTTGACTCGAACTCGAAACTCATCCCTGCATTGGATCAGATTTATGATACATTTAAATAGGCTCTGGAACCACAGATCATGTGAAACATTGTCTATTGCTATTATTTTTTTTATTGTTGCCTATTGTATATTTTTTGTAATTCTTTTATGTAAATGTTTGGTTTGCACCATTATTCTTTTAAGTGATATCTAAAAAACATTCAAATAAATCATCAAGTTTTTTCTTAAATTCCCTTAACCAGAATTTAAAGAATTTCTATCTCTTTGAAGAGTGCTAATATATTTTAATATCTGTCAAATTACTGTTTGACTTGTCAGCGTGTATTACAGAATTTTTGTTTAAAGTGAGATTTCTTACAGCAGGTACTGTGCATGGTGCGCGTTTCCATGAAGACACATAGCTGGAGCTGTTGCGTATAACTGCAGATTTAAACTGCCCCCAGTGCAAATCACTCTCAGTCTGCTGGCAGTTTGTTGTATCACAAACTGGAAAAGCTCTTTGCAGGTAAGACTGAGAGTGCTATCATCACACACTAGGTCAGCTAGGACCACTGTATTTAGTTCCTGTTTATTTTGTTAAATTTTCCCTGTCTTAAGAAATGCATTGAATGCTGCAATTGCTGTCCCTCTTTTAACCACTTCCTGACCAGACCAATTTTCAGCTTTCAGCGCTCTTACACTTTGAATGACAATTACTCAGTTACAACGTTATTATTTTTTTGTCCTTTTTTTCCCCACAAATAGAGCTTTCTTTTGGTGGTATTTGATCACCTCTGCGGTTTTTATTTTTTGCGCTATTAATGAAAAAAGACCCGAAAATTTGGGGGAAAAAATTATTTTTTTCTTAGTTTCTGTGATAAAATTTTGCAAATTATTAATGTTTTTTCATAAATTTTGGCCACAATTTATACTGCTACATGTCTTTGATACAAATAACCCAAAGTTTTTGGAAATGTTTTGGTCTGTGTGAAAGTTTTAGAGTCTACAAGCTATAGTGCAAATCATAAAAAATGATCACATCTGATCACACCTGATGTACTGAAGGCCTCTCTCATTTCTTGAGACCCTAACAAGCCAGGAAAGTACAAATGCCCACAGATGGCACTGATGAGGTGGCACAGATGGCACTGAGGCGGCACAGATGGCACTGAGGCGGCACAGATGGCACTGAGCTGGGTACTGATGAGATGGGTACTGATGTGCTCCGATGAGGCCTGTGTACTGGTGGACACAGATGGGCACTAATGAGGCGGCACAGATGGCACTAATGAGGCAGCACAGATGGCACTAATGAGGTGGCACAGATGGCACTGAGATGGGTACTGATGAGATGGGTACTGATATGCACTGATTGACTGCGGCACAGGTGGGCACTGATGAGGTGGGCACTGATGAGGTGGCACAGGTGGGCACTGATGAGGTGGCACAGGTGGGAACTGATTGCAGATGTGCTCTGAGGTGGCAGATGGGCACTGGACACAGGTGGTACTGGTGGCACAGGTGGGCACTGATGGGCACAGTGGTACTGGTGGCACAGGTGGGTACTGATGGGCACGGTGGTACTGATGGGCACGGTGGTACTGGGGGGCACACGGTGGTACTGGGGGGGCACAGGTAGTCCTGGGGGCACTGGTTAGTCACTTTTTTTTTTCAACGCTGACACTTACAGTTCTCTCTCCCTCCTCACACGCGCTGTCTGTGTGAGGAGGGGAGAGTCGGCAATGAGAGATGATCTCATATGTTTACATATGAGATCATCTCTCATTGGCCTGCACAGATCACGCTGTAAATAGCCGCTGTGATTGGCTATTTACCGCGATCTGTGTTTGGCTGTGTCCAGGGGCGGCCGTAAAAACACGTCCTAATAGGAATTCAGGGCTGCGCTGCGGCCGTACAAAGTCGTACGGCCGTCAGCAAGTAGTTAAAAAGTATAATTCCCTGCCTGTGTCTATCTTTAATTTTTTGGAGTCACAGACCTGGTACAAGCATGTTCCTAAATGAGTGTTAGAAAAATGTAAACATTTTTATCTCTTTAGATGTTTCATGTTAGAGACCCAGAAAGCATTGAAGCCAAATCATCAGCATGACAGCTGGGCATCTAACAGTTTTAAAGGAGGGACATTTAGCGGGACTTTTGTGTATGTGTCTCACAACCTCCAAGTACAGTTGAACCTTGGATTAGGAGCATAATCCGTTCCAGGAGTATGCTCGTAATCCAAAGTACTCGCATATTAAGGCGAGTTTTCCCATTGAAGTCAATAAAAACCAAAAATAATTTGTTGCGCATTGACTTCAATGGGATGCAATACCGAATGCGGCCAGAGATGGAGGTGCGTCAGAGAGTGCCAAAAACGGCCAAAAGGGCCTGAGGACACTTTGGCTTGTTTCCTGCACCCCCGTACCTCAGGCCAAATGAGGTACTGCAGGCCTATTTTCGGCTCTGCTCGGCTTCTGCACCTCCGTACCTCAGGCCAAATGAGGTACTGCAGAACTATTTAGTTTGAAATCTGCTCGTCTTGCGAGTCAACACTAGCAAATCGAGTCAGAATAAAATAAACTTACTTGCAAATCAAAACGCTCCCAAACCAAGTTACTCTTAAATCGAGGTTCGACTGTTTAAGTACCTTGCAACACCTATAAGCATAGGTGTGGTCTACTATTTTATGAAAATAAAAGGCTGCCTAAACCTGGGGCGCACACCTCACACATTCCCATATATAAGGACACACTCCATTTTGACAAAAGCCAAAGTTGACAGTCCTGTGCCCTTGGATAAAGAACATAATTTCAGAGTATAATTTCTTAACCTATTACCTAGTGTGCTTAACCTATTACCTAGTCTTGCTGCAACTTCAAAGGCAGATATTTTCTTTTTGGTAATTCTCTTTGCTGTGATATACTTGCCTGTATTTTCCTGGATTTAACATTAGTCAAAATTTTCTTCTACCCCATCTTATTTTTCACCTCGAAGCTATACATATAAAAATCTTTTAGATGTCTCTGTAACTTTTCCTTGCTGCAATTGATGTGATTTTTTTTTTCCTCCTTAGCGAGCTGACAATCAGCTGACAATCAGCCCATGCCTTTTACTGTTCGGCCCTGATGGGTTTGCTGGACCAGTAGCGCTGGTTGTGAAACATGCCGCTAGCAGAACCTTGGAGAGAACTGCAGAATAGATAGTGAGCAAGATTGATGACTCTGCATTAACAATATGCGAAAAAGTTCAGAAGGATGAGCTGAAGCTGGGCTGAGAGAGAGAATCCTGGAGCGCTGCACAGACCAGCCTTTGATTCACAGATAATTGTGTGGGAGCTGTCAGAGCAGCTTGTCTGATTCTAATTAGGATCCATCTTGAGAGCTCACTGAGGCAACATACTCTGAGGGAAGAGGTGGGTAACGTCCCTCTGAGATATGAAGCAAAAGAGGCTATCACATCCCACTTTAAATCTTGCATTAATACTAAAGTAATAGGACAAAAAAAAAGAAAGATCAAAAAACAGACAAAGTTTTAGATTATGGCATGACCGATACTTACATTTTGTGTTTTTTTATCCTATATCTAATCCTTACAAAAATCAAAAGGAAAAAAGATAATTAATAGCCCAACTATGAAATATGTCGGTAACCCTTAAATTTGAAAAGAAAAAGAGCAATGTGCAACATGCAGTTAGTTAATCATGGCAACCAACAGTTTCACCACAGTTTCTTTTTTTTTTTTTTTTTTTTTTGTAAAACGCCAAGACACTACGCTGTGCTGCACATGATAAAAATAATAAAAGGGTGTGAATTACAAAATCAAAACAAAAACAAGTGAGATTATGACAAAGGAGGAGTAGATAACCCCACTCTTATGGTGTTAAGACGTGGGGAACATTAGAGAAATAGGTAAGGGACATGTCTGTTACCTCAGAACACTTCTTCCTCCAGTACACTACTTTACTGTCCAAGTCTTGGTAATCCTGTCATGCCATCAGAACCTGACTAGGCCTCACTCTGAATAAGTCCCAGTGTAATTACTTGATGATCTTTTGTAAGCCGGGGGCCTGCAGTACCCCTTTATGGCAGAAACCGATTTACTTGAGAAGAATAAAAGGTGATGGACTACTGATCCCAGCAAGTCTGACTTGCAAATCCTACCTGCCCTCATGGCTGCATGGATTTGATACAAAGCTTCCACAGTCTCTCCCTCTGGCTCTACATCCAGCTACCCTGGCATATATTTTCCAAATCCCTCTACTGTGCTTTCCACTCACCGACATCTGCCCTGGATCCTTCCTGAATGACTTACTCCGGATGTGCAGACCAACTGTCTCCTCCAGCTCCTGTTCCAGGACACCTTTCCATGACCATGTAAGGAAAGGCTCCTTCCCACTCCTTTTCACCACCTGAGGTACACCCCCCCAGAAAGGAGGTTCCCTCAGGCATGACAGTCTAACACTCCATCATCCAGTTCATCCAGCCGGCAACTCCTCCACCTGCAGGCTGACCATGAGTATATGTAGGAGACCTGCCCCCTGCCAATCCTAGTTGGGGATTGGTCAGAGCTCCTCACATGCACCCCATTTCACTCCAGCTCTGTGCCCTGCCCCTTTTCCAGAACTTTCTCCATGGAAACAGAGAAAGCTTCAAAGAGCTAAAGTACATGTCAGTCACCTACTGCTACACTAAACCACTCCCCTGTCCCAGATCAAAACAAATAGGTCTGCTTAAACGTACCTGCACTGGAAACTTACACAAAAACCTTTATACTTAGCACCTACCTAAGGTAGAGGGTGCTACACTTGCTTTTGCTTCATGGTGTACAGTGCCCCCTATAGAGATCTGGGGTGAGCCTTATCAAGAAACACTTGTAACATGTATAGCTCTACCCCCGAAGGAGCAGCTTGAGTATATTTGGTTCTGTACTCTGCCTTGCAACCCAAAGAATAGTCTCAGCCCCTCTGGCACATCTGGCAATAATGTTTGTGCGAACACCCAGTAAAAGGATATGAATCGTAGTAAACACAGCTCTGGCTTCACAACCCGATTCCCTACGGCGCATGAGCGAGTCGCCCAGCGCCATCCTCACTGGTCCCCATTGTGTTCTGGAAGCCGAGTGTTTTCCAGAACACAACGGACGGGGGCAGGAAGTGACATACTCCCCGCAGAGAGGACTCCCAGAAGTGGGTGCAAATACCTGTCTTTGACAGGTATCTGCCCCCCCCTAAAAGGTGTCAAATGTGACACCGGAGGGGGGAGGGTTCCCATGAGAGGAAATTCCACTAAAGGGTGGAGCTCCGCTTTAAGAATGGAACAAACAGTAGCAGTATAACCAAGCAATAGACAACTATATCTTAAGCAAATCATCTAATTAAGATGTCTGAAGGTAGGGATGAGCCAAACACCACCCCGTTCGGTTCGCACCAGAACCTCGAATGGACCGAACATTTGCGCGAACATTTAAAACCCCATTGATGTCTATGGGACTCAAACGTTCGAATTCAAAAGTGCTAATTTTAAAGCCTAATATACAAGTTATTGTCGTAAAACATCTTTGAGAACCCGGGTCTTGCCCCAGGGAACATGTATCAATGGAAAAAAAGTTTCAAAAACTATTGTTTTTTCCAGGACTTTTTTTCCATTGATACATGTTCCCTCAGGCAAGACCCGGGTTCTCAAAGATGTTTTCACAGGCATACTATACACCCAGCAGGTACAATATTTAAAGGATTTTTTTTTTTAACTTGAAGTGGAAGTAAACCCTTCTATCATTTTCAGACAAGGAAGCTGCCATCTTGGCCTCTGTTTAATCGTCAACTGCCGTGGTGCTGCACATGTGATCAGTTATGACACCAGCCATTGGATGGTTTGACAGTTTGGTTGAGAGCACAACCAATGTGACAGGTGGCAATCCCGGCATGCCGGAAATTTAACTGCTTTTTGAAACTGTTAAATCAATGGGTTTACTTCCGCTTTAAGCATCATTAAAATCACTGCTCCTGAATCAGGAGCAGTGATTTTAATGATGCTTAAATTCAAAAAATATATATTAAAAATTCCTTTAAATATTGTATCTGCTGGGTGTCATTAATATGCCTGTAAAAAAACGTCTTTAAATAGCACAATCACCTGCCTGCCAGTAAATTAGGAAGAACGGATCTAGCTAAACCATACAGTGTATAAATATATATATGTACAACACGTGGGATGTATATATATCCTCTAAACACTGTAACATTAACTGACTAGCCTGCCTTCCTGCCTGCTCTATCTACCTGCAAAAAATGACACTCTCTCTGTTCTCTCTTTACAGAGGAGATCCTCTTTAGATGAATTACGTCTGGGTCTCCTTCAACTTGTCGCCCAGGTACCGACTGACAGGTGATCAATTCTTCAGTGTCCAGTTACCTTGATCTCCGGTGGTTTATCAAGGCCCTTTTGGACCTCCAGCCTCTCAATGGCGCTCCTCAGATGGACTCCCCACTGAACAGCACTACCGTTTGGGATCCTTAAGTCCCCTTTCACACTTATACGACTTGTCCCACGATTTTGGACAGCAAAATCGTATGACAAGTCATTCTCCATTATTTTCAATGAACACCATTCATACTGGTACGACTTTGAGTAGTGCCGACTTCAAAGTAGTCCCTGTACTACTTTGGTCCGATTTTGATGCCACTTACACAGGCATTCATTGAAATCGCGGCCGGGAATCGCGGCAAAATCGCGGTAAAATCACGGCCGCAAAATCGCGGTAAAATCGTGCACCTTTGAAGTCGTACAAGTGTGAAAGGGACCTAAGGCCCCTTTCACATTTATACGACTTATCTCACGATTTTGTACTGCAAAATCGTATGACAAGTCATTCTCCATGATTTTCAATGAACACCATTTATACTGGCACGACTTTAAGTAGTGCCGACTTCAAAGTAGTCCCTGCACTACTTTGGTCCGATTTTGATGCCACTTACACAGGCATTCATTGAAATTGCGGCCGCGAATTGCGGCAAAATCGCGGTAAGTTCGCAAGACTTTGAAGTCGTACAAGTGTGAAAGGGACCTAAAGGTGGGAATCCAGTCGCTCACTGGGTCCCCGTCGCTGCTCATTTGTTCCAGGCCAACGTGGCCCCGGAACCAGGAACACCGCGTGGCACACAAACCCCAGCCAGGTAGGCCACAAACTACCTGCTTGTCACCTTTCCCTTCTCTGCTGTCCAGGAGACCCCAGCTATCCACCTAACTACCACAAACCCCTTCTTATCATGTTGCTTCAACCAATTTCACCCATTCTCCATTTACAATCCTTAACCCCACAGTTGCTTCCCCTTCTCACACTGTCATGCCGGCCATGCCCTATCTTTCATTTTATTTTCTCTCGTTCCGGGCCTTACTTTTTTTTTTTTTGGGCATACAAATTGGGGTGTTCTCTGCTTAATTATTGGTGATGCACAATACTGTATTTATTATTATTTAGAAAATTGTTGTTTGTAATTTTTTTTTACTATTTTTCAATTAACATTTACCATCAAAATGAAAGCCTAATCTCTGAACCTTCTGCAACATTTAGCTCTAATTACTACAAACATGTGCTACTGAAAGAAGTATACTGTCTCCCTTACCATCACTAATATTTTACAGCACTAAACATTTTTTCTGAACTATAGAGAGCCTGTTGACTCTTCTCGAAATCCCCTGAATCTCTTCCTTTCTCTTCTTCTGCTGAATTTATCTAAATACCCAGAGAAGGCCAGAAGAATGAAAAAAAAAATGTGCGGCAATCCCCCCCTCCCCCAGAACCCCCTTTTTTCTTATCTGAGTCTGATCCAATCCAGCGATGTGCATGAGTTCCAGCTGCTGTCACTGGACAAATTGATAGCAGCGGAAGCCATTGGCTCCAGCTGCTGTCAATCAAAAGTTGTGACATGGGAGCAGGGGCGGGGCAAGTCCCACTGTCTGTGTCAATAGACGCAGCATCAGCACTAGGTACAGAGCCCGTACAGATGCCCCCCAGGGAAAGCTGCTTTCCTTGGGGGCACCCGATTAAGAGGAGGAGCCTGGAGTGCTGGCTAGGGGACCCCAGAATAAGAGAATCGGGGCTGCTTTGTGCAATAACCATTGCACAGAGTAGATAAGTAAAGGCATGTTTGTTATATTTATATAAAATAATTTTAAGGTTTAGTATCACTTTAACCCCCTCCCCGTATTCTCATTCATAAGGCACTGACCCAAGAGGGTCATGGTATATACAATCCGGACTGTAGGGAACTGCTAAAGAGATTTTGTAAAGACATAGTAGTGACATAGTGACCAGAGGAAGTAACCACAGCATTCAATGTGGAACACTCCCAGAAATGTCAAATGCTGAAATGTCTTGCAAAGATAGAACAGCGGGACTGTAGAAGGCATGGCTCACCAGAAAGGTGAGTACAAATCTCTATTTTTTCAGGGACTGACAGGGTCATTTTAATACTCTGATTCAGAGCCCAGTCATTTTATTCCTACACATCAGATGTTGTATGAAAGTACAGTAATGGTTACAAGGTAGATTGCATTGTATACAGTATTAACACCTACGTCCTTTACATATCTTAGCATTGTAGACTGTTAAAGTCACAGAAAAGGAAAGTGACACTAGGCAGTATTCATGCTTTCATTTCTTTGACTTGGCTGGTAAATGAAGACAATAAATGTGTAAAGGAAATGAGAAGGAGAAGAAATTAGAGACATTTCTCCATTCACATGAGAAAGAAAGCAGATATATGCATCCGCAATGATGAATGGAAAGGATATAGAAGGGGAATCAAGAGAGCCAAGCTACTGGAGATATTTCACTGTTCTTCCTGACTTTATCCAATAAACCATATCCCTTACCGCGGAAAAGATTTACTATGCAAGGAAGGAAAAAGGCAAAAGAAACAGTGTGACATAGGGTTTTTAGACAGAGAAGAATTAGAGCTTTAAGTCTCAAGCAGCACTTAACTGCTGCTAGATCTTTCTTTGAGCTTATTTAAAGTATATCCAAAGGGAGAAATCACTGCTTTTTTTTTTTTTTTTTATAAAAATAAATTCACTTTTGTAACTCTTGAGAAGAATTACCTTTAATGATTCACGTTGTTTCATGTGTGGGTGTGATTCCTGTGTCAAACAAAAGCTTGTGACAGATCAGCCTGAAGTTGAGTCTTCTAGATTTCTTGCATTGATGTCTCAAGATTTCTTTTTACCAAAGCCTACTGAATTCCCTTATGTCTTTATTCGAAATATTCCATAGATCTCAGGAAATGTCTGTAGGGGTATTCGTCTGTCACAAGAGAGTACAAGGATTACCACTTTTAGTGCAATAAACCAGTGAACCAGTTCTTAATTTTAAACATTAAAAAAGTCCTTCCCTGCAAGAAAAACACAGTAAGGCGTCTGCTATCAGCTTGATTCGATAGAAAAGTTGTTTTGTGTGCTTCTCTCTGATTTAGATGCACTTTGCTCCTTGGACATCACTTAATGTGTATATTGCGTTGCCCTGTATTGTCAGGACTGCTTGTGTCTTAACCCATACTTGTTGCTCACTTGCTGTCACAGTTGCCAGTATGTTGACTAAGGCTGGGACAAGGAGTGGGCAGGAGTGAATTTATGCTCAGGGGTAACCATGCAAATTAGTGCTCAACGGTTTTGCGGGGTGGGGAGGGGATATCTGCTGACACATAATGCTCATACATTTGGGGGGGGGGGGCAGTTTGGTATGTCCGCCCAGGGCTTCAGATGATCTTGTCTTGGCACTGATGTTAACCACACTAGTAATAACTTGTAAACCTTACTTCCTGTTCTTCTGTCTGTAACTCCACACAGTAATGCAAGGCTTTCTCCCTGGTGTGGAGTGTCGTGCTCGACCCCCTCCCCTGGAATACAGAAAAGTCAGGACGCCCACTATCACACAGCTCCTTTCTCTAATCTGCAACGTAGAGAGGATCCTGACTCTCCTGTATTCCAGGGGAGGGGGCGAGCATGACACTCCACACCAGGGAGAAAGCCTCACATTACTGTGTGTAGTTACAGACAGAAGAACAGGAAGTGAGGATTTCTCAGAAGAAATAAGGACATTTAAAAGCAAAATTGAAGGATGAGATAAGTGAAGGAGGACTGCACTAGGTAAAGAAAGCTTTTTAGGAAAAACAATTTTTACCTTTATAATCCCTTTAAGGTTGCCATTGGTTCGGAGGATGCGTGTTTGTACTTTGGATTTTAGTCCGACGGATTTGTGTACACACAACTGGATAATCCGATTAAACATTTGCTGTCGGACAATTTGAGAGCATGACCATCCAACATTTGTTATTGGAAATTCCAACAACAATTGTCTGATGGAGCATACAGTTGGTCAGATTATCTGACAAAACATGTCCATCACACAATTGTTGTAAAAATATCCTTTACAGTAAAGAAACCTCTACGCAGTTTAAGTGCAAATTTTTTTTTTGCCAACCAACTGGATAGACTATTTAGGTCCACATCCCTCGTACATAGAAAGAACAACAATTTCCTCTACGCAGTTTAAAGGAGTTGTAAAGGATTTTTTTTTTTTGCTGAAATGACTGTTTACAGGGTATAGAGACATAATAGTTAACTGATTCCTTTTAAAAATGATTAAAAATAGATAAAAATCAATCATATAATGTACCTACAGTTTCTAGTTTCGCTGTTGCATGTTGTTTCCTGCTTCTGTGATGTACAGAGCCACAGAGCCAATACAGGGCAGTAATGGTTTGGAAAATGAAACTCCTTGGTGCTGAGGGGTTTTAGACACACAGTAATTCCACCTCCTTTATTAGTGACCACAGAGAGAAAGCTCCCAGCACTGTGGTCATCAGGAAACAGACAACCAGGAAGTGTGGAGATCAGAGAAGAATTACAGCAACTTGAGAGCAAAAACGAACAATGAGGACATGAAAATAGCACTGCATTAAGGTAAAGGAAGCTATTAAGATTAAAAAAAGAAAATTCCTTTACAGACCCTTTAAGGTTAAACTGCTTCACTTCTAACTTTAGTTATTAGCCACGTGTCTTTTTAATTTCCCTTTTGTGGAAAAGGTTTATTCTTATTGTGGGGTCACAGTACAGTATTTATACATTGAAATCATATCCCCTCTCAAGAGTCTCATCCCCAGAAAGAATACGTTCAATGCTCATAATCTTTCCTCATAACTAAGGTCCTCCAGTCCCTTTATTATCTTTATTGCCCTTCTCTGAACTCTCTCCAGCTCATCCTTCCTGAGGACTGGTGCCCAGAACTGGATGGCATACACCAGGTGCGGCTGTACTCTACCATTGCAGAGTGGGAGAATTATCATTTATCTCTGGAATTAATCCCCTTTCTAATTCCAATATTCTGTTGGCTTTGCTTGCAGCAGCTTTGCATTGCATGCCATTGCTGAGCCTGCCCTCTACTAGGACCCCCAGGTCCTTTTCAATCCTAGATTCCACCAGAGGTTCTCCCCCTAATGAGTATATTGCATTCATATTTTTGCCACCCATATGCATTATTTTACATTTTTCTACATTAAACCTCAGTTGCCATGTATTTTTCCCACCCCATTAATGGTTCAGATCCTCTTGTAAGGTTTCCACGTCCTGTGGAGAAATTATTGCCCTGCTTAACCTAGTATTGTCCTCAAATTCTGAGGTTGAGCTGCTTAGCCCACCCTCCAGGTCCTTTATGAACATATTAAATTGGATTGGTGCCAGGACAGAACCCTGGGGGACCCCACTTTCCACACCAGAGCATTCAGAGTAGTCACCATTTATCACTACCCTCTAAACTCATCCCTGTAGCCAGTTTTCAATCCATGTACTCACCCTATGGTCCATGCTGACAGACCTTAGTTTGTAAAGTAAACGTTTGTGGGGAACTGTATCAAATGCCTTTACAAAATCTAGATACACCATGTCTACGGGCCTTCCTTTATCTACAGTAGATGGAAACTCACCTCAACATAGAAGGTTAATAGATTGGTTTGTTAAGAATGATTTTTCATGGATCCACGCTGATTACTGCTAAGATACCATTTTCATTACTAAAATCTTGTATATAGCACGTCACGAGAGTCAGAGTTCCCGAAAGTAGCTGAACTGCGAGTCAGCTCTACACGGCGCCTGCGCACCGACTAGGAGACGTGTAGAGCTGACTGCACAGGCACCGTATAAAGGTGACTCGCAGTTTGGCTACTTTCGGAAATACTGTGACTCTCGTGACGCGCCTACACAATAGGGGGGGCACAGGGGAAACTTTTTCTCAAGGATGTCAATCATCTGGGCGAAGTCCCAGGTGACATTGCGCCTCTGCATAGAAACGCCTACTCCCGCAGGAGTAAGTAACCGGAAGCCGGGTGGAAAATAGATATAATAAGGCATATAGAGCCAAAAAAAATGGTATACTGTACATGTTGGAAGTATAAAGAATATGATCTTATATACATGTCATTTAGGTGAACCTCTGCTTTAAGGTCTAATATGCAAGCTATTGTCCAAAACAAATATGGATCTGGACAGCAAAAAAGGGGACATCTACCATTACCAAAATATAAAAAAAATGCAATACAATGAGGGCAGGGTCTTTTTCAAGCAGCTTCAAGGGTAATATAGAACAAACACAAATGTTTTAAATTGTAAATTTGGAGGATGTCTCAAAGCTGGGCATGGTATTACACAATATAGTTTTCATGGAAGCCTACCTGACAATGTACTCTGGCAGTGCTTATTTGGTTGGTTTTCTTTTCAAATTAGCTTGGTTTATGGACAAGAGCAACACCTAAATCTGATTAATTGAAAAAAAAAAAGGCATTTTTACATATTAGATAAGACCAGAACTGTGTGGACTGCAACAGAGGAAACCCAAACATAAATAGATGAAAGTAAGTAAGTTTATTAACTACTTGCCGACCAGCTGCCGCAGAGCAAGAACCGGAAGCTGTGTGTGTAAACAATGTATAAACAGTGATCAGTCATTTCCCCTAGTCAGTCCCACCCCCCCATTCAGTTAGAACACACCCAGGGAACATAATTAACCCCTTCCTCACCCCCTAGTGTTAACCCCTTCCCTGCCAGTGGCATTTATATAGTAATCAATGCATTTTTATAGCACTGATTACTATAAAAATGCCAGTGGTCCCAAAAATGTGTCAAAAATGTCCGAAGTGTCCGCCATAATGTCGCAGTACCGATAAAAATCGCTAATCTACTAGTAAAAAAAAATAATTAATAAAAATGCCATAAAACTATCCCCTATTTTGTAAACGCTATAACTTTTGCGAAAACCAATCAATAAACGCTTATTGCGATTTTTTTTTACGAAAAATATGTAGAAGAATACGTATCGGCCTAAACCGAGGGAAAAATGTTTTTTTTTTATATATTTTTGGGGGATATTTATTATAGCAAAAAGTAAAAAATATATTTTTTTTCAAAATGGTCGCTCTATTTTTGTTTAGAGCGCAAAAACTAAAATACCACCAAAAGAAAGCTCTATTTGTGGGTAAAAAGTACCAAACAAACCAAACAACCAAAACAGTGATAGTAAACCAACGAGAATATATAGCAAAGGGAGTACCAGAAACGTAGTCAAGCCAGGCCAGGATCATAAACAGGAGATCAGCAGATGGGGGGCCAGGAGTAAACAGACAGGGACAAGATGGAAGGAATCAGGCTGCAGGGCAAGGATCCAGGGATACAGGAACAGATACAAACAGGTTCAAGATATAGGATTCAGGAATCAGGAAAACAGGTAAACAGGCTGCAGGTCAGGGCACGCGGACAATACCAGGGCAAGGTGCGTGTGCACTTGCCGGTTATTTATACTATTACCTGCTAACGGGCTCAAGTAATGCCTGACTGCAGAAAGTAAAATCTGCTTTATACTGCCAGGATCCATCCGCTGGTGGACGCCAGTACTGCAGCCCAAAGATGACATAGCACCAGCAGGAAGTCCTCCAAACTGCCAGGAGACACCTGCTGGTGGACCTCAATACTGCATGCCAAATAATAGATATTACCAGTGGATGGAACCTTTCCTGACAGGTCTTTTCTTTGATCAGTGGATAGAAATTGGCCAGCGACCCACTAAGGATTTCCCTTCTCGTTTTTCTACATTTCCTAAGACAGACACCCAGTGGCTCTTTTCTTTTCCAGTATTACTGTGCTCCAGTGCAGAAAACCAGGGCCATAAAGACATGGTGTGGCTAGTTTGGTGTAGAGCATAAAACCCTGACTCCAACCCTACTCAAAATCTTTAGTATAAATTATAATTATGAATGCCAGTGTAGTATGAATGGCAATTGTGATCCAGGTATCTCCAGCCAACATCCAACATCAGTGACTAAGGCCTATATAGGCATCCTCACCCTGTGTAAATTAGGCCTAAAAAATTGCTCTCCTGGCTGAATAAGTACTACTTTACAATGACTCACTCAAAAATATTGTGAAAAACCTTCCCAGAAGAGTGGAGGCTGTTATAGTCACAAAAGGGGATCAATATTAATGCCTGTGGTTTTGATAATATTTGATGGCCAGGTGTCAACTAGTCTAGTCATTAGACTAGAGGTCTCTTGAGAAGCAGGAGAGTATGAACATTAACCACTTAAGGACCGGACCAATATGCTGCTAAATGACCCAAGGGGTTTTTACAATTCGGCACTGCGTCGCTTTAACAGCCAATTGCGCGGTCGTGTGACGTGGCTCCCAAACAAAATTTGCGTCCTTTTCTTCCCACAAATAGAGCTTTCTTTTGGTGGTATATGATCGCCTCTGCGTTTTTTTTTTTTTTTTGCGCTATATACAAAAATAGAGCGACATTTTTGAAAAAAAATCTATATTTTTTTCTTTTTGTTATAAGAAAAATCAAATAAACAACATCATTTTAGTTAAAACATTTAGGCCAAAATTTATTCAGCCACATGTCTTTAGTAAAAAAAAAAAAAAAATTGCTACTTAGCGGGAACAGTGACACTAATACAGCGATCAGAAAAATGATCGCTTAGTGACACTGGCAATAGGGAGTGAAAGGGTTAACTAGGGCGGTGATCAAGGGGTTAAAACTTAATTAGAGGGGTACGGGGGCTATCCTGAACCTAACACTAACTGCCTGTCACACTGACACTAAATGCAGTGATTAGTACATATATGATCACTGCATTCAGTGACACTGTGACAGGGGGGTGGGGGGGGGGGGTGGTTAATGTGCCTGTGTGTCCTGGTGTCAGTGTAGTGTTGTGCAGACTCGCTTTGTGATGTCTTCTCTCCTCAGCGGCTGTTGAGAGGAGAGATTACATCACTTCCCCCTTCCTGTGTTTACACAGGAGGAGGAAGTGACATGCAGGGGGAGCGCGTGGATTGGCTGGGAGCGATCCGGAGGGGGCGGACAAAAACGAACAGCCACCCCCTCATCCCGGATTGCTCGGACAGCCACGGGGAATGCCACAGGTACCGGGGAGGTCCCGATCGGACCCCCGACCCACGTCTAGGCAGGGACATACAGGTAAGCCAATGTGCCTGTACGTGCAATTCTGCCGACGTATATGTACATGCGGCGGTCCGCAAGTGGTTAAAATTGTGGCCTTGTATATTATGCTCCTATTGGAGCAAAAGGAACCATGCTTTATAAGAGTTTTCTTTTGTCCTCCTCTGGATCAACTGAGTGTACATGGTCCTGTCTATGAAGGTTTTCTATGTATTCTTTTTCAGATTAAATAAACTTGATCAACTTTTGTCTATAAGTCCCCTTTCACATGTGATGGACTTTGCCTGCTCAGTGGGGAATCTGCTTTGCTTATGCAGAGTAGACAGAGACAGCCCACTGTCCTCTATGACAGCCCGCCTGTCTGTTTACATCTGATGGCATCCGTTTCCGATCTGCTAGACAGATGGGGAGATGGATTTCCATCCATCTGTTTTTAGCAGCCAGTTTCGGATTGGATGTTGGTGGGTGTCAACAGACACATGTTTGTTGACACCCGCCTTTCCATAGAGGGTAATGGATGGTCCAATCAGGTCTACCTAAAAAACTGACAGGCAGACCTAATCAGTCTGCCTGTGTGAAAGGGGCTTACTACACTATACGTCCAAAAGTTTGTGGGCAAATGATTATCAAACATGGCCACAAGGGTGGAAACTCAATAATAATGCCCATGGTTTTGGAGTGAGATGTCCAATAAGGTTTAATGGTCAGGTATCAGCAAAATGTTGCCAATATACATTGTAGTCTAGTCATTACACTTATGCTGCGTACACACAATCAGACCTTGGATGCTTTTTCTGAAGGAATTCCGCGCAAGCTTGGCTTGCATACACACGATCACACAAAAGTTCTCTGAACCCTCATCCGCTAAGAACGCACTGACTTACAACACTACGACGAGCCGAGAAAAGGAAGTTCAATGCTTCTGAGCATGCGTCAAATTGTCTCCAAACATGCGGTAGAATTTTGCGCGTCGGAATTGCTACAGACAATCAGATTTTCCGATAGGATTTATTTTTCTTCTGAAAATTTGAGAACCGGCTCTCAATCTTTTTTTGGCAGAAATTCCGACAGCAAAAGTCCGATGGAGCATACACACGGTCGGAATTTCTGTTGAAAAGCTCACATTGGACTTTAGCTGTCGGAATTTCCGATCGTGTGTACGGGGCATTAAAAGAGTAACTCTTGAGAAGCAGGACATTGAAAGGTGCATATGTGTGCCGGTTGCATAGTAAAGCATGGTGTGGTCTGTAATTCTGTCACACTTGGGCAGATGCAGGTTATGTATTTCACTCCCATTCATGGATACAAACAATTCCATTACTATAATGCCAAAGACTTAAACATAAATGGGACTAGTTGTGTAGCAGTGACAGGCGTGAAACCAAATCTTTAACTGCAGGTTCGAAAATAAGTCCCAGAAGTGAAGAGGTTAAAATCCCGCCTCCACTTTGCCGTTTTACGAGCTCTCCTGCTGATTAATCTTACGAGTCTCCAGAACAAAATATGGGCCTCACATTAGCAAAGATTATTCTAACAAGATGCAATTCGTTGCAAGCGAGACAAAGATAATTACGGCATTACGGCAGATTGCGAGCTTTGTTTGCATATTATTTGCATGTTTACATTTTGATCCGATTCCCACAGATTGGTGCTGACCTTTCTGTGTTCTGCTCAGGCTCTAATCTTTGTGTGTACACTTTCCATTTGTATTATCTGTTTCCATCTGTTCCTGTGTGTTAAAATCTCTCTAATTGTTTCTCTCTGACTTGTTTTGCTTTACAACGGCTGCTGTTTGCATTACAAAGGTGTGGTGCCACTTAGGACTAAAGACAGCTAATGAGCATGATATGTTTAATTGGGATGTATTTTGCTCTGTTTGTGAGGGTTGTTCATGAACACAATCAGAACAAAAGCACACAACCCTCTCTCCCTATGATGAGCTCTGGGGCAGCAGGAAACCTGCATCAGCGCTAGCCTCTATTCTCTACGCTGGCTGATTTTACCACCTGCCACGTCCTCGGCACAAAGTGGTACAAGTATCTTTATAGTAAATAGATGAGGACTCCTGACCCAGGGGTTTCAAATGCAATTTTAACTGGCTGAGTGAAAACAATTACAAAGAACCTGCTACGTCTGGCATGCAAATATAATGCTGTACAGAGATATTGGTAAGGACAACTGCAACATGGTGATTTTGATGTACTAACAAATTTACTAAAGGATTTGGCATATGTCACAAATTAGGATCACTAAAGGAATTTTTTTTTAAGGCTAAATAGCTTCCTTTACCCTAATGCAGTCCTGGTTTCATGTCCTCATTGTTCGTTTTTGCTGTAATACTTATCTGTTCTGCACACTTGCTGCTTGTCTGTTTCCTTATGAAAAAAGTACTGGGAGCTTCTCTCTGTGGTCTCTAATCAAGAAGGTGTGATTATTGTGTGTCTAAAACCCCTCAGAACCAATCAGTTTCATTTTAAAAACAAACACTGTCCTGTATTGGCTCTATGTCTCTGTCCTTCACAGGAGCATGAAACTAGATGAAAAACTAAACTGAAACTGCAGGTACATTATATGATTGATTTTTATCTATTTTTAATCATTTTTAAAAGGAATCCGTTAACTATTATGTCTCTATACCCTGTAAACAGTCATTTCAGCAAAAATGTTTTTTTCCTTTACAACTCCTTTAAGCCAATTGGATGTTAATGAAATTTACTATTTATTTTCAAAATGCACAAAAAGCATACATGTTGAATTTTTATATTTTCCATATATATACTTAATCGCATATTGCTAATCGCATCTCAGTTAAAGTCCCAACCCTCCATTTTTTATACCCTTACAGGGATGGAGGCCTGTGGTGGTGCATACCACTTGCCTCATACAAAGTCCCAACCCCTCTTTATTTTTCTAATATTAGCTAGGGATGGAGATGTGATTTTCAGGAGTTTAACAGAGCGCCTCCACAGATCTACCACCAACAGTTAATTTATGCATTGTCATTTTTTGACTAGCTGACCCAGTTTGATGTGGTCCGCACCTATTTTGGTGGTATTTTGGTTTGGCAGGCATGTATTGGTTTCACCCCTGGTTTTTTGTCTTTCCAGTGCTCTCATTTGCCAGACCAACTATAGATAGGGGCAGGTCTATGTTCCCATCTGCTCCCTGTCTATTGATTAGCACACCTGGGCTCCTCTTTTGGAGGCTTTAAAAATCATAGTTAGGACTGCAGTTACACAGAGTGACGCTTGGCCTGCAGCTTCCCAGGTATTTGCAAATCTCTGCAACTAAACCTCTGTTTTAATTACACACAGTTAGACAGTTTCATTTGGTTTGTGCTTCTTGGGTTGGTATTTTTGAGCCTGGCCATTATGGAAACAATTTTTATATTTTCCATATATATATATATACTTAATCGCATATTGCTAATCGCATCTCATTTAAAGTCCCAACCCTCCATTTTTTACACCCTTACAGGGATGGAAGCCTGTGGTGGTGCATACCACATGCCTCATACAAAGTCCCAACCCCTCTTTATTTTTCTAACATGTTGAATTTATTACCCAGGATTGTATGCTATGGAATGTAACCTCCAGCCACTGAAAACATTGCAATTTGGACTAAAATTAAGGCCCCATGCACACGAGATGCAAATGCAAACACATCTAAGCACACGTTTTCAAAGGCAAAAACCGGCATTTAAAACGCCAGTTTTTGCTGCGAAATTTGGCGGCGTTTTACCGCATTTGCATTTATAAGCATTTAGTTAAACATCATAAGACCCTCCCTAACCCCAAAAACAATATTATTTAACCATTTCCGCCATTTTGTGAGTCCAAAGTGAGTAGCAGCTAAAAGAGCAGCAGTATACTTGTATTTAGTGTGTCACTTGCCACATCACCTGCCACAAGCTGTGGATTGTCCACTTGCCATGTCACCTGCCACAAGTTGTGAATTGTCCACTTGCCACGTCACCTGGCCACGTCACCTTCTACAAGTTGTGGATTGTCCACTGGCCACGTCAGCTGCCATGTCACCTGGCCACGTCACCTGGCCATGTCACCTTCTACAAGTTGTGGATTGTCCACTGGCCATGTCAGCTGCCATGTCACCTGGCCACATCACCTGCCACAAGTTGTGGATTTTCCACTTGCCATGTCACCTGGCCACGTCACCTGCCACATCACTTGGCCACCTCACCTGCCACAAGTTGTGAATTGTGCACTGGCCATGTCACCTGCCACATCAACTGGCCACGTCACCTGCCACAAGTTGTGGATTGTTCACTTGCCACGTCACCTGCCACAAGTTGCGGATTGTCACCTGGCCACATCACCTGCCACGTCACCTGCCACAAGTTGTGGATTGTCCACTGGCCACATCACCTGTCACGTCAACTGGCCACTTCACCTGCCACAAGTTGTGGATTGTTCACTTGCCATGTCACCTGACCACGTCACCTGCCACAAGTTGTGGATTTTTCACTTGCCATGTCACCTGGCCATGTCAACTGGCCACTTCACCTGCCACAAGTTGTGGATTGTCCACTGGGCACATCACCTGGCCACGTCACCTGCCACAAGTTGTGGATTGTTTACTTACCACATCACCTGGCCACGTTACTTGCCACGTCACCTTCCACAAGTTGTGGATTGTCCACAGGCCATGTCACCTGGCCATGTTACCTGCCACAAGTTGTGGATTGTCCACTTGCCACATGACCTGGCCACGTCACGTGGCCATGTCACCTGCCACAAGTTGTGGATTGTCCACTGGCCACGTCACCTGGACACATCACCTGCCACGTCACCTGCCACGTCACCTACCACAAGTTGTGGATTGTCCACTTGCCACATCACCTGGCCATGTCACCTGCCACAAATTGTGGATTGTCCACTGGCTACGTCACCTGGCCACGTCACCTGCCACAAGTTGTGGATTGTCCACAATGCAATGCAAGCAATTACAGTTGTTTATGTTTTTTAATGGTTTTTCATAATTTGCCATAATTTTTGAGATTTCTAATGTATCTAGCGTTTGCTTCTGGAAAAACGAGGATAAACGCAACTGCCTAAAAACGGTATTAAACAAGATTGTGTGCATGGACACATAGGATAACATTGAATGTGTTCAGGGGCAGTTGAAAAAACTGTCCAAATGCCTCTGAGTTTACCAGCGTCTCGTGTGCATGGGGCCTTACCGTGATTTCGGTCTATAAGCAGTTTTAAATGTGCATATCCTGTAGGATAACTTTGTAGGGTTATCGTGAAAGGAGAGTGTAATAAACCTTAAAGCAAAACCAAACAGGTAATATATATACCGGTAATATATATCTTGCAGCTTCTGGGTCGGATTTACATCTTAGGAGCCTATAGGCAAAAAATTCCCCCCCCCCCCCCCAAAAAAAAAAAACATCACCAATCAACACGCTCACCCCCTAAGCATAAATTCCTTCTGCAAGTTAAAATTCTCACCAAGTGCAAACATTCCCTATCCTCACAGTCCAAATTCCCGTCCCAGCATATATCTTTACCCCCCTCAATCCGACGTTCCAGCTCAAATACCCTCCAATTCCCCACAAATCACCCCTCCTAGCACACACTCGCTTTCCTTCTTTCCTTCCAAATCCCCCCTTCTAGCATTAATTCTCCCCCCATAATCCTCTCCCACAATTCTCCACTCCTAGCACAAATCCTCTCCCCCAAATACCCCCCTCCTAGCTTAAATACTCCTCCCAACTCCTAGCGTAAACCACCCCCAAATCCCCCCTAGTGTAATTTCTCCCCCTAAATCCCCCCTCCTAGTATAAATTCCACCCCCAAATCCTCTTCAACAATTCCCCACTCCTAGCACAAATTTTTACATTCAAATACCCCCTCCTAGCTTAAATACTCCCCCCAAATCCCCACTCCTAGCGTAAATTCTGCCTCCAAATCCTCTCCCACAATTTGTTACTCCTAGCACAAATCCCCCCTCAAAATCCCCACTCCTAGCATAAACCCTCCCCCCAAATACCCCCTAATGTAAGATCTCCCCCGAATACCCACACCTATCGTAAACCCTCCCACCAAATCCCCCCCTAGTGTAAGTTCTCCCAACAAATTCCCACTCCTAGAGTAAACCCTCCCCCAAATCCCCCCCCCAGTGCAAATCCTCCTCCACAAATCTCCCTTCCCAGCAAAAATTCTCTTCCCCCCCCCCCCCAAATTCCCCTTCTTGCACAAATCCCCTCAAATCCATCATCTTATCACATTTACAACCTCCTCCAAAATACCCTTCTCAGCAAAAATCCCTGTACCCCCCCCCCCCCCCCCCCAATTCTCCCCTCCTAGCACAAATCTTCCCAAATTCTGCCCCCTAACACCTATGTCCCCCGATTCCTCCTTCTAGCACAAATTCCCTCCTCCCCCACTACCATTCTCTTACCAGCCCCCCTCCAATCTTACTGGAGTAGTGAGGAGGTGCAGGCTCTCTGTGCTCCCCCAGGCTGCCCCCCCATGAACATTGTACCCATGCCCACTGTAAGTCCAGACAGGAGATGTGTCAGTGAGGAGAGAATTGGGATAACAACACTGCTTCATACAGCAGGTTACACAGGATCCTCTTAGATCAGATAATAAACAGCTTGATTACCCATCCCATACCTCCTCTAAGGACTGCTCTTATCCCATAAATGTGGTAGGGGGTAGACATGTGCAGACTGGAATATTTTGTTTCGTGTTTTCGTTTGGAAAATAAATGTATTTAGTTACTCCCGAAAATCATTTTGATTTATTTCGTTTTTCGTTGGGGGATAGCTTTTGTCCGAAAATCCAATAATACTTGGTTTCTGTTCGAATGGTCAAAAGAATATTCGACGGAACTTCAAATCTTTTTGGTTGATGTCGAATGGTCAAAGAATATTCGACAGAACGTTGAATCTTTACGTCGAATCGTACATTTCCGTTCGAATATTCCGCTTACAAGAATTCTAATGTTGTATGACTAGTAATAATGTCGAATCCATTTTCTATAATGTCGAATCTATTTTCTCATAAATCAAAATCTATTCTCTGTAATGTCGAATCTATTATTTCTATAGTGTCGAATCTTTTCCCTCTACTGTCGAATCTTTCCTCTATGATGTCGAATCTTTTCCCTATAATGTCGAATCTCTCTATATCGAATTGTTACCGCAACGAAAATGAAAATAAAGCATTTTTTATACCGGTGTAGCAGTAGAATTGGTATCCCATGAAAAATAGTATCCCTGGCAGCAACTGCGCATGTGCCGATTACAGTCCATTCAAATCGAGCGCAGAGCAGCTGCAGGACAACACAGCGGAGTCAGATTAACTCTGCACGCGCCGAGAGCTACTCCCGAGGAACACACCGTAGTCATCTTAATCCTTCAAGCGCCGAGAGCTACTGCCGAGAAACACTGCATCTGGATGACCGCGGGGGACACAGGCTTGTATAGGCTACCTACGGGGGGGTTCAGTCTATATGTCTCGGGGGGGGGGGGAATCAGTCTGTATTTCACGGGGGGTCAGTGTGGGGGGCAGGCAGTCAGTCAGTCAGTATTTCACGGGGGTCAGGTCACTCTGTATTTCACAGGGGTCAGTGGGGGCAGGCAGTCAGTATTTCACGGGGGTCAGGTCACTCTGTATTTCACGGGGGTCAGTGGGGGCAGGCAGTCAGTATTTCACGGGGGTCAGCCGAGAAACACTGCATCTGGATGACCGCGGGGGACACAGGCTTGTATAGGTTACCTAGGGGGGTTTCAGTCTATATGTCACGGGGTCAGGTGGGGGGGGGGGGCAGGCAGTCAGTCAGTATTTCACGGTGGTCAGTCTGGGGGGGACAGTCTGTACTTGAGGGAGGGGAGGGGGGGGGGTCAGTCAGAATTTCACACGGGGGGGGGGGGGGCAGTCAGTTTTTTAAGAAGGGGTCAGTCAGTATTTCAAGGGGGTCAGTCTGTATTTCACGAGGGGCAGTCTGTATTTCATGGGGGTCAGTCAGTATTTCAAGGGGGTCAGTCTGTATTTCACGGGGGTCAGCCGAGAAACACTGCATCTGGATGACCGCGGGGGACACAGGCTTGTATTAGGCTACCTACGGGGGGGTTCAGTCTATATGTCTCCGGGGGGGGGGGGGGGGGGGGGGGAAACAGTCTTCACGGGGGGGGTCAGTGGGGGGGGGGGGCAGGCCAGTCAGTCTCAGTCAGTATTTCACGGGGGGGGGGTCAGGTCACTCTGTATTTCACGGGGGTCAGTGGGGCAGCAGTCAGTATTTCACACGGGGGTCAGCCGAGAACACTGCATCTGGATGACCGCGGGGACACAGGAGGCTATGTAATAGTTTCACCGTAGGGGGGTTTCAGGGGGTCTATAAAAAAAAAAAAAAAAGTACATGTTCGACGGGGGGTCATTGTGGGTGGGGGGGGGGGTGGGGGCAGGGGCAGTTGTCATCAGTATTTCACGGTGATCAAGGCTGTCCTGGGGGACAGTCTGTATTGAAGGGAGAGGGGGGGGGGGGTCAGTTCCCCAGAATTTCATTTTTCAGCTCAGGGGGTCAGTGGGGGGTAAGGGGTAGGTTTTATAAAGGAGGGGTGTAGGTCAGGGGGGTACAGTTGATTTCAGGGGGGTGTTTGGGGGGGGGGGGACAGGTTATTTTTAAAGGGGAGGGAAACAGGTGGGTCAGTCTGTATTTCAATTCACGAGGGCAGTGTCTGTATTTCATGGGGGCAATGGGGTGGGGGTCATCTGTATTTCACGGGGGTCAGTCTTGGGGGGGGGGCAGTCTGGTTATTTATTTTTTTTTTCACGGGGGTCAGTCTGGGGGGGGGGGGGGGGGCAGTCTGTATTTCACGGGGGTCAGTCTGCTGTATTTTTTTCTTTCAAGGGGGTCAGTCTGTATTTCACGGGGGTCAGGTCTGGGGGGGGCAGTCTGTATTTCACACAACGGGGTCAGTCTGGGGGGGTGGGGGGGGCAGTCTGTATTTCACGTAACGGGGTCCATTTGGGGGGGGGGGGTTTCAGTATTCAACGGAACGGGGTCAGTCTTGTATTCTGGGGGGGGGCAGTCCAGTATTTCACTGGGGGGTCAGTCTGGGGGCAGTCCTGGGGGGTAATTTCACTGGGTCCCCCAGTCTGGGGGGGGCAGGGGTCTGTATTTCACGGGGGGGTCAGTCTGTATTTTCAAGGGGGGGTCAGTCAATACTTCACAGGGTCAGTGGGGGGGGGGGGGGGGGCCGGGTGGGGGGGGGGGGGGGTCAGTCATATGTTTGGTGTCGGGGGGGGGGGGTCAGTCAGTATTTGTTCAAGGGGGGTCAGTCTGTATTGTTAAACGGGGGTTAGTCCGGTGGGGCAGTTTGTAATTTCAACGGGGGGGGGTCAGTCTGTATTTTTCAACAGACAGGGGGGGTCAGTCCCTGGGGGGGCAGTCTGGGTTGGGGCTCGGGGGGGGGGGGGGTGGGGGGGGGGGGGGGGGGGTCAGTCCACTTCAAGGGGTGGGCAGGGGGGTCAGTTGTATTTTCATTGGGAGGGGCAGTCTGTATTTCACGGGGGTCAGTCTGGGGGAGGGGCAGGCAAGTATTTCAGGGGGTTCAGTCTGGGTGGGGGCAGGTCTTGTATTTCACGGGGGGGGGGGGTCAGTCTGTATCATGGGGGGGGGGGTTAGGTCTGGGTTTCAGGGTCGGGGGTGGGATAATCGTTCTGTAGGAATTCGGGGTGGGGGTGGGGGTGGTCGTTTTTTTTCGGGGAGGCATAGT